>VDFB02271358.1:30198865-30238482 GCA_007258455.2 Sequoia sempervirens | reverse complement strand
TATGGTGGAGGATGGAAAGGTTAGTTTGGAAAAATTTGATACTCTAGAGAATGTTGCAGATTCATTGTCGAAGCCAGTGAGCACAGACAAGTTCAGGTGTGTGCCAGTTCAATGGGCCTTAGTGCCCATGATTTTCATTAAGTTTTGTTGTGCTTTGGAGGTGCCTATGTGATCTTCGTCAAGTGGGAGATTGTTGGAAATATGTGCCTCAATCATCACAAGCTGAAACCTTTGTTGGAGCCAAGTTGGTGTGACAGCTCTTATGTCTGGCCGACTAGCAGCTCTAATCTTGCTGTATTGTTTAGGTCACTGTGACCTTGGAGGAGTCTCACCGAATGGTTACACTTTGAAGTCTATCGCTGTGACAAGAAGCATTCGGGGTGACTTTTTACCGACCGTGGAGATCATTTGGCCGACAGGCCATTCAATTGCTCATCATTGAGATCCTTGGCCGAAAGGTTTTGTTTGGGAAGAAGTCTGGGCGATGTGTTTAAGTCTCGCCGACAATGTGTTTTACGTTGGAGCCTTCGGGGTAAGTCTTGGAGTTCAACATAATGTCTTGGCAAAGGTGATAGGTCTTGCCGATAGTTGTATGCTTTCGGTGTAACCTAATGTTGCTCGATGAAACCTCTTGGCGAGCGGTATGTCTTGCCGACTATTCTTTGGAGCTCGGTATAACATACGACTTTGGTATAACCCGTGGTGACTCGGTGTGATGTCTCGGCGAAAGCTGATTGTTTGGCCAATGAGAACACTCACGTCAATGTGACTTGTGGAGCTTCGGTATGACGTCTCAGCGAAAGTGATATGTATTGGCGACATGGAGAAAGTTGAGCAATAGTCTCCTAAACTCGATGTAACAAAAGAAGGCTTGTTGAGATGTCTTGGTGAGAGCGATAGTCTTGCTGAAAGAAAAACTGAAGCCGATACAAGTTCTAAGCTCTGTGAAACATCCTGGCAATAACGATAACTCTTGGCGACATCGATATGAAGCTTTTGGGCATCAGGGAGACACTGATAGTGTCTCACCGAGATTCCAACAAAGCATGAATCTCTTTTGACCATTTGACCATCCTATGTGGAGTCTCGTGGACCAATAGGAGAAGTTGAATCTGAATAGTTGGAAGATTGTTTATTGTGACAGTTATGTGAGGAAGCTCGGATTTGGTTATGGAACGCATGGATATACTCAGGATTGCAATTGTGATTTGTTGGTTGGACGACAGATTACCGAGTGATTGAATTATTAAATGTAATCTAATCTATAATGATCGAATTGAAGGTTCCCTGCATAAGACTTTGTTCATGGTGGAATGCTATTATAAATAGACAATTTAAAGTTAAGTTCCACATTTGAGTATGTAATCTCCATTTACTGTAATACAAAGATTTCTCGGTGTGGGTGGGTTTTTCTCCCTCGTGAAGGGTTTTCCCATGCATATCCGGTGTTCAGGTGCGATTGTCAATACCTTCTGTTTCTATCATTTAATTCACAGCAATCCACTGAACCATGCACTGAAAAAATTCAAAGTGCCATCCATTCCTCCCACATACGATTACTGTGGAGAATTGTTTCTGCATTTGATTTTCCTTACAGATCAGGAGCAAAGATGTTAACGGAAGGGCCTATTTCAATCATGCATACTGACGTCATGGGCATCGAGACACTAATATATCTTTCATAGGCATCGTGGTCATGACTTCGAGTGATGCTTGATCAAGGGTTGTAAGAGGGGAAATATGTTTGCATATAATGCTACAAAGAAACCCTATGCCATTCCAATCTTTTCCTAACATATATCTAATCTCATTAGCGACCCTTGCAAGCCTAGCCATGCTCTAATCTCTCTCCAAGTGAGTTGCAAGATCTAATAGAATCCTATCCAATGCCATAAGATGCTCTTTAGGAATAGGGATGAATTCATTCTCATCCAGAGGTGGAGGTGAAGGGGAAGCAGGAGGTGTAGGGGCATGAGTGGTTTTATCAAAGAAAAATGTCTCTACCACTGATACCATCTCTTGGGAGGAAAGAACTAGAGTGACCCTCATATAGTGCATCTCCACGTGTTGCATGCTCCTTCTAACTACATGATCAGAGGTAGTATATTGAGTTGTGAAGCTCATAAATATTCACAACATTCAAGATCACAACCCACACACACATGTAGAAGAGAACCTCAACACAAAGAAACCGATATCACAAGGTTCATGTTGGGTTCACCAAAATGTAGAGGAGGGGGACTGAACGCTTAGGACCCTAGGTCATAGGAGAGCCTAGAATGATAAGCTACCCTAATCTACCTCAAGTTGGGTGGAGGATTGAGGGAAGTTGTAAGATGTTTAAGGGTAGAGAATGAATAGAACTCTCAGTGCTTCTATCTTTCTACTAACCTGAGAGTTATGTTTGGACTAAACAAGTAGGTTTCTAGAACCCAGACTGTAACTCTGTCAAATCTTTGCTAGAGGACAACAATGCACAATAAGGATGATAGTATGGCATGCTGGCGTATCACAAGTGTGTTGTTGTCTGTATGGACAAATATTGAAAAAAGTACAGAAGGAATAGCAGAAGACCTACTAATAACTTAGCTAAATAATTTTACCATGATGATGCAAACATAAAATAACAAAGGAAATTCTTTGGAAATGACAAGAATGGAAAAGGTAAGAATTAAACTCACAATAGGTCCAGTTCTCCAGCAAGCTCCATGTCAATGAAGTACCTACACATAGCAGAGTGGGGAAAATGTTGGGGCTTTTTCGAGGCTTGTTGTAGTCAAACCCCTATTTTAGTGTTTCCACCTCCACAGACAACCAGATAGATAGAGAAATAGAATTTTGATAAAGAAAGTACGAAAAAAGAGAATGTCAAACACTATGAAGAGAACTATGCTACTCCAATCCAACAACAATGTGATAGTAAATGAATAATACCACCCTTGACCAAAGGCACTCAAGGCCAATGAGAGAGAATGCAAGATTACAATCATGGAAAAGTCGACATGGTCACAACGACATCGAAGAAAGTCTCACAGGACATCAAGTTACAACTTTTGTGGTAGATGTGAAGAATGTTGTGATATTGGAATGGAAGAGTTGATAGTACAACAAGTAGCCAAGAAGTTGCAAGAATATACTTAAGAGTTTCCTAGAAGCATGAGAATTGTCAAGAATGTCAACAAGAATTATTGAGAAGAGAGAATAGTCATTTTTTAGGTGAATTTGGGAGGGAAAGATCCATTCAAAGGTCAGTTGGGAGGCTTAGATATGTTACGCTTCATCCCTAATGGTGAATGTAATGCCTCTATAGACTCCAAAAGCAAGAATCCTGTTAGGATGACAGTGTGCCGCACAGATGTTCATGCACCACATGTGCATCCTTGACATATTTTCCCCCACCGACACTATAGACAGGTGCTAGGTGGATAGAGTACAAACAAAGGATGTGAAATTACATTGTCGGGTTTGATTTTTCTAAGGTGAAGGGTGTAAAATGGGAACTTGCAAGGGGGGTACAAATTCACGCCTATACAGACGGTTGAGGTTTTAGGGATAGGGATTAGGGTTGAGGGTTGAGGGATTAGGGTTTAAGGGTTGAGGGTTAAGGTATTATAATTTAAGGTATAGGTTTGAGGGTTGAGGGTTGAGGGTTTACCTTAGGGTTTATGGTTTTAGTGTTGAGGGTTTAACGGTTGAGGGTTGACGGTTAAGGGTTGAGGGTTGAGGGGTTGAGGGTTGAGGGTTTAGGGATAGGGATTATGGTTGAGGGTTGAGGTATTAAGGTTTAAGGGTTGAGGGTTTGGGGATTAGGGTTTAAGGTATAGGTTTGAGGGTTTAAGGGTTAAGGGTTGAGGGTTTATGGTTTAGAGTTTAAGGGTTGAGGGTTTAAGGGTTGATGGTTCAAGGGTTAAGGGTTTAGGGTTTAAGGGATGAGGGTTAAGGGATTAGGGTTTAATTTGTAGGGTTGAGGGTTGAGGGTTTAAGGGTCTAGGGTTGAGGGATGGGGGTTTAAGGGTTGAGGTTTGAGGGATTAAGGTTGTTCCCATGTATTGGTAGAAAGGATTGAGGGTGGTTTAAAGTTGGGGTTTGAGGGTTGAGGAGTTGAGGGATTAAGGCTTTGGGGGGGGGGTTTTAAGGTTTGAGGTTTGAGGGATGAGGTTTAGGGTTGAGGATGAGGTTGGGGTTTGGGTTTAAGTTATAGGGTTGAGGGATTAGGGTTGAGGGTCTAATGAATAGGGTAGAGGGCTTACAGTTGATGGTATAGGGTTGAGGGATTAGGGTTGAGGGTTGAGGGTTGAGGGTTGAGGGTTGAGTGTTTAGAGTTGACAGATTAGGGTTGAGTGTTGAAGTTTTAGGGTTTATAGTATAGGGTGTAGGGATTAGGGTTGAGGGTCTAATGTATAGGGTAGAGGGTTTAAATTTGATTGTTCAGGGATGAGGGTTTAATGTATAGGGTTGAAGGTATAGGGTTAATGGATTAGGGTTGAGGGTCTAATGTATATAGGGTAGAGGATTGAGGGTATAAGACATAGGGTGAAGGGTTGAGAGTGTATGGTTAGGTGTATAGAGTATAGGAATGTTGCATTGAATGGAAACACACACACAAAGGGTCATGTCATGTACAATGACACAAATGAAATATAACAAGGGAATTGTGGGGAAATTTCATATCACACACACATAGCACTTTCAAGGTCTCATCATTGCTTAAGAAAGGTCTCATAGATATACCTCAACCTAACCCCCTACACAGACATGATAATGTTCAAGAAACATTAACAAATTCATTAAATCCAAAACATGAGAACACTTTGGAAAAGTTAAGGTTTTGCGTCATTTAGTGTAAACATCTGTGATCTAGGCCCACATGCTCTATTATTCTCCTACTTTTGTGCGTTATCTGACAAAAAAAATGCTTTTTTATGCTGTTAGAGAAAGCACATGCAATTTTTAAGAATTCCACCACCTTTACACCACCTTTTTATTGTTTTCCAACTTAGGAATGAGGAAATAATAGAGTTTTTGGAACAAATTTGATTATATGAAATCAAATTTTCATGTTTGTAGTGTTGCAAAGTTAATTATGATTTTATTGTTATAATTTCATATTATAGAATGGTTAATTCTATATTTTTTAGTAATTCTATTAGATTTATATAGAATTGAATGTTTTTTATTAGTTAAGTAGGGGAAGGGCCCTGATCTTGTGGTATAAATTCAGAACAACAAACAAAGAAACAAACTGGGAAAAAAACACTAGTCACCACTAGGCATAAAGGCACGCAGGCCAATAAACCAGACTTGCACCCAAAAAACCATTATCAGCATAATAAAAAATAGAATACCCATATTAATCCCCAAAATGTTAAGCATCCCATTTATGAGATTAACCAACGACTAACAAGTATGAAACCATAACAAAGCTATCAAGAAATAGCAGTTCGAGATAATACTCCTAAGCACTAAAAATTTCAGAGCACTCATTTGACCAAAGCAATAAACACCCAATTTTCTCCAAATTGGGGCATAGATTCCACCAAGCAGAGCCATCTTCAATTTTTAGGATAGTTCTTACAGTCACCAAACTAGGCCAATATGCCACCCTCCAAGTAGAGAAAACCAAAGTCTGAAACAACAACCACCCCAAGGGTGGATAAAACAAATTGTTCTTCCAACTCATACAAGAAAAGAACCATCCCACATTGAACTTGTTACTTAGCGCAACCTTTTCAAAACCAGAGACAACATTAGCACTAATGGGGTAGAGATCCCCCATCCACCTACTTGCCTTCCATGTACATAGGAGAAAGCATATCCCAAAAGTAGAACCTCCCAAGCAACAACACTTGATGAACACTAGCCCCACAAATGAAACACCAACTCTGCACCAAAATTAAGAGCACAACCAACAAAATAGGCCTGCAAGCCCCCCATAAGGTTGTAAGAACAAAAACCTTTAACAACAACCACTCCCCGAGTGGCCAAAACAACCTTAACATCAAGGAATCCATGAAACAACAACTTCCAGACATCAATATCATTAGAACAATGCCTCCTGATCAATCATAGATCCAACACAAGTATCTCAAATCGACTACACATAAGAAAAATGAACTACACATTACAATTGAAAGTTGAAAAGGAAGCAACTTCATGAAAAGCTCAAATTCTTGAGTTTGATGCAAGAAGAAAAATAAACTACACATAATTGGGTAGTTTCTCAAATTGAATCTCATATTTTAAGGTATGTCAAGTCTTTATACATTTTCTTACATTTTCCTTCATTCACTTATGTTTCTTTAGCACTTCTTATCATACATGCTTAACAATATTCTTTGATTTTGTTATCATGTTGATTTTTGGATTATATTTTGCTAAGTATTCAAAATTATGAGTGCTTAACATAAATACCCTTAATCAAATACATTAGATTTTGATAAGGGATTATATTAGATTTTGTTAATATAATCAAATACATCATATTAATCATCCTTCACTTTACAGTACTCAACATACCCTTCCTTAGAAGATAAATTTTCATCCTTTCTTATTGAGAGGGAATTTTCATATTCAAATGAAATAAATTTAGACAAAATAAACTCAATGTATATTTTATTTTGTTGTATTTTAATGCTAATTAACTCATTGAGAAAATATATTTTTGGTTAGTGTACCATAAACACCACATCAAATTGCTTCTCTCTTGTCAAATTGACTATGTGATTCCATCCCACATTCAATTTGCATAGTTTCATGCTTGCATATGTCATGTCACACTACCTCCAATTCCATGATGCTTTATATTGTATACCAATTTTATATGGTGTCATATGTGCAAATGGTGTCCCACACAAGTACTAACTCATTGATTTACTTATGTCTTATGATTACATCTATATCAACATTATAATGTGGTCATGCATACACATCATGGGAGCCACACTAGTTCCAAATACATGATTCCCATATGTGTCATAATCCCTTCTACACCACTTACCATGTGCACTTTATAGGGGATACATTATTTCCAACTACAAAATTCCCTATAAACCATGGCACACATCACATCAACTATCACATCATATTAAAAAAAATTCTTCACACATGTTGAATGAAATGATTTATGATTATGGTTCTTTCTGTAATTGGCCCTCCTCATGACCCATGCTTCCCTCTTCATGCCATTTTCTACCCCTTTTCATGCCCTTTTCTACACTCTTCATTCCCTTTTCTTCTCTCTTCATGCCATTTGTTACCCCTCCTCATGCCCTTTTCTGTCCTCTTCATTCCCTTTTCTTCCTATTCTCATGCCCTTTTCTTCCCACTTCATGCCCTATCATAACATAACATCAAGTAAACTACTCTCCTCATTCCCTTTGATGACACTAACATTGGAAAATATGAGGATTGGTGTACAGTGATAGGATCAAGTGAGCTACACTCTTTTAGAAGTTCTAATGCAGGTTAATGGAGTATTCATATGTGGAAGATGGCATGATTTTGTTCTTCATGTATAGTTCAAGCCTAGAATGAGTGTGAGTCAAAGGAGTGGGTTGATGAATGGTGGTTAAGATTTCTAAGCCCACTTGACATGTATCGGATCCTAATGACACTACAAATGACATAGATAAAATCCTATCATTGGTTGAATTTTATCACATATAAAATCTAGTTCAACCAAGTAATATATCTACTTTCATAGTTTTTGAAATTCCTAATGTTATCTTACTTTGTAGTGTTTTTGTAATATTTACTAAATTCATCTAATTTGATGCAAATATCAATGCAGGGAATGTTTATGTAGTTATTATAGATGAAGAAAATGAAGAGGGAAAAAATTATTACTTGTTTCATCATGTTGAGGCCAAAAAGAAATTGGAGGCCCCAATTATAGATGGAGAAAATATTGAATACCCAACACGTTGGGTGGTTGTTACTTGAACATGGCTTAGAAGGTACCCAATTAAGAGTGTTAATGTTTGGTTGTTTTAGGACTTCGACACACATAGAAAGATTCTTCATTACTCAAACCTTTTTGTGGTATCCAATGTTCATTTGATCAAATATGGGGGTAGACCTTTTAAGAAGAACTTGTGGAAGGTGCATGAGTCTAACCATGAGGAAATACTTGACACAATAAAGAGTAGAGACCCATATGACTCATTGAATTAATTTGTAAGTATGTACATTGAATTTGTAAAGTCATGTTATTGATCAATTTTTTGAGGCATTCTTTCATAGATTTAACACAATCCATATGTTTCATTTTTTACATTAATCATGAATAAAATATAAAACTTTTTGTGTTTATATGTTTTCAATATTTATTTTGATATTAATCTATTGCAATTGATAGTTATACCTTTCACTGTCACATTTCAACTTTACTTATGTTTTGGTTCTAAATTTTGTATGGTATAGGAAGGACTTATTGCCCCTCTTTAACTTAAAGTATCTCATTTTCTTGCTATTGCATTTTTACACATATACAGTAAATATTGGGTAATTTATATGCATATTTATGGTAGGTCTATTTAAAATGGTACATACTTTGTCGTGATAAAAATTGCATTCACTCTCTTTTATTGCGTTCCACTATCAAGTCAAAATGAGACCAATATTAACTATCAATACCCCTATTGAAGCTCTTCATACAATTCAATTTGGAAAACATAGTAGAAAGGTTACAATGATGGAGATAAATGTCATGACAATGAGATAACCAAAATGACAAAGAAAAATATGACCTACACATGCCACTATACAACCAAAAGGTCAATATAACAGAGTAGGGATTCATAAGAAAGGAATTAGTAGTATATTTATGAGGATAAAATTATTAAAGTTTGAATGATAGTTATGAGAGGGAAGTTATTGTAATGGAGCGAATTTGTACCCCTAGGAAAATTTACCTTTTGCATTACCCTTACCTTAGAAAAAAAAAGTTTGATGATGCAAATACACATCCACCACCCCTTTTTCCATCCACCTGATGACTCATTTTGGCGTTGATGGTGGAATCCTATCGGGGACGTATGTATGCCACATGGACGTCCACATGTCACATTGTCATCCTGATAGTATTTCTACCTCTGGAATCTATAGAGGTGTTACGTTTCTCCATTGGAAATGAAGTGTAACATCTTTGCCTCCCTTGAATGATGATAAATGGGTATCTTTCCTCCTTTTTGATATTCAAATGCTCTATCTCTCCATTCTTTCCTTCCTTCTTGACACTTCTTAGACTCTTGAGCATTCTACTTCACTCTCACACTTTCAATCTTCTACATTACTCTTTTGTGGTTGTGAGTTATTGGTTCTTAGCTCCTACACTCCATTTTTTGTGACAACGTTGTTGTTGGAGGACTTCCAAGCTCTTTCCTTCCACTACTGGCCTTAAGTGCTCATGAGTTTCGAGATGATATTGTTCATTTCCATTTCCATTTACACAAATTTGAGTATTTTGTGTAGCATACTTGTTGGTGATTCCTCTTAGCACTATTTCCTTTCTATTTCTACATCACTTTCCATATACTATTGCTATCTAGTTGTCCATGGAGGTGGAAACACCAAAGTCGGGGACTAACTGAGATAGTCCTCTAAAAATAGCCCCAACATTTTCCTTGGTCTTGTGTGTGTAGGTATCTTCATGTGGAGCTCTTCGAGTATTTGAATCTTGGGTAGAAAGGTTCACTTTTCTCACCTTCTCTTTGTCAATTCTAGCTTAGCTTAGAGGTAGCATTCTTCTTGTTGTACTTCAGTTTTACACTTTTCAAATATTTTGTCATAGTATAAAACCTTAGCATTTAGGTAGTCAGTTTTCTTGGTGCTTTAGTCTATTCCTAAGACCCTCTATTCTTATGTTCTCCATCGCGCCATGTTGGATTTCGTAGTCTATGTTGTCATACTCAAAAAGTGAGCTATCTAAGAAACTAATTAAATCCTTGAAATCAACTCTTCTGACAACATGAAACATTCGATTTAGCAAAAGGATAGTTGTACCTAGATTTATCTTCCTTTTTAGCCTTAACATCTTAACCTTTTCAATTCGCCTAGAAAAGCTTGAGGTAGTTTAGGTAGCCTATTGTTTAGGACTCTCCCATGACTTGGAGTCCCAAAGAAGTTGGTCCCCCTTTTCTACATTTTGGTGAACCTGATGTGAACCTCTTGAATCTGTTTCCTTGTTTTGATATTTCTTCTCTCACATCTGACGTGTGTTATAGACCTGTGCATTGTAAATCTTTATGAGCTTTAAAACCCATTCTACAAGATTTAGGCACGTTAGAAGAGAAGTGTGTAGCACTTAGAGATGGATTTTACGAAGGTTACCATGGCTCATAATTTTGATGAGATAGTTTCAAGAATGGATATGAATTTCTTCAGAGAAACTATGCATGTCCCTACTCCTCCAATCTCTCCTACAACCTCATCTATGGAGAAAGATAAAGCTCTCATGATCCCTACAGAGCAGGTCCTTTCTCTAGATTGAAGGCTTCTAGAGTTTGGGAACTATTTGGGGAAGGAAAATATTACGGCTAGGGCTACTAGGGTGGTTAATGAGATTAGAGATATGTTGGATAAGGACTGGGTAGGTTTGGAATTCCTCTAAGGCCTTAACAACATAATGAAAACTCATGTCCCATCATACAACCCTAGATCGAGTGTTGTCTAAGGACCTGGGTTTGAGACCACCAGGAGATAAACATAAATCTCAATTCCCAGGGTGTCAGTAAACATGGTTGAAATAGGCTCATCTATCTCCACTCCTGAAGCACCTCCCATCATGAAAGTAAATAAGGTCCCTTTGGTATTTAGCTCCACTACTCCTAAAGCTCCCTATGGTAACCCCGAGGCTAGTGTTAGCTTGGGTGGTGGGGCTCCTACTGGAAAGGGAGCTAGTGAGTTTGGTAGTCACAGTGGTTCCACTGGCGTTGTCTCATCATTTGATCCTATTTTGAATTCCTTTTTATAAAATATGGGTTAGATTTAGATCAGTTAGTGAAATTTTCCCATGCCACCTCTCAACCCATCTATCAACCCTTTTTTCATCACAATCCTTTGTCAATAGCAATTCTAAATACTCCTATCCCACAAGAGATGGAGATTCTGAAGTTTGAGAAATATGGTACTGGTAAGGTAGATCTACAAATTCATGTTTCTGCATTCAATTACATGTGTACAGATTTATTCCACAATGATGCATTAATGACTAAGTTATTTCCTATGTCACTTAAGGATACAACTCTGAAATGGTATTGTTCCTTGCCCAAAAATTTCATGTTCTCATTTGATAAGCTTGTGAATCAATTTTTGAGACAGTTCTAGGAAAACATAAGACTGAAGATGGCCTTCTCAGATCTCATCCAGTGTAAGTATGGAGAAAAAAAAAGATAACTCATTTCATAGCTTGTTATCTAGCATTATTTTTATAGATTTCTTATCATTTTCCTAACTTAGATGTCTAGAAGGTTTTCATCAGGAATCTATAGAGATCTTGGAAAGAGAAATTTGAGCTAATTAAATATCCTTCTTTTACACATTTGTGTGTTGCATTACAAGAGTATCAACAGACAGTTGCTAAATTCGGGGGTCTTCCTCGTGCCCCCATTATGTGGGTAGGTCTATAGTATCAATCTTTGGAAAAAAAATGGTTGTGAATGTGGTCTCTTTGACTGATGAAAAAGGCTTCAAACTATAGAGAAGGGGGACCGATTACTCAAGATCCCAAGTCATAGGAGGGTCTAGAACAATAGGCTGCCTTGATCTACCTCAAGCTAACAAAATTATTTCAAGAGAGTTTGGAGTTTAGAGACTGAAAGGAAGAACAACTAAGTTGTTGTTGTCCTTTAACAAGCCCGAATGTTTTAGGAAGTCAGGTGAGCAAGTTCCCAGAGTCCAGGCTGTAACTTAGGTAGCTCACTACCAAAGGACTACAATACAGGACATGAATGACAACATGACACATTGGCATCTTAGTGGGGTGTTGGCATCTGTATGGACAAGAAGTGTAAAATATAGTCAGAAGCTAAGGAAAACCTACTAACAACCTAACATATATAGTTTGACATAATAACAAAAAAAGAAAGGAACAAAATGATAGCATAACAAGAAGAATACTTTAACTGAATCTAACTATGAATTGACAAAGAAGGGTGAGGAAAGCGCACCTTCCTACCCATGAGTTGATATATTCAAGGTCTTCACTCAAAAATAAGCCTACACTCACAAGAATGATAAATTTTTGGGATTGTGTTTAGAGGATTGCCCGAGTCAGTCTCGCGCTTTGGTGTTTCCACCTCCACAGACAACCCATATAGCAATAGTTGGAGAAATGTAATAAAGAAAGATATTGAAATAGCAATGCCAAACAATACATTGAAGAAAAATATGCTACAATATTAAACCAATAATGCAAGATGAAAGGAATATAGAGTGATATCACCTTCAACAATGTGCACTCAAGGAAAATAGGAGAAGGAGCAAGCTCGAAGCTTTCAAAGACCAACATTGTTGTAACAATGAGGGGATTGAGCCAATAAAATATCAACTTGTAGCTTCAATGGTTGTGGTAGAACTTGAGAATGCCATGAGAAGGGAGTAGAAGACCAAAATGAAGCAATAGATATCTAGAGAGAGTTCAAGAGAGTCTAAGAGAATGCAAGAGATAGTCATTTGCAGGTAAAAATGTAGGCAAAAGAGCCATTCAAAGTTAGTCTAAAGGATAAGAGATGTTACACTTCACATCCAATGGAGGAGTGTAATGCCTCTACAGATCCTAGAGGCAAGAATCCTATTAGGACAACAGTCTGTCGTGCAGATGTCTGCATGCTACGCTAACATCCTAAATAGAATATTCTCCACCAACATAAAAATAGGCTACCAAGTGGATAGAAAATGGATGAAGAGCGTGGAATTACATTATCAGACTTAATTCTCTAAGGTAGGAGGTATGTAAATGTGGAGTTTGCAAGGGGTGCAAATTCATGCCATTACATTTTTCCCTAACTTTAGCAAGCATAAGTGTCATTAAATGCATGGTTAAGTAGAGAGAAAGCTGAGGAATGTACACCTGAACCGTCAAGGAAACAAACCACAATCTGAAACACTTGAATGCATAGGAGATGGATCCATAAGTACTAGGTCCTAAGGAGAGCTGAACAAATGTTTCGTAGGCCATCAAACTTATGGAAGGTGAGCAAAAGGCTCTGGAGGTTCTCATTCCTACAAAGGAGTCACCACAAGTGCTCAATCCTGAGGGAGGCCAGATGTGAAAGGCTCTGCAGAGTCTAATAGGCCCTTATAGGTTCTTGGTCCTACAAGGCAAGCTCGAGGTGCTTGGTCCTCTAATCTCGATTGAAAAAGAAGCTTCACAAGTTCTTGGTCCTACAAAGTAATATGTTAGATAGAAAAATTCCACACATGCAAACAAATAGTCATACAGACAGTCAACAATTGAAGGAGAAGCTTTTGAAGGGGTCCCTTAGGAACCCTTCAAAAGAAAGGGGTCCGCTCAAGGGTTATTTTTTTTGAAAGGCGATGATATTTTTTGCAAACAATTCTAGTATCAAGGAATCCTTCTAAAAAATATCTTTCATTAAGGAATTCAAAAGAAAGAACACTCCCTCGCAAGGGAAAGTTTTTAGACTTCTTCATCAGAAAAAGTACTCCCTTCTCGAAGGAAAAATTTCAAATTCTTTCTCTACGAATTTTTTTTGAAAGAAAAATTCCACTAGGGGTCCTTGGTGAAGAATACAGTTTTTTGAAAAATAAGGGATTTTCAATAAGGGATTCATTGGCCACCGAATACACCTTTTTGAAAATCGAAGCAGTATGATAGCCCCCCTTAGGATAGTGCGTACTGAACACAAAGGAACATGACATCCTAAGGAGAGAGAAAAAAGTGATGTTGTGGCCCGTGATACATGAAAGGATGTAATCATGGAAATATTGTCACATATGCGAGGGACAACACATAGGTACCACAACATCAAAAACAAGAAAAGAAGAGATAAATATGAAAAATAAACATAAGCAAAGATGAAGAAATCAAGAGATGGGGGGATCTAATATTTTGGGGTCAGAACTAATCATAGATATAGAAAGATAGATATAATATAATAATATGTATGAACTATCATCAATCTCCTACTATATTAGATCATGAAGAAGGGTACGTGAAATAAAAATAAAAATAAAAAATTGGGTCAACATGGAAGGGAGGCCTAAATTCCGCCAACATTTTGCATCATCCTCAATTGTCAAAAATCAAGGCACAACAAATAGAAGAATGATGTAACACATAAAAGAAGCTTATGACACAAAACACTCTTGTATCCAAGCACCTACAAGGGTGACAAGGGTCCTCCAAGAAAACATAAAGCAATCATGGGGGAAACACAACACACACAACTCCAATCTACAGATAAAGAAGAGGTGCTCTTCTAGTCCTCATCAACTAGGAGGTCATCATTGTCCAAATCTAGATCATTATAGGGAGAGGGTGGATGATCCTACAAGGGTGGGATAGAAAAGGAAGCACCCTCTAACTCTCCTACAACAAGAGCCAAGGAAGAGGGCCCCTCGAGGTCTTCTTCGATCAACTCTTGTGAGGTAAAGGTCATTCATTTTGCAAAAAATTCTGATAGAGCCGAGACATCCTCCACGTAGTTGAACATGCACTTGATGAGAGTTACATGTGTCAATTGGGTGGGCAAAGGAGGTTCCCAAGATCCACTATTGACCTCACTGAAAGACTTGGGGGTGGTGAGAAACATGGGAGATGCTGGGGCTACCTCCGTCACTAGGATGGCACAAGCCAAACCATAACCAACTTCAGAAGAAGGTGATCCCTTCTTTTGACCCCCATTAGAAGCAGGGTTGTCCTCCAACTTGCACTTCATCAGAGGATGTGGAACCCCCACATAAGAAGTGGAAGGAAAAGAAGAAAATGATAGAGCCACAATAGATACCACTCATGTGTTTGGCATATCCACGGGTATAGGGAAGGGTGAGATGTCTGCAAGGGACATCAAAAGAGGAGGCTCCACGGAAGGAGCAATGAACACCTACACTATTTTGGGGTGAGGGTCATCTAAGCTCATGAGGGAAGTCAAAATAAAGATCGAGGTAATAAAAACCAAAGCAGAAGGGGAAAAAGAGGAGAGCACAACAAGAGACACCAAAATAGGAGCTTTCGGCTCCCCTTTTTCCTTTTACAATGCAACCTACTTAACAACTAAAGTCTTCCTTTAATGCTTATGCTCATGCAAAAGGTGGTTCCTTTAGCTCTGAGAGGTAGAAGTTGTAGCTTGAGGAGGAATAGGAGGATCTTGTTCTATCATGGTAGTTTCCATCACAACCGTTGTTGGTAGAGGGAATGACTCCTCGATAGAAACAGAGGAAGAGATACATGAATAGAGGTAACAACTGGAGGAGAAGCAAACTCAAGTGCCTAGGCGATGGGCCTCTTCCCATTCGTCACCCTAGGGGTAGGAATAGTAGGAGGTTGTAGAGGTTGAGACATAGAGGTGACTCCATGAGGAACCTTCCCCTTACCATATATGATGGGTCAAGGCATCATGGGGAAGACAAGAAGGTCAAACACTTGATGCTTGGCCTTTCACGAAATGGGCACCATAAAATTCCCTATGAGATGCATGGGGGTAGAAGTTGAAGGTGTTGTAGAAGGGGGAGAGGTGGAAGTAGATGAAACAAAAGAAGAAGAGGAAGGCTCCTGAGCATGAGAATATTTCCACTTCCCATTTTGTGAGGAAGAGGTAGCCTACTACTATGCTACGGGGTGGGTCGTTCTTGGCTGCACCTTTCCCCTAGTCTTATACTTAACATAATTTTGATAAAGCAGGTTCATTCTTTGAGAAAGTAGACCTATCAAGGTAGGCTAAAAGTGATCTAGTGAATAACTCCCATGTGACACCATTGATTGATATCCAATTTTGTGCACGACATGCAATATAACTTCATGATAGAAACTTAGAAACTTATGGATAAAAAAAGTGACTATGTTCATGGAAACTAGCCATGAGATGCCTAGCTTCACTTTGAACAAGTCAAATTCTACAATGATATCAAGGGTAGCATTCACAACCCTAGGTCCCACAAGGACAGAAAGAGTTATAGAAACATAAGGAGCGAGAGAGAGACCATCATGGGTATGTACTATGGTTTTCACTTTTTCATACTCCTCCCTTTGTAGAGTTTAGCAAAAGAGTCTCCTCCATAATAATGTTCATGCAGCTTATGGGATCCATAAAGACTCCTATCACAATGTTTCCATTGACGTGAGTGGGAACATATAGAGGAGAGGGCTTCTTATTCATGGGCAGATCCTGTGATATAAAATTTATATCTAGTGAGCTTGTCACAGGTTGAGGGGGAGGAAGGTGAGTAAATGAAACCATATTTACATACTCTAAGGCCTAGGGGGAAGCACTAGAAGGCTCAATGATCAGATTTGTAGAGTGAGATGGAAAATGGTTCGTATAAATTTGTAACTCACTGTGCCTTAGCCACAGATTTGTTCCTATTCTTCTTTTTCTCATGAAGGTTAATAGTATCATTGTTGATCCGATCCTATATCTCATGACACAAGAATATATAGTGTTTGGTATCATGCTCATGGATGCAATGGTATTGGAAGAATTCATTTCAATCGTACCATTCAGGGTAAGGTTCTCTAAGAGGTCGAGGATCTTCCAAGTTTATAACCTTATCCTTTAACAATTTCTTCAAAATAGAAGAATAAGATTCAAACAACTTTGTGAACAATATGTTGCACTTGAGGCACTTGTCACTAGATGCGGTGACTACATTCACAATAGATTTTCCTTTTCCCGAAATTGACACCTTCCCTCTCGACGAGAGCATGAGGAAGAAGATCCCTCAAATTAAACAACCATCTGTTGATATTCCTACAATTCCATGCACATATGTGCAAAAGAAGGATATTTCATTAAGGAAAAATTATCCTAGAAAGGTCTCTCTAGGTTGCCAATGAACACCTCCTATACATCTCAGTCGAGTAGCAGGTAAGAAATTTGTGAAAAGAGTGCTTGATATCGATCAATGAAATCAGTAGTCTTTTCATGCTCTCCCTTCTTAGATCGAACAAGGTCCAAAAATGCCATCTTTGGCTTGATGTTAGCCTAGAATTACCAGAGAAACTGATTAACAAGCTAATTGAATAAGAATATGGAGTTGTCAGGCAAGGAACAATACCACTCTAGTGTTGTGTCCTTGAGAGATCAAGGAAATAATTATTCCATCAAGGCATCATGGTGAAAGAAGTCTATACACATCACATTGAAGGTTGACACATGTGTTTGTGGGTCTCCTTTACCACTATGTTTGTCAAATTTAGGAATCTTCATCCCTTGGGGGATGGGAGTATTTAGAATTTATACTGACAAAGGACTATGTCAAAAGAAAGATTGGAAGATGGCCTGGGTAGAGGCTTGGGACAAACTTGCCAACTGATATTGCATCTAACCCATATTTTGTAGCAAATCATTCAAAATAGGGTCATATGATGAAATAGGACAAGTGGAGCCATTGTCAAAACCACCATCAGAACCACCACCAGAGCCACCACCATGATTGTCAGACATACCAAACCCATCTTCCCCCATTTCGCTAGAGATCCTACCGTCGAAACCAACATTGACCCCAGGAAGGACGTTGAATCCTAGGGGTATCCTGCTTGCTTTAATGGTAGGCGACAGTTCAAGAGTGAAGATGTTGATGGAAGGGCCTGTCTCATCCATGCATACCGATGTCATGGGAATCAAAATGCCAATCTATCTCTCATAGGCATCAAGCACAGCTCCTCAGGTAACACCTGACCTAGTGTTGTATGAGGGGACATATGCTTTCATTAAGTCGGTAATGCCATGGAGAAACTCTATGCATGTACGATCCTTGTTTAGAATATATCTTATTTCATTAACAACTCTAGTAGCTCTAGCCATGTTTCTATCCTTCCCCAAATGATTTTCTAGATCTAAAAGCTTCCTATCCAAAGAAAGGAGGTGCCATGTGGGAATAGTGATAGCGTCATCCTCATTCAAAGGTGGGGATGTAGGGGAAACAAGAGTAGGAACATGAGTGGTTTTATCAAAGAAACTAATCTCATCCCCAACACCATCTCTTGAGAAGTGTAACCAGTAGTGACCTTTTAGAAATCCATTTCCAAGTGTCGTTGTTGAACACTCCTAACAATGTACTTGGAAGTTGTAGACTAAGTTGTGAAGCTCATAAAGTGTCACAACACACAAACCGACAACCTACACAAGATGCGAGAGAGGGAATCCTTACACAAATAAATAGATATTACAAGGTTTACATTGTAAACACCAAAATGTAGAGGAGAAGGACCGACTGCTCAAGACCCTAGGTCATGGGAGGGTTTAGAACAATAGGCTGCCCTAATCTACCTCAAGCTAATGAAATTTTTTAAGAAGGGTTTAGAGTTTAGAGACTGAAAGGAAGAACAACTAGGTTGCTTTTGTACTTTAACAAGCCCAAATGTTTCAGGAAGTTAGGTGAGCATGTTTCTAGAGTCTGAACTATAACTTAGGTAGCTCACTACTAAAGGACTACAGTGCAAGTCACAGATGATAGTGCAATATGTTGGTGTCTCAGTGGGGCATTGGCGTTTGTACAGACAGGAAGTGTAAAATACAGTCAAAAGCTAAGGAAAACCTAGTAATGACCTAATGGATATAGTTTCACCTAATAATAGAAACAAAAAGGAATAGAATGATAGCATAAAAAGAAGAATACTTTAACTAAATCTAACTACAAATTGACAAAGAAGGGTGAGGAAAGTGCACCTTCCTACCCACGAGTTGATATCTTCAAGGTATTCACTCAAAAAATAGCCTACACACACAAGAATGAGAAAATGTTGGGGTTATGTTTAGAGGACTTCCACAGTCAATCCCTCACTTTGGTGTTTCCACCTCCACAGAAAACCAATATAGTAATGATTGGAGAAATACGATAAAGAAAGATATTGAAATAGAAATACTAAGAAATCATTGAACAACAATATGCTACGATATTAAAACAATAATGCAAGATAAAAGGAAGATGGAGTGATATCACCTTCAACCACGTGTACTCAAGGAAAATGGGAGAAGTAGTGAGCTCACAACCTTTCAAAGACCAACATTTCCAAAACAAAGAGGGGAGTGAGCCAAAAAAATATCAACTTGTAGCTTCAATGGTGGTGGTAGAAATTGAGAATGTTGTGAGAAGAGTGTAGAAGACCAAAATGAATCAAAGAGATCTAAAGAGAGTTCAAGAGAGTCTAAAAGAATGGAAGAGATAGTCATTTGAAGGTGAAAATGGAGGAAATAGAGTCATTCAAAATCGGTCCAAAGGGCAGGAGATGCTAAATTTCACGTCTAATGGAGGAGTGTAACGCCTATACAGATCCCAAATACAGGAATCCTATCAGGAGGGCAATGTGCTATGTAGACATCTGTGTGCCACGCTAGTGTCCCAGATAGAATATCCCCGACTGACATGAAAAAAGGTTTCCAAGTGGATGGAAAATGGATGAAGAGAATGAAATTGCATTATTGGACTTAATTCTCTAAGGTAAGAGGTATGTAAGTGTGGAATTTGCAAGGGGTGCAAATTCATACCATTACAAAAACATAATAAGCACTTCACCAAACTATCTGAATCATATTCTACTATCTCAAAGAAATTATTAAAAGATAAAGTATTGAATTTTCTAGATCCCTGAGCCCTACCCCAACTGGTATGATGAGCACACATTTTTCCAATACCATTGAGTTCATGAGCATGATACTGAAATATGCATGTGCTTGCATCATGAGACTTAGGATCACACTGATGATGGTACCATTAACCGCGGCGGGAAAAATAAAAATGCTAACAAGTCTGTGGCAAAGGTGAATAGTGAATTGCAAATTTACACCAATCCATTTCCATCTCATTTTATGAACTTGGTTGTCGAACCTTCGAGTTCTACTAAGTTTGTTTCATCAGAGTATGTAAATATGGTTTCCTTTACACACATTGTTGCAAGAATGGAAATATTGAAGGTGTTTTTGTCAATGTCAACTGGTCAACTGGTTATCAACTGATTGTTGTTGTCATTAGTGTCATGGATATAGGTTATTGGTTGTATATATTGAGGATATTGATAAACTTGTAATAAAGATATAACGCAAATGTTCAGTGGTTGCTTCGGGTTTTGCTCCATATTTGCTCCTATATTTGTATGTTTTAGATATGTTGATCATGGTTGTTGGAATCTGCTATATCCTAATTTTTGGTTGTTGATTCATTGTATAGTGCGAGTTATGTTAACTAGTTGTGAGCTATGGTTTTCTGTGTTTCTGGTTGAGGTCCAGGGAGAAATGTTGTTGGCTTAGATTCTCTTTGATGAAGTCTTATGACTTACAGTTTTAAAGTTGAATTGTTTTGATTGTATTGAAGATAATTTTGGTATTTGGAAAGTTTGTGCTTAATTTTTCTATGTGTTTTACACTTGTTTGGCCGACCTTGTGTGGAATACTACTTTCAGAGTTAATGAAGCATGTTGGATCTATTTGGGTCCTTATGAAGTGTGTGTTTGGGTCACCCTCATTCTAATTCTACCCTAGGATGTTTTTGCACTAACCTAATTTGAATTTGAATTTGGATGGTCGACTTTGGATATGTTTCAAAGTTGAAGATGGTATAAATGCAAAATGAGTTGGGGAAGAAGAAGCGAAGAGAACAAAGGAAATAGAGACAAGAGCACAAAGAGAATAGAGATAAGTGTGAATTAGTATGTGTGTATGATGCAAGCATGGAAGATCAATGCAAAGCCTAAATGTTGAGTTTATAGAAGCAGTGAGTTGAAGGTGCACTCTATCATTCGTGCATGTTTGCAAGTGGATTGATTGAATTGTGGTGGATTTATCTATTGCATTGATATTAGCTTCTCTCTGTAACAAGTATTCTTTATATTCTTTGTATCTTTGTGGCAGTGATCCCTTCGAGTTGTTATCCCTAATGGAAAATGAGTCCTTTTTCTGGACAGTGAGTCCTTGTTGTGGTAGTGAGCCTCTTGTAATTGTCTTTGATATTCTCTATAGTGTGAGTTAATCCTCACTATAGTTTTTCCCTTATTAGGTTTTCCATGTAAATTTGGTGTTATTGTGTTTATGTCATGGTTTGTCAGTTTCTACACTAGTATTTAATGTTTAATCCGCTAAGCAGTGTTAAGGATTAGTTCTGATGAATGAATTAAAGTTTAAATCTGTGACAACTGATTCTCCCTCCCTCTCAGTTTTCTTGTTAAACAATTGGTATCAGAGCTTGGTTCCTTGGTGAAGAGCTTAACTACTTGAGGAATGTTCGGGATGGTTGGAAAAATGGTTTATGATTATCTGAGGTTTGATGGAAATAATTATGCTATCTAGAAAATATTGATGGAAGAATATTTGGAGTATTGTAGATATGATGTGGAGAAAGCTTACAAGAATCCCTACACTCCTCCTGCTAATGGTCTAAGTATGACTGATGAGATCAAAGCACATGAAGCAAACAATAAGGTGAAGTACATTTTGAAGAACAGTTTGGTACATTCCAAGTTGATTAAGGTTCAAAATCTAAAGACTACTAAGGAAGTCTAGGATGCTTTGGAAATGGCACATGAAGGTGATGAGAGAGTTAAAGAGGAAAAATTACAGAATTTGGAGACACAGTTTTAGCTTCTGCATATGTCTGAAGATGAGAATGTTAAAGATTATGTACAAATATTAGATGAGATGGTGGTCAAAATGCGAGGACTTGGTGCTATTGTAGATGAAACCAAAATTGTAAAGAAGATTCTTAGAACTCTTCTTGATGCCTATAGTGAGAAGGTGTGTGCTATTGAACAAAGTATAGATTATAATACCTGCACTAAAGATCTGTTGTTGGTATTTTTGACATCTTATGAGATGAGGAAGTCGAGTTTGAGGAATGGATGCAAATCAAAAACTGCTTTTAAGGCGAAAAAAGCTGAAGATCCAGATGAAGAAAATTTTGATGAAATAGAAGCTAACTTTGTGAGAAGGATGAGGAAAGGCTCTGGTAAGTATGAAGGTAAGTTACCCTTTAAATGCTTTAGTTGTGGAGAAAGAGGTCATTATGTTGCAAAGTGTCCTGAAAGAGCTACAAGGAATAAACAAAGATATGAGAGAAAATAAAGGAAAGAATATTAACAAAACATATTATGTGAATGAGAATGATAGTATATCTAATGAAGATTCTGGGTTTGAAGATCCTGATGACAATGAATGCTTTTTGTTGGCGATTAAGGATGAACCTACTTATGCTAATTCTAAAAAATAGGTAAAGGAAAGCCCTCCAGAGAAGGAGACAAATGAAGGTACTATTATCTCTACCCTACATGCTAAACAAGAAAACATCTATTGGGTTATTGGAAATTGCTATTCACATCACATGACTAGTGATAAAATTAAGTTTGTTAAACTTGCAAAATATGATGGAGGCTTGGTTATGTTTGGAGATGATACTAGTACTAAAATTTGTGGGATAGGTTTAGTAAGTTTTGATGGAAAGCATAATACTGATGATGTCTACTATGCTAAGGGATTAAGGCATAATATTTTGAGTGTTGGTCAGATGTGTAGTAAAGGATATGATCTTGTGTTTAAGGATGAGAGGTGTGAGATCCGGAAAGGATCTAAAACATTGATTGTTGTAGGAAAGAAATTTGAAGGAAATATATATCAACTTAAGGGTGTTGATGGATGATGCTTTATGACTTAGATTAATGATAGTTGGTTATGGCATAGAAGAATGTGTCACATGAACTATGATAACTTGGAAATGATTAGTGCAATTCAAGTCATAAGAGATTTACCAAGAATTACAAAGCTTGTTATTGCTATCTGTAGGAATTGTCAGTTTGGAAAGCAAGCAAGAAGTTAGTACAAATCAAAGGAATAGTCTACTAGTGGTCTACTGGACTCAATTCATATAGATCTTTGTGGTCCTACAAGAGTGAGATGTCTAAAAGGTGAATGGTACTTTATGCTTTTGATTGATGATTATTCTAGATACATGGGTTACATTTATTAGAGAGAAATTAGATACATTAGATAGATTCAAGACATTCAAAGCTATGGTTGAAAATGAATTAAACTTGAAGAAAAAATTATTAAGGTCTGACATAGGTGGATAATTCACCTCCCATGAGTTTAATATGTTTTGTGAAGTGTATGGGATAAAGAGATAGTTATATGCTTCGAGAACTCCTCAGCAGAATGGAGTTGTTGAAAGGTAAAACAAAATAGTTCAAGAGGTTGCTAGATCAATGATCACCGAGGTTGGTTTACCGAAAGTTTACTATAGAGAAGCTATTTATAATATTGTTTATGTATTCAATCAAGTTCAAGCAAGAGAAAATAGTACAAAGACCCCCTATGAGCTATGGTTTGGAAGAATTCCTATCATTAAGTATTTTAAGGTATTCAAAAGTAAATGTTATATTAGAAGAGATGAATAAACATTAGGTAAGTTTGATGCAAGAAGTGATGAAGGAATTTTTCTTCGATATTCTACTAAAAGCAAAGCATACAAATGTTTCAATAAAAGACTGAGAAAGGTTGTATAAAGTGAAGAATTCATTTGACATTGATGGATATGTATCTGATGAACCTGATTGCATAAGAATTGAAGAGATTGTGGAAGAACAAGAAAAGGATGAGCAAGAGAAGTAGAATGAACAGAATGAAAGAGAAGAAGATTCTTCAGTGATGTCACCTAAGACACCTAGATATGTACAAAAAAATCATTCAGAAAGTCAAATTATTGGAGATAAGACTAAATGAGTATTAATCAGAAGCAGAGCTATTGCTGAAGTTAATCTATGTTTACTTTCTGAGATTGAACCGAAAACTGTAAGTGAAGCATGTAAAGATGAACATTGGATGGAAGCTATGAAAGAAGAACTTCTGTAGATTGAGAAGAACCAAACTGGGGAATTTTTCCCAAGACCAACAGATAAAAAACATTATTGGATCAAAGTGAATATTCAGAAATAAGTTGAATGAGAATGGAGAAGTGATTAGAAACAAAGCAAGGCTTGTGTGTAAAGGTTAATCACAAGTGGAAGGCATATATTTTTAGGAAAATTTTGCTCTGGTAGAAAGAATGGAAGCTATAAGGATGTTCTTAGCATTTTCTACTCATAAAGACTTTAAGCTCTATCAGATGGATGTCAAGTCAACATTTTTGAATGGTGAGCTAGAAGAAGAGGTCTACATAGAACAAATAGAAGGATTTCAGTTGTTAGATCAACTAGATATGGTGTGAAGATTGAAGAAATATTTATATGGATTGAAGAAATCTCCTAGAGTTTGGTATGTGAGGTTGGATAGATATTTGATTCAACAAGGTTTCAACAAGAGTATAATGGATAGTAATCTATACTTTAAGGTTGAAAATGACAAAATCTTGATTATAATTGTATATTTTCATGACATTATCTTTGGAGGAAATGAAAATATGTGCAAGATGTTTGTAGAAGAGATGTGGAAAGAATTTGAAATGTCTATGTTTGGCGAGATGAATTTATTTCTTGGGCTACAAATCAATCAAACAAAGAAAGAAATTTTTATTTCACAGTCTAAGTATTGTGAAAGAGATGATGAAGAAGTTTGGGATGGATGGTTCCAAACCAGTATGTACTCCTATGGTGACTGGTTGCAAATTGGGTAAAGATTATGATTCACCCAAGGCTGATCAGAGCAAGTATAGATCTATGATTGGTGGACTATTGTATTTGACTGCTACTAGGCTAGATATTATGCATGTTGTTTGTCTTGTGGCTAGATTTCAACAAGATCCTAAGGAAACACATGTTGTTAAAATAATATTCAGATTTTTGAATGGAACTCTGGATTATGGATTATGGTATCATAGAGATATTGACTTTACTCTAAGTGTTTATACAGATGCAGATTAGGCTAGATGTTAAGATGACAGAAAGAGTACAAGTGGTGGTGCATTCTTTCTTGGTTGAAGATTGGTGGCATGGTTGGGTAAAAAGAAATATTTAGACTCCCTATCTACTGCTAAAGCTAAATATATTGCACTATTCCATCTTACTATACATAAGTTCTATGGATGAAATAGACATTGAAAGATATCACAATGGTGTGTGATGATCCTATTTATATCTTCTGTGATAATACACATGTAATTAACATTTCAAAGAATCCTGTGATGCACTCAAGGATGAAGCATATATCTATCAGATATCATTTCTTAATAGAGAAGGTCACAGAGAATGAAGTAGAGATTGAGTATGTTCCGACAAAGGATCAGGTGGTTGATATATTTACAAAGGCTATTCCTAAAGATACTTTTGAGTATCTCTGGGAGAAGTTAGGGGTCATTTCCCCTCCTTTCTTGAACTAGATGCATATGTAGATGCATCAGTCCAATGGATCTATGGGTCTATCTTTCTTTTGGATTGATGTTTTGGTGGCTACCTATAAGAGGGATCAGGTAGTATTAGGTGTTGTCATTGTGAGTATGTTATTTTCTATGTCAAAGGGGAAATCAATGTAAAATATATTTTTCCTTTTCCATTGATGTCAAAGGGGGAGAGGAAGCATTGAAAAAGGGAGAGGAAGCATGTGAAAAAGAAGAGGAAGGATGTGAAGAAAAGAGGAAGAATATAAAAGACTATCTACTAAGGGGGAGAAATAGAAAGGATTAGAAAGAAAAATCTTGAGAAGTGTATTCAGAGCTAGTATGGTGTCTTTGATGGTTTTCCACATCATGTGTTTCCATCAATGACAAAGGTGGAGATTTTTGCAAGAATAGACAGATTGAAGGTGTTGTCATTGATGTTAACTGGTCAATTGGTTATCAACTAATTGTTGTTGTCATTAGTGTCATGGATACAGGTTATTGGTTGTATATGTCGAGGATATTGAGAAAATTGTAATAAAGATATTTTGTAGATGTTCAGTGGTTGATTCGGGTTTTGCTCTGAATTTTCTCTTATATTTGTATGGTTCAGATATGTTGATCATGGTTGTTGGAAGCTGCTATATCCTAAATTTTTTCTATTGATTCATTGGATGGTGTGATTTATGTTCACTAGTTGTGAACTGTGGTTTTCTGTGTTTCTAGTTGAGGTCTAGGGAGAAATGTTGTTGGTCTGGATTTCTCTTTGATGAAGTCTTATGACTTGCAATTCTAAATTTGATTTGTTTTGATTGTATTAAAGATAATTTTGCTATTTGGAAAGTCCATGCTTAATTGTTCTATGTGTTCTACACAAGTTTGGCTGACCTTGTGTGGAATACTAATTTTGAAGTTAGTGAAGCGTGTTGGATCTATTTGGGTCCTTATGAAGTGTGTGTTTAGGTCACCCTCATTCTAATTCCACCCTAGGATGTTTTGGTGCTGACCTAATTTGAATTTTAATTTAGATGGCTGACTTTGGATATGTTTTAAAGTTGAAGATGGTATAAATGTAGAATGGAGTTAGGGAAGAAGAAGTGAAGAGAACAAAGGAAATAGAGACAAGAGCACAAATAGAATAGAGATAAGTGTGAATCAATATGTGTGTATGATGTGAGTATGGAAAATCAATGCAAAGCCTAAATGTTGAGTTTCCGAAAGTAGTGAGTTGAAGGTGCACACAATCATTTGTGCATGTCTGCAAGTGGATTGAACAAATTATGGTGGATTTCTCTGTTGCATTGAGATTGTATTCTCTCTGTAACAAGTCTTCTTTATCTTCTTTGTATCTCTGTGGAAGTGATCCCTCTAGGTTGTTAGCCTTGTTGGATAGTGAGTCCTTGTTCTAGATAATGAGTCCTTGTTCAGGACAGTGAGTCCTTGTTTTGGTAGTGAGCCTTGTTTCTTAGGAAATGAGCCTCTTGTAATCAGTATTGATATTCTCTATAGTGTGAGTTAATCCTCACCGTGGTTTTTCCCTTATTGGGTTTTCCACGTAAATATGGTGTTATTGTGTTTATGTGATGGTTTTCAATTTTTTCACTAGTATTTAATGTTTAATTTGCTAAGCAGTGTTAAGGATTAGTTCCAATGAATGAATTAAAGTTTAAATTTGTGACAACTAATTCACCCCCCCTCTCAGTCATCTTGTTCAACACACATTCCTCCTGCCTAACCTAAAAATGCATCACTATACATTACTTTCACATCACATGATCTACCTATGAACAAAGAGCATTTCCCATTGTATATTCCTGCTCACATCAATGGGAACATTGTAACTAGTATCTTGGTTGACCCTACGAATCCTATGAATTTTATAATGGAGACTCTGCTAATAAACTTTCTACATAGGGAGGAATATGAGAATTTGAAGACCATGATATGTACGCACGATGAATCTCAGTCCCTCCTCTTGATTCTATCACCCTTTTGTTCTTGGAAGGGCCCAAGGCCATACATACCATTTTTGATGTCATTCTAGAGTTAGATTTGTTCAGGGTGAAACTAGGTATTTCGTGGCTAGTTTACATGAATGGGATCACTTTAGGTATTCATAAATTTCTTAAGTTTTCTCATGAGGGCTCTATGCACATTGTGTAAGACATCGGATACAAACCTCTAATGTCGTATGGGGGATAATCGTTAGATCACTTTTGGCCTGTCCCGATCGGTCTACTTCCTCCGAGGAAAAACTTGCTATATCGTGCCTATGTCAAATATAAGATTGGGGGCACAACATCGAAGTTGACCTACCCTACATCTCCCTATGCCATATATTTCAAGGGTTGCATTATTGCGCGACAACAAGCTACCTCCTCATCTCGAAAAAAGGGAAGGGGAAGCTTGCTCATGCCCAAGAGACTTCCTCATCTTTTGTTGCTCCATCCACTTTCGTTTCTCACCCTATTGCAATGCCTTTGACTCCTACTTTCATGCCCTTCATGGGGAGCTCGATGCCAAACAATGGCCCTGAAGTAGTAGAGAATGAAAATCCTTCCTTGTGGATACCAAAGATGAAAGAAAATCAAGGGTTGTGGATTGTAGAAAGAAGCTCCTATCACATAAGTGAGAGGAGGTTGTTATTTTTGTTTTTATTTTTTTAATCTCGACGATAGGCCGCCAGTATCTTTGTTTTCATCCTATCACTACCTAGAAGTGTCAAGAACCCGATTTTAACTTCTAAGATTTATTTAGCAGTTAACGTGTATTGGAAATAAATTTTCAAACGTTAACTGGCCAACAACACCTGAGGGTTTTCATTGTTGGATCTTTTATTGCATTTTTTTTCAACATTTTGAAATGTACCTAAAAGGTACTGAAAGAGGCCACAAAAACCCTGTCAAGCAGATGGAGTTCCTTAGGTAGATTCAAAACAAACTCTTCCTTGGAGAGAGGCTTCTTGTACAACTTCAATTGATGACCGTTAATAACTAAAACCATGCGATCAGAGTTGATCGTGCGAAGCGTGATAGCCCTATTATCATAGACCATCTCAATTTCATAGGGCCTGAACCACTGGGTGTGGTACTTACCCTTAAAATATTGAAAATGGGAATCATACAAGAGGTCCCAATTACTTGGTTGAAATGACCATTATCGAATGAAACGATCATGCCAGAGAGCACACTGGTTCTAGATAATCTCTGCATGGAAGACTGCTTGTTGGAAGAGTTCATCTAATGAGAGGAGCTATGCAATTCATTCTTTCTGTGCATCAGACAAGTTCATACCCAGCTAGAGTACAGTGCGAAGAGTTTTTACCTCAAACTCGTTAGGGAGAACAACCCTCTTACCATAGACAAACTTGTAAGGTGTTAAACCAGTGGTGGTTTTCCATGTAGTGCGGTAGATCCACATGGCTTCAAGAAGTCGCACAACCCAATCCTTCTTATGGAGAGCAACTGTCTTAGTAAGAATATTTTCGAGCTCTCGGTTGGTGACTTTGACCTAGCCATTAGCCTGGGGATGGTAAGGTGAAGACTTACGATGTCAAATCTCATATTCACGAACCAAAGCAGAAATGAGGTCAGATGTGAACTATGGACCCTGATCTATAACTGTCTCACGTGGAACACCAAATTGGGTAAAATATCATAATAGAGGAATTCAACTACCTTGGTGTCCCTGGCATGCTTTAAAGCAACAAATTCAACCCATTTTGTTACATAACCTATACACACAAGGATACATTCCTTGTTCTGAGATGGTGGGTTGACAGGTCCAACAAAATCAAGCCCCCATTTTTCAAAAGGATCAATGGACAATGGAGGATGTAGAGGCATTTCATCTAAGCGCATGGGGTGGCCCATACGTTGACATTTTTCATAGTGTTGAACATAGAGTTTACAATCCTTATGGAGTGTGGGCCAATATTAGCCTATAGTTAAGATCTTCTGAGCAGTTCTCTGAGTGGAAAAATTTCCTTCACAGGGTTCTATGTGGCATGCACGAAGTATGTTGAAGACATCATCCTCGAGCACACATCAGCACATGATATTTTCAAGGCCATGATGGAAGAGTAATCCATTGATCCACATATAATCACCGCTGAGTCTGACCAGATCTCGACATTCCCTAAGAGAGAAATGGGGTGGGAACTTGCAAGTGACTAGGTAGTTTGCCATGTCAGTATACCATAGACTCTTTGTTGATATGGAAAAGAGATGTTCATCTGGAAAGGTGTCATCAACTGGAACTTGTTTGTCATCTCGCTATTGTGACCTAGACAAAAAGTATGCAACCACATTCTCATGACCAAGCTTATCAATTATAGTAATATCAAATTCTTAAAGCAATAGTAACCATCTAATAACTCTACCCATTACAACAAGTTTATTCATTAGAAATCAAATTGCAGAATGATCGGTATGGACAAACACTTTATATCTGATAATATAATGAAGAAACTTATTAATTGCATAAACAACAACTAAGAACTCCTTTTCAGTTACCGTATAATTTACCTCAGCCCTTGTGAAATTCTTGTTGATGTAGTAAATGGAGTAGAATAGATTCTCTTCCTTTTGTCGAAGGATAGCCCCATGGAACAATCTGATGCATCAGTGTGGATATGAAAAGGTAGCTCCCAATTCAGACCTCTGAGTATTGGTGTGGTGACAAGCTTGTTCTTGATGGTTTCAAAAGATTCTTGACATTTTGGTGTCTAGGAGAAAATGACATCTTTCACTAGCAAAGCAAACATGGGGGAGGCAATCTTACTAAAGTTTTGGATAAACCTCCTATAGTACCCTACATGGCCTAGAAAACTACACACATCCTTTTGGCTAGTGGGTGTAGGCAAGTCCTGAATAATCTATATCTTCTTGGGACCGACTTGAATACCCTTAGCAAAGATATAATGACCAAGTATTTTCCCCTCTGTCATAAGCATATGGAACTTTTCATGACTTAATGATAAATTAGTGTCTATACAATGCTTAAGTACCTTTTCTAAATTTGTTTTAGCCTCTTCATAAGTATTACCATGGCCAATAAAATTGTCTATATACACCTCAACACAATCATTTACAAGATCTGCAAAAATACTCAAGACTTCCCTTTGAAAAGTGGAAGGGGCATTACATAAACCAAATGGAAAAATGTTATAGGAAAAAGTGCCCCAAGGACAAGTGAAAGTAGTCATTTCCTGATCCTTAGGCGCTATGCAAATCTAGTTGTAGCCACTAAACCCATCTAGAAAAGAGAAAAACTTCTTACCTTCAAGAGTTTCCAACACTTTATCAGTAAATGGTAATGGAAAGTGATCCTTTTTAGTAGCTTTATTTAATTCTCTATAATGAACACAAATTATCCACTTACCATTTTTCTTGGGAACCACAACTAGAGGAGAGACCCACTGACTATCTAAAATAGGATATATAAATCCAACATTTAATAGTTTTTGTAACTCCTCTTTAACTATTTCACGCATGACTAGATTGAGTCATGGCTGTGGTTGCCTAATTGGACGGCTACCTTCTTCAATGTAAATATTGTGGGTGCAGGTGTTAGGATGATTCCACGCATGTCTTGGTATTCCCAAGCAAATGCATCTTTAATTTTTCTAGTTGTTAATTGTGAATTAATATTAAGTGTGAGATTAGGAAAATTTTCCATAGCCTTTGATTGTGTAGGTGAGTTAATGGCTAGTACTTGGGAGGTGGATGCCATATCACTAGAATTTCCAAGGGATAAAAAAGAACTATACAAACAATTATGGGGTAGCAACTGATGCAATGTGAAAAAATGTTGAACAAACCATGATCTACCTACCAATGGAAAGTTTCCAAAAGGACATTGAGTGTTTACACCTGAATGGAGAACCATGCTTTCAAATTTTTTATTAAATGTATACCTATTCTGAAGGAAATTAACAAGAATATTATCTTCAGTGGATTCTTCCATATCTAAGGCTTTATCAATTATCAAGATGGGTAATGACTCATCTAAGTCACTATCAACCCAAATTTGATCCTCTGTCTCAAACAAGGATTGCGCTGGTGGGTATAGAGTCAACTGTTTCTTGTGCTTACCATTAGAAATGACCATGTTTCTCGATTGAAAATTAATGAATGCATCTACAGCCACCAACCAAGGTCATCCCAAAATCAAGGGGTATCCGCCTAGCTTAATCTTCAGCTAAAAAATCACAAAGTCAGTTGGGTATTCCCACGAATCAATAGAAAGGATTACATATTCAATCATACCCTTTGGTTTGACCAAAGATTGGTTTTCCATTTGAAGAACTATGGGAGTAGGTCTAAGTCCCTCTAGTGACAATCTTTGCTTTGTTTCATTTGTCATAACATTAATTGCAACACCCAAATCAACAAGGGTATTAGGAATACTTACTTTACCAATAGATACCTTAATGATAGGACTCCCTAGATTTGAGTACTTTTGAATGGTTATGTTCCCAAGTAGAAGGTCTACCAATTTTCCAATAACTTGGATGGTCTTTGGGTCTTGCTTCTTCTTTTGCTTCCAAGTACATAGATCTTGAACTATTTTTGTATAGACGGGAATGTCCTTGATGGCCTGCAACAAAGGAATCTTGATGTTAACATTGCATAACTCATTAACAAAATCAAATTCAGGTTGAGAAACTTCCTTTTGTATTGGTTCAGATTGAAATCATTCAAGAAAGGGAGGTTATTTGGTTGGCTCTACTTTAGGTTCTTCATTAATTTTTGTAATGGTGGGCCCTTGAAGAACCTTTCTCAATCTTAATTGAACTCCATCTAATTCTAGTGTGTTTATAGGATAAGTGGAGTAACCTATTACCTCATTATTATATACTAGGTGTGTTGCCTTATTGTTGGGATTTGGGTTCAGTTGGGTTGTCACTGGTGTAGGCTTCAGTGGCTATGTTGGATTGGCTGGCCGAGTAGATGATGATGGTATAGCCAGAAGGAATTTTTGTGACTGTTGGTATGGGTTGATCATGGGAGGAGGTGGAAATTGTAGTTGTGATGGGTATGGTTGTTGGTACGCTGAAGGTTGTAGCAATTGTGGCCTACATGCCTATTGGTATTGTAACATCCATAGAGGGTATGGCGAGGGTTGTTGCCAACCCCCATACCATCTAGGTTGATTAGAAAAATAATTAGGTTGGCTAGATCCCAAATCAAGATACTCATTCATCATGCTAGGGTGCATTACTCGAGGTGGAAAAGGTCACCTAGGGGCCATGTAGTAGATAGGTTCCTCAAAATATTCCATATCAGGAACACCTGTAGGAAGAGGCCTTAAGGTAGAACTCCTACTGACTTCTTCTAAGGGTGAAATTTTTGTCCTATTGTAATGGCAATCCTCACTACCATGTTTCTTGCGACAAGTCAGAAAAAACACTACCAAGGCCTTTTCGGCTTCCTCTTGCTTCCTACGGGTATAAAGAGTGTCTATATATTTACTCATATGATTTAATAAATTAGTTTTAAGATCCTCAAGTAAATTTCCTATTTCACACTTCACTATACATGTTGCATTACATGGAGCAAAAGGCTTACTTGGATAGTTCCTTCCTGAACGCTAAGACCTTGAATAATTCTTGCAAATATCACAAATATCGTCAATGTTCATTTTAGAAATGTTCCCTTTACCTATTAAATTTAATGCTTCCATAGTATCATCTCCTATGCCTCTAAGAAACAACATTTTAACAACATCCTCATTTAGCCCCTATTGGCGAGATAGTTGAATATTGAATATAAAGCATTTAGGGTAGTCCTCCACGGACTCATCTTCCTTTTGTGTCATGCGAAAGATTTCATCCCAAACTTCCTTTGTTTTGCAATACTCCTGGTACTTGGTCAGGAATAACTCCTTCATGACTTCCCATGTCCTAATATTTATGAGGTTCATGAACCAACACAATGTTGCATCTTTCAATGTGGTTGGGAACATTTCAATCTTCTGTGCATCACTTTGATAATCATAGCTATGGCACACCACATCAAATTCAAACAAAAACATGTCAGGATCCTCAATCGAAAGACCACGAAAAATGGGCAAAGCGGAATGAGGAATGTTCTTCATAGGGGCATCTTCTTCGGGATGTGTGATTGGAAACTCAAAGGTAACCAGATTTTTGTTGGCCAATGCCCTATTATGATTTTTGGTTTTGTTGTTGTTGTTGTTGGGATCCATGACATCTAGTGCCCAAGGGGTAAAGTAGGTTCTAAATGGCTCTTGGGTTTTTGAGAATGGACCAACTTTTGGCCTATAAGATTCCCGAAAGAACTTTTCAACCTTTCTTCATAATATTTCGGAAGAACTTGGATGAGTACCTATAGGTGTCTCAATAGTAGTAGATTATATGGCACACTTCTCAATATTGGGTTCAAGTAACTCTAATGATTGCAATTTAGTTTTCAATTTCTCTTGAGTTGAGCTACTTCCTTCAAAGGATGGCTTTGACCTATTTTGCAATTCTTTGGGTTGTGTTCCCTCAATGGATGTTTTTGATTTATATTTCTCAGGTTGTGAACTAATTCCCTTTTCTTTTCTAATGAATCTTCCTCTACTAGCCCTACTACAATTCATGGACCTAAATGACTTACAACAAAAAAATTTAGGAGTATTAACCTTAACAAGGTCGACAATTGTATAGTCTTTCCTCTTGATGTACTGGTCCTAACTTAGCTTGCTATATGATTTCAGGCCTTTAATATCTTTCCCTGGCAACAACGCCAAAAATGATAGGATTAAACTGTAGTTGATACTTTGGGCATAACTATCCTTGTAATTCTATTTTGAATGGGTTGAGATCAATCTTCGAGAATTTCGAAAGTTCCCCAGTTTAATCCTAAATGTCAATCTAGGAGCGTAGGCTTGTGATAGATATTGGGGTTGTCTGCCTAAGGGATGAACCTAGAAAGCCAAGAGGGGATGGATGCAACTACATGGAAATTGCATTTTTTCAAAAATCTGGTTTTCAGACCTCCTTTCACCTATGTGATAGGAACCCAAGCTAAACAATTTATGACAAAAGCAGATTAACACTAACTAATAGAAAAAAAAAAATTCTTACTGACACTAGGCTACTAGAAGGAAATGAATGATAGAATGTAAAAGTGCTAAATAAATTTCACACATATTAATAAGCATTCCAATTAACACTTGTCTGGAATAATTTGCTAAGCCAATTTATACAGAACAATGAACATATTGATTAAATTTGATTGCAAAGTGAACTGCTAAATCAAATATACCTGTAGCACAATATAAAAATATCAATCACCAATATATCGAATAGTAATTAATAGGGTATTAAATAGCACAATGATTAAAGATCAAAACAGATTTAAAACTTAGAAAAATCTCATTACCACACAACACACAGATGCTACAACTAGTCAATGGGTGATCGAGGAAGTGGGCCCTGCTCCTCTGATTTCTAGTGAAAAAACAAAAGCTTAATTTACTCTACTCAATGCTTATGTAAAACAATATTTTAAACTCCAGTCTTTCTTTAATCAAAAACTCAGCTTATAGATATATTATCGATTACTAACTAAAGTCTTAGCATACATATATATAGAGATCATATGTCGTTGAGTTCTACAAAAGGCCAACCAAAATGGTATACAATTTTTTGGGTTATGGCCTACATCCAACAACCTTTAAAAGCTTCTTAACAGTAGATTTACATTTTTAACATTGTTCCAAAAACAAAACAACTTTAGACTAAACTTTAATCACAAGTGACACATGATTCATAAAATAGTTCTTGCCCTCATTCCACCGATGCTCCTATTACTCCCACACATCATCCACTTAATCACCCCCTGTTTTTCATAGTCGCAAGGATAATTAGTAAATAATTAAAGGTTTTGATATATTCTCAAGTTTCTACTTGCTCTTTACATTTGATTAAATATCCCTAATCATTAACAAATAGTGACAAGAACTACGAGGGATTCTATAGGAACAAAGAGGTAAAAAGGTAAACAGAAGGGGTAAAAATAAAGACACATTTATCCCTCATAACCTAAGTCTACTTCTCCACCTACTGTTGTTTTCACTCCCATGCTTCCAAGTCCTGCACCTTTCCAAGAGGCTACCCTTCCATCAACAATGGTTGTGGAGGACATACCTATGGCAGAACAAGAGCCTCCTATCCCTTCTCAATTAGTGAATTCTAGTTCCTAGAGTTGATGAAACCGACTTGCTTGAGAGTGTAAGTGCTATAGAAAGGCTCTGGCTGTTGAACAAGCTACCTTGCAGAAGGTAGAAGGGGAGATAGCAACTTCTCTTTTGACATATCTTGTTGTGTCTCCCTCTTCTGCTCCTTCTTCTTTAGTTCCACTCACCTCTATTTTGCTTTTGGCTCCTCTGGTGAATGTTGATGATCCTCACCCCAAAAGGGTGTAGGTGTCCATTGCTCCCTCGGTGGAGCCCCCTCTTCTGATGTCCCTTCTGGAAATACCTCCATTTCCTAGCCCATGGACATGCTAAATACCATGGTGGTGTCCACTACGGTCCGATCCTCTTCCTCTTTTCCTTCTGCTTCTTTTGTGGGGATTATGAATTCTTCACTGAAGCATAAGTTGGAGTACAACCTGGCTTCTAATGGAGGTCAAAAGAAGGGATCATATTCTTTGAAAGGGATTTCTACTTTGGCTTATGTTGTCCTTGTGATAGAGGTGGCCCCGATGTCACCTAAGTTTGTCACCGTCCCTCTTGATGAGGTCAATGGTGGATGTTGGGTGCCTCCTTCCTCTCCCACTCAGTTAACACATGGTACACATGTTAAGTGCATCTTTAACTAGTGGATGATATCCCAAATCTGTCAGTGATCTTTGTGAGATCGATGAATTTCACCTCACAAGACCTCGACAAAGAAGACCTTGATGGGCCTTCTTCCTTGGCCCTTGTTGTAGGAGATTCAAGGGGTGCTCCTTTTACTATCCCACCCTTGCAAAATCATTCTCCCTCCCCATATAATGATCTAGATTGAGAGAATGAGGACCTCCTGATTGATGAGGAATAGGGGAATAACTCTTCTTTATCTGTAGACTAGATTTATGTGTGTGTTGTGTTTCCTAGTGTTTTTCTTATGTGTTCTTGGAGGATCCTTTTCACCCTTTTAGGTGCTTGGATATAGGAGTGAAATTCTGTTGTGAACTTCCTCTATATGTTTCATTATTCTTCTATATGTTGTAAACTTGATTTTCAACAATTGGGGATGATGCAAAGCATCGGGGGAATTTAGGTCTTCCTTCCATGTTGACCCAATTTTTTTAATTTTTACTTTGTCTTCATGTGCTTTTCTTTAGATTTGATAACTTTGGGGAATGATGATCTTTTGTTCACATATATCACGGGTTATTATAAGAACTGATTTGACCCCGAACTCCTAGATCCCCCTGTCTCTTGATTTTTTCATTTATGCTTGTCTCTTATTTTATCTTTGTTTACCTCTCATTATACTTTCTTTCTAATGTTGTGCTTATGTGTTGTCCCTCGCATGCATGAAAACATTTCCACATTTACATCTCGCTATGTTTTGTGGGCCACATCATCACTATCTTGTCTTCCTTTCCTTAGGATGCCACATGCTCCTTGGATTCACATGGACCATCCTAAGGGGGGGCTACTACTATGATTTTAAATAAGGGGAATTCGGTGGAAAACGAATCCCTTACTGAAAATTTTTCATTTTTCAAAAAATGCATCCTTCAACAAGAATCCCTCTTAGTGATATTTTTCTTTCAAAATTATTTTTATCATATGATGAAAGAGATCTTTCAAAAGGATTCCTTGATGAAAAAATTATTTGCAATTTTTTTTGTGCTTTTCAATCGAAGTGTCCCTCTACATGGTCCCCTTTCTATCTTGAAGGTTTCCCAAGGGACCCCTTTGAAAACTCTTCCTTCAATTGCTTGTTATGAGATATGTGTGTCTGTTTGCATGACTTTTCCTACCTAACATGTTTTTTTTGAAGCTTAACATGATGCTTTGTAGGATCAAGCACCTGTGAAGTCACTTTTACAATCAAGCTTGGAGGACCTAGCACCTCATCAAGCTTTCCTTGTAGGACCGATAACTTATAAGGGCCTTTTGCATCAACTCTTCAAGAATGAGTGTTTGGGGAGTCCTTTCACATCTAGCCTTGTAGGACTAAGAACCTACGCTATCCCCTTTGCAGGACCAAGAACTTGTGAAGCACTTTCTCTCTGTAGGACTGAGTACCACTAGAGCCTTTGTTCATATTTTGTAGGACCGATTACTCATGAAGCCAATTTTGTAGGACTAAGAACTTATAGATCCTTTGTTCACTTTCTGTAGGACCAAGTACCTGTGGATCCATCACTCTCTCTTTCTCATCAAGGTTTCCTTATGGGACTGAGCACCTATAGAGCTACCTCCTACATTTTTGGGTGTGCCAAATCAAAGATCTACTTCCTTGATGGTTTAAGTATATTCACACCAACACGCATGTTCGCTAATGTGGGGGAAAAATGTAATGGATAAAATTTTCACCCCTAGGAAAATTCCCCTTTTACATTACCTTACCTTAGAAAAAAAAAAAGTTTTATGATGCAAATCCACATCTGCCACGCCTTTTCCATCCCCTTGGCAGCTCGTTTTGGCATCAGTGGAGGAATCCTGTCAGGGACGCATGCGTGTTATGTGGAAATCCACGTTTCATGATGCCATCCTGATAGGATTCCTACCTCTGTAATCCATAGAGGCATTACGTTTCTCCATTGGAAAAAAATGTAATTTCTCTACCCCCTTGATCAATGAGAAATGGGTCTCTTGCCTCCTTTTTTCCATTCAAATGTATATCTCTCCATTCTTTTCTTCCTTCCTAACACTTCTTGGACTCTTGAGCATTATACTTCACTCTCTTGGTTTCACTCTCACACTTTCAAGCTTCTACATCACTCTGTTGTGGCTGCGAGCTGCTAGTTCTTGGCTCCTACATTCCATTTGTTGTGACAACATTACTATTGGAGGACTTGCAATCTCTCTCCTTCCACTACTTGCCTTGAGTGCTCATGAGTGTGGAGGTGATATTGTTCATTTCCATTTCCAATTGAATCACTTTAAGTATTTTTTGTAGCATACTTGTTGTTGGTGATTCCTCTTAGCACTATTTCCTTTCTATTTATACATCATTCTCCATATATTATTGCTATATGGTTGTTTGTGAAGGTGGAAACAAAAAAATAGGGGACTGACTGATGTAGTCCTCTAAAAAAACCCCAATATTTTCTTTGGTCTTGTGTGTGTAGGTGTCTTCACATGGAGCTCTTCGAGTATTCAAATCTCAAGTAGAAAGGTCCACTTTTCTCACCTTCTCTTTGTCAATTCTAACTTAGCTTAGAGGTAGCATTCTTCTTGTTGTACTTCAGTTTTACACTTTTCAAATTATATTCTATCATAGTATAAAAATTTAGCATACAAGTAGTGAATTGATTTCTGAGTGTTTTAGTCTGTTTGTAAGACCCTTTGTCGGTATGGACACTAGCGTTCCACACTGGAGTTCATAGTCCATGTTGTTGTTCATAGACAGTGAGTTGTCTGGGTAGCCTATTGAATCCTCAAAATCAACTTGCATGAACCTATGAAACATTCAGTTTAGCAGAAGGATAGTAGTACCTAGATTTCTCTTCCTTTTCAACCTTAACATCTTAACTTTTTGAATTTTCCTAGAAAATATTGAGGTATTTTAGGGCATCCTGTTGTTTAGGACTCTCTGATGACTTGGAGTTTCGAAGAAGCCAGTCCCCCTTCCCTATAGTTATATTATAGTTCAAAATGAAAATATTGAAGATAAAGAAATTTCGTAAAGAACAAAATAATTTTCATAATATACCTCTCCAATTATCTTCCCTTCACTCTTGCATTCCTTGAAACAAAAAGGGATCTGTATAGTTTATTGGAAATTATAAACATTTTGGAAACATAGATTTGAATGTGCACCCTCTATCGTTTGGATGACTATTATTTCTAGGTGCTTGATATAATTTGACTTTAATTGTGCTTTCACTATGCTTGAAAATTGACTATTCATTATCACTATGGCTCACTGTATGGGTTGTCTTCATGAATGGATTGTTCTCTGCCCTTTG
>VDFB02271358.1:30172328-30198765 GCA_007258455.2 Sequoia sempervirens | reverse complement strand
GTATAAAACATTTTAAAATATATAAACCAAATCCCAGGATATAGGATTTGAAACATATATCCGATATTTCTGACAAATAATTTATTGCCTAGGGATTAGCCTCAGGCTTGCTTTGGTATTTGGCTTGGACATGCCAATCCTAAGAAGTCAACGCAAAAAACGTGTTTGACAACTCACCTTATTTTTCTAGACTTCATCCATGTGGCTGACGACTTTATTTTTAGCCAAAATTGATGAAACGAAAAGGGTTTGTAGAGGAGACTCTCATCTTTCCACCAATATAAATTATTCTTTACTTTGAATTTAATAAATTATTATTATTCATTTTCTATTAGAATTATGACTAAAGTCCTAATTGATAGGCTGATTGAAAAATATCTATAACTTTCAAACGGTGTCATATCTTTTGAAAAATATGCATCACATTCTATGCTTTGTATAATATAGGATTAAAAAAAAAAAAATTGAATTTCATAAAGTTTTGACCAAGTTAAGGTGGTCAGACATACGATTTTTTATATTTTTTAAAGTTTAATAAAAATTCATAATTAATTATTTAAAAAAATTACAAAAAAATATGCGTCACATCCGGACATGAGTCCTCTAATCATATCTAAAATCTTATAAAAAATATTATCATTTTATTGTGGTTAGGGTGGTCAGACAGACACCTACTTATTTTTTCCCTGAAATTTAAGTACTACTACATTGAAATTTCAAATTTTCACCAAATAGACTTTAAAAAAAAAAAAAAAAACTTAGTAGTTTAGAAACTAGATTCAATTTTCCACAGATTTTGTTCTTACATATTTTTGAAATAATATAGATAACTTATTCAAATTTTTATGTCAAGTTGCCTAACTCTGATTTTTCTGAATTTTCATTGCCACTTAAGGGCCTGTTTTTTCCATGATGATCCTACACATACCCAGTTGTAACTTGTTCACCATTTCTTCAAAAACAAGATTGTTAGTATTACCACCATCAATAATCACATTACAAACTTTACCTTCACACTTACATCGAGTGTGAAACAGGCTCTTTTTTTGGTCTGGTTCCTTCTCCTCATTCAACAAGGCTCTTTTGACAATAAGGGACTTGCCCCTTACAACATCTTTAGAATGTGAAAACTCAGCATCTTCATCTACATGGGAAAATCAAACACTGCCTTATGATCTTCAGTTCATCCTTCCTTGATGTTGAGGACACTCAAAGGCTCTATGTCCTTCTTCTCCACATTGAAAACAGGTTCCACGGAAGCCTCCTCTTCCTGGTCCTCGTTCGAATCTTCCTCTACCTCTATAATTCTCCTCATGAAACTTGTTTGATATTTCACCTCTTTCATCCTTATTGTCCTTAGTATATCTAATCTATTGTTCATCCTCTTTTTGTTGCGCATAACTTTTACTTTTCCCTTTTTGCTTATTCTCAAATTTCATGTTCAATCTTTCTTCTACCTTCAATGCAAATTGATATGCATCCTCAATGGTGTATATTCTCACTAATTCCAACTCCTCTTGTATTCTTGGTTTCAACCCATTAAGATAACGAGCTACTTTCTCCTTATTTTCTTTATAATTTCATGTTCTAATCAGGACCTTGTGGAATTCCTCTATGTATTCTTTTGTTGTCCTCATTCCTTGTCTCAGATTTTGTATCTTCTTGAGAAGCTCCAACTCATAATCAACTAGAATGCATTTCCTTTTCAACTTGGCCACCATTCTATCCCATTTAGAAATTTTATCCTTCCCTTGTCTTTCTCTTTCAAGCTAGATCTCTTTCCACCATATACTCGCATGACCTTTTAACTTTGTATTTGCAAACCTTACTTGGTGAGGGTATTCAATCTCCTTAAACTCAAAGAATTCCTCCATATTATTGATCCAATCGATCAACTCTTCAAGATTCAGACTTCCACTTAAAGTTGAAACCTCCATTTTAGGTTTCTTTCCAAGACTGGATATTGCTCTCAACAATCTCATTTCTCCAAGATCCATTTGATCCTGTTCTTCCTCTTCCATTTCCTCTTTAGTTTCATACTCACTTTCATCTCTTTCTGGATGCACTTCTCTCTTGCGAATCTCTTCCTGCAAGGTATCCAACTCTCTTTTGACGGCTCTAACTTCATCTCTAGGAGGATCTCTTCCTCCACCACCTTTGCCTCTACCTCTACCACACTAGACAGGTCTAGGAGGAATCTCAATTTCCTCCCACACTCATAGGTCCTACTACAAACTGCCTCACATTCGACGCTTTGTATACAGACTTAGGACAACCTACTTTGATATCACTTGATGAAGGGTACTCCCCTTACTAGCTCAATCTCACAAAAACTACACAAAAAGAACAACCAATATGCAAGAAGAAACAAAGAGATTTTATTATTACTAAATTAAAAAAAGAGATTACAGCGTTACAACATTACATGGGCTTCTCATTACAGTCATTTTCCAAATTTGTAGATCAGAGCATTCACTCTCGACTCTACATACACCAACAAGTAATCGAATTCTCTTCTCTACTCCACAATCTCCTCATCCACCTCTTGCTACTTTTCCACCTCTTCTCTATCTATATATACTATTCTCCCCCTTCATGTCATCCTAGCCTCTCGAAATTCTTTTCCTCTCATGTTGTATTAGTACCACCTTGTCATCTAATGAACATCTAGATCTCCCAGGAAATTATCTCATTATCAACAAATTTAATTCTTATTCATTGACGATAAGTAATCATCTTCCATCCATCAACTTCATGTTTGAAATCATTTGGCCAATTATCACGTTGATTCACAACAACAATGTTGAATCAAAAAATGGTATCATAGGACCTAGTGTACTATAGGGTACTGGAATCCTTGCAGTACTGTAGGGGTTGTAAACCTCGGTCAATTGATAGGCTATAGCCCCTGATTCCAATAGTCAGTCATCAGGACTAGCCGATGCCAACCTTCAAGGGCTTAAAACTTAAAATCAAAATCCTCCAACATTTAAAGTAAAATTAAAATTAATTTTATTATTGTATCGGGTCCACCTAGCTAAGTGTTTCCTAGGCGTTGTTGGTGATCCACCCAAGTACCACCTTGCAGCTACCAATGCTAGTCAAATTGGGCATATTTTTTCTAGGGAGCATAACTTTGTCCTAGAGTGTTGGATTTTTGACTTCTTATAGTTTTTGAAAAGGTGGTTTTGAATAATACATTATGCCATTAGTGATTTTACTATATTTTATTATTTTGATAGAGAAATTCTTGTTAGAAGGGTGGGTGCAAAAATATGAGGGGCCAAAAAGTGGCCACCTCATTTCAATTTTTTGAAAAAGCCAAAACGTGAGCGCGTTATAATGTGCTCATATTATAACGTGCTCACGTTATGGCTTGGAGTGACTAGCCTCATGCTGAGTCACTACAATCCTAAAATTCACTTGTGTTATAACGTGAGCTCGCTTTAAGTCATTTAAACAAAAAAAAAACCTCATTTCATTTTATTCCCTATTGTTTACAATTTTCTTTATGGCCCACAAACCCTCCAAGACATGCTCATGTTCCAAGGAGAAAAACGCTCTATTTATTTTCCAAATCTTTGTCAAAATGTGACCACAACATTGGGGAGGTGAAAGGAGTAAATTGTTTTTTGTGTGAATTTGGTATTAAATAGGTAGATTTAATATGTTTTTTGATTTAAGTTTGTTTAATTTTTAGAAATGATAATGCACCTCCAAATCCTCCTCAAAATCCTAATTCACCTCATGTTGAAATCCCTTTTGAAGAACAAACCTAACAAACACCTCCAAAAATTCCTCATCATGTTCCAAGAACTCAAGAAAATTCAATGGGGCGAATTGAAATTAACAAAAACAAATTGAGTTAATTTCAAGGTTGTGAGATCCTACAAGAACAACCTCACATAGAACCACACTTGCTCAATCACTTAAATCAATAATATCGCATGTAGATTCAATTAGCAAGCAAATAAGTAGTTGGTCAAAGAAGAGATGATAATTTAGAAAATTTTATGCTGATAAATTATTATATAAACAAGTTAAAGATGGAAAAATTACAAAATTTGACTTGTGTGCACTATTCACGAACCCTAAAATGAATCAACCTTTACACTCTTTAAGAAAGAGGTTCCCTATCCATTGGTGCAACCACCAAGGGATAAAGAACAATTTTTGGAAAAGGTGGTGGATGGTTTTTAATCATCCTCCATGCAACAACAATGAAGTGCCATAATATTTTTTGAGGAAACTCTACTGTGAGTTTGTCCTAACACAAGTGTGTTTTAAGTCATTTAAACACAAAAAAAAACATTATCTCATTTTATTCCCTGTTGTTTATAATTTAGTTTGTGGCCTGCAAACCCTCCAAGATGCGCTCGTGTTCAAGGAAGGAAAAACCCTCTTTGTTTCTTTGCCAAATCTTTGTCAAAATCTTACGACAATGTCAAAGAGATGAAGTGAGTAAGTTCTTGTTGTTTTGTTGTGTGAATTTGGTATTAAATAGGTAGATTTAATATGTTTTTTATGTAAATTTATTTAATTTTCAAGAAATTATAATGCACCTCCAAATCCTCAAAATATTAATTCACCTCATGCTGAAATCCCTCTTGAAGAACAACCCCAACAAACACCTCAAAAAATTCCTCATCATGCTCCCAAAACTCAAGAAAATTTAATGGGGAAAATTGAAAATAATAAAAAATAAATTGAGGAGTTAATTGCAAGGTTGAGAGATCTTGCAGGCACAACCTCACATAGAACTATGCTTCCTCAAATCACTTGAATCGATAATATCAAATGTAGAGTCAATTAGCAAGCAAATAATTAGTTGGTTAGAGAAGAGATGAGAGTTTAGTTAATTTTATGCAGATAAATTATCATATAAACAAGTTAAAGATGAAAAAATTACAAAATTTGACTTGTGTACACTATTCACAAACCCTAAAATGAATCAACCTTTACATCCTTCAAGCAAGAGGCTCCCTCTCCATTGGTGCAACCACTAAGGGATAAAGAACATTTTTTGGAAAAGATGGTGGATGGTTTTTGACCATCCTCCATGCAACAACAATGAGGTGCCACAATATTTTTTGAGGAATCTCTACTGTGAGTTTGTCCTCAATAAAATTCCAAACTATTTTGACATGTGGGACTTCTAGGGTAGAGGTGGGGGCTCCACACAGAATAGAGTGGAGGCACATATTGATGTATAATGACCAACGAGATGACCACTTGCTAGACTAGCGTATGAGCATGTGACTATCCCTTCCATTGTGAAGGAGAGTGTTGAGGTGGATAAATTGCAATTGATTAGTGCCCTCACCCAGAGCCTCATGCAACATACTAGTCCTCTAGCACAGGGTGAGTTGGGAGAGTCTTCGAGGAGTAGAGTTCCATCTCATTTTTTTCAGACTTGTGGGTCACTCTATGTTTATGATCCCACAGAGAGTCAGGATGTAGGTGCCCAAGGTACATCTGCAGCTAATGAGATGGTGATGATAGACATCATCCTTAATGAAATATTCAGCCTTGATAGTCAATTAAATGATAGCAAGTTCATTGAATTTAATTTATTAAATTTCATTTTTGAAATCCAAGATTAACTAAATTAGTTGAATGATTATAATGAAATTTCAGGGTCATAGTGTTCACTATGTTTTTAGTGGTCCTCCACCTCCCTATTACGTGACATCTACTGTGGAGGTATGTAACTAGTAAAGAATTATAAATATTACATGTGAATAGCTAAACATTATATGAATGGTATTATTATATCTCATTTTGGATGTTGAATAGGTTAATCTTGGAGCTTCGACAATAACACCAGTGAGTGGAGGTGGTCATCGAAGTTTCACTTGGGTAATACAAATTATTTATAATTTTAAAATAAAAATTTGTAAAATCGTAATTGAATATTTTTTAATGACTTGAAGGTTCTAAATAGTTTGTATGTATGCTCTTTACTTTTTAATTAATTTGATTTCAAGTTTTGATACACTTCATAATCTATGAATTTCATTTATTCATGTTGTTGACATCCAAAAATATAGCCTAGTGACATCACTAGCTTGTAGCATACAATTTCACTCTTATCATCCTAATTGTCATCACTAGATTGTGGCATATCATCTCTTTGCTCACTATTGGGCTCATGAATGTTGCTTAGGATATTTATCTTATTACTACCCTTGTGCTATGTTGAATATACTTATCATGATGACTATGTTATTGGATTCATGTTATGGCTGTAGACTTTCATTTATACATTTTAAGTGCTTGACATCATAGAGGACTACTCTCTTTCTTTCTTGATTGTATGTTGTCATCTTTTACCAATTATCTTCAATGGTTACTACTCCATAGACAAGGTACTATCCACTTATCATTTGGAAATATATGCCCTCTTTCTATCCCTTCACAAGGGCTATCCTCGTCACTCTAAACTATCCTTTAATAGTAAACTATGCATGCTCCTCTTATACCATTATACTAAATTTGTTGCTTCTCTTATGAGACTATCTTGTAGCATTGGATTTCATGTGACTACCACCACATTCATGATTTTCATGCACTCTTTACCTTGAGGTATCATGGTTGTAAACATATATTTAGTATATCCTCATAAAAAAACATCTTCTATAATTATCCCTTAAAGCATTCTTTGGTATTGAAATACATGTGACTATATCCTATTATATATTGTGACTTTAGACTATCATATTCAGTCTTAAGTAACTATCCTATTACAATTCTTTATTTATGCTATATCCTTAATTGTTCATTCACTATCCTTTATTCATCATTTTTCCTTATGATCATTACTCTTCCTATGTGAATATTACTGTCCACTGTCATGAAGATATATCACTCCACTTCTTAGCTATCTCTTCTTTGTTATTTACCCATGGATATGAATAGAATGTTGATTATTTATGAAAATCATGGAATGTCTTTATAGGTGTTAATTGTTATCAAGATCTTAAGGTCATAGTCCCCTCATTACTCACTATCACTACATCATTTTATTCTTAGTTGACAGTGCTCATTATTGCTTATTTTCATGCATCTCACTATCATTCTTTACATTGTTTTCATAAATCTTGTCCTCACTTCAAAAATTCTTCACACTTCACATCAACAAAGGTTTGGATGACTTCTTTATGTAATCATGATATTGTCCCTTACTTGCATGATATGATTGTCCCTAGGACTTTCATCTTGTAACTATCCTTTACTTTGAAATATTCCTCATAAAACATGAAAACCCTTGACATTCAATTGATACTCATGAAGACTCTTACTGATATGAGGATACTATGTCCATAGTCAAGAGGATAGGATACTTTTTCCTTTCTCCTCATTTCTCCTAACTATCACATGGCTCTATCATATGTCCTTCTATTATAAAAACCGTACCTTGTCATTCATGAGACCCCTTACTATGCAAGATGTCCTTATAACAACCTCTTCCTCTATCAAATTCTTCCTACCAACTTAGAAACTGCCCAATATGGCTCTTGTGCATTGTGTTTTGTCTTGTTGGTTCTCTAGGCAACATTGCTCTCTTTTATCAACATTTTGTTCACCATATTGTTCATGAAGGGTTTTGATAGGGGCCTTTCCATCATATTGTCCTATCATTTTTTGTCTCTCTTTAAACCACTCATTTGCTCACTTCATGAAATTTTTTCTTTACTATTCTAGAAATGCTTGTCCTTTAAATGATTCATGTTTACTATGCATGTGTCTTATAAAGACAATTATCATGATTTTTCCTTTTGTTTCTTACATGGATCTTATCATTCATACCTTTATGCATTGTTTCTCCTTTTTCCATTGTCATTATTCTCTTCTATGTCGAACTAGTATTAGATCTTAGTATCTTCAAAGTTGCCTTCCATGTTCCTAATTGTCCCTAGGACTATCAACACAAGCGTGCCACTTCTAGAGAAATCACAAAAAAATTCCTTCTTGTTTCCTTTGGTTTTTTTGTCACTATAAAATAATAAAGATCCTATGTGGAAGATCATCACAAATAGTATGTGGAAGGTCATGAAATGTCAAGTTAGAGTATTTACCATTCACAAATGATTATTCCTCAAACACATTTGTATTTTTCAAACCAAGGATTTCAAGGAAACAAATATAACCTTCTTGATAAGAATAACAAGGATGCTACACCTGTGAACACTAGGTTAAAATCTCCTAACATCAAATGATTCCATATCATTATTCCACCAAGGAGCTTTCTTTTGCAAAACCTTTCATTGAACCTATCACCCCCATAAAAAATATTTCTAACATCCCCATCACCAATCCTTTCATCAGCCCATCATATAAATCCCTTTCTTAATCCCATCACCCCTATCACCAATCCTTTCATTGACCCCATGACTAACCTTAGTCATCTATCTATTAAATTCATCACCCTAGATCAACAAAATCACACACCATTTCACATCCTCCATAATGATGATTCTATCATCACCTTCATGGGACTTCAAGATAATGTCTCCCTCAATGATCATAAAACAATATTTGAAATAGAATTGGACACATTAACATATCCCAAGGAGTTCACAATAGTCTAGTAACCACATATTAAACTATGAAGCAATATATAGTTCAATAAGCACTCAAATTTGTGTTGACTATGTCATACATTATAAACCATGACCTGCATAACTCTTCTAGTTTTTGTAATTGAATAATGCTTTTTTATTTCCAGATGATGCAAGTAGAGACTCCTCCCAATATTGTTAGGGAAATGGATCATGGCCTCTCTACTACAATAGAGTGCTTGATGCCTTTGACGAGGGTATGAGGTAGATTAGTAAATTTTAAATTGCATTCATTGTTTTAGTTGTTTATTATTGAAAAATCAAATGATTATTAATTTTTAGTTTAATTTATATCTGGATGGTTTCTATAGGGCTTTGCAACATCATAACATGAGTGTGTCACTATTTTGGATGATAAGAGAGATCATTTGGTGGTGGTAAGTGATTATTTTATTAAAATTTTATTTTATATAATGTAATTTCTATAAAATAATGTCTATACTTTTTTTTGTAATAGGTATGACTCCACGAAGAATTAAATAGGAGGTACAACCCTTGAATTCAAAGTGAACCACCATCATATGCATCTCCATTCCCCTAATGATCAAAGGCCGCTTGTGATCTATTTTCTTCACCTGGATGGGAATGACTATTTATTAGGGTCCTTTGTTGTATGCCTATATGGCATTCTTGTAAGCCTATATGGCTATTTGTTTAATAAATATCTTTTTTATTGATGGTGTTCATATTTACATTATAAATGATTATTTAAATAAATAAATAATTATTTGACGTAACTATAAATTATTAAAATGTTATTATAATCCTTTCTCAAAAAAATGTTCCTATATTATTTCCTTGCAATAAATGAAGTGCTTCAAAACATGCTAAGATGTTTATCTCTCAAGCATGTAATGAAAACACAAGGAAAAAGAGCTAATCAAGGATTATATTTTTAGATTTCAAGTTTTTGATAATAATATGTTGCCTCCATTATAGAATGACAAGCTTCAATGGATATTTGTATATGGTTTACTTGAACTATTTAAAATCCAAGTGTATTCCATGCTTCATAACTTATTCCACACTCATTTCACCTATATTTGTTGGTTAATTATTATCTTTCCTACACCAGTATGTGTTGATGGTCTTTGATGACATATTTTTGGCATATAGTTATGGAATCAAGTTTTATTCAATACAAAGTACAAACAATTTACACTAGGTTTCCAATAATTTAATTCAAGTATATTAAAGTAACCATCCATTCAAGTACCCATCCTCTAGTTGGTCGATCACTACTTTAAATTTATAGACGTATTCTCCATTGACACACTTTCCTTCATCTCAAAAAAATGTTCCTATATTGACCAAAATGTTTATGACTACATTGAGTTCAATCAACAATGAAGACTAGTTATTTGGTGTAATTTATTCAATCATAAGATTATAAAGACACCTACATTGACCAAAAATTATAAAGTGGACTTATTTTATAGCCACCCCAACATGTTTGAATTGTCGGTTTACCCCCAAGAGATGAGCAATGTAAACAATGCCTCTCGACAACTTTTTACTAAATGCAACTGACACTTTTTGGAACATCTAAAACATTGTTGCCATGGTGGAACAACTTGAATATATAAAAAAATGAGAGAGGTTATTATAGAGAGACCCTACATGATCTTATACCTTGACATAGAATGTTTATAAGAGCCACAGTTTTTGAGTAACAACTCATCAAAGTTTGCAACTTTTTGGCACTTAGGGATCTTAAGAGAAAGCGTCGGTATAATGTAGCCTAGAACGATCTGGTGTGTTGGGGTGCAAAAAAGGACCTTTCATACCATAAAACCACCAACCCTGACATGTTGGTTTGGCCGCATGATTAATATAATGAAAATTACACCACCTTGCAACTTTACACTGTATGCATCTGACGCTTTTTTCGTCAACTGAAAACTTGTCACCATAGGAAAATGGATTGGAGATATGAAAAAATGAGAGAGAATATTGTAGAGGGGCCCTACATGACCATGTACCTTCATACAAAATGTTTCTAAGTGCCATGGTTTATGAATAACAACTCATAAAAGTTTGTTTCCCTTTCGCATATTGGTCTCTTAAGAGAAATCTTTGGTACAATGTAGCTCGAAACTTTCTGACATGTTGGGGTGCGAAATAGGACCTTGCCTAGTATAAACCTACACATCCAAATGTTTTATAATTTTCAATTTGGTCACACGATGAACACAACAAAAATTACACCACCTTGCAACTTTACGTTACATGCATTTGACGCTTTTTCCATCAACTGAAAACTTGTCACCATGGGAAAATGAATTGGAGGTATCAATAAATAAGAGAGGTTATTGTAGAGGGATCCTACATGATCCTATACCTTAAGATGAAATTTTTCTAAGTGCCATGGTTTCCAAGTTATAGCTTGTCAAATTTTTCTACCCTTTCATACTTTGTTCTCTTAAGAGAAATAGTTGGTGCAATGTAGCCTGGAATGTTTCGGCATGTTGGAGTGTGAAATATGATCTGGCCTTGTATAAAAATACCCATTTAGATGTGTTGAAATTTTTGGTTTGGTTGCATGACAAATAGAACAAAAAATACACCACCTTGCAACTTTACACTACATGCATTTGATGCTTTTTCTATCAACTGAAAACTTGTTACCACGGGAAAATGGATTGGAGATATAAAAAACTAAGAGAGGTTATTGTAGAGGGGACCTACATGACCATGTACCTTTAGAAAAAAAAAACTTAAATGACACAGTTTCTAAGAAAGAGCTCATAAAATTTTGTTGTTTTTTTGCACTTTGGTCTCTTAAGAGAAATTGCTAGTGCAATGTAGCCTGCAATGTTTCAGCATATTGGGGTGTGAAACATGATCTTCCCTAGGATAAAACTTCCCATTTAAATGTGTTGGAACTATCGATTTGGTTGCACAATGATCAAAACAAAAAATATGCTACCTTGCAACTTTACGATGCATGCACAAAGGCATCTTAAGGGGCAACAAAAAGGGGTCTATCATTACACAAGAAGGAGACTAGAGTCATTCCCAAGAGCTAGGTGCTACTAATATTGATCAACTTGGCTATAACCAAAATATGAACCTTTCAATTAGGAAGGAAAAATAATGTGTTAGTGTGATAGAGAATGCAAACTTTGCAACTGAGATAAATAAATAGAAGCACTTGATAACTCTACCTTAGAAATATTTAAAATATCAAGAATAAAATGAAGAAAAAAAATAATATAGTTATTGCAAATGATTCATCTTTGTCAAAAAATGTGAATGTTGACATTGATACATCAATTTTGTAAGATAATCTGAGTCCATTCAAAGTGAATGAAGGGGTAGTTTACACTGGATACATCAATATTGTAGTTGATAATAATCTGTTCAAAGTGCAATGGAAAAGGTAGAGATGACAATAGAGATGGGAAGATTTCTTGAGCTAAGAGAAAGGGAAAAAAACAAAAGAAAACTAGACATGGGTCAAACACAAAGGGCAAAGAACAATCCATTCATGAAGACAACCCATACAATGAGCCATAGTGATAATGAATAGTCAATTTTCAAGCATAGTGAAAGCACAATTAAAGTCAAATTATATCAAGCACCTAGAAATAATAGTCATCCAAACGATAGAGGGTGGACATTCAAATCTATGTTTCCAAAATGTTTATAATTTCCAATAAACTATACAGATCCCTTTTTGTTTCAAGGAATGCAAGAGTGAAGGGAAGATAATTGGAGAGGTATATTATGAAAATTATTTTGTTCTTTAAGAAATTTCTTTATCTTCAATATTTTCATTTTGAACTATAATATAACTATAGGGAAGGGGGATTGGCTTCTTCGAAACTCCAAGTCATCGGAGAGTCCTAAACAATAGGATGCCCTAAAATACCTCAATATTTTCTAGGCGAATTCAAAAAGTTAAGATGTTAAGGTTGAAAAGGAAGAGAAATCTAGGTACTACTATCCTTCTGCTAGACTAAATGTTTCATAGGTTCATGCGAGTTGATTTTGAGGATTCAATATGCTACCCAGACAACTCACCGTCTATGAACAACAACATGGACTATGAACTCCAGTGTGGAACGCTAGTGTCTGTACGGACAAAGGGTCTTACGAACAGACTAAAACACTTAGAAATCAATTCACTACTTGTCTGCTAAAGTTTTATACTATGATAGAATATAATTTGAAAAGTGTAAAACTAAAGTACAACAAGAAGAATTCTACCTCTAAGCTAAGTTATAATTGACAAAGAGAAGGTGAGAAAAGTGGACCTTTCTACTTGAGATTTGAATACTAGAAGAGCTCCATGTGAAGACACCTACGCACACAAGACCAAGGAAAATATTGGGTTTTTTTTAGAGGACTACATCATTTAGTCCCCTACTTTGGTGTTTCCACCTTCACAAACAACCATATAGCAATAATATATGGAGAATGGTGTATAAATAGAAAGGAAATAGTGCTAAGAGGAATCACCAACAACAATTATGCTACAAAAAATACTTAACGTGATTCAATTGGAAATGGAAATGAACAATATCACCTCCACACTCATGAGCACTCAAGGCAAGTAGTGGAAGGAGAGAGATTGCAAGTCCTCCAATAGTAATGTTGTCACAACAAATGGAATGTAGGAGCCAAGAACTAGCAGCTCGCAGCCACAAAAGAGTGATGTAGAAGCTTGAAAGTGTGAGAGTGAAGCCAAGAGAGTGAAGTATAATGCTCAAGAGTCCAAGAAATGTTAGGAAGGAAGAAAATAATGGAGAGATATACATTTGAATGGAAAAAAGGAGGCAAGAGACCCATTTCTCATTGATCAAGGGGGTAGAGAAATTACATTTTTTTTCCAATGGAGAAACGTAATGCCTCTGTGGATTACAGAGGTAGGAATCCTATCAAGATGGCATCATGAAACATGGATTTCCACACGACACGCATGCGTCCCTAACAGGATTCCTCCACTGATGCCAAAACGAGCTACCAAGGGGATGGAAAAGGGGTGGTAGATGTGGATTTGCATCATAATTTATTTTTTTTCTAAGGTAAGGTAATGTAAAAGGGGAATTTTCCTAGGGGTGAAAATTTTATCCATTACATTTTTCCCCCACGTTAGTGAGCATGCGTGTTGGTGTGAATATACTTGAACCATCGAGGAAGTAGATCTTTGATTTGGCACACCCAAAAATGTAGGAGGTAGCTCTATAGGTGCTCAGTCCCACAAGGAAACCTTGATGAGAAAGAGAGAGTGATGGATCCATAGGTACTTGGTCCTACAGAAAGTGAACAAAGGATCTATAAGTTCTTAGTCCTACAAAATTGGCTTCATGGGTAATCGGTCTTGCAAAATATGAACAAAGGCTCTAGTGGTACTCAGTCCTATAGAGAGAAAGTGCTTCACAAGTTCTTGGTCCTGCAAAGGGGATAGCGTAGGTTCTTAGTCCTACAAGGCTAGATGTGAATGGACTCCCCAAACACTCATTCTTGAAGAGTTTATGCAAAAGGCCCTTATAAGTTATCGGTCCTACAAGGAAAGCTTGATGAGGTGCTATGTCCTCCAAGCTTGATTGTAAAAGTGACTTCACAGGTGCTTGATCCTACAAAGCGTCATGTTAAGCTTCAAAAAAAACATGTTAGGTAGGAAAATTCATGCAAACAGACACACATATCTCATAACAAGCAATTGAAGGAAGAGTTTTCAAAGGGGTCCCTTGGGAACCCTTCAAGATAGAAAGGGGACCATGTAGAGGGACACTTCGATTGAAAAGCACAAAAAATTTTGCAAATAATTTTTTCATCAAGGAATCCTTTTGAAAGATCTCTTTCATCAATGAATATGATAAAAAGAATTTTGAAAGAAAAATATCACTAAGAGGGATTCTTGTTGAAGGATGCATTTTTTGAAAAATGAAAAATTTTCAGTAAGGGATTCGTTTGCCACTGAATTCCCCTTATTTAAAATCATAGTAGTAGCCCCCCCTTAGGATGGTCCATGTGAATCCAAGGAGCACGTGGCATCCTAAGGAAAGGAAGACAAGATAGTGATGATGTGGCCCACAAAACATAGTGAGATGTAAATGTGGAAATGTTTTCATGCATGCAAGGGACAACACATAAGTGCAACATTAGAAAGAAAGTATAATGAGAGGTAAACAAAGATAAAATAAGAGACAAGCATAAATGAAAAAATCAAGAGACAGGGGGATCTGGGAGTTCGGGGTCAAATTAGTTCTTATAGGTAACCCGTGATATATGTGAACAAAAGATCATCATTCCCCAAAGTTATCAAATCTAAAGAAAATCACATGAAGACAAAGTAAAAATTTAAAAAATTGGGTCAACATGGAAGGAAGACCTAAATTCCCCTGATGCTTTACATCATCCCCAATTGTTGAAAATCAAGTTTACAACATATAGAAGAATGATGAAACATATAGAGGAAGTTCACAACAGAATTTCACTCATATATCCAAGCACCTAAAAGGGTGACAAGGATCCTCCAAGAACACATAAGAAAAACACTAGGAAACACAACACACACATAAATCTAGTCTATAGATAAAGAAGAGTTATTCCCCTATTCCTCATCAATCAGGAGGTCCTCATTCTCCCAATCTAGATCATTATATGGGGAGGGAGAACGATTTTTCAAGGGTGGGATAGTGAAAGGAGCACCCCTTGAATCTCCTACAATAAGGGCCAAGGAAGAAGGCCCATCAAGGTCTTCTTTGTCGAGGTCTTGTGAGGTGAAATTCATCGATCTCACAAAGATCGCTGACAGATTTGGGATATCATCCACTAGTTAAAGATGCACTTAACAGGAGTACCATGTGTTAACTGAGTGGGAGAGGAAGGAGGTGCCCAAGATCCACCATCGACCTCGTCAAGAGGGACGGTGACAAACTCAGGTGACATCGGGGCCACCTCTATCACAAGGACAACATAAGCCAAAGTAGAAATCCCTTTCAAAGAAGATGATCCCTTCTTTTGACCTCCATTGGAAGCTAGGTTGTACTCCAACTTATGCTTCAGTGAAGAATTCATAATCCCCACAAAAGAAGCAGAAGGAAAAGAGGAAGAGGATCGGACCGTAGCGGACACCACCATGGTGTTTAGCATGTCCATGGGCTAGGAAATGGAGGTATTTCCAGAAGGGACATCAGAAGAGGGGGCTCCACCGAGGGAGCAATGGACACCTACACCCTTTTGGGGTGAGAATCATCAACATTCACCAGAGGATCCAAAAGAAAAATCGAGGTGAGTGAAACTAAAGAAGAAGGAGCAGAAGAGGGAGACACAACAAGATATGTCAAAAGAGGAGTTACTATCTCTCCTTCTACCTTCTACAAGGTAGCTTGTTCAACAGCCAGAGCCTTTCTATAGCACTTACACTCCCAAGCAAGTTGGTTTCATCAGCTCTAGGAACTAGAATTCACTAATCGAGAAGGGATAGGAGGCTCTTGTTCTGCCATAGGTATGTCCTCCACAACCATTGTTGATGGAAGGGTAGCCTCTTGGAAAGGTGCAGGACTTGGAAGCACGGGAGAAAAAACAACAGTAGGTGGAGAAGTAGACTTAGGTTATGAGGGATAAATGTGTCTTTATTTTTACCCCTTCTGTTTACCTTTTCACCTCTTTGTTCCTATAGAATCCCTTGTAGTTCTTGTCACTATTTGTTAATGAGTAGGGATATTTAATAAAATGTAAAGAGCAGGTAGAAACTTGAGAATATATCAAAACCTTTAATTATTTACTAATTATCCTTGCGATTGTGAAAAACAAGCGGTGATTAAGTGGATGATGTGTGGGAGTAATAGGAGCATCGGTGGAATGAGGGCAAGAACTATTTTATGAATCATGTGTCACTTGTGATTAAAGTTTAGTCTAAAGTTGTTTTGTTTTTGGAACAATGTTAAAAATGTAAATCTATTGTTAAGAATCTTTTAAAGGTTGTTGGATGTAGGCCATAACCCAAAAAATTTTATACCATTTTGGTTGGCCTTTTGTAGAACTCAACGACATATGATCTATATATATATATATATGTATGCTAAGACTTCAGTTAGTAATCGATAATATATCTGTAAGCTGAGTTTTTGATTAAAGAAAGACTGAAGTTTAAAATATTGTTTTGCATAAGCATTGAGTAGAGTAAAGTAAGCTTTTGTTTTTTCACTGGAAATCAGAGGAAGCAGGGCCCACTTCCTCAATCACCCATTGACTAGTTGTAGCATCTGTGTGTTGTGTGGTAATGATATTTTTCTAAGTTTTAAATCTATTTTGATCTTTAATCATTGTGCTATTTAATATCCTGTTAATTACTATTCGATATATTGGTGATTGATGTTTTTATATTGTGCTACAGGTATATTTGATTTAGTAGTTCACTTTGCAATCAAATTTAATCAATACGTTCATTATTTTGTATAAATTGGTTTAGCAAATTATTCCAGACAAGTGTAAATTGGAATGCTTATTAATATGTGTGAAATTTATTTAGCACTTTTACATTCTATCATTCATTTCCTTCTAGTAGCCTAGTGTCAGTAAGAATTTTTTTTTTCTTCTATTAGTTAGTGTTAATCTGCTTTTGTCATAAATTGTTTAGCTTGGGTTCCTATCACATAGGTGAAAGGAGGTCTGAAAACCCGATTTCTGAAAAAATGCAATTTTCATGTAGCTGCATCCATTCCCTCTTGGCTTTCTAGGTTCATCCCTTAGGCAGAAAACCCCAATATCTATCACAATCCTACGTTCCTGGATTGACATTTAGGAGTAAACTGAGGAACTTGTGAAATTCCCGAAGATTGATCTCAACCCATTCAAAATAGAATTACAAGGATAGTTATGCCCAAAGTATCAACTACAGTTTAATCCTATCATTTTTGGCGTTGTTGCCAGGGAAAGATATTAAAGGCCTGAAATCATAGCAAGCTAAGTTAGGACCAGTACATCAAGAGGAAAGCCTATACAATTGTCGACCTTGTTAAGGTTAATACTCCTAATTTTTTTTTTTGTAAGTCATTTAGGTCCATGAATTGTAGTAGGGCTAGTAGAGGAAGATTCATTAGAAAAGAAAAGGGAATTAGTTCACAACCTGAGAAATATAAATCAAAAACATCCATTGAGGGAACACAACCCAAAGAATTGCAAAATAGGTCAAAGCCATCCTTTGAAGGAAGTAGCTCAACTCAAGAGAAATTGAAAACTAAATTGCAATCATTAGAGTTACTTGAACCCAATATTGAGAAGTGTGCCATATAATCTACTACTATTGAGACACCTATAGGTACTCATCCAAGTTCTTCCGAAATATTATGAAGAAAGGTTGAAAAGTTCTTTCGGGAATCTTATAGGCCAAAAGTTGGTCCATTCTCAAAAACCCAAGAGCCATTTAGAACCTACTTTACCCCTTGGGCACTAGATGTCATGGATCCCAACAACAACAACAACAAAACCAAAAATCATAATAGGGCATTGGCCAACAAAAATCTGGTTACCTTTGAGTTTCCAATCACACATCCCGAAGAAGATGCCCCTATGAAGAACATTCCTCATTCCGCTTTGCCCATTTTTCGTGGTCTTTCGATTGAGGATCCTGACATGTTTTTGTTTGAATTTGATGTGGTGTGCCATAGCTATGATTATCAAAGTGATGCACAGAAGATTGAAATGTTCCCAACCACATTGAAAGATGCAACATTGTGTTGGTTCATGAACCTCATAAATATTAGGACATGGGAAGTCATGAAGGAGTTATTCCTGACCAAGTACCAGGAGTATTGCAAAACAAAGGAAGTTTGGGATGAAATCTTTCGCATGACACAAAAGGAAGATGAGTCCGTGGAGGACTACCCTAAATGCTTTATATTCAATATTCAACTATCTCGCCAATAGGGGCTAAATGAGGATGTTGTTAAAATGTTGTTTCTTAGAGGCATAGGAGATGATACTATGGAAGCATTAAATTTAATAGGTAAAGGGAACATTTCTAAAATGAACATTGACGATATTTGTGATATTTGCAGGAATTATTCAAGGTCTTAGTGTTCAGGAAGGGACTATTCAAGTAAGCATTTTGCTCCATGTAATGCAACATGTATAGTGAAGTGTGAAATAGGAAATTTACTTGAGGATCTTAAAACTAATTTATTAAATCATATGAGTAAATAGATAGACACTCTTTATACCTGTAGGAAGCAAGAGGAAGTCGAAAAGGCCTTGGTAGTGTTTTTTCTGACTTGTCGCAAGAAACATGGTAGTGAGGATTTCCCTTACAATAGGACAAAAATTTCATCCTTAGAAGAAGTCAGTAGGAGTTCTACCTTAAGGCCTCTTCCTATAGGTGTTCGTGATATGGAATATTCTGAGGAACCTATCTACTACATGGCCCCTAGGTGACCTTTTCCACCTCGAGTAATGCACCCTAGCATGATGAATGATTATCTTGATTTGGGATCTATCCAACCTAATTCTTTTTCTAATCAACCCAAATGGTATGGGGGTTGGTAACAACCCTCGCCATACCCTCTATGGATGTTACAACATCAATAGGCTTCACAACCGTGGCAATAGGCATGTAGGCCACAACTGTTACAACCTTCAGTGTACCAACAACCATACCCATCACAACTGCAATTTCCACCTCCTCCCATGATCAACCCATACCAACAGTCACAAAAATTCCTTCTGGCTATACCATCATCATCTACTCGGCCAGCCAATCCAACATAGCCACCAAATCCTACACCAATGACAACCCAACTGAACCCAAATCCCAACAATAAGGCAACACAACTAGTATATAATAATGATGCAATAGGTTACTCCACTTATCCTATAAACACACTAGAATTAGATGGAGTTCAATTAAGACTGAGAAAGGCTCTTCAAGGGCCCACCATTACAAAAATCAATGAAGAACCTAAAGCAAAGCCAACCAAATAACCTCCCTTTCTTGAATGATTTCAATCTGAACCAATACAAAAGGAAGTTTCTCAACCTGAATTTGATTTTGTTAATGAGTTACGCAATGTTAACATCAAGATTCCTTTGTTGCAGGCCATCAAGGACATTCCCGTCTATACAAAAATGGTTTAGTATCTATGTACTTGGAAGCAAAAGAAGAAGCAAGACCCGAAGACCATCCAAGTTATTGGAAAATTGGTAGACCTTATGCTTGGGAACATAACCATTCCAAAGTACTCAAATCTAGGGAGTCATATCATTAAGGTATCTATTGGTAAAGTAAGTATTCCTAATACCCTTATTGATTTGGGTGTTGCAATTAATGTTATGACAAATGAAACAAAGGAAAGATTGTCACTAGAGGGACTTAGGCCTACTCCCACAGTTCTTCAAATGGAAAACCAATCTTTGGTCAAACCAAAGGGTATGATTGAATATGTAATCCTTTCTATTGATTCGTGGGAATACCCAACTGACTTTGTGATTTTTTAGCTGAAGATTAAGCTGGGGGGATACCCCTTGATTTTGGGATGACCTTGGTTGGTGGCTACAGATGCATTCATTAATTTTTAGTCAAGAAACATGGTCATTTCTAATGGTGAGCACAAGAAACAGTTAACTCTATACCCGCCAGTGCAATCCTTGTTTGAGACAGAGGATCAAATTTGGGTTGATAGTGACTTAGATGAGTCATTATCCATCTTGATAATTGATAAAGCCTTAGATATGGAAGAATCCACTGAAGATCATAATATTCTTATTAATTTCCTTCATAATAGGTATACATTTAATGAAATTTTTGAAAGCATGGTTCTCCATTCAGGTGAAAACACTCAATGTCCTTTTGGAAACTTTCCATTGGTAGGTAGATCATGGTTTGTTCAACATTTTTTCACATTGCATCAGTTGCTACCCCATAATTGTTTGTATAGTTATTTTTTATCCCTTGGAAATTCTAGTGATATGGCATCCACCTCCCAAGTACTAGCCATTAACTCACCTACACAATCAAAGGCTATGGAAATTTTTCCTAATCGCACACTTAATATTAATTCACAATTAACAACTAGAAAAATTAAAGATGCATTTGCTTGGGAATACCAAGACATGCGTGGAATTCATCCTAACACCTGCACCCACCATATTTACATTGAAGAAGGTAGCCGTCCAATTAGGCAACCACAACGATGACTCAATCTAGTCCCGCGTGAAATAGTTAAAGAGGAGCTACAAAAACTATTAAATGTTGGATTTATATATCCTATTTTAGATAGTCAGTGGGTCTCTCCTCTAGTTGTGGTTCCCAAGAAAAATGGTAAGTGGATAATTTGTGTTCATTATAGAGAATTAAATAAAGCTACTAAAAAGGATCACTTTCCATTACCATTTATTGATAAAGTGTTGGACACTCTTGTAGGTAAGAAGTTTTTCTCTTTTCTAGATGGGTTTAGTGGCTACAACTAGATTTGCATAGCGCTTGAGGATCAGGAAATGACTACTTTCACTTGTCCTTGGGGCACTTTTTCCTATAACATTTTTCCATTTGGTTTATGTAATGCCCCTTCCACTTTTCAAAGGGAAGTCTTGAGTATTTTTGCAGATCTTGTAAATGATTGTGTTGAGGTGTATATGGACGATTTTATTGGCCATGGTAATACTTATGAAGAGGCTAAAACAAATTTAGAAAAGGTACTTAAGCATTGTATAGACACTAATTTATCATTAAGTCATGAAAAGTTCCATATGCTTATGACAGAGGGGAAAATACTTGGTCATTATATTTTTGCTAAGGGTATTCAAGTCGGTCCCAAGAAGATATAGATTATTCAGGACTTGCCTACACCCACTAGCCAAAAGGATGTGTGTATTTTTCTAGGCCATGTAGGGTACTATAGGAGATTTATCCAAAACTTTAGTAAGATTGCCTCCCCCATGTTTGCTTTGCTAGTGAAAGATGTCATTTTCTCCTAGACACCAGAATGTCAAGAATCTTTTGAAACCATCAAGAACAAGCTTGTCACCACACCAATACTCAGAGGTTTGAACTAGGAGCTACCTTTTCATATCCACATTGATGCATCAGATTGTTCCATGGGGCTATCCTTCGACAAAAGGAAGATAATCTATTCTACTCCATTTACTACATCAACAAGAATTTCACAAGGGCTGAGGTAAATTATACGGTAACTGAAAAGGAGTTCTTAGTTGTTTTTTATGCAATTAATAAGTTTCTTCATTATATTATCAGATATAAAGTGTTTGTCCATACTAATCATTCTGCAATTTGATTTCTAATGAATAAACCTGTTGTAATGGGTAGAGTTATTAGATGGTTACTATTGCTTTAAGAATTTGATATTACTATAATTGATAAGCTTGGTCATGAGAATGTGGTTGCATACTTTTTGTCCAGGTCACAATAGCGAGATGGCGAACAAGTTCCAGTTGATGATGCCTTTCCAGATGAACATCTCTTTTCCATATCAACAAAGAGTCTATGGTATGCTGACGTGGCAAACTACCTGGTCACTTGCAAGTTCCCACCCCATTTCTCTCTGAGGGAACGTCGAGATTTGGTCAGACTCAGCGGTGATTATATGTGGATCAATGGATTACTCTTCCATCATGTCCTTGAAAATATCATGCGCTGATGTGTGCTCGAGGATGATGTCTTCAACATACTTCGCGCATGCCACATAGAACCCTGTGAAGGACATTTTTCCACTCAGAGAATTGCTTAGAAGATCTTAACTATAGGCTACTATTGGCCCACACTCCATAAGGATTGTAAACTCTATGTTCAACACTATGAAAAATGTCAACGTATGGGCCACCCCACGCGCTTAGATGAAATTCCTTTGCATCCTCCATTGTCCATTGATCCTTTTGAAAAATGGGGACTTGATTTTGTTGGACCTGTCAACCCACCATCTCAGAACAAGGAATATATCCTTGTGTGTATAGGTTATGTAACAAAATGGGTTTAATTTGTTGCTTTAAAGCATTCCAAGGACACCAAGGTAGTTGAATTCCTCTATTATGATATTTTACCCGATTTGGTGTTCCACGTGAGATAGTTGCAGATCAGGGTCCATAGTTCACATCTGACCTCATTTCTACTTTGGTTCGTGAATATGAGATTTGACATCGTAAGTCTTCACCTTACCATCCCCAAGCTAATGGCCAAGTCAAAGTCACTAACTGAGAGCTCAAAAATATTCTTACTAAGACAGTTGATCTCCATAAGAAGGATTTGGTTGTGCGACTTCTTGAAGCCATGTGGATCTACCGCACTACATGGAAAACCACCACTGGTTTGACACCTTATAAGTTTGTCTATGGTAAGATGGTTGTTCTCCCTATCAAGTTTGAGGTAAAAACTCTTCGCATCGTACTTTAGCTGGGTATGAACTTGTCTGATGCACAAAAAGAATGAGTTGCATAGCTCCTCTCATTAGATGAACTCTGCAAAAAAGTACTCTTCCATGCAGAGATTATCTAGAACTAGTGTGCTCTCTGGCATGATCATTTCATTCAATAATGGTCATTTCAACCAAGTAATTGGGACCTCTTTTATGATTCCCATTTTCAATAGTTTAAGGGTAAGTACCACACTTGGTGGCTCGGGCCCTATGAAATTGAGATGGTCTACAATAATAGGGATATCAAGCTTCGCACGATCAACTCTAATCGCATGGTTTTAGTTATTAATGGTCATCTATTGAAGTTGTACATGAAGCCACTCTCCAAGGAAGATTTGTTTTGAATCTTCCTAAGGAACTCCATCTGCTTGACAAGGTTTTTGTGGCCTCTTTCAGTACCTTTTAGGTACATTTCAAAATTTTGAAAAAAAAATGCAATAAAAGATCCAACAATGAAAGCCCTCAGGTGTTGTTGGCCAGTTAACATTTGAAAATTTATTTCCAATGCACGTTAATTGCTAAATAAATCTTAGAAGTTAAAATCGGGTTCTTGACACTTCTAGGTGGTGATAGGACGAAAACGAAGATACTGGTGGCCTATTGTCGAGATTAAAAAAATAAAAACAAAAACAACAACCTCCTCTCACTTATGTGATAAGATCTTTCTACAATCCACAACCCTTGATTTTCTTTCATCTTTGGTATCCACAAGGAAGGCTTTTCATTCTCCGCTACTTCAGGGCCACTGTTTGGCATCAGGCTCCCCATGAAGGGCATGAAAGCAAGAGTCAAAGGCATTGCAATAGGGTGAGAAATGAAAGTGGATGGAGCAACAAAAGAAGAGGAAGGCTCTTGGGCATGAGCAAGCTTCCCCTTCCCTTTTTTTGAGATGAGGAGGTAGCTTGTTGTTGTGCAATCATGCAACCCTTGAAATATATGGCATAGGGAGATGTAGGGTAGGTCAATTTCAATGTTGTTCCCCCAATCTTATATTTGACATAGGCATGATATAGCAAGTTTGTCCTCAGAGGAAGCAGACCGATCGGGACAGGCCAAAAGTGATCTAGCGATTATCCCCCACATGACATTAGAGGTTTTTATCCGATTTCTTACACAATGTGCATAGAACCCTCATGAGAAAACTTAAGAAATTTATGAATACCTAAGTGATCCCATTCATGTAAACTAGCCACGAAATACCTAGTTTCACCCTGAACAAATTTGACTCTAGAATGACATAAAAAATGGTATGTACGGCCCTAGGCCCTTCCAAGAACAAAAGGGTGATAGAATCGAGAGGAGGGACTGAGATTCATCATGCGTACATATAATGGTCTTCAACTTCTCATATTCCTCCCTATGTAGAAAGTTTATTAGCAGAGTCTCCATTATAAAATTCATAGGATTCGTAGGATCAACCAAGATACTAGTTACAATGTTCTCGTTGATGTGAGCAGGAATGCACAATGGGAAAGGCTCTTTGTTCATAGGTAGATCATGTGATGTGAAAGTAATGTATAGTGATGCATTTTTAGGTTGGGCAGGAGGAATGTGTGTTGAACAAGATGACTGGGAGGGGGGGTGAATTAGTTGTCACATATTTAAACTTTAATTCATTCATTGGAACTAATCCTTAACACTGCTTAGCAGATTAAACATTAAATACTAGTGAAAAAATTGAAAACCATCACATAAACACAATAACACCAGATTTACATGGAAAACCCAATAAGGGAAAAACCACAGTGAGGATTAACTCACACTATAGAGAATATCAAAACTGATTACAAGAGGCTCATTTCCTAAGAAACAAGGCTCACTACCAAAACAAGGACTCACTGTCCTGAACAAGGACTCACTGTCCTGAACAAGGACTCACTGTCCTGAACAAGGACTCACTATCCAACAAGGCTAACAACCTAGAGGGCTCACTTCCATAGAGATACAAAGAAGATAAAGAAGACTTGTTACAAAGAGAATACAATCTCAACGCAACAGAGAAATCCACCACAATTTGCTCAATCCACTTGCAGACATGCATGAATGATTGAGTGCACCTTCAACTCACTGCTTTTGGAAACTCAACATTTAGGCTTCGCGTTGATTTTCCATACTCACATCATACACACATATTGATTCACACTTATCTCTATTCTATTTGTGCTCTTGTCTCTATTTCCTTTGTTCTCTTCACTTCTTCTTCCCTAACTCCATTCTACATTTATACCATCTTCAACTTTGAAACATATCCAAAGTCAGCCATCTAAATTAAAATTCAAATTAGGTCAGCACCAAAACATCCTAGGGTGGAATTAGAATGAGGGTGACCCAAACACACACTTCATAAGGACCCAAATAGATCCAACATGCTTCACTAACTTCAAAATTAGTATTCCACACAAGGTCAGCCAAACTAGTGTAGAACACATAGAAAAATTAAGCATGGAATTTCCAAATACCAAACTTATCTTCAATACAATAAAAAAAAATCAACTTTAGAATTGCAAGTCATAAGACTTCATCAAAGAGAAATCCAGACCAACAACATTTCTCCCTAGACCTCAACTAGAAACACAGAAAACCACAGTTCACAACTAGTGAACATAAATCACACCGTACAATGAATCAATAGAAAAAAATTAGGATATAGCAGCTTCCAACAACCATGATCAACATATCTGAACCATACAAATATAGGAGCAAATCCGGAGCAAAACCCGAGGCAACCACTGAACATCTACAAAATATCTTTATTACAATTTTCTCAATATCCTTGACATATACAACCAATAACCTATATCCATGACACTAATGACAACAACAATTATTTGATAACCAATTGACCAGTTAACATCAATGACAACACCTTCAATCTTTCCATTCTTGCAAAAATCTCCCGCTTTGTCATTGATGGAAACACATGATGTGGAAAACCATCAAAGACACCATACTAGCTCTGAATACACTTATCAAGATTTTTCTTTTTGATCCTTTCTATTTCTCCCCCTCAGTAGATAGTCTTTTATATTCTTCCTCTTTTCTTCACATCCTTCCTCTTCTTTTTCACATGCTTCCTCTCCCTTTTTCAATGCTTCCTCTCCCCCTTTGACATCAATGGAAAAGGAAAAATATATTCTACATTGATTTCCCCTTTGACATAGAAAATAACATACTCACAATGACAACACCTGATACTACCTGATCCCTCTGATAGGTAGCCACCAAAACATCAATCCAGAAGAAAGATAGACCCATAGATCCATTGGACTGATGCATCTACATATGCATCTAGTTCAAGAAAGGAGGGACAATGACCCCTAACTTCTCCCAGAGATACTCAAAAGTATCTTTAGGAATAGCCTTCGTAAATATATCAGCCACCTGATCCTTTGTCGGAACATACTCAATCTTTACTTCATTCTCCATGACCTTCTCTATCAA
>VDFB02271358.1:29932889-30172228 GCA_007258455.2 Sequoia sempervirens | reverse complement strand
ATATCAAGCTACCAAAATTCAAGTTTCAAAGATGAATATTTATCATGCATGTTTTAAATGACATTCAAGTTTATGGTGGTTTTTTTTTTTATATATGATGTTATGTGATAATCTAATTGTAATTCATGCTTCTAGGCTACACATCTCTCTCTCTCTCTCTCTATATATATATATATATATATATTTTTACATGTTTTCTCCATTGTTCAGCCTCCCCTACACTGCAAGTAAATGGCTGCTAGCTGTGGTGGAATGAGGGGGCACAGTCCAGACCCCTCTTTGTGTTTGTTTGAGTGCTTTTCATTTTTGTGAGTTTTGTGCCAAGTTTCCTCAAAGAAATGTGGTCTCATAGAATTCCATGACAAGCTAATGCAATTGATAGTTGCTCCTAGTTATTAGTTATGTAATGCGAAGTAATTGCATAACTGCTTAGGTTGATTTGTAAAACTATATTGTTATTGAAATTTTTTCATCTATCAGCATCTAGTTGTTACTTATGCAATGTGAAGTATGCTTTGAGTTTGAAAGATGTGCAATGCAATGTAATCAACAATATGAATATAAACTACATAATATTTAACCATTCTTTTATGCTATTGTACATTGATATTTAACCACCTTTTCACTTGATTAAATTTTCAAAGAGTTTAATCATGCACATGAGGAGGAAATTAAATTTCAATTGTCAACTTCTATATATATCAAATTATCCAATAATCAAGTGTATGTCCATATACAAAAATGGCATCAATGCCAACTCAAACAAAGTTTTACAATATATGTGGCATATGCAATCTCAATATCTATTCAAAATTTACATGCCAAAATGTCTATCTCATCCTAAACTATTGGTGGATCATCAAAATGGAGCCTCTTTGAAGCATTCGTTGGATCTGAAGGTAGCTGCACAAGAAAAAGTCAAACCACAATTGAGATTAGTTATACTATATAATTTAAAATCGAATAATCAACATAAAAATCAATACACATTGAATTATAATTGAACTCTAAAATTGAAAACTTGATTACCTAAAATATACGTCTCTTCTAAGGGTCAAGAGTCCTAGAATATACCCCTCTCAAAGAACTAACCAAACCAACTTTTGTAATGTCAATCTATATATGTGAACAAAAAAATGAAATTGATCCACGTTAGCATAGAATTGCCAGTAATAAGAACATATTTACCAAGCACAAAATAAAATAAACACATACCGCTTTAGGTTGATCTTTTTCTATATCTCCTTTAGGTGTTTCAACACCTCCTCCTTGAGGTGTTTCAGCACCTCCTCCTTCAAGTGTTTGAATACCTACTCCTTCAGGTGTTGTGGCACTTATCAACAATGATGTATAGCTCACAACCGCCTGTACATAAAAATGACAAGTACACATGAAACTACGAATCTATGTCAATGTATGCATAATCAATAAAATATCTTATAAATCTTAATTCAATCAAATTTGAGTTCAATTACCTTTCCCTATCTAAAATTGTGTGTCCATAGTCTGGAGAGCGTCACACCTCACTTGCACTAGGTGTTTCCTACAAGCATAGAATAAGATAAACATATAAGTTAATATATAATTTCATTAATGACAATTCAAATGACAATCAAGTATACAGTAAAAAAATGTAAATGAGTGAGTGTGAAAATACATACTGTGTGCGTCTCGAGGCCAAATGAAATGGCCCTAAGGGTGCTATCAATCACCCGTGTGAGCTCCTCCTCAGACATTAACTGTTAAATAGACCATGTAAATAAATATTAGTACTTGATACTATCTCTTATTAATATTCCTTTTAAAAAAAATGCAAGTTATGAATTTACACCTTAAATGTTACCTATGTAACTACTCCAATGTCCACCTCTCTAGTAGGAGAGGACTCTGTAGGGTGTGCTCCACTCTTCTGTGTGTGATATGCTATAATCTCCAAATCCTGTATGTCATAATCAGAAGTGTCTAATGGCTGCTCAGGGGGCTTTACAATAGGACCCAAGCATATTTGTTGGCACGTATTGCAAATATGTGGCACACAAATATGTGGACCCGAGGAGGATAATGCAACAACACTGGATCCATCGCTAAGATCACTAGACTGTGGCTGAGCTACTGAAGAAGCATGGGAAACCAAAAAACCACTCAAAGAGTGAATGGCCTGGATAGTTTGTGTGGTTGCATCCTCCATAATATCTGGATGTTGTACTGGAGGTGGCGGAGGAAGGGGAGGACGGGGAACATGTGGGCACCTGACTACTCTAGTTGCCCCTGGCCTATCCTGGGGAATACCTCCACCAACACCCTGGAAGGGTTTAATGTCAAAGTAATTGACATGATGCCCTAACAAAAACTCAACATATAATTTTTTAATAAAGTAAAAAGGTACATCAAGATTATTGTTGGGTGGTTTATCAAAAACCATACACCAACGATCCCAAAAGTTATCTACTATGCCCCTATGCATGCACCATTTTATAGAAAGTTTTGGTTTGTTAACATTAACTGGCAAACCAGTGCTCGGGGTTAATAAATAAAGAGGCTATTTGGGCTTTTGTTATTTGGAGATCTTTACATCATCATAAGACAATCCACATGCATAATATTGCCTCATGGTTTCTCGCCACAAATGAAAGGCATTATGTTGGCTGGAGAGGGTTTCTACATTTGTAATTATTCCTATCAATGTGGTTGACATATGGGATAATCAAATTGCCGCTCAATTGCTCCAATTTTTCATGAATCAAGTCTTCAATTGATGGCTGTGGAGGTGGTGGAGCATTTGACATTTCTGCATTTTGATTCTCATGGATTTTCATTCTCAACTGGTGGAATTTGTGCATTCTCATTCTCGGCAGCCATAATGCCTGATTAAAGTTAAAAAATAATTAATCTAATTAAAATTAGACAATATAAATGAAACACTATTTTTAAATCAAAATCCATTAAAAACATTCATTTTTTTTATCAAAATCCATTCTAAACTCAATTGTTTCATAAAAATTCAATCAAAAACCCTATTTTGAAAAAAACCCCACAAAAAACATTCATTTTTTTATCAAAATCCATTCTAAATTCAATTTTTTTCATAAAAATTCAATCAAAAACCCTATTGTGAAAAAAAATCCACAAAAACATTCATTTTTTTTATCAAAATCCATTCTAAACTCAATTTTTTCATAAAAATTCAATCAAAAACCCTATTTTAAAAAAAAATCCACAAAAAACCATATGAAATTATTCAAATCTAAATCTAAATTGAATCAAATCAAATAAAAATAAAAAAACTTACCTTTCCAAATCAGATTTTTCCCAAATCAGATATCCGTTACTCAAAGAAGCAATTCACTGCGTGCCTGCGGGTTCTTCACTGTCAAATAACTTAAAAACAATGACTGAATTTTTTTATATATGCTTTTTGCAAATCGGATATCCAATTTGTAAAACTAGGTTTGGTGTTTGGTATGGTGACACCCGAGCCTAAAAAAAGTCAACACGTTCTTTTCGCGTTTTTCGGTCGATGAAAGACGTGTATTTTTTCCTCATTGCCACTTTTTGGCCTACCATGATCTTGCACATACCCAACTACAAAGGAGAAGGCACTTGCATCCATACTGAATTGCTTGGTTGCAGGATGACCGTAAGGTTTTGGTGAATGAACAATGCTTGGTAATGTTTAAGATTGGTGATTATCATGATGAAGTTTTGTGTGATGTTATGCCTATGGATGTTTTCTAGTTGTTATTGGGTAGACCTTGGTAGTTTGATAAGAAGGGAGTGCGTGATGGGTATGCTAATACCTACTATTTGATGAAAGATGGAGTCAAGCACAAATTGAAACCTTTGAATACAAAAGAAGGAAAGGTATATGTAATAACACTAGAAAATGCTTGGTTAATGGAGTTAGACAATTAGTTAAAGAGGATGAGGATGACGATTAGGATCTTCTAATGCAAGTTGTAGCTATGTTGATTGCATTTAGATGGAGTACAATGAAATTTTTGGTGGAAAAAGAAGAGGTTAAGTCTTATTTTTGTGAAAATATTGTTACTGATTTATGCGAGCATGACAAGATTAGTGTAGATGAAGGTATTGCAGCAGTGAGTGCATTGATGAATGAAGGTACTATAGTTTTAAGTAAGGAAGAAGGTGAGGAAGTACATGTTGATTTGTTGGGTGAACTTTTGTTTGCATCAGTTTATGATTTCTCATGTGATAAAGAGATTTGTATGAATGACAGTTTATTACAGGATGACAAGGAAGAGTATTTTGATTGTGTTATTGACAGCGATAAGGATATAGAGAAGGGAAATGGAAAGTATGAGTATTTTGATTATGATACTGACATTGAATTTGCAGTTGAGAACCACTTTTCAGGAGATATAGGAAAGGAGGAACACATGGAACAAATGGAGATTAAAAATGAAACAATTGTTGCAACAGTAATAGGGGAAGAGGTAATGCAAGAGTTTCCTTATTTTATTGAAGAGGATAAAATTGTTGATTATGATTTTCCAGCATTTAATAGTGCAAATTGGTGGGAATTGGAATTTGTGAAAAGAGGAAGGAAGAGGGGAAGAATGAAGGATGTAAGGGACATTAAATTGTAGAGGAAAGTTCAAAAAGATGTTAAAAAAGATAAGGTAGACAGATGGATCCAGGACAGGCACAAGATCTACAAATATTTATGAGTTCAACTCATGAAACATTTTTGAATTACCCCAAGTGTCTGATGCAAGAGCATCCAGGGAAAAGAGCAATCTGCATCAACAAAAATAATTTTCTAGTTACTTCTTTTTCAATAAGGGATAAATTGGTTTGAATTTGCTAAGTATGGTGGTCTACAAGCATTCAGGTCTTAGGAGAAAGTGGCATGAAGAAGGAATGTATTTCAGTGTGGCTTGGGAATCTCGATGAGACCTTGTTTCAAGTCCCATCAACATACCAATGGCATTAGCACCAGCAATGAGTAGGCGCGAGGAAGTCATGTCAAAGGGAGGTTCACCTATCAGTGGGACAACATTCGAAGTCCCTTTGATGGAGCGGTAAGGCATATTGGGGTGACGACGATACTTCAGTCTGACAAGAATACACATCCCTTCAATAGGTTGATAAAGTGATGGCAACAAAAGAGCGACATTTTGATAACGCTTCAATGGGGAGACCTTCTAGTTTCTAAGCGAGTTGTTTCAGAGTCTCCTCGACAATCCATTAGGAGCCCCATTGATGAGACATGGTCATATCAGGGTGAGAGGATTTGAAGTCCCCTTGATGTTATGATGGTAGGAAGGAGGATGGAAACATGAGTAGAATGATCGTGATGGATGGGAAAATGAGTTTGTGACACATGGCACAATACCATTCATTGATTCCACATCGTTGTTGTGAATCAACATGATCATTGGCCAAACGATTTCAAACATGAAGTTGATGGATGGAAGAAAATTACCTATTGTGAATGAATAAGAATTAAAGTTGATGATAATGAGATAACTACCTGAAGGATCTGGATCTTCATTGGATGATGAGGCGATACTAAGACAACACAGGAGGAAAAGAATTTCGAGAGGCTAGGTCAACATGAAGGGGGGGAATAGTATATAGAGACAGAGAAGAGGTGTTGGAGCAACAGGAGGTGGATGAGGAGATCATGGAGCATAGAAGAGAATTTGATTACTTGCTAGTGTATGTAGAGCCGAGAGTGAATGCTCTGATTTGAAAATTTGGCAAATGAATGTAACGAGAAACGCATGTAATGTTGCAATGTTGTAATCTATTTTTTGTCAATTCAGTAATAATTAAATCTCTTTGTTTCTTCCTACATATTGGTTGTTCTTTGTGTGTCGTTATTGTGAGATTGACCTGGTAAGGAGATTACCCTTCATCAGAATGTAACCACACATCCCATACCATTTTTCAAACCTCACAAATGCAAACAAGAGATGCTCTCAACCCCTTAGCCAAAGTGACCAATTAGCTGACTTTAGACAACTACTGTGTGCTTTTATTTTATAGAGATAAGCTTGCACAAAACCATCAAGTGGTATTACATAAACTATGTGACTAACAACATGATCTTACAAAACCATTAACCCCCACATTTACTTTTTGATACTAAGTTTTCTTAATATTAAATATTTTCCCAATGTGTAACCCCACATTAAATATTTATCACAATGTTACATATAAGACATAAAGTGGCCCCAAGAATGCTAACTTCATGTGATGCATGCATCCCTAGATCCCCTAGGTGCACCAAAAATAATAAGATATTGGGTGATCCCACAATACTGGTTTACAATTTCTGGCCAAACTGGACATTGAATTGAATTTTTTTAACTAAATATTCACTTTTGGGAACCTATAGCTACTATACCATGAGGAATTTGAAGAAGATGCGAACTAGTGATTTGTGACATTTTTTCTGTAGATTCCAAATATATTTTTTAAAATATTTTTTGAATTATACTGCATTTCTTTTTCCACCTCCTTCGAAAACTAGTTTTTATCAGTAAACACTTTTAATGAGTGATGCTCACTGTATACAACATAATTTGTTTTCTATAAAGGATAAAATTCTAATTTTTTCAAATTTAGATTTGTAACTACGATGTCTAACAAGTTCATTTGGTTTCATAGTGTTTTATTGAATATTTTTTCCTTAATCAAGTTTCAAAGTCAAACCAATTACAATTTAGACATAGGCGGACTGTATACAACATAACTTTTTTTTATGTATCAAAATTCAATTTTTTTTTTTACTAGATCAAGGACATCAATACCTAGTATAAACATATTTTTTAGAATTTTATTTTGATAATCTACTATTTTTCCACATGTGCAGAACATAGAGCTTAATTTTCAGTGAAAAACCTATGTTTAATTAAACTAAAAAAAAAACATAATAAAACCAAAACATATTAAAATTATATTTGATGCATAGCTCGTTCTAAGGACTACCATCATCCAGTTGGGTTTGTGAAGTCTCCTCCATTTTCATCCTCAACTCGATATTCAAAGGGAAAATTTTTGTAGAGATTTAGTAGAAGAGGGGGAGAAGGGGGGGAAATGGGGGTTCTAGCAAACCAAGGTTCGCTAGAAGCCCCCTTTCTCCCCTTCTAGCAAACCCCCCTTTAAATGCAATTAAAAAATAAAACCCATTAAAGGGAGCTTCTCTAGAAGGGGGGGTTCTAGCAAACCCTTTAGGGGGTTCTAGCGAACCCCCTAGTTCTAGCAAACCCTTTAGAACCCCCTAAAGTGTTTTCCATCTGAAAATGCATTTTTCCTTCCTCAACGGAATTGTAAACTAGTTTTGTGGGTTTACCCTATTACATTATAACATTAGGCAAGGTTGAAAACACACCTTTTCCAAATAGTTGTGCATTCTCTTGCATGTGGATATCACCTCACTATGCTTCCTATAATACATGTCATATCATGGATATCCCTCTTTCTTGCATGCCTTTTCCTTGGATACCACCCAAATTATCTAGGTGTTTAAATGGCACCCACTCTCATACTTCCTTGAGTGTTAAAACACCTTGCCATTAATGCTAGGCATGCCCTTTCTCTAACCAAATCCCCCTTGGATCATGCACGATCATTGCCATAAATATTTTTAGGGGTCATTGATAGGCCAAAATTGGGGTAAAGAATAAACTAGGTTCAACTCAAGGTCTAAGTGTCAATCTGGGGATCATAAGCTTGTGAAAGGTGTTGCGGTAGTATACCTAAGGGAGGAAACCAGTGAATTCAGTGGGCACGAGTGCAGCTAGAACACACAAAAATTACTTAAATGAAAATCTGGCTTAACTTTCCTATTTTGTCTTACTAGCAGAAATGTGACAAAAATTGTGATAGGAACTGTCACAGATTGTGAAATACCAACAACCTGAATATACACAAAATACGATTAATATTTTAAGCATTCAAATGAAAAAATTAATATTTAAAAGAATCGCATCTCATGTTTCTTTAGTTAATAACCAAATCATAATTAACTAAATAATAATCCACTCTAAATATAAAGGCATTACAAAAATTAATACATGTTGCAGAATTAAATAAACTGAAAGAAAATAAAATGCACAAAGTAAAACATCACCGAGCTTCCTTGAGGAGTGGGCCCTCGCTTCTGGTTCACACGGTGGAAGAAATGAACAAAACTCTCTTACGTTGGGCTGATCATGCGAAATATTATTTCATTTATCAAAGGTTCGATACAAAGTCTATGCTACTAAAAAGTTTGTCCATGCATAAATATATATGTTGGGTTTATAACAATAGTAATAAATACTTTGTTTTGACCTGTTGCTAATAAAATAGGAAGGAATGGCTCACGTAAAGCATTGGGTACTCTCAACGAATGAAGAATGGTTATGTTACAATAGTGTGCAGGAAAATAAGATATAGGAATATTTCTCCAGCTACCAATAACTAGAAAACGTGTGCTTTATCATAAAATAATGCTTGCAATTTTCTCCTCTAATAGCTAGAAAGCATAGTTGTCATAATAAAGTTGACTCCTTGAAATAAATCCATGCGGATGAAGAATGCAGGTAAAAAGACCAACGGAAATACTGCCTCAACCATCATGACAACAGAAAACATGTGTCCTACCCGAAAAATAGGTGTGAATACATGTTACAAATGTGCTACAGAGAAAGAATAAAAAGAAGTCTGCCATTGGATGAAATATTGCACAGTTAGTGTCAAAGAGGTAATTGATGCCACCACAAAGGCTGACGTCATCTTAAAAAGATGACAAAAACAAACTCTTGGTCAAAAAGTGACAGTCAGAAGTTCCTGACCTGAAAGTGACATGAAGATTTTATGCATAGAAGGTGACAGGAAGATCTGCATTCTTAAAGATTTATTTCTTTAGCATAATAGAAGCAAAGATTAGTAAATACAGTCCAATATTCATTATTCACATATTTCATCTAAAAACTGAATTAAATATTACTTATATATATTAAATCATATGCAACATAAAACGGTAAAATGGTCTGATATGGAACGAAAATGGAATGTGAGAATGGGTATGAAGGTGTATGAAATAGGCTAAAATGTGGCATAAAATGGGACATAATTGGCTCTTATCAATGGTCAAATGACTCATTCAACACATTTGATGCCAACCTCTAGCTCACATCATCTTCTTTGACATAAATGTACTTCCTTTCAACAATCCATGGCCTCTTCACCATCTTTGCCACCTACCACTAGAGTTGAGCATTAAATGTTGATCTCATCATGTGTAATCGTCCACTTTTCCCCTACTATTCATTCCTACTTAGCCACCAAACTACTCATAGAGCCATTTTGCTATCCAAGCATGGCTACCAAATTGACCCTTCAAACTTTATCACTGCAATGAACAATGAAAGCAACATCCAACATTCCTTGTAACATTGTAGCCTTCTTTTGCTACCCTTCTTCCACTCAATTGTCTTACTACAGCCTCTTGAGCTCTTCCTTAGCCCCTTCAAACACCTCGCTGATCTACAACCAGCTTTACGATCTTTGTCCATACAACTAACCAAACATTTTGTAGCACCTACAAAATCCCCTATAATTGGATACTCATCCACATTAGCAACAAACACCTCTATTGCCTCCTTACCACATGTGACCACCTATTTAATCTCCACTCTTCCTACTCCAACAATCACTTATACATTAACTAGTATGGTGTTGATAAAAGAATCAGGGTCCCTTTGCATTAATTTATTTGAGACAAAAAACAATAGAAAGTGCAGAAAAATAGCAAATGAGCTTATTGTTGATGTTGGTCGGTGATTATAGCAAACCAGAATTAGTAGTAGTGATAGTATCATTATTTTTATGTATGTGCATGAAATGGTGATTAAAGAAAACCAGAATTACACGTGATGTTTTCTGCTGTGGGTTCTGCTGGTCTGTTGGCTCTCTGTCCTTATCTTAATGTCTTTGCTTTGTGGGTACCATCTAGACACACTTTTAGCACATATAATGAGACTTTTCACTGGGAAAGAAACTGCAACTAAAAAGTGTTCTGGACAGAATAAAGCAGCACATAAACGATTAGCTTGGTTGTTCTAACAGAGTCAGTTATTCCAAATGAGTTATGACATTATCTTATTATGTGAAAGTAATTATCATTTCATGTCGTAGAATTAATATCCTTAGAGACCACACTTCTTATTTATGGTGGCCCACTAAATATCATCAATATCATATATCACGCCTTGTTTTTCAACAGTTTTTTACTCTGTGAGATTATATGTTATTTATTGGAAGATCTTGGTCTGGACGTGCCCACTCTACAATGGAAATAATATTATTAACTTATGTTTCAGTTGGAACTCATCCATAATGAGCAAATTTATTGAGCAGATAATTAGCTTGGTTGATTCAACTACCTTCATCTTGATTAAGATGTCCATTTCACTTCCTTCATTTAAATGTTGTTGGATCAATTTGTATTTAAATGCTGTTGTCTCTAAATATGGATTAACCTAATAGAGGTTAATCTTAAATATGGATTCTATTTTTTTTAAATGAAATCAAATATTGTTTCTATATGATTTTTAGGGCATATGGCAAATTGTCGCCAACAATTGACTAATGGAAAATTTACCGATGGAAAATTCACCGGAGATGAAAAATTTACCATCAAGTAAAATTCACCGCAGCCCACATTAATATTTTTAATAAAATCAAAGTTTTCAAAATATTTATTAAAAATTATTAATGCGGAATTTTACTTGGCAGTGAATTATCTGTCGATGAATTTTTGGTGAATTTTCCATCGGTGAACTTATTAGATGTATTTAATTCTCGTTAAAAGCATATAGATATTTATTTGTGGAATTATAAATTAATTTAATCAAAAAATATAAAAACATGAAAAATGAGGATTAAAATTAGGAAATTAGATTTATTTTTAAGTCTTACAAGTATTGTACAAGTTTCTCATTTGTGTTTGAAAACTTTATTAATAGGTGGTGTACACATTGTAAATGGATTTTTTGGAGAAGAATTTTTTTCTATATTTTCTAGAAAATATTTTTAGAGAGCAATTTTATTATAAGTGTTAATCCATAATATACTCTATGTCAATTGTTCAAAGTCAATTTTATTGGAATTATTTTTTGGCTATACAATTCATGTCAATTATTCAAAGCATTTAAACTTGCATGTGTCATAAGTTTTTTATTCTAAAAATAATTTCATAATTCAAATTATCTATAATGATAAAATTTATTATGTTATATTTAAAATTAATTGTTAAACCTATGGTGTAACCTTAAGTAAGATTTTATAGGTTTGAAGAAAAGAATTGATAACTTAAGGTTGTATATTAGATATATTGGCTATGGGATGTTTCTTCTTCTTTGATTTGTTATTCTCCTTTTTTAATCTATAAAATCTTATGTATTTATATGTTTTCAATGAGCTTTTTATGTGAACATTGATTCTTGTTCTTATCAATATACCTAAAATTTTATGCATGTATTGTTTGTGATTTAAAACCAAAAATCCCTTACAAAAGATGTTTAATGTTTGTTTCAGGTCAAATATTGTACAAAGGCCCAAAAATATTGCATATTACATGTTTTTTTTTTATAATATATCAAATCTTTTAAATTAAAGCTTGTTGTGTGTGTGTATATATATATATTCAAATTTATTGATTGAATGGTTTTCATTATAAAATCCCTTCACACGTACATATTGTATTATAAATAGAAGTAAACACTATTTATTGAAGCCATATCATAATGTTAGATTAATGATTGACATTTATTTCAGCCATCTTAGTCCACTTACTGTTAAAAGCAACTAAACTTCTTTAAAATATAGAAAATGAATGAACATATATTTACACATACATACATATATACACTTATATACATATTGATGTATATGTGTGTATATACATGTATAAATTGAAATCTAATTCCTTTCAAAATAATATATTAAATTACTCAGTGTTAATTTTTGTATGAAGTAGAAGCTAAGACTTGAGTTGAGAATTGAATAAGAAACTAGAAATACAAAGGATGATAAAAAAATTTCATTTTAGGTGTTTGATATACAATTAGTGTTAAAGAAGGGTGAAGGAAGTTGGAGAAAGACATTTATGAAGCTATAAGATGTTCAAAATATTCCTCAACATTAGCACCAAAGATTGAAAAATCATATCTATAGTTTGAAATCTCATACATATGAACATCTAAACACTTATGTTTGAAGTTTGGGCACTTGTGTCTTTACCTTTAATATTTTAAATATTTACAAGAGTTAATTGCCAATTTTTTGTAAGGGTTGTACTATTTATAGAATCTTGAATTTTTCATGTCTCATAGCACCTATATAAAGATCTTATATGTGTTTATGATAATAGACACTAACATACTGCAAAAATATAAAGTGAAGATTACAACTTGTTTGTAATTTCTTATGTCAGTATGCATATGTGTATATATGTATATACAAATATAAATACACAAAATGCATATATATAATATATACATGCAAATATACATATACATATAATATGTTATGCACATATATGTATTTATGTAATGTGTATAAGCATGCATCTATGTATGCATGTCATGGCATCATACTTGATCAAATATTCTAATACTTGACTAATGATAACATCCTACTTATAGCACAGGAGAACCCACATCCAACAACACATAAGAAAAATGGTCCCCCTTTGTTGCAGATTACCTTGCAACAACTAAAAACCTTAACATTAAGAACTACCACCTATCTACAACAACTACCCCTAGTATCCCTAACAAATCTCCATTAGAAATGGATACATGAAGCTAGAGGCAACCAATCACACATTTTTAAACAACAATATTAAATGAAACATTTTATCATATAAAGTATTTCCTTATCTCTTACATTAAGGGATTTGTGTTTTCCTTGTTATTCCTTATACACACACATACACTCAACTCCTTGGATTGACATTTACCTTCAACCCTCTTTTTTTCTCTTCACCTAGACTCAATCTCATTGCTCAGATGCAACTTCTTAGCATCACCTATTGTGTATCTCTTCTACATTGGTCTTTCAGCCTAAATGCATCTAGTTGTGTGTTCTCTTGCATGTGGATAGCACCTCACTATATGCTTCCTCCATGTCATAGAATTTCTATGGTCTCTCATCTTTTGAATGTTATCTTCCACACACCACCCCTTCTTCTCTCTTCTCCATGTTGCCTAGTTAGTCTCACATGTAACATCTTCCCATTTTCTCTACTCTTTCTCATAGCCTCCACATGACCTCTCTTTCTTTCTAGCATGTTTTATCATGGGAATTCTCCTCTCTTCCCTAACTCTATTCAACTTATTTATGTTTTATACCTCTAATTGCAATCTACTAATTTCTTACATGTCGAGCTCTTAGGGCTCTTTGTCATTCATTAGTTGACTACTCATGTGTCCGAGCTTCGTCTCCTCATGCCCAAAACCCAATAGCTTTTCCAAAAATCTCCTATCATTTTTATCACCTAGAATGTACCTTCCCTAAAATCTATCGCATTCCATCGTTAGATACTTCTTGCTTGCATACCTTTTCCTTGGATATCATCCAAATTCTCTAGGTCTTAAAATTTCATTTGCTATCATGCTTCCTTAATTGCTAAAACACCTTGCCATTAATGATTTGCATGCCCCTTAGATCATGCATGATCATTATCATCCTTAAATATATTAAATATTTTCAGAGTCGTCAAATGATTCATTCAACATGTTTAATGTCAACCTCTAGCTCACATAATCCTATTTGCCATAAATGTGCTCCCTTTCAAAAATTCATGGCCTTTTCACTTTCTTTGCCACCTCCCACTTGGCTTGTGAATTAAATTTTGATCTCCTCATGTGCAATCATCCACTTTTCCACTATCATTCATTCGTCTAACGGCCTTCTCATTACCATGAGGTAGTATTTACGATGTGTATGTGTGTATGTTTGCAAATATATCGTTGGCATTAATAAATTTTATTGTGTTAATAACCTTGCAAATTAACATAGACAAACACATATATATTGAAGTAACATATAATTTTTGAATATTAATATTAAAATTAAAATTAAAACTTTATAGAGTATGATTGTGAGGATTAGTAATTATCCTTTTGTGTAGTAATATATTAATTTTGAGTATTAAAATTTAAAATAAAAACAAAAATTATATGGAAGAATGATTGTGAGGATTAATGTTTATCTCAATGTTAACTCACTTTATTTAAACATGTTTAAAATTGAATAATTATGACGATTTTACACCTCATTCATACACACAACTAACAAATAATTAAATATTAAATGTTTTAATATTTAAGAATAGTTGTGCTAACTTGGTTCATCATTATTGTGGGACATAGATTGGGAAAATAGGACAAAATATGAGGCACAATCAAATCACTACTTCTTAGTGGGAGTGTTTTATAAGAGCCATCTTAAAAGCTATTTTTATTCATAGGCTAAAGTACCAGGGTCCCTCTTTATTAATTTATTTGAGACAAAATACAACTGAAAGTGTACCAAAATGGCAAGTGAACTGATTGTTGATGTTGGTCTCTGGAGATGGTCTATTAAAAGGGAAGCACAAGCTAATCTATTCAGAGGAAGGCTGTTTCTTCTTCATCATCACTAGCAGTGACAGTGCCATTATGTTTATGAAATGGTGATTAAAGAAAACTAGAATTACACGTGATGTTTTCTGCTGTGGGTTCTGCTGGTCTGCTGGCTCGCTGTCTTTACCTTATTGTCTTTGCTTTGTGGGTACCATCTACACATACTTTTAGCTCAAATAATGAGACTTTTCACTAGGAAAAGAAACTGCAACTAAAAAGTGTTTTGGACAGAATAAAGCAGCACATAAACGATTAGCTTGTTTATTCTAACAGAGACAATTAATTCCAAATGAATTATGACATTATCATATTATGTGAAAGTAATTGTCATTTCGTGTCGTATAATTAATATCCACAGAGACCACACTTCTTATTTATGGCGGCCCACTTAATATCATATATCACTCACGTAGTTTTTCAACACTTCTTCAAGGTATGAGATTAAATGTTATTTATTGGAAGAATTTTTTATTATTATTAAATAAAGAAGAATAAATCATATTATATCAGCCAGAAAACAGAAACAGAAGATATTGGTGTCAAATCGAATTGTCTATGCAGCCACACATTTGACCGTATTTATTAATTTACTAAAAATCAGAATCCAATGTGTTTTTTATTTTTAATTAATTAATAATTACAGTCAAATATGAACCCTGATGGCTGGGTAGACGTTGCCATGTCAAACAGGCCACCATTAGAGCGTACAAAAATAACAAGATATGCTGCTACAGCAGCAATAAAACAACAGTTCCAGACCATCATTAGATAGAATAAAGAAATCAAAACATGATTCGGACTTGGAAGATCTTGGTTAGGACTTGCCCACTCTACAATGGAAAGAATATTATAACTTATGTTTCAGTTGGAACTCATCAATGATGAACAAAATTTATTGAACATTATTAGTTTGGTTGATTCAACCTTCTTCATCTTGATTAAGATGTCCATTTCAGTTCATTTAATGGTAGAAAGTTGGATCAATTTGTGCTTAAATGATGTTTCTATAAATGGATTAATCTAATTGAGGTTAATCTTGAATATGATGTCTATATTATCTTGTTTTGCTTTAAGGATATGTTGTTTAAGGTCACCATTTTTATAGATTATGGTTTGTGATTTTTTATCTATATTGTATTTTTATCAATTTTATATTAGTTAATATAAATTATACTATTTCAACAACAGTAAAAAAATTCTAAATAAAAGTATGAAGTTTCCACAGTCTATAATTAGTTGATAGGCTAAAAAAAGTGTGAGATTTGAGTCTGAAACAAGTCTCACGCCTGCAAACCCCTATTGAGTCATTGGAAAACAAGTTTCAGCTGCCATTTAATGATAAACCAGCTGTCATATAATGATAAAGCCTCCAAAATATCACGTAAAAGTTTTCAAAATCTCACTTATCCAATAAAAGCCAGATAAATATTGATTTGACAATTAAATGGGAACATTTTATTTTCATTTGCAATGCTTTTTGTCAATTTGATGTTGACTTTCTTTTTTCATTTGCATTGTTTTATGTTTTAAATTTGTATGCAAATATTTTATAATCAAATAATGCTTAATTTCTTTAAGGAAAAAATCTACATTTGTTTAAGTTTATTTTATTCCATTATTTAGTGCTTATTATTAATTGTTTAATCCAGCGACATGTAACTATAATTTGTTCCGCATCCATGCACAAACACATATTCTCTAACATATTAACATGCATATAGTTTTATATAGATGTAATCCTTGAACCTCCTTTAGGTGCTAGTGCTAGTAATAACTAATATCGAAGATCTTTGGATTTGACTATGTGATTTTCTTAAAAAAATGTTTCGAATCAAACTTCATTATCCATCATTAGGATGAGATAGAGAAGAGAGAAATCAAATAGTTAAATTTGAAACATTGATGTTAAAAAAAATCAAGTCAAATCCAAAAATTTGTGATAATAGTTAAAAATTCTCTAGTAGTATTTAGAAAAAAAGATTTATGAAATCAAATATGGTTCTCATATGATTCTACAATGGTTGGAATTTATGAAATATAATATTTATTGACTTATTGAATTTATTAGAGGGTCTTTACAAATCCTCAAGTGGTTTAGAATTAAAATTTTCACTTTAAATTTGTTGTCTAGAAAAACCTAATTAAGTACATAAAATCATAAAATAGATTGTTTTAACTATTGATTCTTATTGCACCTAATTAAATATATTTATTTTTTGTTAGAATAGATAAATTATAAAAATATGTAAATATATTTATTTGTGAAATTATAAAATTAGTTAATCAAAAGATATAACAAACATGAAAAATCTCAAATTTCATAGTAGAAAGATTAAAATTAGGAATCAGATTTATTTTTTAAGTCTTACAAGTTGCCCACATTGTAAATGGGAATTTTTGGGAAGGATCTTATTCTATCTTTTCTAAGAGATATTTTTAGAGAGGGATTTTATTATAAGTGTTAATCTACAACTGTTCAAACTCAATTTTATTGGAAGTATTTTTTGGCAATTAATTTTTTGTTAATTATTTAAAAAATGTAAACATGTATGTGTGATAAGTTTTTTATGCTAAAAAATAATTTCATAATTTAAAATATTTATATACTTTAATATTAAATGATGAAATTTATTATATTAAATGTAAAATTAATCGCTAAACCTATGTTACAGTCTTATGTAAAATTTTATAGGTTTGAAGAAAAGACCTAATAATTTAAGGTTTTATATGAAATAGATTGACTATGAGATATTACTTCTTCCCTACTTTATTACTCTCCCTTTTTAATCTATAAGATCTTATAGATTTGTGTTTTTTCAACAATCTTTTTATGTGAACATTTATTCTTGTTCTATGCAATTCACTAAAATATATAGACATGTATTGTTTGTGATTTAAGAAAATTCAAAAATAATTTGCACGAGATATTTAATGTTTTTATAGCACAAAACTTATGCAAACGCCCAAAAATATTGCATTACATGTTTATTTTCTATAATATATCCAAACCTTTGAATTAGAGTTGTTTGTAGATATTGAGAGTTGTGTAATATATCAACACCTTAATTCAAAACTAAAATGTAATTTCTTCAAGATCAAATGACAAACACTAAGATTTACACTATAAAAAAATCCAAAGTGAACACATAATCATAGGTCAATGTTTGGAAGCTATTTCATGGGTGAGTATATTCATTGTCTCAATATCAACCCCATCAATTCCATTTCTATAGTAAATTTGAATCAACCAAATTGTCGATAAAAATAAAGATCTACTTAAATCCTAAGCTAGTAGTTTAGTTATGTCTAAACTAAATTTATTTTCCTTATAAATAATAAAATAGTAGTGATTTTTTTAAAGCTAAGCTTACACAAGTATGAGAGATGGGAATAATAAATCTATTGTAAGTTGTTGAAGAAAGGATTAAGAAGAATGTTTGATTTGAAGATTGATGCAATACAAATTTTGTAAAAGGTGAAATGTGTTACTACAGATCTACAGTAGGCTTTAAAATTTTGAAAAGTACTAGTATATAGTCCACCCTTGTGTTGAAAGGGTATATTCATGTCTACAAGGGTTTGCTCATGTATCTTCCTTAAGATCCTTTCTAAATTTCAAGAGTTTCTCACCCTTTTTTTTTTATTTCTACTATGTGTGCAGATTTTAGAAATGAGAAATCTATACTAATATATCACTTGATAAAGCTCGAAGGGGGGAAATGGTGAGATGGATAATGAGATGCTACCTTAGTCAATCCTTTAAAATGGCATGTGTGATCATCAATTGTGAATGTGTTGTGTTGTGTGTAAGTGTTGTAGAAATACAAATATAGGGTATGCTACTAATGTATGCTATTTTTCATGAGTAAAGAGGTAATAGGGTATGTTATGCCTTACATAAATTTCTCATTTTTCTTGAGAAAAAAATGGAATCTCAGTTTCTTTTTCCTTTTAGTTTTAAGTTTCCTTTAAGTTTTGTACTGAGTTAATACATGGCTCTAATTCTATATCTCTTGGGAATTTTCTAATATTTTGTTAATGTTATGCCCTGCCATGAAACCCCAAAGGACAACACAATGAACTAACAATTATGGCACAATTTTTTATAAAAAAGTGAATTAACATATAGATCATACTAACAATAACATAGAATATAATCCACATGAACATTTGCACTAACTATTCCCTTTAGGGTATCATGACTGCATTACAAACATAACCATTAATCAACTTAAATATACAACACAAAATGACTAATAACAAGGGTCCATTTACATCTTCTGCATTATATATACATATATATATATATATATATATATATATCCACAAATACAACACCATTAAAGATCATCGAATACAAAAAAATAAAAACATATATACAACTTCCTATATATGAGGGTGGAACATTACACTATTTACAAGTTTACATCAAATCTTCCCTTATAATAATGGAAAGGATACATCAAATACATGATAAGGTACAACTGAAATGATTAAATTACATAATCATCAACACTAACTCAAGTCCAACACAAGGTCTAGAATCTTTGTATGTGATACCACATCCATGCTCACGAACATCAATTGGGAACCCAATGGAGTGCACAACATATTCCACCTAACCATGTGGAACCCTAAGGTCCACCCCCCATGCTAAGAGATGACAATAAGGACTCACTACACAAACAGTCAAGCAGACATAGGATAACATGACTCCAACATACAAAAGTAACAAACAAAAAATAAAGAAACTGCTTCTAGAGGTATAAGAACAAGAAGGAAAAAAGAAAAAAATGCATACAAGGTTGCTATAGGGAGGAGTGTCATCGCATAGTTTGTTATGGATTACCCTAGCATAACCTTCCTAGGCTACCAGACCCCCATCTTGGGTTACCCTAGACCATCTCTATCGGCCACTAGACCCCCATACAAACTCATGTGAGATCAACATACCTTCATGTCGGGCCGAGCAATTGATCTTGTCATTCTAGGCCTTCCCACTCATCTCAAGCCTAAACAAGCACTTGATCCATGAGTGAGGCATTATCTTGATTAATGTGAACTACCCAACCCCCTAATTTATTTTAGGTTATCACTAATTAACAAAACTCTCAATGAGTTACCTTGGACTTGCCACTTTGTGCACCAGACCCCCATTGAGAGCCACTCCCCCTACTAGCAACAAAAAGACTCTATAGTCCACTAATTGGGTAAGCCAACTTGCACAACATATAAAGCCACATGAATGATCACATAAAGTGAGGCATGCACCAACTTGCACAAAGTCTCCACAAATAACAATTCCGCAGTGCAAGGCCAAAACCCACATAATCATAAATCCAATATGGAAACAAGTGTCCATAAAGAACCAACATGAAAATCCAATCATAAAGAGAACTCTTTCCTCAACCTTTGGAAGACTAACAAATTACTAACATACTAGTTCCCCATCGAAGTGGTAACAATAACAAGATCTCAAAATATTATTTTCAATCCACAAAATCAAAATATTCTCAATATCCATTTGACACAAAAGGGATCCCTCCATTAACAATAACCAAAATAAACTTAAATTCCAAAATTGCACACATAATTCATCACAAAGAAACAATCAAACATTGCAACCCTGAAATACACTATTTAAATCAACCTCACAATATACAAACAATCATGAACAACTCCATAAACATCACTTTCACATTTTATAATACTCACTTTCCATATTCAAGACACACTCATTGTCCCTTATAATCAAGAGGAATAGAATTATTTCACTTTCATTTTACTCATTAACCTAATCACTTAATCCAAGCACTCAAAACATTTATACGTACCATTAAGACCAATTCCAAGTCTTAACATATAATCTTTCCTAGAAGTCTAGTTTATATATCCATTTAATTTATACCATACCCAATATACCACTTTACTTTATAGACCCTTTTGTTGAACTTATTGAATAGGAAATGAATCAATTATTAATTGTAAACAAATAGTTTTATTTATATTCACACAACTTAACAAATGATATCGTAAGGTAATATCCAATTCAACAACATAAGCTAACTAGTTTTATCTACGATGAAGTTTGACACTAATAACATAGTTATAAATAAATCAATTTCTCTATTGAACTCCTTTACTTATCTATTTAGAACTCCAATCTACTTGTCTCTATAATTTAAATATTCCTAAAGTAAAATTGTTCTTCTCTAACTCCCTACTACAATCACATTTACACATACACATATACAAATATATAAGTATATCCTCGAAATACATTATGACCACATAATTCACTTAAAACATCTTAACACAGTAACCCATAATTTGCTAGATATTAACAAATATTTTAACTAATTCTTTTATCAATCAATCCTTCAATTAACGAAATGCAAGTAAGCAATTTTCCCTATTACAATTCCCAATTTATTTATCAAATCTACCATCTACCCAAATATAAATAAGTCAATCTTATAATATCTAATTTTCCCACTCAATTAACACACTAACTCCTGAATAACTATAATATCAATTATTCTAATTTTCAAATAATCAAACACATTATTTACTACAAGAAACGAATAAACATTGCAAACATAAAATCAACATGTAATGTCAATTCAACTGTAAATTAATTAAGATCAAAGTCCTCATTCAAAAGATAATATATTTCATTTATTCAATCCATCCCTTCAATTTTCTAATTATAAATAACTATTTCCTTCTACTTACTTCTCAATGTGTTTATCTACATAGCCAAAAATTATCGAGCATAAATCAATCTTTTTCTATCACAATCATACAATACACATATATATACATTTATTATAATTGAAATGTTGTTTATCAAGCAATATATTTCAGCATAACTGTGTTATATAGATTTATATATTTTGGTATATACTTGTATATATACATATAGACTGAGGTCATTGTTTTCATATAACACGGATATTATTGTGGTACCCACACTTAGATGATCGAGTGTCTTAATAATAATATAACATATCCCTTAATTAAATATAATCATATCTCCTGCCTTATCGAATTATATACAACTGATTTCACTTCCTAATATAGGTTTTATTGAATAACAATATGATGAATAAATACCAACATAAAGTCTATGCATTGAACTTCTAACATCAAATGATATCAATATAAGTAGTAAACAACGACTAATATACTCAAAGAAACTATCGAGCCTTATAAAATTCTAAAGTAAGTGCAGTGCAACCATGATAAAGCATGATTTACATAAAGATTCAAACAACTTCACCCCAAACAAACTTAATCAAACCTCAAGAAAGGGGAATTTTTTTTCTATAAGTGCTTTTAAAAGATTGTTTGTTTGAAATTTTATCTTTAGAGTCAAATTTAAATTTGTTTTTAATTGTCACAAGTTCATATTTTTCTTTACTAGAGTACTTGAACAAAGTATTCCCCAAAATTTTAACCTTCCTTTGTATCTACGCTTTCAGAATTTTGACTACACATGCTAAAAGGGTTGATGTGTACTAAGTTTCCTATTTCCCTAATTGTGGCTAAGGAATGGAGCTTTAGGATTTTCATTGCCAAGGTACTCAATTAGAATGTATATAAAAATCCCAACTTCTACCTTTTTTCATGAGGGCTAAATATTTCTCTCACTTGTATGTTGATCATAAAGTTCCTTGAAGCCCTAATTATTATCTTTAATTTTAGAGTTGTGGACTTTTCTTTATTTAGTGACCAATAGATCAAAATGTAAATTCTAACTCCCAATTCCTAAAACTAGAGGCATAATGTGATATTTTTGATCATCTAGAGGCATAATGTGATATTTTTGATCATCCTTCAATGCTAAGATGTTGATTTAATAGATTATTGCTAAAGTTTGATCCCATTTTTAGAAATGTGTTTTTCCCCACTTTTGACCCACTCATCTATCACTATATTTATGCCACTTCTTTGCATGTGTGAGTTTATTCAAAAAAAATTATGAGCCTTCATTCTAATACTTTCACTTTCACAATATACCACCTTTTGTGCATTCAAGCTTCCTTCCCTCTACCTAGATAGTCCTAGTCATTAATGATTGATCAACCCTTTCATTTGCAACACTCACACGATCATGTGAGTAGAATTTTATGATGCCCTAGGGTGATCCCACAATACTAGTTTATAATTTTTGGCCAAACTGGACATTGAACTAATTTTTTTTAACTAAATCTTCACTTTCGGGCACCTATAGTGGCTAAACCGTGAGGAATTTGAAGATGATGCAAACTAGTGATTTGTGACATTTTTTCTGTAAATTATAAATATATATTTTTTAAAATTTTGTGAATAATATTTCACTTCTTTTTCCATCTCCTTCGAAAACTAATTTTTAACAATAAACACCATTTTTAAAGAGTGACATCATTGGATAACACATAATTTTTTTTTCTATGAAGGATAAAATTCCTTTTTTTTTTAATTTAGATTTGGAACTACAATATCTAGTGCATGGAATTGGTTTCATAGCATTTCATTGAATATTTTTTTCTTAATTAAGTTTCAAAGTCAAACCTTTAACAATTTAGACATGATTTGCTGGCTAAAGCATAACTTTTTTTGTATGTATCGAAATTCCTTTTTTTTTTGTTGGATCAAGGACATCAATATTTAGTGCACTGATATTTTTCAAAATTTTTTTTGATAATCTGCTATTTTTCCACATGTGCAGAACAAAGAGCTTGATTTTCTGTGAAAGACCTATGTTTAATCAAACTAAAAAATAAAATACATAATAAAACCAAAACATATTAAAATTATATTCGATGGATAGCTCGTTCCAAGGACTATCATCATCCAGTTGGGTCTATGAAATCTCCTCCATTTTCATCCACAACCTGAACTTCGAAGGGAAAAATTCTATAGAAATTTGGTGCAAGAGGGGGAGAAGGGAAAAAAAGTGGGTTTGAATGAACCCAGGTTTCAGTGAACCCCCCTTGGAGGTTCGCTAGAACCAAGGTTTGAATGAACCTTGGTTCGAGTGAACCCCCCCCTTTTATTCAATTTTCCATTATCTTCATTATAAAAAAATGCCCAAAAAGTGGGTCCCATCATTTAATAGGGTTCACTCGAACTAGGGTTCATTCAAACCCCTTTTGGGTCCATTCGAACACCCCAGTTCATCCGAACCCCTAAAAAGAAAAAAAAAACATAGGAGCATTTTTGGAATTTTCCTTCCTCATTGGAATTATAAACCAGTATTGTGGGATCAACCCCTAAGGTTTTATTGCTCATATTTTTTTGTGTTATTTGTATTTCCCCTTATAAATAGAGTTTATCCATTTATATTTTTGTCATGATTATATATTAATTTAAATGAATTATTTGTCTTGAAAGGGGAGTGGTGTAAATTTGTTGTTTAAAGTTATTTTTAAATTTTTTCATGTCAAGCCCTCACTATGTCATTTTTCCTCATACATATGGTTTATTTTATAGGTGTTATGTTTTAATCCATCCATATCTAGGGTTATTCAATCTTGTGTTACTAATATTCACCAAGCATCATGGAAAATCCTTAAAGTACTTTTTTTTATTGTGTGAAATCATTTTCTAAGACATAGTTTGAAACCCAATTATTAGTTATAAGTTCAAATATTTTAATCTTATCCTTTTTTACCTTGTCATTCCAAGTTCTTGAACCTTGATTCACAAAAAGCCCAAAATTTTAATTTTTTTTCATAACTAGATGCTAAAAACACTCTGGATTAGAAATCCCTAACTCTCGTTAGTATTTAGGACACTTAGGTCTAGTGGTTTAGGATCTAGTAAATTAAGCACCTTATAATCAATAATTTTGAAGTTCATTCTGAGGAAGCAATGCAAGGAGTAGGAGGTTTATGTGGGAGCGACTAGCTATAGGTCATGGCTTGCATGCTAGTCCATTGACTATGCATGCCTTGTTTGAGATTTGTGTTTCTTTGGTAGTATTTTTGGAGATTCGGTTAGGTTTATTTTTCAATATGGGGGGCGTTTATTTTCTTGCTTGCTAGAAGTGTCGATCTGGTGTGGTTTGAGAGTGGTGAAGAGTATTGATAATGTGTTGATTTGTTTTGTGGAGGTTCATTTTTCATTTCTTGGTTGTGTGTGGAAGTTGGTGGGTTTGTTGCCTACCTCTGTGGTTCTTTTTTTCTTTTTTTTTTCTCTGAAGGGATGGATCATGCCGATCCATCTTCCTCTTTGCATGGAAAGGTAATGTGGCTCCATACCAATATTTCATTCAGTGATGACTCTTCTTCCTCAAGCTCAAAAAAGTGAATGGTTGTTTGGAGAGATGCCTTGAGTATATCGTTTTGGTGTTCCAACTGGAGTCTGTTGTAGAGGATGTCGCTTATTGGAGCAATCATGAGTTGATTTGTATATTCATGGGGATCTGTCTTTCCTTGCCAGCTCTAGTATCTTGGACCTAGAAGGTTTGGAATCCCGAGGGTGATATAGAGATAAAGTTGGTTGCCAACAATTATTGCATTATTGTGTTCACATGTAAGGCAGACCGAAATAGGGAATTTGAAGGTGAACCTTATTTTTTCAATTAGGTTGAACTTTTCATGAAACCCTGCCATGTGGGTTTCAATTCGGCTAAGGAGCTTCCTATGTGATTTGTTTTCTAGGTTCATCTTCCTCGATTCCCATTAGAGTTTTGGAAAAGAGACATATTGCATATGATTGCTCTACTTCTTGGAAAGCCGGTTGGCTCAGCTTAACAAACTTTGGACCAAAAGGTAATCACTTATGCTCATGTTTATGTCAAAATAGATTTAAATAACCCTTTGCTAGACTCTTTAGAATTATTCCTTGATTCTTATTCCTAGATTCAATAGCTAGATTATGAAACTCTTCATTTATATTTCATTTTTGTCATGAGTATGGGCACCTACAAAGGAATTATCCTTGATTCAATCGAGCAACTGGAGCAGCTAACTCAATTCCTAGCTCAAATCCTAAGAAGGAAAAAGGGAATGCTCCTATGGTTGTTGATGTAGTGGACAAGGAGGGTTGCATCCTGGTCAAGCCTCGCAATAAAGGGAGAGGTCTAAAGAGAACCCTAAAGGATAGGCAATATGATGGATTTTTTAATTGGTTTTATGCTTTAGAGGACTTGACTCAAGAGGAGAGGATTCTAGTTGAATTATCAACTAGTGTTGGGAATTTGGGAGAAAATTTGTCAAGGGATAAAGGGAATGACCTTTTGACCTTTCCTATGGGGGAAGCACGGGTTGAGCATATGGTTATAGATGTTCCATCTTAAACTCCTATTGAACCTAATCCAAGTGTGATTTTGACCTTATAAGGGGTGACTACCTTAACAGACTTGTTCCGTTTTTAGGCAAGGGAGACTCTAGATGTTGGTAAGAATAGTGGAACCCTACAGGGAGTGGGTTTGCAATTGAAGCCTCTTAAAATGGACCTTTGGAAAATACTTTTGAGATGGGCCGCAAGAAGGACCTGAAAAAGGTTAAGTCAACCGGTGAGCATCTAGTGGAATCAAGGTTGGTGAAGACCATTGACTCCCACTTTTCCCACTCCTGGAAATGATTGTTATTTCATGGAATGTGAGGGGTATGGATAGCTTCCCTCAATACAAGGCTATTCATGAGATGATTAATGCTCATTGTCTTGACATTATCTTTCTTTAGGAAACTAAGTTATCAGTGGACTATATGTTGAATAGAGCCCCTTATGTTTGGTCTTGTGGTTCATGCCAATGTATTGGGGCTCATAGAAATTTTGGTGGTGTGGCTTGTTTTTTTGATCCAAGGAAGATTGTTCCTCTCTGGTGTACTTTGAGTTGCTCTTCTATGTTTATGATTGCTTCTAGTCTTGATTCAAGTGAAACCTTCCTCTTCACTAATGTTTACACTCCTAATATTATTGGCAAGGCTCAGTTTTGGTCTCATGTTAGATATATTTGGTCTTTGGATCCCTTGCTCCCATGAGTCATTGTTGGGTAGGAATGTTCGACTTAATCAATCTTCTTGCCTACTAAGGGATAATATAGAGCTCCTAAATTTGGTGTATGTGTTCAGCTGAGTCATGTAATTTTCACTTGGAATAACAAGAGATGTGGTGATAATGTTATCTCTAAGAGGCTTGATAGATTTCTTATCTCTTACTTTTGGGTTGGAGATCGGTGGACCACCAACTCTGAGATTTTAGATTGGAATGATCTTATCACTAGTTGATTAATCCTTTTGTTGTTTCTTTCAAAGCTTATAGGAGCCTATCCTTTAAGTTCTAATTAATGTGGTTGCAAGACCCCTCTCTTCATGATCTTATGAGTAGTTGGAGGCTTCAAGGGAAGCCCAATCATGACAAGGCTATGTACTCTTTTTCCAAGAGACTATAGTATGTGAAGTATAGACTCGGGAGGTGGAATAGGCAATGTAACCTTCACTTCAATAAAATGTCAACTGAAGTCGATTTAGGCACCATCACTCACTAGATCTAGGATCATGGTCTTACTAATGATTTGCTTCAGAAGGAAGTTGCAACTATTAAGGTACTCAAGAAATGAAAGTCACATGAGGAGATCTTCTAGAACAAAACGTCTCAGGTGGATTGGCTCAAGGAAGGGGATTGCAATACTGCATTCTTCCATAACTCTATTAAAGCTAGAAGGATTGGGAATATTATTCCTTCTTTGGTTTCACCAAAGGGGGTACAGCTAGCTTCCAAGGGTGATATTTCTAGGGAGGCTTCTTGTTTCTTTTTAGAGCTATTTACTAAGGATCCCCTCTTTTCCTATGGTGAGGAGAACCTTATTTTAGATCGCATTCCCCCCTTAGTTTCTAATGATATGAATGTGGATCTCATTATCAGAATTGGAAGTGGTTTTTTTCCAAATGAAACAGACAAATCCCATGGTTTGGATGGCTTCCCTATTGAATTCTTCCAAGAGTTTTGGGAAATTATCAATTTGGATCTCCTTGAGGTGGTTCAAGAGTCAAACAATAATAAGCAGATGTTATGTGATTTGAATTCTACTTTTTTGGCTCTTATTCCCAAGAGGGAGGGAGCCAATTGTCTAGATCATTTTATACCTATATCTCTTTGTAATTTGTTTTACAAAATTATCACTAAATTGATTGGAAAGAGGCTAAAGCCTTGGCTACACTTTTTGATTTCTAAAGGACAAGGTGGTTATATTGTTGGTAGGAAAATTTTGGATGATGTTGTGATCGTTGATGAGGCTATTCACTCTATGGAAAATTCCAAGGATTCTGAAAAATCAAATGGACCTTCTTGCAGAAATTTCTTCAAGCCTTTGGATTCGATAGGGCATAAATTGATTGGGTGATGATTTATGTTACCTCTACTTCATTTTCTATTCTTATTAATGGTGAGCCTTCAGAATTGTTTGACACTTCGAAGGGTCTTTACCAAGGGGATCCCCTTTCCCCTTACCTTTTCATTATTATGGCTAAGGGCCTGGGAAGGTTTATCAAGTATCAAGTTAATCAATGATTGCTTCAAGGTTTGAGCTGGGGTGGTAGGGTGCCTCTGCACTCTCATTTGTAGTTTGTGGATGATACAACTTTAATAGGTTTGTCCAAGATTCAAGAAGTAGTGAATTTAAGGAAGACTTTTGATATTTACTTGGATTCTTTTGATCAAAAGATCAATGAAAGCAAGTATTCAATATTCTTCTTCAACACTCCTTATCTTATTCAAAGCAGGATTGATTGAATTCTTCAATTTTAAATTGGCTCTCTCCCACTGACTTATCTTGGGATTCCCATCTTGGTGGGGTTTCATCTTTGACATCTATGGCAGGATGTATTGGATAAGTTTCATGGGAGGGTTATTCATTTGACTTGTTGGTGGCTTTCGTCAGTAGGACGTGTGATGCTTTTGAAGTCAGTTGTCTAGGCCCTTCCTATTTATAGATGCTTTGTGCAAGTTTCTCCCTCATGCTTTGTTAAGGAGTTTGATGCCCTTTCTTGTCAATTTCTTTGGGTAAGCACTTTGTCTTCTTCGAAATGGAGCCTTGTGAAGTGGGATTCAGTTTGCATGTTGAAGAAAGAGGGCAGTATTCAGCTCAAGCCAACAAGTTTAAGTGGCCAAGTCTTTTCTACTAAGTTATATTGGTGTTGGTGCACCTTCTAGGATTAGGATTGGGCCAATATTCTTACTCGTAAGTATCTTTCAAGGGTGAGCTCCATTGATGTTCCTCGGTATATCCTTTTAAGGAAGGGGTCCATGATTTGGTATACTCTCAAAAGAGGGGCAAAGCTCATCAAGAAGGGTCTCTTTTGGATTTGTAACACAAGATCGAAGGCTCTCTTCTAGCATGATCGTGGGATGGACATTCTCCCATCCTAAATATTTTTCCTCATTTACAACCTCTCTATAACAATTTGCTTATTGTTGGTTGGAGTAAGGTGGAGGATTTTAAATTGGTTCAAGCTTTGGGTCTGTTGGAAGTGATGCACTAGAAGGCTCCACAAGAATGGACGTTGAGCAGCACTAAGGAGTCTCGTTAGGAGCTTGCTAGAATTTTGGATAACAAGCTTTGTAATTCCCTCTCTGGGAAGGATATTCTGGCCAGGGATAACTTTAAGAAACCCCTCCCCCCTCGACAAAGGTGTAAAATCCTGGCGAATCATGTATACTTCCTAAAAGAATATTAATTTTATTGGTGATTTTTTTCCTTTTTCGAGAAAAAAATAATCTCAATTGGCGAATCTTTTCAATCACTAGAAGTTTGTGGAAAATCCTGGCAAATTGTAATTTTTTAAACCCAATAAAATATTTTCATTGGCGATTAAAACCTATTTTCAAACCAATACAATATTTCTATTGGAGAATTAAACATGTTTTCAAACCAACAAAATATTTCTATTGGTGAATTAAACCTTTACTCAAACAAATAAAATATTTTTGTTGGCAATTAAAAAATGTTTTGAAACCAAAAAATATATTTTCATTGGCGAATTAAACCTATTTTCAAATGAATAAAAAAAAAACATTGGTGAATTAAACATAATCTCAAATCATTAAAAAAAATTATTGACAAAATAAACTGGTATGCCAATAAAAAATCATAGCGTGGGTGGCGAAAATATCAAATGCTACATATTGTTCTATTTCGGGACAATTTTCCACACATCCAAATTCCTTCTTAAAGTGTCCAGAATGGGGACAAGTATCAACATATTTATTATTTTTGAAGCCAGATGTTAGCGCAAATTAATATAACCTATGACCGTTCAATGAGTTTTTGATGGACGACTGTAGTTGCATTTAGGAAGCAAATGTTTGAAGCACTAGACTTGTGAATTCAAACCTCTGGAATAACATTAGAACCATTAGATTTTTAAAAATCAATGATTGAAATTTTATTACTTATTAAATCACTTAAAGTCATGACACCCAAAATGATATTTTATTGTTGACTGGCTACTAACAATTGAAGGTCTCTTATGTTATGACTTAAGCCTTTGGATTCATCATGGTGGCTGACCCCTCGACCTAGGAAATTACTAGTTCTGTTGAGTATCAAAGACTTTGATATCTCCTAAGTCAGGTGACAAATATTTTCTCACGAAAAATAAATGGTTGAGATCGGCGATTAACAATCGGGCGGCTCCCGTATGCCCGCACTACTAAGGTGATGTCATCAGTTTTCTGTGGTAATGTGGAATTGTGAAAAATTTCCTCAATGGGACTAAGCTTCAGCTCATGGTTAATGGTCTAAAATAAATTAACAGTTAGCACTAAGTTCATCAAAGATCAATGGTTATCGCAAGATGGATGATTGTAGTAAATTAGTTGCAATCCGAAAGCAAATGCCCGAAGCACTAGACTTGTGAATTCAAACCTCTAAAATAATGCCAGAACCGTTAGTTTTTAAAATATCAACAGTTGGTGTTTTATTATTTATTAAATCACTTAAATTCATGACTCAATTTTTTGAAATAATATGTCACATCAAGAGGTGAATTAAATGTTCAAGTTGAGTGTTTGATGTCTTTGTTCTATATATACTTCACCAACTTGATGTGCTTCATATAATTTATAATATATTTGGCTCTGCTTTCTTTCATCTCTATTATCAATTTATCTGTGATATTATGGATTCTTCATGGCACGTCATGCTACCCAAATATTTTTTAGAGAAAAGAAGCAACAATTCCCACGATAGACAAAAGTTGGGTATGGTTTTTACTATTCCCTTTGTGTAGGTTGATGAGGCTATAAGAATAATTGTGGGTAGGGAGTGGATTCATAACAACCCCTGTGCTCTATTTTCTGAGGTAGCTTCTGCTTTCTTGTCCAATTGCATGGATATTTTGTTAATAAAGATTTGGTGAAGACACTGGCAATACGTTATTTGTAGCCTTTCATTTACTCTCTTTCTTCATTGGAGTTGGCACTTGAGCTTTGCAATTTTGAAATTGGGTTAAAGCCTATTGGTGGAATCTTCCAAAACTTGAACTAGCTACTTCTACAATGCAAGCTTTTGTCATGGTTAATATGAGGTGTGATTTGGTGTGTGATATGACCAATGCATCATTGCAAAGTCTAGAGTTTTGGAGGAAGGATTTGGGTGATTCCCTTTTCTTCTCTATTGTTACTTTGTTCAATTCAATTCACATCCTACTCAAACACTCGGTTGAGGGCCTCTGCTATTGTTACATAATTTTTTATTAATGAATTGTGTCTATATTTTATTGTACAACTCTTGTAATATGTATCTTATAACTAATTTTTTTGTCATGGTTAGTGGCTTTTTGTCCATGTTGGCTATGTACTTCATGGCTACTTAATTTAAAATACATTTCATGGCTCAATTCTTGTAAATCCTTTTTGATTTGTTCAGTATAAAAATGTAGATTTTAAATTTGAAAAGAGATTTATATTTTTTGTATGATTCAAGTTCAACATATAGTTATGATCATAAGTGAGAAAAATTTATTGTGACTTATTAGCAGACATTGATAATGATTAAGCTACAACAAGCCATTTGATTCTCTCTTTTCAATGCCTTGAAGTACTCTACCTTTCATTTAATTCTCATTTTTTTTTATTGATTTTTACATATTCGCTAGATAGTCTTTCATTGAAGAAAATGTAGTTGTGGTATTGTGGATTAATGCCATATGTACCTGGGAAATCTTTAAAAGATTCAAAATTAAGTTGCTCTTCTAATCTAAAGTGAGCGAAATATTTGATTTGATAACTTGATACTAAAAATGGTAGAAAGTATGACACATGGCATGTGCTTTCTTTTTATCAATTTCCACATATCCATTGGATTGTCTTTCTTTGAAGAAAGTTTGGTTGTGGTATCGTGGATTAATGTCATATGTACATCCAAAGCGAGTGATTGGATTGTTTGATATTGAAAACTACATGATGTACTATAGATGATGATGTCACTAATCTAGTGATCAATTGAAATAAGATTTGTAATGATTTCATATTGTTTGAGTGGCAATTTTGACAGCTTATCAACTTGAGGTACAATGTGCATGTAGCCAAACCTCAATCAAAATAAACATTGTAAATAATAGACTTAAGTTACATGATTAAGTTGGTTACTTTGTTTGTGCGATTATACCTTGCAGGACTCATGAGTAAACAGGGATCAGGCTAGTAGTGGTGGCCATTGACTCATAAATAGGGATAGTGAGCACAACTGAAATCATTCATAGAAGGCTAAAGGTTTTACTATTAAGTGTAATGTTCTAAATTTTCATAAGGTTTTTCATTTTGCAAGGTTAATAAGGAAGAAGACGATGTGGTATTATTGGGTATACTCTAAATTCTCCTACCTCTAGTTGTGTAGTTATAGAGGAAAAGAACAATTTCCTTCAAGTTCAGAAGGGGTGGAATTGGAAAGAAATTGATTTGGTTCACCTAACTTTTGAGACACGTTTTGAACCAGGATGAGGAGCTCTGATGGAGATAAGTGCTTTCATCGAGAGTACACCCACATAAGTATTTTAATCTTGTTTCCATTCAAATTTGGTGACTTCTCATACTCCATTTTGATAGAGGCCCTCGAAGAGGAACTGTGGAATTTCAAACTCATTGTGTGCTATCTCGATGCATGGAAGTAGCACGTAGAAGGTGGGAGCAGATTTACTAACCCTTATCTTCTACATGACTCTGGAAATAGGATATGTACATTTTGTATCTTCACAACTCCCATTTCCCTAGCATGGTAGGCAAGCCCTATAGATTCTCAAATCATTTGTTTGGTAATATGGTCTAGATCCCATAGCCGCCACTACCAACTTGGAATCAATTGTGTCATTTTGGGTTGTTCTAGTGCATTAGATTGAGCATACTATAAATGTAGAAGCATATTTAAGATCCCAAGATCCAAACCATGGTCAGCAAGCCTCGTGGTTTGAGAATATGGTATAAGAAATGCTCTTGCATGGTCACTAGTAGAAACTTGTAATCAATTGTGTTTGATGTAAAGTGACATATTTCATTTATACAAAACAAGAGCTTGCATGCAACGCCCCACCACGCAACCCCAAAGAAAACTAATACATCTAACATTTATGGTACAATTTTTTTTTTAAACTATTAAAGTGTATAAATTATTGTATACATTACATTTAACAGATTACAAATTAAACACCTAAATCCTTTGGGGTACACGAGGTGACATTACGTAGCTAACCCATTCATTCACCTAACTTCAATTTTAAACATTAATAAATGATAAACAATGTGACAAGAATAATCCATATAAAACCATACATGCAAATTACAATAAATTAATCATGAAGATATAAAGTACATATTTCCACAGATACAACATAACATTAACAATATATACAAGTGATAGTTCAAGAATGATTTACATTATATGATAATACATAACATTAGTCTGATAGTACATCACAATGAACACATATACATAATTACATCATAGGTCTTCCCAACGTACGTGGGAGTGATACATTAATACATAGAATACATCCGAAGTACAAATATACATCTGGTAATATATGAATCCCAGATCAAACAGCATTAGCAAAACTCTGCATTGAATTGTACAACTACATCCAAGGGGACCCAATGGGGTGCGTAGCATGTTCCACCCAACCACCCCCATGTTGGGAGTGAACAAGGAAGGATCCCCGACCAAGCACATCCAAACAGTAAGGCAAGACTAAACTCCAGACACAAAAAAGAAAGAGAACACAAAGAAATATCTCATAACGACAATAAATTTCCAAAACATAACAATAGACCACTTCTAGCATATTACAACAATAATTCACAAATCATATCATCAATAAATCTCTAGACATAATATCAATATACCACTTCGAGAGGATTTCAATAAAAACATCTCAAAAGGAATGCTAGAGGAGAGTGTCATCGCATGGCCTTACATGGATTATCTAGAAAACTTATAACCAGGTGTTGCCTCCATCTATGGTTATCATGACTGCCTATCTCAAGGTGCCTCTCCATAGGGTTACTCATGCGGAACCATTAACCTCTCATGGAGACGAGGCAACGATCATGCCAACCACGACCTTCTCAGCCCACCTTTAGTCTATGACAGCACTAACAGGTAGATGAGGCATCCATAATTATCTTATTAATGTTTAACTACCCACCCCCTAATTAATTACTTAGGTTATCATTTGTTACTCTAACTCTAATGTGGGTTACCCTGACAACCCCTTTGTGCGCCGACCCCCACATAGAGCAACTCCCAATAGAACCCAAAACATAAAATCCAACACCAAGGAGTTTTACGAACAAATGGAACATCCGCGAGGCCAAACCGTCTCGCCAAAATCATAAGAAACAACATCCATAAAAAATGGTACAACCCATGTGTAAACTCTAGTCACAACTATATCCAAAACATAGGAACAAATATCCAATTACAAGATCAAATATAAACATCAATTTCTCGACCTCTGGAAGTCCTGAAGAAGTAACTTAAGCTCCTACAGAAGGATAAAATAACTCAAGGGTTTTCCCACATGACATAATTCCAATAAAGAGAAAACCACAATAGATTCAACGAATAATCACAAGAGTAAACAATTACATTTAAACAACGCCATTTAACACATTTCAATATATTAATTTCACCAAAAAAATAAATTTAGTTTACTCAAGAATATTCAATTTAATTTAAATCACATAGTTTATTTCTAATTTACACGATTACACTATAACATTACAAATTTATTTAATTATTCCATAATCTCCACATATATAACTATTTTTATATATATATATATATGTATGTATATATGTTTTTAACCATATATACATATATAAATATATACGTATATATATATATATAAATAAAACATCTAATAAAAATCATGCTTTTAAATCATATTATAAAAATTGCCCATATAAACTTTTTATAATTTAAAGCAGTGTAAATATATATACATATATATCAATATTAATACATATATATATATATATATTTATTTATTTATATAATCTATATATAATATAAGAAAAACCAAACTAGAATAAAAATTCTAATTTTAAAAAACTTTATAAAAAAAAGCAAACCATGCAACAGGTACTGTGTACTCCTTGTGGGGAGGATGCAGTCTGTAGGCATTGCGTACTCCCTGTGGGGAGGCCGCAGTCCCCACTTGGTTGCACCCAACAGCCATCGGCTGCTGTGTGCAGCCTGTTGGTGGCTGTGTGCAACCTACCATGGGATACGGGGAGGTACAACGACAACCGACCTCCTCCCCACAATAATTTTTTTTATATTTTTTTTTATATTTCAAAATTTTTTTATAACTTTATTTTATTTTATTTACCCAAAACTAGGACATGGAATTCGAACTATAAAAAAAATATACATATATTTTTTTAAAAAAAAGATAGAAGATAATATATGCCCAGGTATATATATATATATATATATATTTGCCTATAAATTACAAAATCAATAATATAATAAATCAACAGTCCACACAGAATAAATTTGGGCATACAAGATTTAACCCCAACATATATATATATTCATATTTTTGGCAAACTAATATAAATAATAGAACAAACTACAATAAATATCAATTTGATTTCTTTTCAAACAAATTGCAAATCTGGGTATGCATAATTTAACCCCAGAATAATTTTCTTTTCTTTTCCAATCAAAATTTCACGGCTAGATTTGTTGAAGCAAGATCAGAAGATTTCACAATCATTTTCCACAGAAGATTTAAAATTTGACACAAACGAATTTCAACAACAAAATCTTCTTTTAAACATAATTATCAATTTCAAACATGGCAGACATGATTTTCATTTCCCTTACAGAACAATAAAAAACAAAGGAATTAAATTAATCAAAAAGAACCCGGAGTCCTTCGTTTGATGACGAATCCAAACAAAGTGACCTTTCTTCCTCTTTCGAAAATGAACTTCCTCTGCAATTCCTTCTCAAATTCCTTTAAGCTAACTTCTGAATCAATTTTCCTATTCTTTTCTTATAGAACAATTTTTAACAAAGAAGCACAAAAAACTATCTTTTTCTCTTTCAGACAAAAACCAAAAACCTTTTTTTTGCGTGTGTAGAAAACTTCCTTTTTTCACAATAAAATAAATAAAAATAAATAAATATCTTCTATCTTTTTTGTCAAAAATCCAACCCATCCATTGGTTATTTTTCTTGCTTTTAAAATCTCACACTTATCTCACAAATTTTAATTACAAATTCAGTATTTTCACATGATATTCTCTTCTGATTTTCTAATTTTAATATCTTGAAAAAGATAATTTATAATTATCACCAACATTATTTATTTAAATTAATTACTTATACCTTTTAATTAATTAAATAACTTTTAATTTACAACATTTAATTCCAAAATTACAATTACTCACAATTAATCACATCCACAAAATAACATTAATTAATCCCATATAAAAATAAGGACAAATTAAATAACAACTATCCACAATAAAATAAATAAACAACAACAATACTAAGACAAAGGCAAGGTCAAGACCACGACACTGAAAGACTCACAATGAAGTGACAGACTTGGGATGGGGACACTTCCTTATCAACTCCCTTTTTCAACATCATACCCGTTGGGTTAATTTAATGCTCGCCCTGTCCTGCCGAAGCAGGTGGAGTTGAGACTTTATTCCTGCAATTCCTACATACAAATAAATGCCAAGTAACATGTAAATCTCCATTGCAAACACATCATGAAAGGAAATCGCAGGGTAGCAGGGTGCTCGCAAGCGAGTGATGCTACTCCATCCTTTCACCAAGACTCACTAGCAAACACATCAGAAACCATAGTAGCATAGAATCACAACATTACCACATAGATTATTAAAGAAAACCATAGCATAGGCAAATAATCCAACCACCACATAATGTATCATCAAACATCATAGTAATGTCAAGTGCAACAAACCAACCAAACAATGAATCCACATACAACCAAATCGGTGAACTAATCACCATCACAAACCAAGTATCAAACCAACACATAAGAGTATCAAAGAGTATCAGCAACATGGGGGGTGTTACATTTCATGCTCTACTCATCTTTAAAAAGCTATGTAATAATGTAACATTGTAATTCAGTGGTAATAAAAGAAATGGTTGTGTTATTCTTCAGTATTCATTTACAATAAAGAATTATTTTGTGTTTACAGTGTCTATTCAAATTATACAAGTTATGTAAATGGAATGAAATATTTTATAAACTTAGAAAAATGATATTTTTTTCCTTTTAGAGATTAAGTATTATCTATTTATGAAATATTTTCATGTAGATTTAAAACATAAAGCAATACAAATGAAAACATAATGTTGCTATCAAATTGAAAAAAAAACACTAAAAACACTAAAATTTATCACTCTTGCTAGGAATTGTCAAAATGTTATTGATTTCTAATTTTTCATTGACCTGCTCCCCCAATTCCCGATATCATTAGTCATTTTATTAAGTCCTTTACAACATTAAATTACCGGACCCTTGGCCTCAATGACAATCAATGTCTTGCTTTTAAAGAGATTCCACAAGTCCATAGGATGCTTCAAGTAGATCTATATGTGACTCATGGAACCTCGAAATGGACACGTGGACTCATCTCAATGACTCCATTAGGATTGTGTATCCTAGCGCCACTAAAGTTTAAAAAAAATTTAAAGCACATCTTTAAAACAACTTTAAAACACATGTTTATTTTTTATATCATAAATTACTCACCCATTTGATGAACATTTGATGGATGGCTGTAATTGTGTTCTGAAATGAAATGCACAGAGTGCTAGGCTTGCGAACTCAAACCTCTGGAATCACCCTATAACCGTTTGATTTATAAATATCAACGGTTGATAATTTGTTTGAAAATTTATTTCTAAGTGTCATTATGGAAATGTAATGTACTAATTGTATAGTCCGAAGGCAACATGTTGACATTTCATTCACTTTAATATTAAAAAAAGATAAGTGAACTTTCTACTGCTAAGTGATTTTATTTTTAAGTGAGAGAGTCAGCACACAGGGAGATTTCAGATTGCTCATTGTAGTGCACTAGGGAGATTCGGGGTTCCAACAAATCCAATCCATTCCTATCAGTATTAATCTTTTCAAGAATCAAAATTTGGGTAAGTGAAAGACATAATTCCTACGGCTACGTTTCATCGTTTCTTAAAATCTTACTTTTTCAAACTTTGAAGTTTGGGTTTAGGGTTGAGAGACTTAAGAAAAATTAAGGACTAAGAGGGAATTCACAATTTCACATTGTACAAGCATTTCTACCACCACTAGCAAACCAAAGAAAGTTGTTGGGAAAGGTAGAGAAAAATTGGATAAAAAATGTTTTATGCTAGATTGTTTTAAACCCCAAGTTTCACTAATCAATACCATGATATTTAAGATCCTGAAATCTATGGTAGGCTTACCTCAGAACTTAGATTTTCATTTGAGAATAAGGATTCAAATCAAATGCAAAATAATAGTTTCAGTGCACCATGGGTAAGTGGATTAGGGCACATGATGTTACATGAGGTTTTCCCTTGCCCAAAATTTATCATGGTCTGTGCTCACAATTATCATGATAACAAAAGAGTAATTGTTAATAAAGATAGCAAAGAAGAATTGTTATCCATTAATGTAGAATAATTTTGAAAAGTGTTAGGGTTTGCAACTAAAGAATTTGGAAATGTCCACATTGACCTAGAAAAGCTTGCTAGTGATTATGAAGCAATGGATGAAAGGGAGAAAAATTCTTTCCTAAATAAAATAGTTCAAGATACCAAAGAAGTTAGAAACAAATTAAAAGGTAATCATAAGCCTCCTTATGATTTTAATATTTTTAAATCATGGGTTCAAGATACTATTTCCGTGCTAGCATGTTGCCTTGGACTAGATAGCAATTGGGAAATGGGTGCAACCCTCCTTGAAATGGTATATAATATCAATTATGTTGTTCCACCTCAACCTGTCAAATATAAATTTATTGAGCACATTGTAGAATCCATGCATAAACATTTTTTAATGATTAAAGGAGGTCCACACTCAAAGTCCACTAAGACATTTAGATTCACAACCTACTTGTGCTATTTATTTCTATTCAAATTTAGTGGAATGTTTCATACCAACAAGCTTCAAATTCAGCCCTATAGGAATGGTGAGGAAAAGAAAATGGCTCCAATATATTATTGGACCACTAAGATAAGGATGCATGATTCTCAAAGGAACTAAAATCATTTTGTAGACTACTTTTTGGCTCTATTGCATCAAGCAATTACAAATACTCTAATGCCTATATTTCCTATGTCATGTAGAAATTTCATTCAACTAGGAAAAGAAGTACCAATTGGATGATTGGTACTTAATGGAAGAATTTACTATGCTAAGATTTTATGGATCAGGAGTTGAGACATACAAACTTCCAATACATGTGACAGAAAGGATTTTTGTATTAGAATATATAAGGCAGATGTAGAGTACTGATGAGCTACACTTTGTCAATAAGCAAAAGAAGCCCTTATTTCCTTCTTTACCTTTTTCATGTGGAGGGTTCATATCCGAGAGAAAAGCATTTAAGGTGGTACATGATCTTTTGAATTTTTTAATTTTAATGTTGTCTTTCACTGGAAGTATGGTCCATGTGACACCATAAAATCAATAATTGTGGCCAATAGGAATACTGCAAGTAGAATTCAACATCAAAGTAAACCCTTGCTTGAAAACTTGAGAAACAAGGATTCTTGGGATGAAGTCAAAATAGGAATGGAGAAAATTGTTGCTGAAAAAGGTATTTATTTTCAATAATTGTTAGTAGAAATTATGGCATTGCACCAAAAGACAATCAAGAGGTACAACAATTTTTATGAAAAGAGTGATAAACCATCTAGTAGAGTAAAAATGCCAGATTCTCTAGATAAGGAAGTTACAAAAAAATATGGGTCATGGTAAAAAATTACTATCTTTTGGTCTATTAGGAAGGAGCTAGGTGAACCAAGAACTTTTGCAAACTTTGGAGATAACGAAGAAGATTATGAGTTTAGAAAATTGTGTAATATAGAGCATCCCAATGAACATGAAGATCAATAAACTAATGATAAATCTAATGATGATAGGGAAGAACAAAGCTATGTCAAAGTTGGTTTAAGTGAGGCCACAAAAGAAGCATATACTTCAAGAGCAGCCATAGCCAAAAAAATGGGTTATGAAGGTCGTCCTTTGGGGTTCCAAGGACAAGGCCCTTTGATAGTAGCAGATGTAGAGCATAGAAAACTAGGTGATAAATGAGGCCTTGGAGCTGATAAAATAGAACAAGGGCATACAAGTACAGCTAAAACAATTCATTTTGTTAAAGCTTCAAATCCTAATCCTCAAGGTCAGATACAATCACAACTAGGACATGTCCATGGTGGAGAACCTAGTGCAACTGGCACTTCCACTGGTGGCAATGGTATGGGTAGTAGTACTAGTAGTGGTCAACATGTGATACAATAACAAATTAAACACAAGAGTACAACAATACAAGATACCACACAAATACCAAGTGATCAAGGCATACTGAAGAGGGCAAGGATTTTGACAAGTCCAAGTCCAACTACCAATTCCACCACAAAGGAGTTATTTCTAGGAACTCCCCCAGTTAGTGTGGTTGCAAAAGCAATTGCAAGTACTCCTAGTCCTTCACCATTCAAGCATTCCATTATTCCTGTGTCCCCAGGTTTTGATTACATTGATGAGTTTAAAAATAAATCAGAATTGTATAAAAAAGAAAGGAAGTAACTGATGGAGAGTGCATCTATTGTAACTTTAGAGCCTGCAACAACCATGGTATTACCCACATTTGACACAAATAAAGAAATCATGGAGTACATGTTTGTTGTTCCCACAGTTCAAAATAAAAAAAAAACATGAGATGGATCGATCTGAATTTCAGGTGAGCAGTTTGTAATTGGATTTTTTTAATTCAAAAATAGTGACAAAATTAATGTATCAAAGAAGAAAAATGAATTGGTGTACACATCATTGCTAAAGCAAGAGAGAGAGAGAGAGAGAGAGAGAGAAAATGTTGAATATTCAAATACAAAAGTTACAAGAAAATCTAGCAAATGAGAAAGCAAAGAGAAAAGCAATAGATAACAAGAGCAATGAATTAGAAAAAAGAAAAAAAAATCTAACTCTACATCAACAAGAAAAGAGGATAAACAAACAGAGGTGGAATTGAATGAACTGAAGAAAAGGTTATATGAGAGCAAAAATAAATATGATGAGGAAAAATCCACTACAAAAAAATTAAGAAAAAGCATTGGGAAAGTAAATGAACAGTGGGAACGAGAAATTGGAGAAAGAGAAAAAAAATGATAGATTGGCCATAGAGCTAATGGAAGCAAAAAATGAAATAAACTCTTGTCAAAATAATTTAACTACATTTTGTAGAGAAACAAAGAGGCATATGAAACAAAAGATTTGGGAGGAAATAATATAGAGGATTGATCATTTGTATGAATTGTTTCAATTGATTGATGCTATGAGACTACATTATAAGAAGCTTAACAAATAATGGACAACAAAAATGTGCTGGAAGCAGAGAAATCTGCAAATCAAGTTCAACAAACAATCTACAAAGCTAGTGACAATGAATTGAAATCAAAAGGGATTAATAATCGGATTGAAGCCTCAACGAAGGTGTCATTTATCATTCAAAAGTGTTCGAGAATGTGTGAAATAGAAAAATTTGTGAATCTAGCTGCAACAAAGATGAAGAAGCTAGATGAAAAGTTAAGGAACATGACAAAGCTTGGTTTTCTAGAGGCTTTTGACACAAATGAGCGATTCATTGGAAAGGATGGTTTCAGAAAGAAGATGGAGGGTGCATGGAAGATTGATTTGGACCAGTTTCCTCAGAACCCAGATGAGGTGAACTATTTGGATTCCATCAAACCACTAATAACCTTGAATGTAACTTTGGATGAAACATACAAGTCAAGATCCAAATTCAATCATACATTGTTAACAAATTTTCAAGTCAACAGATCTAGTAATTTGTTGATGTTCAATTATCTGTATCATTTATTTTATCAATTGAGGAAAAACTTTTGTTTCAACTACTAGATACACATTAAATGATTGATGATGTTCATTGTTGTATATGCTATTGTTGTTAATATGTTATTAAGCATTGATTTGATTGATGAATCACTGAGTACATGTTTAGCACAATAAAATATGAAATTATTAATAATATGTTAATTTATTCAATCTGATGCATAATTTCAAGGAATACAACATAAAATATCACTACAATTTGAAATATAAAAATTCTTGGTAATCCTCAACTAGTTAAATTAGGGTTGTTAGGCTTGCAACCTAGGGCTTTCTAAAATCCTATTATCCTTTAAAACACTGGCGTAAAATTATTTATAATCCTCAACTAGTTAAATTAGGGTTATTAAGTTTGCAACCTAGGGCTTTATAAAACCCTATTATCCTATAACCCTTGAATTCTTGGTAATCCTCAACTAGTTAAATTAGGGTTGTTAGGTCTACAACCTAGGACTTTCACAAACCCTATTATCCTTAATCCCTGGTGTTCTTATGTTTTGTTGTTGACATCATTCACTTTTTGATTGGTCTTTAAGTTATGACTTATGGGTATCGATATCATGATTCATGCATCCCCTTTTGCTAGGAATTTCCCCTTTAATATCAGATATAAAATCAAAATCAAAACCTTTAATTTATTGTAATTTTGTTGTTTTATGTATGCTACGTGGTGGAGGATAAAGGATTCTGCAAGTCTGCAGGCCCATAGCGGAATTTCCTTTTCTTGGTTACGGAACTGCAGAAGGACACTGTGTGAAGATATTAGCATGTGGGATGTGGGAGAACTCTTTTTGATAGAGAGGGCGGTTGCATTCGTTTCAAGAAAATCAAGACTTACTCATCATTGAAATTTTAGATTTGTATGTCCCTTTCCTGATGGATGACCCATGTTCAAAATTGATTAATGGGCAGATGAATGATCTGCACTCATGTGAACAAGAAGTAATATCAGATGTGAAGGATGATGGCTCATAATTTCCTTCATAAATTTTTAGTAAATTTTTTTGGTTTGACATAGTAGAAAAAACTACAAAGGTGCACCCATTCCATGTTAACTTGAGTTGAACTAAAAAATAGGTACGCCCTTCTTGGAAAAATTCACCATTGTTATTCTTGAAGCTCATAATCAGGTCTGCAAACTCTATTGTAGAATACTATAGAAATCATGTTTAAATCATTTTGGAATTATGAGTCGATCAAACACCCAAACCTCTGGCTCTACATCTAAAAGACCCTTAGAGGAGGATATTTTGGCCCAATTGTTAGGTTCCTCAAAAAATCCTTAATTTCAATGTAACCTCGGCCCTAATGCAGTAGAGGGGATGGTAGACATTGCTAGAAATTGCAAAGATGTTGAGTTGAAGTACCAAGATGATAGTCATTGGGTGGCAATTGTTCATACACTAGTATAGAAAAAGAAACCGCCATTCCTCTATCTTCAATGCATGGACCTAAGATTTGGGGAAGTTGGTTGTTCCTAATGTCTTTATAAATGTGGAAATCATCAGACACCTTACTTCTAAGTATGATGAGAATATCAAATTAATTAGGGCATTGGATGGAAGTGTCATAATGGATATAACCAAGGAGTTTATTTACGGGTTTTTTATACACAATGTGGCTGAAAATAAGGTTATAGACCTTACTTCTTTCAAAAGAAAATACAAGCAAGAAAAAAATAGCTTCAGAGTGAAATGGCTCCCTAGGTTTAGACAGAAAAGCTTCTATGGAAAGTCATTGAGAATCCTTGATAATGAACATGAGCCTTTTGATGTCAAGTCTTTTGAAGACTATTTCAAAAGGACATATTGGGCACTATTCCAGGTGTTGGGAGAAGATTCACATTAAAAAAGGGAGATACCTCTTATGTATATGGATGTTGATATACAAAATCCTTTTGTCAATACTGACTTTGACTATGCTAGCTTTTTAGCTGAGGTTACTCACAAGCGACTGGTGGACATTAAGAGAAGGAAAAATGGTAAGGAGCCAGAGGTGAACTTCATGTGGTATTCTCTCCTTTTCCATATGATTTTGTACAAAGGGAAAGATCATTTTAGTAAATTTTTACAACTAAACATGAAAGATCAAGAGGGCTACGATATCTATTGCAATATTCAACCCATATTTGGGAAAAAAATTGTAGTGAGTCTGACTATTATTTTTTTGAGATTTGCTTTGTAAGACAATTCATGGAAGGTTTGGTCAACCTAGAATCAAATTTCACAAGAAAACTTTGGATTTCCTTAGGCCCAAAGAGTGGAAGCCGGAGTTAGGAATATAACATAACTGGGGAGATTATTACCTCCATGAGAACTCAGTTGTTATTAGAGTATATGGATTCCCTCAAGGCCCCCATGTGCTACCCAAATATGTGTCACCTGTTGTTGTGCCAAATTGACCCACAACATGTAGGTAAGATAAAAGTAAAGTAAAAATATCTCACCTCTACTGAAAGAGACAATCAGTAATCAAACTAATCACCTCCCAAGGTCCTTGATGTTGGTTCACAATGTTGTTGTTTCACGAAGTGGTCAATATGGTTGTAATATTCAAGGGGCCTGCTGGTTTTGAGCTTCTGGATTGTTGCAAGATCAAACATCTATCTAAACCTACTTTAACTAGGGGCTTTAAAGAAATAGAAAAAGATAGATCAAGGTTTTCAAACTAAAGAGAATGTTGATTCATTCAACTAATCAGACTTGTTACCTTCCAAGGAATTCCTAAACTAGAACTACAGAATAAAATTAACCTATAATTGATACAAAGTTTCATTCATTCACAATCCAAACTTTAAAAGTAGATTGCAAATCATCATTCAAACAAAACATAAGATAAAATTTCATTCCTTGAAAGCTTTTCAAATCAAATGATTAATAACCCAAAATGAATACCATTCTAGAGCATAATGTAAATAAGGTTTAAATCTGGTTGCTCCTACTGTCAATGAAACAGATAAGTAGCATTTACAAATCTGGAAAGATCACCAGTGTACAGAAACCCATGTCTTCAAATTATCTCCATCTATGCTAAGAAAATCATAAAGATATATCACCTCCTCTTCCTGCTGGACTACAAAAACGTCTTACTTCAAAACCCTAACTTTCTTTTTCTAACCTTTTTCTTCTACCTTCTGAATCTTCCAACTTTCTAACTAATCCACTAGCTTTCTTCTACCTTTCTAACTCTTCTAACCTGTCTAACAACAAAAAGATCCCTCAAAAGAGGCAAAAATGCCATATTTATAAAAACACGTCAGATGCGTCAGCCTAGTTTAGGGTTTTACAATAAGTCAGCCACAAAGTAAGTTGGCCCTAGAAGAGTTCAAAAAAAAGTCAAATGTGCATTAAATGCAAGGGCACTAACCATATCGGCCTAGGATCTACCACATAACTCAGACCAAAACGTGTGAAGAAGAGGCAAAGCGAAACGATGAGGAAGCATGACTTTCGATGTAGCTTTGCATTAAATGCTTCCCCCACGTCGCCCATACCTTACTCCTTTATGGCCCCCGTCATCAAGAACGTCCTCTGCAAGCCATTCACAAGTGGCATAGGTGAAACCCTAGTTTTCCATTCAATAGCATTAATATCATCCTTAAGTTGTCCCATCGTATTGTCCCAGTCTCTCTTGTTGCAAGGTGTTCATATTCATAGGTGAAACCTCGAACCAGACTTACGTCATCTTGCCCTCAGGAATCCTACTCTTTAAGTACAACTTCATTCTTTCTTTCTGCTTCAGAGATGGATGATCCCTTTGTGTCTCTCATAGCCCTTCCAGCCGCTGTCTTGCTAGACTCAGGCTGCGTTCATCAAACACCAATGTGAGAATCCAAATATTGACAACATTTTCATCCAAGTGTTAGCTTAAAATCATGATAAAACCATTAAATTAGCCATTAAGCATCAACACTAAGAAGTTCAGGATTTCAAGCTAACCAGGGAAAACCAGCCTAGGAGGAATTTCGGAAAATTTTGAACCAGGCAGATTCTCACGATGAGGCACCAATATCAACAATAGATCATCAAAATGAACACAAGCAGCATACAACAGTGAAACTCATCAAGCTAAAGCAAGATATGTTCAAGCATTCATCATTAGATTCATCAATTTTACCAAATTTCTTAAATTCCACAGAGCATAGTAGAGAATTCAGAAAAATCTGGCCGGACCGAAATTTCGTGGATGACTCAGAACTCCGCACTTTGAAAAACTAAAGGAAACCAGGAAAATCTGGCCAAAACAGAGAATTTCGAAGCAGGCATAAGGTTTACCAATAGATCATTCGAATGAAGAAGAAATGCATATAACATTGCGAAATTCATCAAAATAAGCATGGAAACATAAGAATTTATCATTAGAATCATTCCTATGTCAATAATCTCAAGTCACTCAAAGCTTGGCAAAAAATCCAGAAAAATCTGGCCAGACCAGAATTTCGCGGATGACTCAGAACTCTGAACTCAGAGCACGTCAAATTGAACTAGGCTTCGTAAAACCCTACCCAAATCAAACTAAGGCATTGACAAACAAGGAAAGGCATGGAAACCGTTCGGGAACACACATTGGCGAGAGATCCACCCGGGTGGAGAGAGTCAAGAAACTCACAGCGACCGGTAAGTCTCAGTGACCCAAAATTCAGAAACCCGACGGTGAAGTGGAATCCGGAAATATCCAGCCCAAGTGGAATTCTGTGAAGGCCAGAAATCTCTGAACGACAGCTCAAAACAGGTCGAGCCAGACTTCGAGCACAATCCAGAAAAATCTGACTGGGGCTGACAATCCTAAACTGGCTCAAAAACCCGAACAACAACATTGAAACCAGAGTTTCAAAGAAAACTGGGAAAATCCAGATGGACCGAAAAAGCCCGAACTTCACCCAAAACATAAGATTTTCAATATGCAACTTGGGGAAAACACTTGGGCAAGCAAGATAAACATATTAAGCACATGCCAAGGCAAAGCAAAAACCTCAAAATCAAAGGGGGCAAAACACAAAGAGTGAAAGCAAAAGAGGGTCCCATTTTAATCAAATTTAAAATGGGGTGGTTATGCAAGGCATAACATCACCCAGGTTGGCATTCAGGGAAATTATATGGAAATTGAATGAGACTAATCAATTTCATTTAAAGAAACAAAGGAAAGGTTCTTTTTTACCTTATGTTATTGCCTTTTCAAATTTCACTTTTATCAGAGACAACTTAGATAGGCTGGAAGAAATTCTTGGGAAAAACAGGTTATTTTAGTTAAATTCCAAGAATTTTGACCTTAAAGATTTCATACACGAGGTCAAGAAAGGTATCAGAAGGTTTTATTTTTACCATTAGGTTGAAGAAAATGAAGATTTCATAAGAAATTACAAGGTTGAATCTGAGGTAATAGATAGAAAGGTGAAATGGCTTGCATTCATGAAGGAAGAGGTTGCCAGGATAAAGAATGATAAGGATTATCATGGAGAATTTTCTGATATTAATGATCCAATTTCCAAGATTGAGGCGATGTTAAAGAATTTTGACAGAGTTGTAGGTAAGGCCCCTATCCTGGAAGAGAAACCAACAAAGCAACCAAGACCTTCAACTAACCTCTCTACTAGAAGGCCCCAGCCCCAGGGGCCTCTTATTAGAGAAAATGTGCAATCAGACCCACCACAGGTCACTCCATCTCCTTCCCCTCAAACAATCAGTGTGGATTATGATTCTCCCCCAAGAGAGCAACCATAGAAGAGGATGAAAGTTGAGCAACCCCCTATTTTTGGTTGGAAATCCTGTTAATCTAGATGAAATTGAAGATGTTCATATCACCCAAGACCAAATATTTTTGTCCTTCTTTAGTAAAGGTTTGGGTTGGACATGGATATGGGGAGAGATAACCTCAATGATGTGAGGGAATTAGCATGTTGATGATGAGTTTATAAAATTTTGGGAGTTTAAATAGTTTGTTTTGAGATTCAAAAGGGGGGACTACCTTAAAAGAGTTCAGTTGGCACAAGCAGATGTGCCTAGAGAAATGTATGATGAAGTAGCTGCAAAGGTAAAGGAAGAAATGAATTTTGAGTCCAAAAACATCACACCTGATGAAGGGAGAAGAATGGTGGAAGATAGTGGATTGCTATTGCTCCCTGAATGGGACATTACTTCTGCAATTGTCTTTGATACTATTAGGAAACAAGAAGGAGAAGTTTTCTCCACATAATAGGAAGCAGAGATGGCATTGTTAGGATCAAGGTTCAACCCACATTGGGAATCCCTTGCAATCTAGGCCCTTGCCCCAAATACAAGCAAGCATGTGATTGCTAATGTATCAAAGGGTAAGGGTATCAAAGGGAGCTTGATTGTAAAGAGGATATCTGACAACTCTAACCCTGAAGCTACTTAGTGGTAGATGTTTCCAAGTTCAATGAAGCTCATGTTTGAAGGTTGTAAGATAGACTTAATATAGTGGTGAAGGAACATAATGATCTAATGGAAGCTTACAACTAATAGCAGGCATTATTGGCTAAACAAAAATCCCTTCTTGAAAGTGTGTAGGAAGCAAGATCCTCTTCTACAGTCCCCCTTGCTCATGTGATGATTGAAAACATAGAGCTTAAAGAAAAGGTTCAAATGTTGGAAGAGCAGATGAAGAATGCTCAGTAAAATCAACAAAAGGATAATGTGTGCATTGCAACATGCGTCTTGAAGCACAGACTATCTAAAATCTTAACAAGGCTAGAAAATACTCGTGTGTCATATCTGAATTTGAGAAATTCTATTCCCAGAGTAAGTGGGGATCAAGAGTGGCTCAAATGTATATTTGAACAATAGATTCCTAGATTTTCATCTTTGGAAGGTATGTATAAAGGATTTGCAAACACATCTGATGCCCAACCTGGTATCTATCTTTTGAGACTGTTAAGATGGCATGAAATCATAAAAGGGTATTTGGAAAGTATAATTAAAGCTACACAGCCAAGAATGAACTCTTTCATAAATGTTGACAGAAGGGTTGTACCCTGCCTATTAGAAGATAATAGGGAGTTGAAGACCCTAGATAAATGGAAGGATAGTTTCAATAATCTAATCCCCACACTCCTCCCTCTGATTTTCATAGACAAAAAAAATGATTTAAATCAGCTTGATTCCTATTCAGACAGGATGGTTGATGCAAAAAAAAGGATGGAAACTTTTTGTAAAGAGGCTAGTGCTTTACTTGATGCCAAGTATCATCAAAATTTGGAGAATTTGAAAAATATGGTAGCTCATAACTGGCCTTTTGAGGATATTTTTAATGCATGGAATGAAAATTATATTTTTTACTCGACATGTGAGTGGATCCATGCTTTTATTCCTATGCCTCATGTCTAAGAATTTGGTTGTCAAATTTTTTTAGGATGAGGTTCTTCACTTCTTTTCTTGTTGCTTCCCTTATGTTATAAAAGGGAATCCTGGGCCTCATTCACAATTTCAAAGTGTTCTTATTTTTTGTTCTTTCATCTAATTCTCTATAAGCTCTTTTTGCACAGTTTAAGCTATTTGATAGCACAGATAGGAAATGTTGTAATTTTTCTCTATTATAACAAAAGATGACTCAAATACTTGAGTGTATTTCTTTAATTTTGAACATCAACCTATCTTGCACTCCAATATTGTATTCACTATCTTTTGACTCAAAATAATCAAGGATTATTTCTAAGTTGTCATATCACATCATTTGTTTATGTTATGGATGTTGAACTGTTAGCTTCTGTTAAAGGAATTGATTAATATTCCTTTCAGTTATTTGTCAAAGATTGTGTGAATAGCAATGCAATAGGAATTTATAAGTAGTGTGATAAGTGTTTCTCTTTGCTTGGTTTCTCATTGTAAGGCTATGAGGTTATAAGAAGCCATGATTCGGTATGTTGTAGGAGTATATTTTATTTTCTGACTCAATTACAGATAAGGAATTGATCAAAATAATTCATAAACTATGAAAAATGATGTAGAATCACATATCAAATTCAATGTCATGGAATACAATATAAAATATCACAATTCATGGAATACAATATAAAATATCATCAACTACAGTTTGGAATATGATTCATGAAGTGCAATATAAAATAAAATATCATGAAGTGCAATGATTCACAATTTCATGGAATACAATATAAAATATCATCAACTATAGTTTGGAATATGATTCATGAAGTATAGTATAAATACCCAAAAATTGCTAATTCACTTCCATTTTCCAAATCAATTTAGAGCCCTCAAACTGACGTTCAACTTGCGATAAAGTAAAAGAGTCAACTTGATTTTGAATATGGTCTTCATTTTCTTCACCTTGTGTCTCAAATTTAGTATTCATTATGTCACTGTCATTTGTCCCACTACCACTGCCACCACTACTAGTGTTTGAAGTGTTGCACAACCCTCTTCTTTTGCATATGGACCTTCAAATTGTGAGTGCCCTTTCAAAAGGAAATTTTTTGACATTATATGTAGTTCCAAACACCCTCAAGCAATTTTCCAAATTCTTGTCTAGTTTGTTTCTTATCTTTGATTTCAAAAATGCCAATAAGATGAAAACTCTCTCATCCTCCATCGATCCCAATATCATTTTTTGACATAAATCAATTTGAAATATTCTAATATCGAACTACGCAATATTTCACTCTAACCTAAGGTTGTCCAAGCCTTCGTTATTGATCCCAGTTCAAAGAGATTCTCTATGGAATCAAACTGGTCCATCATACTTCTTGCAAAATGCTTATATTGTTGTCTAAACTTATCTCCATTTATAATTCCTTCTATTGTGTTCTCATTATATTTTACACTTTTCAAAAAGTGTTCGGCCAAGATAATTACTTTATCATGAAAACAACTTGGGCTATCTTGGTTGCCTTGAATCCAAAATTGAGGATACATAATAGCCATGTCTTCAAGTATTTCTTCTCAAGGGAATCTATTATAAATCTCTATGGATTTTGCAATTTCCTTCAAATTATCACTAACAAATTTAACAGTGTCATTAAAAGATTCCTTTGTAATAGGTACTTCTCTGATAGAGTGCCTGACTGTCATACAATGATACATTGGTATCTCAAATCCACGTACACAGACACATAAGTGTTTGCTTACATTAAACTATAAATAAATTTCAGGATGATTCAAATATATAATTTTCTTCTAACTTAAAAAATTTGGGCTTTTAGAAGTTAGCTCTAGGTATAGATTATCAAGGGCCATGCATGTCATTCTATGTAGTTTGGTATATTCATTGATATACATAGTTCTTTCTTGGGCTTTCTTCATAAGATTGTTCATTTCATCCAACATGAGGAGAAGAATAGCTAAATTCAAGAGTGTCTCTATATTGCTTAACCTATGTAAGAGGTTAGGAGCTTTGTCTACTGTGTTGTGACGTGCGTACATTACTCCAATCAAGGATTGATATTTTGAAACAACACATTCACTGGTCCATGCAAGGAGATCCATCTGGTATCAACATCCTTAAGAAGCTTGTTTCCTTTTGTTATTCCCTTAGCAAAATTTTGAAATTATGTGAAATGTTTGGGACTTCGGTAGAAGTATACGTAGAGCTCGCGGACTAGATTTTCAAATTTTGATACTGTAGGATACTTGCTTACAATTCTAAATGCTAAATCCATTATGTGGGCCATGCAATGAATGCCAAGCATGTATGGTGCACAAGTAGTTTGTAACTTTGTGCAAACACCGGTCTTATGACCTTGCATTACTATAGCTCCATCAGCTCCTACACACACCAACTTTTTGGCAATTGTCAAGTCATCCATGCCTAAAATTTCCTTCTAAGATTTCTTGACTAGTTCAAATAGATTTTGCGATGTTGAATTTTCCTTGATTTTATGAACACAGAGAAGATGAGCTTCACAAAAAAAAAATTATAGTATACACATGCATACAAAACCAAGAAGTATTATCTACAATAGTAACTTCATCTAAAGATAATACAATGAATTTTGACTCTTTTACTTTCTCCTTTAAATCTTGTGTTTCCACTATAGAAAGACAATTTTCCCATTCCCATATAGCGTTTACTGACCAATGTGCACTAGGAAAGTGATGAACACCCAAAAAAGATAATAAATTAAAATATTTTGGGTAGTCTGTCATTGGATGCCCTCTAGAAAAAATATGAAAACAACACTCATCTGAATAGTTTTTTCCAATTATGATCCTTCCATTAATTTTCCAAATTGAGCCTCAATTGTACCTCCACATGCAGAAAGCTTTGACACTCTTTGCTTGTGCTCTTCATATTCCGCAACATACTTAACATGAAGACATTATTCCTTTTATTTTCATCATAAAAATGATTGTTCCTTTCCGCCTATGATTTATTTTACATAAACTTTACCAATATGCTTTTCTATAGTGTCAAGCTTTAGCTGCAATTTCTTGTCTCTTTTACATTTCCAACTACAAATCATACACTTGCATTTTGTTGGAGGTTCATCTTTGTTTTCTTTCTCCACTGCTTCAATGAATGGGTACTTTGACACCCAATCAAGCTAAAAATTCCTTGTCATTTCCAACTCATGCCCCATTTTTTATTTTCCTTTTCTTTTCTGCTACCAACATCCTCTATGACCCCAAAATTTTCATCCAAGTCAATTATCTCATTCTGGCTAACTAGGGTATCCCTTGGAACATCTTTTGCAGTATTTCCATCCTCATTTAACTCATTTAACTCAATGACAATCCCACCTTCTAGTGGTGGTGAGGTATTGTGAATTCCTTCTTCATTAATATTTGGCAGAAGATTTGATGATGTAGCTCCATCTTGATCTGATGGATCAGAAGCATTTCCAACTCCAAAGTAAAACTGTATGGTAACTTTAAATTTTAAGCATTTTGATGGCTTCCCAGTCCCTTCACCACCCTGAGGAGTCTTATCCTTGTTGCACTTGTTGCTTGACATCTTGGTCTCACTTTCAATAAAAGCTGGAAAAAAAAGTCTTCTTGTTTAAGAAGGACACAAAATATAGATCCCATTCCCTACTCAATATCATCTTTAATATTGAAGCAAGAATGGAAAAGAGATAAAGAAATCTTATAACACTATGAAGAAATGATCACTCACCAGGTTTTCACTAACTTGCTATTTGTTAATGCAAGAATGCTTGTGTAGTAAGTTTGTAACTTGCTTAGGATCAACTTCAAGGTTCCAAGTCCAACTTCCAAATCAAGAGCTCACAAGTTCATAATTGAATAAAATGTATAAGAATAAATGATAGTTTTTATTGTATTTATATCAATCCATATTCGGCAAATTTTGCAAGAATTTTAAATGGTATGTTAAAAATTTGGTGAATCCTGCGTGATTATACAATGATACATTTAAGTGTTGGGTGATTCAAACCTCGATGGAACACATACGTTGTAATTTTCAAGGCGATTATGGCCCTACATTTAGCATCAAGGTGTCATGGAAATTGGTGAATTGTGTCCTCAAATGTAATTTTTTTTAATGTTATTGGCGAAATGGATCCTCATAAGAAACTATTTGTAGATTTTAATTGGCGAAATGGTCCTCATGAGCAACTATTTGTAATTTTTAATTGGTGAAATGGGTCTTGATACACAATGTTGTTTTAATAGTATTGGTGAATATTTAGGTGATTTATTACATGCTTCTAATATTCCAAGCGAAAATATTAATCGATCCATTTAAAATGTGTAGTTTGTTATGACGAATTTATTACTTAAATATGCCTCATAAAATAAATTGATGGCGAATGGACATGCATTAGACCAATAATTCTTAAAATTTGGGTGATTTTTCCACCCTATTGGGTGTGATTTATTCGCCAATTTCAACTTGCCCGATATGTAATATTTGCCAATTGGCAAAGATTCACCACTAAAAAAATCCCTGATTCTAGCTTGGGGCCCTAATCTGAAAGGAAATTTTTTTTTTTCCTCAAGTTATTTGGAATTGGATAGATAAGTGTATGGGATAATCAATGTGCCTTAGTGGAAGTAGGTTTGGAACAAATTTTCCTGGACTAAGTGTAATTTCTTCTTATGGTTGGTGGTCCAAAATAGATGCCTTGCCTAGGATAATTTGCAGAAGAGAGGTTTTCAAGGACCTTCTATCTATGTTCTCTATAAGAATGGTAAAGAATATTCCCCTCATTTATTCTTCCAATTCCCTATTGCTTGAGAAATTTGGCACCTCTAGTGGCAAGCTTGGAACCATACTTGTGTTCATGCATCTTCTTTGGTTGAGTTTTGGGACAATATGGTAGACCACCTGCTTAGACCTCTTTTCTTAATATTTCTTAGATTAGTGGCCCCACTTTTATTATTTGGAATCTATGGTTGGAAAGGAATTGGAGCATATTTTAGGGTGTACAGATGGTGGTTGCTCAGTTATGGCAAAAGACCCTTAGCAGGGTCCAGGAGACCATTTATGTGAAATGTGATATGTCTAAGACTATGAATCCTAGTGATGTGCATACCATAAGGAAATTGAAGTTGGAGGTTGGTGGGTGGAGTTTTCCTTTTGGTAGAAGGCCTCATCATACCAAGCATAAGGTTTAGCGGGAGGGTAAGTGGAATCCCCCGCCTAGTGGTTTCCTAAAGGTGAATATTGATGGTTCCTCTAGGGGGAACTCGAGGCATGTGAGGATTGGTAGCATTGGAAAATATAGTGGTGAAGGTACGGTGTTTTTCTTTTATGTGTATAAAGGGAAACAAACTAATAATCTCATGAAAAACCTTTCTATTCTTCATGCAGTGGAAAGATGATGCTCCCTTGGTTGGAGATAGATTATATGTGAATCTGATTCACATATTGTTGTGGATATGTTAAATGAACAAAGGTTGGAGGGAGCTAGTTGACAACTATTTGTGGTGGTTAAGAAATTTTTGAGCTTATATAGCTCTTTGGAGTTCATATTATTTTTTCATATTCTAAGGAAGTGGAACATAGCGGCAAATTTCCTGGCCCAATGACTTCAGAGCGTGAGGAGGGATGGGATGTTAGGTATTGGGGCCTTTTACCTTCGGATTATGTGGTGGCTTTAGAAAAGGTTATTTTGGAGGATAGGAATATGTAATTGTTCTTTGTAGGGATCCCTTGGGGAACCCTTGTTGTCTCTCGATTTTCTTTGTATTTCTTCTTGATATTTCAATAAAAAAATTACCCTCTTTTTAAAAAATAAAATAAAAAATTTGAAGTTCATTCCTTGGTTATTATTAATATTTTAAATTTGAGAACTAGATATTTGGAGATTCAAAAAATTTGGTACTTCTTAAGAAAAATCCTCAATCTCAATCTTTGACATTCAATTTTCTTATCTTGTATTGTGATTCATAGTCCCTAATTCTATTTGTGGGCCTTTAAAATTTCTTTTACACTAGTATTAGAGGACCTTATAGATTGATTTTTTGATCTACCATATGGAAAGATCATAGAATTTTCCTTACCATCCCACCAAAGTGATTAATTTTATTAATGAAATCCAAAATTGGCCACCCCAATAAGTTTCTAAGTTTTCCTCTCTGTTAAAATGTTGGTATTGGGTATTATAGGGTAGCAATCTCTACTCTCTTTTGGAATCCAATTTTGAGTTTCCAAAGATTGACATTCCTTATTCGTAAATTTGTATAGACTATTCCCAAGTCATTAAACTTATCATATTAATTCATCTTACATGTTTCCTTTTTTTCAAGGTATCTCAATAGAGATTTACTGGAAGGCTTGACCTATACTAAATTAGGTTGTCTCCATACTTTCCCTTACCAAGAATATTTGTGTGAAGTATCCCAACATATAGTTCCATACTTTTCTACTATCCTATTCTTTTAGGATTTTATATTGTCTATCACCCCCTTACCAAATTTATTATTTGAGGAAATTGCACTCTTTGGCAAGTTTTGTTCTTAAAAAATTAATCACTTATAAACTTTCCTAAGAGATTTTTCTAATTTATGATGTGTCTAATGGATTTTCATTGAACATAATTTTAATAATTCATGTAAAAAAATTCACTACCCAAATAAATGAAGGGTGAATGTAAGATCATGATGGGAAAAATAATGGCAATGGGCAAAAAAATGCATGTTTACTTAGCCAAAATTTTGAAACACATATTTGACTTTTTCTATGGGTCATATAAAAAGTTTATTTTGGTTTGGCAATACCAAACTAAAAAATGGATATCCATTTTTCTTTTTACAAATATGCCAAAAAATATATTGTGTGATGACCCATGCGTTTCACACAACACAATGAAAAATGATAGAGAGGAATGGATATCTAAGAAGGAAAAATAAATATTAGTTTTTTGATACCCAAAATTTCTCCTTGCATCAACAAATATTTATAGGTAATTTTTAAGTTTCTTTTAGTTTTTTGAAATTAAATCAAACTTATTTATATGATTTAGGTTTTCATTTTTTTATTCTAAACATTAGTTTTAAATCATAAAATTTATATGTTTAAATTTGAAATAGGCAATATGGATAAGAAATCTCAAACCCAAACCCTCCCCCACCAAACCCTCCAACAATTCAAAAATAAACTTAAAAAATATTAATAAATTGAATAGAATTATAGAAATTTATCATCACCAACCTTGATTGGAATCAATAAAATCCACCTTAGATTGAATTGTTCACATGTTTAACCATCACAAGCCAACATGTGTCATTTTGGTAATGGAAATAAGCCAAGAGGGAAGAACATTATATCGACATATCATATGACTAAGTGAAAGACTTAGATATAACCAAAGCCATGTTAGTACAAAATTTTATCAATCATAAAGTTAGATTGTGCATTTATGTATATAAATCTATTTTTTAAATCAAATGGTGCACGTATGAGGGCATCACAAATAATTTTTGATATTGTTTGTGGATGGATTTTGATAAATCACCCAACAACAATCTTAATGTGACTTTATATTTTCTCTACAAAATGTATGTAGAGTTTATGTTAGGTCACCATGTTAACTATTTTGATTTTATATATTTCTAAGGATTACTTAAATAGAATACATCAAGATAGACTTAGGGCAATGTAATAGATGCAAGGTCCATTTATTCCCCCTCCTATCCCTTCTCCACCTCCAATTTAGAACCTAATAATTTTTGTAAATGTAACACATCAAAATCTCTTTTTGATACACTTTCACTACTTATTCAATTACAAAAACTTCTCAAGTAGCACAACCACATGGTATTGATGGTTGCAATGGATCGATTGATATTGTTATACTTTCCTTGTCTACAATTTTTTGTGTGCCTCATAATTGTATTATGTGCAATATTTTATATTTAGGTCCTCTTGTAGGGACTAGTGAGCCACCCCTTAACACATATGTTAAAAAATGATGGCACTCATATGTCACCTTCTCGATATGAGTCAGTAAGGTCTAGAACACAAATAAGGAGATCAAGGGCTAGAGTAGAAGATGAGTAAGGCCAATCTTTCTTTTAGGTAAAAGTTAAAGTTACTTCATGGTGTATTCAATTTAAATTTAATATAATAAAAGATTACTAATAAAGTATCTAAGTGGGCTAAATATTGATGACAGAGGTGGAGCTTGGAGAAGTTCATCATGGTACTCTTTCTATCATTTAATTTGGCCTAGACTTGATAGTATAATTTTTTTACACATCTAACCTTGTTTTTATTGTAAGTATTTATTTTTTGTGAGTAGGGGAGAAGACCCAGTATCCGCCAGGGCTAACTTCGTGCAACTGTAGAATTCAAACCATACCTCGAATTGAAAAAAAAATATGGTTTTTTTTCACTCATGAGTTAAGTGCTTATAACTAAGGTTTTAGCTTCTGGGCAATTCAATCGAGTGCGAGAGCATTGGATATGCACGCGGAGGTCAAAAAGTCACCTTTTAGAGGGCTGTCCTAGTAGCCGCTCGGTATAATTTCAATCAAGTATAGCTGTTTTAGCACTTAAAATCCACTTAAATCATTCACTTTACCACTTAATGAGCGGCTATTGGTGTTTTTGTAATTAGTTATTCAATAAAATAAAGTTTTTTAATGGATCAAATTGAATTTTTTTTTGGGGGGTTAAGTGAGCATGGAGGTGGCGGTAATTCAATGGGGGGCGGTAACTGGGTCCTTTCCCCTAATTATATACTAATTGTAACGAAAAATTTGACATTCAGTCTTAGAGAGATAAGGAATTAAAGCAAACAACCATAATCTGCAATCCTATACTCAAATACAAATCCAAATTATTCAATGGAAAACATGCAACATGGATGAAATCATATTCAAACAATCAATACTTTTACCTTCATCGTGTGTCATAGATTACTTCCATTGTCCTTATTTTCTTTCCTTTTCTCTCAAAAATTAGTATGCACTCTTTTTTCCTTAAGCTTCAAGTGTGTGAGATTATCACAATGATGCAAATGTCAAACTTTCATGGTTAGCCATCAACGTGAGGTGAGGGTTGCATTTATAGAAATGCTTGATTTGAATGAACAATCCAGATCAGGAGGTGTAAGATCAAGATCAACAATTGAGGATTATTGAGAGTAATTGATTGCCCAATTAACTGATTGCAACTAGCTACAAGATTCTAGTTAACCAGTTGCATGAATAATTGATTGAAGAGTTAACTAATACTAACAATTAGTTAACTAAATTGATTGATTTGAAGACTCGAAGCGAGTGGGAGTCAAGTGAATTGATTGATTAGTAAACTAGAATTGATTATCTAGTCAACTAGAAGAGAGTTAATTTTGAGGGAATAATGCATGAGACGATAATTAATTAATTCATTATTGGAGGAATGTGCAAATGAGGATTTTAATTAATAAATAAATGTTTATTTATTAATGGATAATGTTGGAGATGAAATAGGGGAATTAAATAATTAATTTAATTATTTAATCTAGAAGCGAGAAAGTGGTCAATTAAATAATTAGTAACAATTATTTACTTTGAGGAGGGTGTTCAATGTTAATTAAACAATTAATAATAACTATTAAATTAAAATAGAAGAATAAGTGTAATTAACGACGTAATTAAATAAATAAGGTTTATTTAATTAATCAAGAAGATTAATGATAATCATGACATAATTAAATAAATAGGATTTATTAAATTAGTGAGAAAGAGTGAATGATAATTAGAACATAATTAAATAAATAAAATTTATTTAATTATTCAAGAAGGGTGAATTAGAATAAATTAATTAAATAACATAAAGTCACTTAAATAAGAGAAGAATATGATATTTGATAATAATTATATAATAAGTTATTATTTAATAATTAGGTGAAAAGGGTGAAAATTAGTAAAAAGGTGTTACTCACATACCAGAACAATTTTGAGTATCTACATTTTGCCCCTCTTTGATACAATGTGTTTTTATAGCGTTGTGTCAAAGAAAATCCAAAAATTCATGTTTAGGAGTCTCCTCGATATGCCCCAATGATGGCAAGATAGGATGGTGCCCCCTCAGAAAAATTTGCAAATTTTCAAAAAAATAAAATAAAATTGGGAAATTATTCTAGCGAGCTAATTTTATAGTGGTAATCACACTGGTAGCAATTTTTTTTATTTTAGGACATTCAGGGTGTCCATATTTGTGTTTGAAGTTCAAATTTGATGCACACAATTATAAAGGGGGATCCACAATGCCACCTAAAGTCTATAAATAGGCCCTATGGGGTCTAAAACCCTCATTTGTGCATTTGAGTGTTAGGAGTTTTAGAGCTCTAAGTTGAGATTCTATCACGAAGCACCAGAAAGATGTTGCCAGTTCCAGTCACCCCGCATCGCAATTATCACGTTAGGACCTTCCAATGACTTGAAGGATCAGGCAATGCAGTATGTAACCCTTCCTTTCCTTGAATTTTTTTTAATTTTTACAAGATTTTAGGGGTAAAAAATGACCAAACAGATGTGATGCAATTTTTCCACTACTGTGTTATCGCATTCATCATATTTGTTGGTGGGTGCACATCATGTGTTCAGTGTGCCACAAGTGTTCTCTAGAGCTGCCATTGTTAGGATACTCACAATCATTTCGTGCACCACATATGTAGGATAGAAACCCACAAGTGTTTTCCTACGATGCATATGTTTGGCAGTGCATCACATGTGTTTAGCTTGTACACAATTGAATTGTATGCTGCATTGGTAAGTTGCATCTAACTATGAATGAAATTTAATCAGTTTTTTGCAAAATTTAAAATGTGTAAAAGGTCCAATAGGATTGTTTAAGCATCTTGATTGATGTAATGTGTTTTTCTTATGAGAGTAGTTGAGATTTCCTCTTATTTATACACAAAAGAGTTTTCCTTCTTCATTCAAATTACTAGATCATCTGGATGATGAAGAGAGGGATCTTTTGCATGCCTTGGGATTATATCATGTCACATTCATGCTTGTGATTCTGGCTAACCAAAGATTGTCGACTGCTTTGGCAAAGAGATGGTACTCTGAGGCGAGTTCATTTCATTTACTGACTAGAGAGGCCACTGTTACTCTTGAGGATGTTTGGTGTATTCTTCGGCTTCCAATCCATGGGGAGCATTGTATATGATCCCAACTGTGGGCTTGCTACTATTTAGAGATTTTTTTACATAGAGGATGTAGCCCTCCTAGGTGTAGAAGATTATAAGATCTATTGGGACACACTGGCAGATAGATATGATCATATCATCATCATCATCTATAGTGTTATTGGAGGTGTTTTTATACCAAATCATCGAGGACATGGATTCCCTATTGGATGGGTGAGATGTTAGCAAGTAAGATGGAGCATGCCATAGTAGACGCTTGGAGTATTTACATCTTGCGATGTATTTCAAGTTACACGATGTCACCTACAGAGACACACAGTCCATCGGTTGTGGTACCACTCTACTCATGGTATGGGCATGGGAGAATATTACTGTATTCAAACCACCTATAGAGAGATACCTACCACCAAGGCTACCATATGTGTATATTTATGGAGGATTCATCACACAGACCCATGTCAAAGATGTTGGTTATTAGAGACATGTTATTGACTTACTTGATTCTTTCATCTGGAGGCCTGACCGATTGTTCGCTCCTTGGGAGGATGATGTGGAGCATCTTCCTTATTGAAGGAAAAAAATTTATTTGATTGGTTGCACTGTGTAGAGTTAGCACATCATAGAGTGACAATTATCAAATCAAGTTCTTAGATAGTTTAGAGAGAGATAGGATGCACCTTTCAAAGTTGTATAGTTTGCTCGATTGACCTAAGAGGTAGCTATGCAAGAGCTGATAATTAGTGTATAGGTTGTGATTCAGGATTTTGATTAGCTACAGCTAGTCGAGTGGGTTCCCTAATAGAGTTGCAAAATTCCAATACTATAGCTAATTATGATGCATGGTGGGCACAACATAGGCCCACATCATTTATAGATCTTGATAGGCCTACTCCTATAGAGAGACTTGGCAGAGGTCCCTGGAGGCTATGGGGGAGAGGAAAAGGAAGAGGAGATGGTGATGGCCAAGGCAAAGGACATGGGGATGGTGGAAAAGGAGAAAAAGGTGGGGGAGATATAGGTAGAGGAGATAGAGGTAGGCGAGGGCTTCCACCTCAGATTCTGAGATGGTTATCTCTTATCCACAAGGAGGGAGATCAGGAGGTTAGGGTAGAGTAGGAGATCAAGGTGGAGGAGGTACAAGTAGAGTAGGTCATGGTGGAGGAGGTTAGGGTGGAAAAGTATAGGGTGGAGGAGGTTGGGGTGGTTTTTGACATAGGTGTTGATGTTGATGTGTAGGAGGTGAGAGGAGAGGTTGAGATGGAGGTGGATGTGGATGAGGTTTCCTGAGAGGTAGCCATTGATGTTGAGGGGTGGCAATATGTGCCTATCATAGAGTCCATCCATGATATTATAGAGGAGGACATGGAGGATAGGGCACTATATCCTTAGATGGAAGTGATGCAGGCACAACTTCAAGTTGTATTGGTCCATATTCAGGGACTGTAGAGACAGGTCACTCAGTTGACTGTTGAGTGTGATATCATTGTTATTAGAGCACAATGTGTTGATTAGCAATCGATTTATTTTATTACTACTACTAGTGGTTCTAGTGCAGTTTTAGCATAGATGGTATATTGAGCTAGTAGGGAGGCTCGGTATTACCGTGATCTATATGATGGGGCAGTGTCACCAGCTAAAAGGGCGCCTAGCTTTACAAAGAGGTGTAGTCAGGGTGGATCTCACTCTAGGAGATCACAGAGTAGTGAGGGAGTTTTGGAACCAAGGAGGACTCCATATGGTTGGTCACCTCACCACTCTCACAAGGATCATCCAATATCCATTAGAATCAGGTCATAGAGAGGACAAACCACCACCTTCTAGCCATTCACCTTCACGGGATAGGGTAGCATAGGCTAGGCCTATTTTTTTATATGGAAATGTACATTTTTTATCGAGCGTACAAGCTCCACATTTTTTATTGTATCACTATTTTGTACTATGACACATTTTTTTAAGGTATATATATGAGATACATCATTTTTGGAGGTGATTACATGATATGTTATGTGTATGCATGTTTATATATGATGCATTCTTATGGATTTAAGATGTTATGTTTATGCTTATGTATGGATGGATGCACATGATATTAATTTATGCTTATATGTATGAATATATGTATGGATATTTAATGTTTATGATCTATGATGCGACTTATGATGCTTCTATGATCTATATGCATGATGAAATTATATGTTTAGGACATATTATGCCATATTTGATATAATGCTATATGGATGATGATTCTAAAATGTGATGCAATGCTATCTATCTCTTTGTATTTTCTTATGTAGTATGTATGACCTATATGCACATGAGATATGATGTTCTAACATGATTATGGATGTAGGATGATGCAGCTCATACATTTGTTTTTTTGTGTCATAGCACACCACTGAGATGATCACTAGACCATCAAAAGAAATGTTAGTACGAAGAAATAAGAAAAATAATTATATGGATCATTTATTCAAGCCAAGATTGAGGTAATGATTGATTTTATTTTGTTCTTTCAGTAGTGCATGTTTTTATCATCATAGAATGTTTTATTATGGGACAAATGGATCTATGCATACCTAAGCATGAATTGCGAAGACATATTTTGTTTCCGTTTTCCTAAATATTATGATATATTGACAAGTGGATAGTGTACACCAAGTTGAGACAAACCTTGGTGACATTTAGTATCCATTTGTCAAAGATTAAGACATGTCAGACAAAGAGTTCCCTGAGGCATACTAGTAACAATAGAACCTTGTTGGTAAATGTGAGGGAATAACCATAGAGCATGTTAATCCTTCTACAAGAAAGTTTTTAGCTAACCTTTGACTTGCATAGGATGTTTTGATTATGCTAGATGGAATCCTAATCACACACAAGGGTGAAATCACAATGTTGTGTCCCACTTTTTGGCCAAGATGGACAATTATATCAAAATTTTTAACTAAGTCTTCATATTTTGAGACCTATAGTAGATAAACCATTAAGAATTTGAAGATGTTGCAAACCAGTGATTTGTGGCAATTTCTATGTAGATTCTAAATATTATTTTTTAAGTTTTTTTGAAATAAATCATGAATATTTCAACATCTCCTTTAATAACTAGTTTTAAATAGAAAACAACAAAAGTAACATTTGTGTCGTCCAACATAACTTTTTTTCTATAAAGGATATAATTCTAATTTTTGAAACATAGATTCTCAATATCAATATATAGGGCAAGGATATTTTTTTATAATTTTTTGTTACATATATTTTTTAATTAATTTCTGAAGTCACTGTAACTGTAATTTGAACATATATGCATATCGTCCAACATAACTTCTTATGTATATATCAAAATCTAATTAATAATTTTTGGTGAAACAAGGACATCAATACCTAGGAAAAGGGTATTTTTTAAAAAGAAATTACAACGGTTTACTATTTTTCCACCCCTGCAGAATGAAGAGCTTGATGTTCAGACAAAAAACTATGTTTAGTAAAAATTAAAAATTAAATATGTGATAAAATGAAAACATATCAAAACTATACTTGTTGCAAAGTTCGTTTCGAGGGCTATGATCTTGTAAAATATATTGTCAAGTTAAGTTCATTCGAAGGTCCAACCCAAGGTTTGAAACTAAATTTTCTAAGGAAATTCTAATGCAAAATCCAAACTTTTCATACTTAGACCCATTATTTGAAGGTGTTACCTTCGCTCAAAGGGACATTCAAGGGAAGGTGACGATGCAAAAAAACCATTTTACGGAATAAAAACATTGTTTTACAATAAACACCTTCAAGTGAAGATGTTTAGTTGCATACCTTCACTCGAAGGTCCTTCAAGCGAAGATTTTACTTCACTTGAAGGTATTCAAGTGAATCCAGCTTAACCACTTGTTGGAAATAGGATACCATTTAATTGCAAATCCTAAACATTAATTATTTCATGTATCTCCTAGATTCCTGGAATGTGTTCCACAACACTGAGATTAGGATGAGATTAATATTTGGATGAAATAAATCATGAAATTGACATTTGTAGTTATTCCTAAATAATAGGAGCATGTGGGTGCACACATGGTAAGGTGAAACTCACCTTGTGTTCAGTTAACTATACAGAGTAACAGTTAACACTTCTGAATGCATGTAAAGATCCTAGGAGTTAGGATTTGATGTTTGCATGTTTGAAGTTCAGTTTAGTTTAGTTCAGATTAGTTCAGTTCAGTTTAGTTCAGTTCAGAATCAGTTTAGTTCAGTTCAGTTTAGCTCAATTCAGTTATGGTTCAGTTATCTTCAGTTGCATGCATGTTGGTTATTTTGAGTTGCATGTAGTTAGCTTCAGTTAACTTGGAATGCATGGCTAATAAATTGAGTTGTATGATAGATAACAGGGACTACCTCCAGTTAATAGGGGATGACCATTCTTGCATGAATGGTGTTGAGTAAATGTTTCAGTTAACTATAAATCACTTGGAGCCAACTTGGGCACCCAAGATGTTTTATTGGATTTTCCTCTCATGCATGATAAGATATTTCTAAAGGCTCAGTTAAGTAGGATTACTTAAGGGTGCCAACTTTGAGGAAGAGCTTTGGATTTATCACCAAAGTGAAGGATGAGTTGTAGCTTCAGTTTGGGACGCCCAAATGGATGAAGCACATGTTTTAGCATTGTTATTCACAAGATAACTCTATTTGCATGAGATATGGCATACCTTTTAGGGATAGGGCTTGTGTATTGTAATTGTAACTCATGTTGAGTTTAAAAAGTTGATTAAATCCTATATATCTCAAGAAAGTTGAAGAGATTTGTGAGAGTTGTTATTGCAGGTTGTGAAGAAGATTGGTAAAGGCAGAAGAAGCATTCTCAAGCAAGAATTGGAGCTATTGTAATTCAAAGATTGAATAATAGAATAATTCTTGGTGGAGTTTTTTCCCAAAAGGGTTTCTCCACGGTACATCTTGTGCGATCTTTCTAATATCCTTTCTATCAAATTCTCTCTTCATTCTACAATAGTAAAATGGATTAATCAAGATAATGACCCACAAATAATATATGTAACAAAGAAAGAGCTTACTTAGATCAGCAATATTAAAGTTTTACAGAGTATTAAGCTAAGAAAACACCTCATTTTTCAACACCACTCAAAAATATTCCTCTTACCAAAATGGAGACACATTTCCGTGATTTCACCCACAAGGAACTTAGTTGCCCCAATCATGTTACCAAGAAAAACCACAAATAGAAATCAAAGAGAAAAATTTCATGATCCATCATCGTTCCTCTCATCACTTGTGGATATCATTGAGTAGCTTAGGAATATGACATAAGATAAATTAGATAAGATAGGACTTAACTTCACCAAATGAGTCAACAACTATTTAGATTTTTTTTCCCACTAATAGTTGTTTGATATGTTTTTAAAAGATAGTATTTATTTTAAGGAGTAGGACATTTCATGTAAGACACCTAGTCTAGTTTTGATAATGCAACATCCTAGAAGACAAATGATTTTTGATAAGATAAGTAACATTTGTAAACAATTGATCTACCTAGTTGAGGACTAGTTTGGCTATTTCATCTATTGTTTCATGATATGTTAAGGTTGCTTCTATGTAGGATACCCTATTTGTTGCCTTAGATGTTGATTGTCAACAAAGAATAGTTTTATTATGAAATTTAGATTCTGATGAAAATTTTAGTGTGATGGACCCTAAAGGATTGAACTATGCCTTGGGGACTCATCAATGATGGCCTTGCTTATGTGACACATGTAGAGACAATGTAGTTCAATTGGCATTGATAGGTGATAAATTATTCGAGAATATAGACTATGATGAAGATTTGATGATGATGGACCCTAAAGGACTGACCTATGCCTCAGAGGCTTATCATTGATTCACCTTTCCTATGTACATGTGCAGAGGTAATGTAGTTAGATAGCATGGATTAACATTGTTTTTTTTATTTTTATAACATTTTATGACTATTTTTTGATTTTTCAAAGGATATTTAAGTGTTTTTTATTTTGTTGAATGTTTCAATGTTTTTTTTATTTTTGTGATAATGTCCCCGAATACCATGTGTAAGATTCTTATAAAACCCTAGGTCAAGGATTTCCCCCAGTTCCAAATAGGACTAGTTATTATGAAATATTGAAAATGATAAGCAACTTGACACTAAAACTTATTCAATCTCAAGCCATGAGAAGGGGTGAGAAAATTTTATAATGAAAGATCATGTGCTTAGGTTATTTTTGGATGGAATTGTATATAGTGATAGATGGTAGAGTGGTGGTGGGCTATACATGGCACTTGTTTTCCAGGTTTTTAACATGGTACAAGTATCCAAAGCACCGGTGAAATGCTTTTCACTACAAGACAAATTATTTATCTTTATCTTTTCCTTTCTTATTTTCCATTTTTCTATTTTTTTCTTTTTATGGGATCTCCAAAGATCATATATAGTACCTCTAAAGGTGCATGTTGTTGATCAAATAAAGTAGTAGTTCACCCTCAAGAGTAGCTAGTTGATAGGCACTGGATCTATATGTTGTCGTGATGATATAAGGACCCAACCAGTTAGGCTCAAACTTGCCTAGTTTTTCTCTTTCTTGTTGGTTCTTAGGGTTCTCTTTTAAGAATAGATCACTAATTTCAAAGTTTCAGACCTTGACTCTCTTATTGTAATTGTGTCTGAGGTGATTCTAATATGCCTACAAGTGGAACAATTCAGTTTATCTTCTTTCATCCAATAGTTCTAGCTCATGTAACCTAGAGATTCGATAGTCTTCATCATCAATGAACTGCTCCATTGAAACTCTCAAGGATGGGATCTCAACCTCAATCAAAAGGATAGCTTTGGAACCAAATACAAGGGAATAAGTTGTAGCACTTATGGTAGTATGAGTGCTCATATAATAAGCTCATAAGGCTGGATTTAGATGTATGTGTCAGTCTCATCCAATTTCATTGACAGTCTTTTTCAAGAGTTTTACAATGGTTTTGTTTGACACCTCCACGTGACCATTACCTTGGGGATAATATAGAGTGGCAAAGTAATGTTAGATGTGCTATTTTTCACATAATCCTTGAACGTCCTAGTTTTTGAAGGGATTCCCATTATCCATGACTATATAAAATGGTACACCATACCAGAATATGATGTAGTTTAAAATGAATTTTTATATTTGTTTATTGGTGATATATGTCATCAAAATGGCTTCAATCCATTTAGTAAAATACTCAGTTGCAGTAATTATGAATTTATGACCATTTCTAGATGTAGGGTGGATCTTTTCAACAAGGTCGAGTCCCCATTGAGAGAAAGGCCAAGGTAATCTAAAGAAATGAAATCAATGTGTTGGTGTGTGTACTAGATTGTTGTGGATCTAACATGGTCTACATTTCATCATGAAGTGGTAGGAGTCATGTTTCATTGTTGGCCAGTAGTATCCTATGCACATAAGCTTCTTTGCGAGGGTAGGACCACTAGAGTGAGCTTTGCATATACCTTCATGTACCTCTTGCAAAGTCATTTTTGATTCTTCCATGTCAAGATATCTAAGAAGGGTACTATCTAAACTACAATGATACAGGGTATTGGCAAGGATAACATATTTAGCAGCTCATTGAGTAAATATTTTTCTTTGTTTATTCAACAAGTCAGGAGGGAGGATTTGATCATGAAGGTACTCATATATGTCCTTATGCCAAGGGGAGTCAACACCAATGATCTTGTGTTGTATAGATGGTTGTTGCACCAAAATATTGACCTATTAATGCCTAATACAAGTGCTAAAGTTAATAAATCCACAAGAGGAGATTATGTTACAAACCCAAGCATTGCACTACACAAAAAAAGATACCAAGTGTGTACACCTTGCAACAATCCCCCTAGCACAAGCGCGGGGTTCGAACTTGTGACCCAAGCTTTGATACCAATTATTGCACAGACGATTGTTGTTGCACCAAAAGATTGACCTGTTAATGACTGATACAACCACTAGAGTTAAGACATGTCACGAGCTTGAGTGTTTTGTTGCACAACACAAGGATCCCAAGGGTGCACACCTTACAACATCTCGCACATGAGCTTGGATTTGGGGACATCAAATGCAAGGATTAAAAGTTGTTCCACCAAGAACTCGCAATGATGCACATTTTTTTGGAATATCTAAGAGATATCCAATGGTGGCCATTGCATCGGTTGCCTTATTCTAAACCCTTGGAATCTATGTAAATACGATGATGTCAAATTACTTCTTCAAATTGTCCACCATTTTCTTGTATGGTACCAGTTTGTCATCCTTTGTCTCGTACTCATTGTTGACCTGTCTAACCACTAATTGTGAGTCACCATAGACATGTAGGTTTTTTATCTTCCATCTTATAGCTTCCCTTAGACCTATTAGCAAGGCTTCATATTAAGAAATGTTATTTTTGCATGGGAAGACAATTTTGTATGACTTAGGGATAGTGTCCCCTTGTGGTGTGATAAATAAGACACCAGCTCCTAAACCATGATGTGTGTAAGATATGTCAAAGTACATCTTCTATGTTGTAGATGTACCTGGTTTGAAGATTGCTACATCAAGGAACTCTATAATAAGAGGTTGGAATGCTCATGCAAGAGAATCTACTAACTGGTTGACACTAACTTATCCCTTGATTTATTTTCTTTCCATGTATTCTATGTCAAAATTTCTAAGGAGAATTACCCATTTTTCTAACCTTCCTGTTAGTATCGGTTTATTGAGTAAATACTTTAGAGGATCTATCCTAGCAATCAGCTTGGTTAGTAGATTTAACATGTAATGTCATAGTTTTTGTGTTGCAAAGACAATAACAAGACATGCCTGCTCTATGGGAGTATAGTTAAGTTCATATCCTATAAGGGTATGACTGATATAATATATTGATCTTTCTTTACCATATTCATCATTTTGTATATGACTGATATAATATATTGATCTTTCTTTACCATATTCATCATTTTGTTCCAAAAGAGCTACTAGGGTAGATTATGTGGCTAATACCTACAAGATGAGTGGTTTCCCATCAATGGGCAGCATCAACACAAGTGGAGACAATAGGTATTTTGATCTATTGGAAATCCTATTGACAAGAATCGATCCATTTGAAGGGAACACCCTTATGAAAGAGATTTGAAATGGATGGCACTTGTTTTCCAGTTGAGCTATAAACCTTTGGATTGATTATAGTTTACCTTGTAGACTTCTGAGTTGTGTTAGATTGGAAGGTGGTGGCATGTCTATGAAGGATTTCACCTTTGTAGGATCAACCTCTATACCTTTATGCAAAACAATGTATCCAAGGATCTTCTCAAAAGTTACTCTAAAGACACATTTCTTCGGGTTTAGTCGAACCTTATATTTTTCCAATCTTGTAAAGATTTTTTCAAGTACTGTTAGGTGTCCATCCCTTGTGAGGAATTTTTCTTGGAGGTCATCAACATATTCCTCCATTATTTTATGTATCATGTCATGGAATATTGTAGTAATTTCCCTCTGATAGGTAGCTCTGACATATTTAAGGCTAAAGGGCATGACATTCCAATAGTAGGTAGCTCTGACATATTTAAGGCTAAAGGGCATGATTTGATTATAGCTAGAGAAACCATCCATTAGTGATAGTATCTCATATCCTATTGTAAGATCCACGATCATGTTTAGATTGGGTAAAGGGAAATCATCCTTCAAACAAGCCTTATTCAAATTCCTGAAGTCAGTGGAGATGTGTATGCCCCTAGTCACCTTGGTGAATGGTACCATATTTGAAATCCATTATACATAATCAATGGGTCTTATGAACCCAAAATCCAACAATTCTTCAACTTTAGTTTGACTAATAAGGAAATTTGCGGTGCATCTTCCTCAACTTTTGCTTATAAGTTTTAGCATTAGGAAGAAGAGGTAAGTGATGGAGGACTAGTTTGGGGTCTATCCTAGACATGTTTGTATAGGACCATGCAAAGGTTATTTTCCTTTTAGAGAAAAATTCAGTTAAATTCAACCTCTCTACATCTGTCAGGGACGCTACAAAGTGTATGATTTTAGGATCCTTAGGTGTACTGATGTTTGCCTCTTGTGATTTCTCTACCAGCATTGGGGACTTCTCTTGATTTGTGAGGAGCAGGTCCAACCTTCCACCCTTAGGTGCCTCAAAGAGGTTTTCACCCTCAAATATGTCTTTTTTTTCTTATCTTTTTCCATGTCTACAGGTGCCTTTTGATTTTCGACTACATACTTGTTTTTCTTTATTTTTTCTATTTTTTGATTGGAAGTGGGAACAACTCCCCATAGTATGTAGTCGTGTTGAGTTCAATGGTGAATCTAGCCTTGTGATCTCCACTCAGTATACCTTCTCTAAGTCCCATGAACTTGGAAATTGCTTCATCATTTTCCAAGAGGTCTGAGCTCGGTGGACCTCATTGGTCCCAATCGATTAATTGGGGATGGAGTAACGACATGTTATCATCAGTATCAACAAAGCTGGAGGATGAAGTAGATAGGATAAATATGGAGGAATCATCAAGGTCCCAAAAGGTATCGATCCAAGATCAACTATCAGTTTTGTCAATAGGGGATTTGGGTTTGCCACTAATCCTAGATGTCTCAACAACTTCAGAAATCTTAACAACTTTCTTTCAAAATATGGTAGTACTAGGAGCTTTCACTTTTAGTAGTTGATATCCCAGCCCTTTTTTTTCAATCATTTTCTCATTAGGATAAGTTTGGCCATACCCTATTTTTGTATTCCAAGGCCACTGTGACCATCTTAACCTTTCTATTTCATTATGTCAAAACCTTTGCCATATTTTTTCACAAGTAGATCAACATGTATCTCATCCTCTTCATCTCTATATATCCATTTAGAGAGGTATTCATCGATACATTCCTTTCCTAATTTTTCCCACTTGGTGAAGGTCATAGATAGGTGATACTAAATTGTCACCTTGAGATCTTTCTTGATGCAATGGGGTTTGCTATAATGTTTAGGAACAAATGGTAGCTTCCTCGCACATAAAAAACCTTGGACCCAAACCTTGCTTTCAAGGAAAGTCTTAGGAAAAGACAAAGTTTTTGATAAAGAAGAAGGTCGATATAGTTGTGATGAGGATGGGTAGGTGATCCTTCCTTATGGCTAGGTACATGATGCTCAAGTGTAACTCTTAGGTTATTGCAATATTGAAAGGTCTCAAGATCAACATAATCAGTAATCTCTACACCATTATAAGGAAACTTAAAACATTGATGGTATGTTGAAGGGACAACCTTCATGGAATGAATACATGGGTGTCCAAGAAAAAAGTTATAGGGAAATTCTAGATCCAAAACCTGACACTGTGTCCTATATAGTACGACCCATGTTGATTGGGAGAACAATGATTCCCTTGGAGGATCGTTCTATATCATCATATATGTGTATTACATTCCTCTTTGACTCACCTATACAAGACTTGGAGAATCCCATGGTAGTCACTATTTTTCATGTGCATATATTTAGCCTAGGTCTACCATACATCAGAACTCATCTAATTTTGTGTTTATTAATGTATACTTTGAGATGCAAAGGTTTACTGTAAATTGGTTTCTACGAAGTACAATCATGCTCAGTGAATGCTATATTATGGGTGGTAGCTAATAACCATACAATGGCTTGAAACTGATTCACATTTAGGTTTGTGGGGATAGATGAATCCTACAATTCTTTTTTCTAGAATAGCCTTATACTCAGGAGAGGTGCATAGCAACTTGAGAACTGAGATTTGAGATGGGGTTTCTCCTAGATGATCGAGTAAGTTATACTCATGTGTCGGTTGAGGATTAGAAGGGGATTCTTGTAGAGTCACTTTTGATTGCCTGGTGGTAATGAAACATTCAATATTTTCATTTTTGATAGTGACAATGAATATGTTACAAGATGATGATTGGATATGGTTTATTGGGTACTCATAGGTGACACTAGTATAATTTGCATTGGCTTTTCCATCTATTCTGAATCTTGGGGCTTCTCCCTTCCCATGGGTCTGTAAAGGATCATTGAAGATTGTGTGATTTGCATTAATGCTTTTGGATTGGTTATCAATTTGAATATCACCTTGTTCTATGTGATCTTGAATGATTTTCTTTAGTTTAAAGCAAGTAGATGTTTTATGTCCTTTGTTTTTTTGGTATTCATAGAAATCATTGTCATTCCACCAAGTTGGCTTGAATGGACCTGGCTCATAATATCTAATTTTAGGTAGTTGGATGATATTATTTTGTAGTAATTTCTTCAAAATTGTCTCAGTTGCTTCCCCTAAGGATGTGTACGTTCATCTTGGTTGGGGTGGCCTTGGAGGACCACATGGTGTGTTGTTTTGAGCCACATAAGCATTTTTTTCCTACTTCTATGAAGGTTTATTGGTGCTCATCATTGTGGGTCCTTTCAAATTGAACACAAGATAAGGTTTATTTATTTCCTTAGCATCTACAATACCATCATTTTTCACGTTTTTGTTTTGTGACCAAAATTTTCTCTTATCATTGGAATTATTGTGAGAAGAATAATTGGTATTCTCCTTAAATATTCTTACAAACCCTTTGGTAATGAGTGATTTTTTTATGGATATTCCTTTCTCTATAACCTCCTTAAACATTTTTTAACAATGAATCTGTAAGTGGTACATCACCTCCTTGTTCGGGTTTTCCACAAAAATATAGATCAATTTTTTTTCTAGTATATGGCAAGTGCACTTACTAGATAAGCTTCTCCATATTTGCAAGAATGAAGTGAATTTTACTCCATCCTTTTGTTTCTTAGCACACAGGTTGATGATGTTAATATCGTTTGATATATTATAGGAAAAGTGTGTGATGAAATTATCCATTAGTTCACTCCAAGTGCATATTCCTAAAGGTACGTGTGTGAACCATTTGAGGGATTGGCCTCCCAGACTCTGTGGAAAAAGTCTCATGAGGTATGTATGTTTGTGAGCCACATCTAAGGAGGTTGTATGTAACTCCCATATATGTTCAATGAGGTCTCTCTTTCCCTTATATTTGTTAAATTTAGGAATAATGAAATTCATGGGAAAAGTGGGCATGTGAATGCTCCTACTGAAAGGGTAAGGACATAAGTCCTCCACCGAGTAGGTTTTCCTACTCCCAGTTACATGCATGTAGTTCATCTAGTATTGCAACAACTGTAACTATTGAGCCATTAGATCCATGGGCGATGGTGTTGAATGCACAAGACAACTGAGAGGGCATGAATTAGTTGTACATTAGAACATCAAAAGCCTCAATAACATTCAGATTTGTATTAATTCTTAAAACCTTAACAACCTTTAAACCCTTATCATGCATTAGCATAATATAAACATGAGAAATAGTAATGCAAACACATACATACATATTAGAACACCAGATTTGCATGGAAAACCCAAGGGAGAAACCACGGTGAGGATTAGCTCACAATATAAAGTAATTACAACACCAAATACAATAGAATCATTGTTGAAGGGATCACTTCCCAAAAGAAAGAAGTTCTCACTACCAATTTAGAAAGAAGATAGAAGATTTTTACAATGAGAAATCCATCTTAGAAGAATACAGAATATCCACCACTACAAATTTTGCACCATCAATAACGTCCATCTCACTACTATTACTTCAGGTACTCTTTAAATGTAGACCCTTTTTCTCAATACATTGGAGTCATAGGAATTAACCTCACACTTTATATCTCTGCATCTGATTAAATTTTCATCTCAACACATACATGCATCTACATCCAATTTTCCAACAATTCACCTTGCTTTTATACCATTCACAACCTCAAAAACATCTTTCAAGATCGGCTATACACCTCAAACACATAAATTCAAATTATGTCAACACCAAAACATTCCTACGATGGAGAGGAATGAAGGTGTACCATATCACACCTTAACTCAGACCTAAATCCACATATACAAGCCATGCCATGCTTCCACATACACCGAAGCATATCCGCAATTAGTGTAAACACCCAAGGACGGTCGAACCTATGTTAACACCATTAAAAATTCAAGTACATGCTTCACAAAATCCAAAGATGACTCATGGACCACACATAACACTTAAACACAATCTAGAATATTCCATCAACACCCTAAAATCCAACAAATCCTTCGCAACAACATACACCCAAAGAGCATACTCATTTTGTACACATGGTTAACCTTCCACACACTATAACACATGAATCCAACCTTGTGGAGCACCAAAACTCAAAAAATTTAGAATGAAGATAGATACATACATTTCAATCACACTCCTAGATTTGCAAAACCAAAAACCATAACGTGAAGAAATGCAAAGAAAAACTATTTCTCCTAGACAAAACTACATCACAATTCACACACCAATGAACATAATTTCTTCTACCAAATGATCCAAAATAGTAAACTATGGATATAACATCTTTGATCAATATATCTAAACAACACAAGTAGATCTTTAACCATGAAAAAGTGTGGAGCAAAGCATTGAACACTACTCTGCCATACTAACACACTTTACTACATTGTTTCCTCTTTTATTCAAATTTTCTCAAAAGAACTTAGAGACAAAGCACCACAAAAACCATCTCAACATATACACCACTTTCTCATCATCTCAACCACACAAGAGGTTGAACATCCCCAAACATATGCTCATCAAAGCAACACTAGAGGTTGACATCAATGATACTACTAATGACAACATAATGCAACCAATCAAAGCATCTCCATAGGTTGACATCAATGCAACAAGAAATATCTGTTGACATCAATGACAACACAATACTCTAACAATCTCCCCCTTTGTCATTGATTGTCACACATGATATGAAAAACCATCAATAACAACTAGCAACTTTGATCAAGCAACATATACTGCACATTAGTGCACACTACTCCCCTTTACACAAGCATCGACTATTTACTACACTTTCTCTTTTATAGGACTTCTCTCCTTCTTTCTTCATATGGTTTTTTAGTTAGCTTTCTCTCCCCTTGGACATCAATGGTAGAGGGAAACACATATTTCTTATTTATTTATTTTTCCATTTTTAGATCAATCACACATACTTTTTGTCCCCCAAGGGAAACACCTATAACTGACAATAACTGCTCTACAACCTCAAATTTCACTTCCTTTGACAGTACCAACATACAACACAATGAAAACACTTACTCCTTCTGACTACAACAACCAACAATACCACTACCTACCCCCCCTGAGAGGTAGCCACCAATATCAATCCAAAACAAGGAATGAATCTTGAAATCCACTAGCTTGATGCATAAAGTTATGCATCTAATTGAAAGGAGGGGAAATAACCCCTAACTTCTCCTAGAGATACTCAAAAGCATGCTTAGGAAGATTCTTTTTGAAGATATCAACAACTTGATCCTTAGTAGGACATACTCCAACTTCGCCTCATTCTCTGCAACCTTCTATGTTAGAAAGTGATATCGGATTGAGATATGCTTTTTCCTTGAATGCATTTCCATATTCTTTGAAATATTGATAGCACTTGTATTGTCACATAAGATAGAAATTGGTTTTTCATATGACACTTTGATATCCTTCAAGGTTTGCTTCATCCACAACACCTGTGTGTAGCAATGCATTCTACCTCTACAATAGATATTGGCATTGATTCCTACTTCTTGATTAGCCAAGACACCAACCTAATTCCAAAAAAGAAAGAACCACCTCTTGTACTTCTCCCATCATCCACACAACCTACCCAATCTGCATTTGTAGAAACACTTAGAGATAAATCAGTGTCCTTTAGATACCATAAACCATGTTTTGGAGTGCCTTTCAAGTATCTAAATATTATTTTTACTACTACCACATGTGTCTCTTTGGGATCTTCTTGAAATTTATCCATAAGACAAACTACATGCATGATATCTGATCAAGTAGCAGTCCACCAATCATTGATCTATACTTGCTTTCATTAGCTTTAGGAGATTCTTCATTCTTACTCAAGTTGCAGCAAGTAACCATAAGGGTACATATTGGTTTAGAGTCATCCATTCCAAACTTCTTTAGCATTTCCTTAACATATTTTGACTATGATATGAGCATTCCTTTCTCTGTCTAATTGATTTGAAGCCCAAGGAAGAAATTCATCTCCCCAAACATAGACATCTCAAAATCTTGTTGCATTTATTCTGCAAATTTTTTGCACATACTTTCATTTCCTCCAAAGATTATATAATAAAAATACACAATCACAATCAATATTTGATCTTTTTCAACTTTAAAATAAATATTTCTATCTAAGGTACCTTTGTTCAATCCCTGATACAACAAGTACTTATCCAATCTTACATACCAAGCTCTAAGAGCTTGCATGAGCCCATATAATTCCTTCTTCAATCTGAATACAATATTAGGATTATTTGATAACTAAAATCCTTTTGGTTGTTCAATGTGTACTTCTTGCAACTCAACATTCAAAAATATAGACTTCACGTCCATCTGATAAACTTTGAAAATCCTTATGTGTTGCAAAATCTAAAAACATCCTAATAGCCTCCATCCTTGCCATTGGAGAAAATATCTCTTCAAAGTCTATTCCTTCTACTTGTGAGTAGCCTTTACACACAAGCCTTTCCTTGTTCCTAACAACTTCTCCATTCTCATTCAGCTTGTTCTAGAACACCCACTTAGTTCCAATCACATTCTTGTTCACTAGTCTTGGGACAAGTTCCCAAGTCTGGTTCTTCTCAATATACATCAGTTCTTCTCCCATAGCATTGGACCAAAATTCATCTTTTCATGCCTCAATTACTATTTTAGGTTCAACTTTAGAAAGCAAACATAAATTTACTTATTCTTCTATCATAGCAACTTTTCTTCTTGTCAATACACCTCTACTTTTATCACCAATGAACTAGTCTTTAGAATGATTCTTCTACACATACTTAGGGGTCTTAGGGATCCTTTTGGGAGCATCTTCCTCTTCAACCTACACTTTTTTTTTCTTACCATCATTCTTCTCTTCTTCTTTGCAAGAGGACTCATTTGATCCATATCCTTCTATCAACACTGATCTTTTATGTAAGTTTGCATCCACTTTAACACTTTCACATTCAACAACCCTTTTTATCCTCTTCTTGTAGCTCTAGTAAGCCTTTCTTTTTGTATAGTATCCAAGGAATATTCCTTCATTATACCTTGCATCAAAATTTCCTAAGTTTTTTTCATCTCTTTTGATTTAGTACTTGCTTGAAAACGCTTTGAAATACTTGGCAGTAGGGGTTTTTCCATATAATCATAACTCATAGGGAGTCTTTAAACTATTTGTCCTTTCTTGCACTTTGTTAAGTATGTAGACTATAGTATGAATTGCTTCTCTCCAATAAACATCCAATAGATTTTCTTCCTTCATCATTGTCCTTGTTGCTTCTTGAATAGACTTATTCTTCCTTTCCAACACTCCATTCTACTGAGGAGTCTTAGGAGTTGAAAAATGTCTCTTTATTCCATGATCTTCACAAAAATTGTTAAACTCATTGGAGGTGAACTCTCCACCTCTATAAGATCTTAAACATTTTATTTTCATATCCATTTAATTCTCAACCATAGCTTTAAATTCCTTAAACTTATCTAGAGCTTCTAATTTTTCCTTGAGAAAATTTTCCCAAGTCATTCTAGAGTAATCATCAATCAATAACATGAAATATATGTCACCTTGAAAAAAATCTGTTTTTGTAGGTCCACAAAGGTCTGTATGCACCAACTCCAAAGGTCCTGTAGTAGAATATTATTTTACATTGAACCTTTTCTTTTTTGCTTCCCAACTTGGCATTCCTTGCAAGCTGCATTTATAGGATTTGTAATCTTTGGTAGATCTCTCACAACTTGAGTAGAGTTGATCCTCACTAAGCTATCAAAATTGATGTGACATATTGTTCTATGCCACAACCAAATTTCATTGATTTGAGTCATAAAGCACATACCATTAGCACCCTTAAGCTAATAAACATTTCCATCTATCCTTCTTCCTATAGCAACCAAAGATCTGGAGCATTTTTAGATCTCATAACCACCATCCTAAAATAGAATATTGAATCATTTTCTACACACTTTTCCTACACTTAGAAGATTATTTCGGAGACCCTTAACAAAAAGAACATAATCTATATTATGCTTTCCATCCAAACTGATTGAACCTTTTCCACATATCCTAGTAGATGTATCATCTCTGAAATTAACAAGACCTCGTTCAAATTTCTCAAATTTAACAAACTTAATCTTATCACTTGTCATGTGAGTTGAGCATCTGTTGTCAATAATCCAGTAGTTTTTTTCTCTCTAGCATGAAAATAAATCACCATAGTTTGATTATGACCTAATTTCGAAGCAACTTCCTTCATACATCTCATAAATTTAGCAAAATTAGTTCCAACATTCAGAGCCATGAACAAGCATTCATCATTAGATATATCAGCATCTTCTTTAACATAATAACTTCTCTTAATTGATTTACCTTTATTCTCCTTAAATTTGTCTTTTGAATCTTTGACTGGACATCTTGAAGCATAATGACCTATCTTTTCACAATTGAAACATTTGAAAGGAAACTTACCTCTGTATTTTCCAATGCCCTTTTTCAATCTCCTCACAAATTTTTCTTCTAACTCATTAAACTCATCTAGATCATATTCCTCATTCTTCTTTGCTTTTCCAACTTTAAAAGTATACTCTTTTCTTGAATCAATTGGACTAAAATCTCTCAGTTCAAAAGTAGTTAAAGCACCAAACAACTGATCTCTAAATTAATGAACTAAATTTTGAGCTTCTTCAATAGCAGAAACCTTATGACTATAATATTTAGGATGAGTTCTTAATACCTTCTTTATCACCTCATCTTCTTCAAGTTTTTCACCAAGGCCTCTAATGGAATTGATAACTTCACCCACTCTATGTATGTAGCCTATAATATCTTCATCTTCTATCATCCTTAACGTTTCAAACTTAGTCCTCATATTTTGTATATTTTTTGCTTAACCTTATCATCTCCTTCATAGATACTTCCCATCTTTTTCAAGATCTCACTAGCACTTTTAAGACTCACAAATTTCACAAGTTCCTAATTAGAAAGACCACTCAAAAAAGCATACCTTGCTTTTCCATTCTCATTTTCCTTGATCTCGTCATCAATACACAGACCATTTGTAAGCATTATATGTCCATTTTCAATAGACTTCCAAACTCCAAACCCTAGAGAAACAAGGAAACCTTCCATCATGGTTTTCTAGAATGCATAATCTAATCCATAATTTAGAGGGGCCTACTTCTTGTGCACCATCCCCGATCTACCTCAAGCAGTTAAGCTTTCTTCTAAGGGACCTTTCTCTAATACCAATTGTTGAATGCACAATACAACTAAGAGGAGGGTGAATCAGTTGTACATTAGAACATCAAAACCCTCAACAACATTTAGATTTGTATTAATCTTTAAACCCTTAACAACCTTTAAACCCTTATCATGCATAATTAGAATATACAAATAAGAAACAATAATGAAAACACATCCATACACATGAGAACACCATATTTACTTGGAAAATCCAAGAAGGGAGAAACCACGGTGAGGATTAGCTCATAATATAAAGTAATTGCAACACTGAATACAATAGGCTCACTATTGGAGGGCTCACCACCCAAAAGAAAGAAGGGCTCACTGCCAATGGATCCTTTCTAGTTTAGAAAGAAGAAGATAGAAGATTATTAAAATGAGAAATACATCTTAGAGAAAAAGAGAATATCTACCACTACAACTTCTGCACCATCAATAACATTAAGCTCAATGCTATCATAAGCTTCAAGTACTTTGGAAATGTAGACCCTTCTGCTCACTGCATTGGAGTCATAGGTATTAAGCTCACACTTCAGATCTCTACATCTGATTAAATCCACATTTCAACACATCCTTGCATCTACATCCACTTCTCCAATAATTCACCTTGCCTTTATACCATTCAAAACCTCAAAACCATCTTTCAAGGTCGGCTATACACCTTAAATGTGCAAATTCAAATTAGGTCGGCACCAAAACATTATCACAATGGAGAAGAATGAAGGTAGACCACATTACACCTTAACTCAGACCTAAATCCACATATGCATGCCATGTCATGCTTCCACAAACACTGAAGCATATCCACAATTAGTGTAAACATTCAAGGTCAGTCAAACTTGTGTTAACAACATTAAACATTTAAGTACATGCTTCACCAAATCCAAAGACAACTCATGAACCAAACACAACACTTAAACACAATCTAGAATATTCCATCAATTCCCTAAAATCCAACAAATCCTTTGCAACAACATACACCTGAAGAACATACTCATTTTGTACACCTAGTTAACCTTCCACACACTATAACACATGAATCCAACCTTGGAGAGAACCAAAACTCAAAAAAATTAGACTAAAGATAGCTACAAACATTGCAAGCACACTCCCAAATCTATAAAACCAGAAACCATAATGTGGAGAAATGTAGAGAAAAACCATTTCTCCTAAACAACATTGCATCATAGTTCACACACTAGTGAACACAATTTCTTTTGTTGAATGATCCAGAACAAGAATATCTAGATATAAAACCTCTAATCAACATATCTGAACCACAAAACAATATATTCAACCATGAAGAAATGCAGAGCGAAACACTGAACTCTACTCTACCATATTGAACATACTTTACCACACTATTTCCTCTTTATTCAATTTTTCTCAAAAGCACTTGGAGACCAAGCACCACAATCACCATCTCAACATTTGCAACACTTTCTCAGCATCTCAACCACACAAGAGGTTGAATATCCCCAAACATATGCTCATCAGACCAACACTAGAGGTTGACATCAGTGATACTACTAATGACAACATAATGCAACCAATCAAAGCATCTCCATAGGTTGGCATCAATGCAACAACAAAGATCTTTTGACATCAATGACAACATAATTTCCAACATATGGTTCCACTAGAACTGTGGTGGGTTGGATGTATTATTTGGAACCTTGTGAGGGGTTCCTAAATGGATTAGTTTTTTGTTATGGATTGAAAGTGTGTCCATGTAGGTTTTGACTTGGTGTACCAAAGTAATGTTACTAAATGGGTGGGATGTGTTGAAATTGCGATGTGTATGTGGGATTTGAGTTATATTGTGGTGGTGGTGATTGGTTAAAACTAGCTATGAATGTAGAACCAAGATTGGTTGGTTATTGTGGTGGGGATTGATGAAACCCAAATGTAGATGATGAACCAATATTGTTTGGTTGTTGTGGTTGCGGTTGATTAAACTCAAATGTAGATGTAGAGCCAAGATTGTTTGGTTGCTGAGATGGGGGTTGATTAAACCCAAATTTGGATGACAAGCCAAGATTATTTCATTGTTGTGGTGGGGGTTAATTAAACGTAAATGTGGATGATTAACCAAGCTTTTTTAGTTGTTGTTGGGGTAGGGGTTGATTAAACCCAAATGTAGATGATGAACCAAGATTGTTTGGTTTCTATGGTGGGGGTTGATGAAACCCAAATGTGGATGATGAAACAAGATTTTTTGGTTGTTTTGGTGGGGGTTGATGAAACCCAAATGCAGATAATGAACCAAGATAATTTTTTTGTTGATGTGCTAGAGTGTTTTGACCTGCTCTGAAAAAGGATCTATTCCTTGTTCGAGGTGTGTTTATTTTATGTGAATTGGATGTTGTACCCACTTGTGGTCCTAAATATGAGGGATTGGTATTTTGTATATAGTTTGGTTTTATGGGATGGATAGAATTTTGAGTTGCATCCATAGTGTGTGTTGGTGTTGCAGTTGTAGATGTGGAGGAAGATGGGTTTTCCATTGGTTCAGTCAATGTAGGTGGTGGTGGAATATTCACAGTTGATGTGAAATATGTCATTTGAGAAGGTGGCATGCTTGTGTTCAATTGTGATGAGGGTGGTGATGTATTAGGTGTCAATGGTGAAGGTTGATTTATGGCACCAAATTCGAGTGACACCGTATTCGGAGCTTCCCCTATAATGGTTGATATATCAAAGTCGGGTGGAAGCCTAGCTCCATTTTATGCATGTTACATGAAGTATTTGTTAGGGTCTGCTGACACTAACTCATCAATTATTCCCAAGATCCTAGGAACTTTTGATGCATTATCGATCTCTTCAAGCATAAGCCTTTGGTTTACATCATTCAAAGTGTAATTCTCAAATGGAGGAGATTTTGTGAATTTGTGTGATCACTAGGATTTTCACCAAAGTTTATTTCACTTGTTGGGTTGTACATAGGATTAGATGACGACTCCATCTCTTTGTGTTTTACTTGTGATCATGTGACAACCATAAAAAGTGATGAAAACTACAATGAATCTATTCTATATTTTTGATATTTTTAATTTTTATAATTTTGAGAAGTACAAGGCTAAAATGAATTTAGATCTATGTTTTTGGATTTTTGTGACAAAATTTTGTAAATGCAAAAGACCTTGGATATCTAACTTTGGATCCTAAAAGACGATTACCTTTGATGATTTTTTAGATTTGGACTAACATAACCAAGTGAAAATCATAAACCTCTAGTGATGATGGTGGTTTGATAAAAAAGTAGATTTACAACTAGACTTATGAGCTGAGAAATATACTTTTGTGGATGGGGGTAGTTTTGTAAGGATGAGGTTTTGACGATTTTCAGAATGATGACACTAGTTTTGACTTCTAAATTTTCTTTTAGTTTTCAGATTTCTAGATGTTCAAGACAATATTTCAAGGACTTGTGATATGATGCTAAATGATGTAATGTTTAACCTAAGAAAGATAAAATTTTGTTGGAAAATGTAGGAAAATGAATATTCTAATTTTTGAATTTTTATGTAAATAAGATCAGGTTTATGCACCCTCTAGAAATATTCCTTTTTTTATCTATCAGACAGATGTGGTATAGGAGATGTCGACCGTGGTGCAGTTTGCAATAGATGTGTTGCAAAACGTAATGATTGCATGTGGCACAAATGTGTTGTTGTTTGTTTGCTAAGGTAGATTTTTGACTGACAAAGAGATGTGGCTTTCTAACCAACAAATTCTTCGAACAAGCTAACAGATGTGTCACATTGTTTTTGTGGTACAATTACACAATTGTGGCACACAAGCTAAAAAATTTGGTGCATGTTAGATGCATAGGACAACTGAGAGGGGGATGAATTAGTTGTACATTAAAACATCAAAACCCTCATTAACATTTAGATTAATATTCAGATCTTTATTAGATCTTAAACCCTTAATCACATTTAACATGAAAGTAAACAACTGAAACAACACATCAAAACACCATGAAAAATAGAACACCTGATTTATGTGGAAATCATAAGAACGGAAAACCATAGTGAGGATTATATCACAATACAAAGTAATAGCAACACCGAATATAATATGCTCATTATCAAAGGGGTCACTACCCAAAAGAAAGAAAGACTCACTACGAAAGGATTCACTATCCAGAAGAAAGAAGATAGAAAAAGGGTGGCTCACTACCAATTTGAACTACTAAAAATGTATCTCTCTTATGTTGAAGGTACAGTTTCACTAAACCACAAACAACTCATCTATAAACTAAAATATAGGAACCTTCTACTCACTGGATCTAGGAGTCATAGGCATTAAAGCTCACACTTGAATCACCACACTTGATCACTTTTTCATCACTCTTTGCACTTTATCAACACAAAACCTCTCCTTGCATTTATACTATCTAACACCTAAAACAATCTCAATTAGGTTAGCCTTAAGGAAACATGTACAACTCAACTATGCAACATCAAATAGGTTGGCACCAAACACTTCCATAGTGTACATGTGAAATTAGATCATGTCACAACTTAACTAGGACCCAAATACACACCAAAACACTTCTCAACACTTCCATAAACATTAATCATCCTCCACAATTAGTGCTAGCATGCCAGGTCAGCTAAACTTTCACTAACACTAACAAGTGACCACAAACACTTCTATGGGTCCAAAAAATTCTCGCAAACCATACAACAATCCAAAACATCTCAAAATATCCCACATCATCATAATATTTTCCACTACTACTACAACCACTTGAAACTTAAGAACACCTTCATTTTGAGCAACCAGACACACTGACACTAACATCCAATTCACCAAAATCCCTTGTGGAACACCACAATACCTAAAACTTAAAGGAAGGTAGATACAATCAATATAAGAATGTTCTCAAATCCACAAGAAAAGAACCTTCATTTCAAAGAAATGCAAAGCAATCTCATTTCTCCCAGACACCCTATTTCACCATACAGACATACTGTCAAACACATCTTCCACTACAGTATAATATAAAACCTAAAACTCTGGATATAGAAACTCTAAACACCTCAAATAATCATATCCAAACCATTCAAGCATATCTTCAAACATGAAGAAATGTGTAGCAAAACATTGAACACGTTTTTGTCACACTAAACTCGTTTTTATTCAAATTTTCTTAAAAGCACTTGGAAACCAAGTGAACCAACTACATCAGCAACACTACTAACATTTGTGCAACACATCTACAAAATTTCTAACATCTCTCATCAACTATAGAGCATCCAACTATCTCTCCGAACACAACTTTTACAATTATACTAAAGTAAGACATCAATGACAACACCAACATTGTGTTGACATTGATACCAACAAATCCAAGCTTCCAACAATTCCAACAACTCTCTTCATACAAGGGGTTGACATCAATTACAACACCCAAAAAACTTGAGCTTCCAACAATCTCCCCCTTTTTCATTGATGGCAACACCGGATTTCTGGAAAAGCCATCAATAACAAAAGCAACCAATAGTAATTCTTCAACAAGCAGCAACAAGCAACACCCCCCTAACTAGGACAACTCTTTAATCTCTATACTCTCTCTTCATAGATTCTTCTCCTGCAACACCAACTCTCTCTCCCCCTTTGTTCAAACCATACTTTTCCATACACTACACTAACTGTCTCCATGCTTTTAGATTCTCTCCCCCTTTGACATCAATAGAAAAGGGTCATAGACTCATTCAACTCTCTTTCCTATATAAAACTCTTTTTCTCTCCCCCTTTGACAATATTCGAAGGGAAACACCTACACCTTTCACATATAATCTAAATAGGATTCTTCTCTTTTGTTTTCCCTTTTGACATCTGCATACACCAATTGCAACATCAGAAAGCAACTACATTGTAATCACTTTTTTGCACTCTCCCCCTTAGGGGCACAAAATATTCTCCATTTGACTTCATCAACCAACAATGATACTACTTACTCCCCCTGAGAGGTAGCCTTCATCATTCTAGAACAAAAGAATAAATCTTGAATTTCTCCACTGGACTAATGCACACTCTTAGGAATCTAGTTGAAAGAAGGAGGCGTAGTAACCTCTAACTTATGTTAGAGATATGAAATTGTATCTTTAGGAAGAGCCTTTGTAAAAATATTTGCAACTTGATCTTTTGTAGGCACATACTCTAGATTCACCTCATATTTTGCAACCTTCTCCCTTAGAAAGTGATACCGGATTGAGATATGCTTTGTCCTTGAATGCATCACTAAATTATTTGATAAATTGATAGCACTTGTATTATCATACAAGATACAAATAGGTTCTTTATATGATATTATGATATCCTTCAATGTCTACTTTATCCATAACACCTGTGTGCAACAAGATCTTGCAACAATATACTCTACTTTTACAGTATATAGAGATATTGGATCCTTCTTTTTGCTTAAGCAAGAAACCAACCTACTTCCAAGAAAGAAAGCACCTCCATTTTTACTTCTTCTATCATCCACATAACCTACTCAATCTACATCTGTGTAGGCACTTAAGGATAAATTAGTATCCTTTGGATATCACAGACCATATTTCGGAGTGCCCTACAAATATCTAAATATCCTCTTTATTGCTGCCACATGTGATTCTCTAGGATGTTCTTGAAATCTAGCTATAATAAAAATTGCATGCATGATATTCGATCTGGTAGTAGTTAGATATAGCATTCCACCAATCATTGATTTCTACTTGCTCTAATCAGTCATAGGAGATTCATCATTCTCATCCCAAACTTCTTCAGCATTTCCTTGACATACTTTGACTATGAAATGAATATTCATTTTTCTGTCTAACAAATTTCTTGCCCAAGCAAGAAATTCATCTCCCCAAACATTGACATCTCAAATTCATTTTGCATCTCTTTTGCAAACTTCTTGCAAATTACCTCATTTCCTTCAAATATTATATCATCAACATACAGAACCACAATCAAGATTTGATCATTTTCAACTTTAAAGTAAAGATTTTCTATCTACGGTACATTTATTGAGTCCCTACTACAACAACCACCTATACAATCTTGCATACCAAGCTCTAGGAGCTTGCTTGAGTCCATACAATGTCTTCCTCAATCTACAAACCATATTAGGATTGTTTAATAACTGAAATCCTTTTGGTTGTTTAATATATACTTCTTCTTCCAACACACCATTCAAGAATGCAGACTTCACATCCATCTGATACACCTTGAAATCCTTATGTGTTGTAAAGGCCAAAAACATCCTAATTGCCTCCATTCTTGCCACCAAAGCAAATTTCTCCTCAAAATCTATTCCCTCCACTTGTGAGTAGCCCTTACACACAAGTCTATTCTTATTTCTGACAACTTCTCTATTCTCATTCAGTTTGTTTTGGAATACCCATTTAGTTCCTATTACATTCTTGTTTGTTGGTCTTGGGACTAATTCCCAAGTCTGATTCTTCTCAATCTACATCAATTCTTCTTCCATGGCTTTGGTTTAATTCTTATCCTTACATACCTCAATCACTATCTTAGGTTCTAGTTTGGATAGTAGACACAGATTTACCTATTCTTATCTCATACCAGTTTTTCTTCTTGTCAACACGCCTCTACTCTTATTACCAATGATCTATTCTTTAGAATTATTCTTCTACACATACTTAGGAGTCTTAGGAATCCTTTCTGAAGCATCTTCCTCTTCAACCCACATCTCCTTTTCCTTTTCTTCTTATTTGCAAGAACATTCATCATAATCATATCCTTCTATTAGTACTGAGCTTTTATGTGGTTCTTCATCTACTTTGACACTTTCACTTTCAACTACCTTCTTCAGCCTCTTGTTGTAGCACTGGTAATCCTTGCGTCTTGTAGAATATCCAAGAAATATTCCTTCATCTAACCTTGCATGAAACTTTCCCAAGTTTTCTTCATCTCTCTAGATATAACATTTACTTCCAAGCACTGTGAAATGCTTGAGAGTTTGAGTTATTCCATACCATAGTTCATACAGAGTTTTTGAATTGTTTACTCTTTCTTGTACTCTATTGAGTATGTATAATATAGTATGAATAGCTTCTATCCAATAGACATCTTGTATATTTTCTTCCTTCATCATTGTCCTTGTTGCTTCTTGAATTGTCTTATTCTTTCTTTCCACAACTTCATTTTGTTGAGGAGTTCTAGAAGCTAACAAATTCCTTTTTATTCTAGGATCTTCACAAAAAATTGTTAAAATCAGTGGAGGTGAACTCTCCACCTCTGTCAGACCTTAAGCACTTGATTTTCAATTGCATTTCATTCTCAACCATGGCCTTAAATGCTTTAAAATTGTCTAGATCTTCTAATTTTTCTTTAAGAAAAGTTACCCAATTCATTCTAGAGTAATCATCAATTAACAACATAAAATACCTATCACATTGAAAGCTTCTTCTTCTTGTACATCCACATAGGCCTATATGCACCAACTTCAAAGGTTCTATAGTAGAATATTCTTTGATATTGAACCTCTTTCTTGTTTGTTTCCCAACCTAACATTCTTTGCAAACTGCATCGATAGGCTTTGTAATCCTTGATAGATCTCTCGTAGCTTGAGTAGGGTTGATCCTCACTAGGCTATAAAAATTTATGTGACACATTCTTCTATGCCATAGTTAACTTTCATTGATTTGAGTCATAAATCATTTACCATTAGCACCTTTGATCTGATAAACATTTCCATATGTCCTTGTTCCTTCAGAAACCATAGTTCTAGAGCTTCCTTTTTGTATCTCACATCCACCATCCTTAAATACAAGATTATATCCTTTGCTACACATTTTTCCTCCACTAAAAATATTATACTAGAGACCCTTGACATTAAGAAAATTATCTATATTATGATTTCCATCAAAACTAATTGAAACTTTTCCACATATCTTAGCAGATGTATCGTCACCAAACTTAACAAGACCACCTTCAAACTTCTCAAGTTTAACTAACTTACTCTTAACACATGTCATTTGATTTGAGCATCGGCTATCAATTGTCTAGAAATTTTTCTCCTCTCTAACATGAAAAGGAGTCAACATAGTCCCTTTGATGTTGTGACCTATTTCTAGAGAAATTTCCTTCATACATCTCTCAGAGTCAGTAGAATTAGTTCCAACATTCAGATCCATGAATAAGCATTCATAATTTTCATCATTCAGGTAGTCAGATTCATCATTAGATATGCTAGCATCTTCTTTAAAATACTAAATTCTCTTGATAGATTTACCTTTATTATCCTTATATTTTTCATTTGAAACTTTGGTTGGACATCTTGAAGCATAATGACCTATCTTTCCACAGTTAAAACATTTGAAAGGTAACTTACCTTTGTATTTTCCATCGCCCTTTTTCAACCTTCTTACAAATTTTTCTTCAATTTCATCAAGATCATCTAGATGTGATCCATCATCCTTCCCTATTTTTCTAGCTTAAATAAAGTCACTCTCTTTTCTTGAAACATTTTGACAAAACTCTCTCATTTCAAAAGTAGTTAAGCACCAAACAATTGATCTCTAGAATAATTATTTAAATTCAAAACTTCTTCAATTGCATAAACTTTAGGACTATAATTTTTTGGAAGAGTTCTTCATACCTTCTGTATAGGAGCGAATTTGCACCCCTTATCCAAATTCCCCTTTTTCCCTTCATCACTTTAGAAAACCAAATTCGAAGGCCAAATTCCACATAAGCCCGTTGCCTTCGTTCCACTTGGCGGTTGCTTTGTGTGTCGGCAAAGGAATAACTATTAGAGATGACCACACAATGCACAAATGTCTGTGTAGTGCGCTTATGTCCTTGGAAGATCCCTACACTTGGAGCTTGCAGAGGCATTACACATCCCATTGGAGGTTGATTTGTAATGCCCCCTTCGACTAACCGACCCAAATATGGTCGTTTTCTTCATTCTCTCCCTCAAATTCACTATTCATTCTTCTATTTAATCCCTTGAAGCAATCTTTCTCACAAGCTTAAGCATTCTAGCATTCACTCCTTGCATTTCCAAGCATTTAAGCAACACTTTTGCACTCCATAGCAACAGCAACAACACTCTATCAACTCTGTAGAGAAAGTGTGGAACCTACACCATTGCAGCAAAGGATTGAGTCCTCTCATTTTCTCCTCCATTAGCCTTGAGTGCTCTTGGTGGAGGTGGTACGATTTCTACTCCTCTCCTCTACGATTTGGTGGGTAGCACAGTACTATTTTTGTAGTCCTTTTGTGTTCTTTAGTTCATTTCTCTCTTTATCATATATTTCTCCATTATCGCTATCTTGGTTGTTCGTGGAGGTGGAAACACCTAAATAAGGGTCTAACTGAAGTAGGACCCTATACAACCACCCAACAATTTTCCTTTTCATTTTGTGTAGGTGGACATGTTGCTTGGAGTTAGCTGTCGAACAAGTATCTATGTGAGATTATTATTTTCATCCTAATTTTTGTTTATTTGCTTTATCATATTCGTACATATCTTGCCTACTTCATAGCTTTGTTTTGGCCCTTTGGAAGTAGTTAGCTAGGTTGTTAGTCCATTTTCTAGTGTTTGACCTTGCTTCTTTAGTCCTCTAGTCATACGGATGCCAACACACTTGAGAGATGTCAGCGCGCCACATTGTTATCCCAGAACCGCGCTTTCATCCTTAGACAAAGAGCTTCCTGCTCGACATAAAGTTAAACCCGAAAACTAGCTTGCCTAGCCCCATTCTGTGTTTCAAGTTTACTGAATGATTTAAGGACCTTATTGTCCTCATCATTCTCATCCCGCATTTCCTAATACCCCATTTAGCTTAGGTAAGTTAGGGAATCCTTCCGCTCTTGGCCCTCCATGACCTGGGGCCTTGAACGTGGTTGGTCCCCCTCTCTTACATTTTTGGTGAACCCAACGTGAACCAATGTTTGTTCATTCGTTGGTGTTGAAGCTTTTCCCTTATACCTTATGACCCTTGTGCCCCTAAGTTTTGTGAAGTTTTATGAGCATCACAACCCATTCCACAACCTCTGGGTATATTGTTAGGAGAAGTATACAACACCTCCCGATGGAAAGGATGAAGGTCACTACTAGCTTCTCTATAGGCATTTTCTTTGGTCCCGTCATTGGCTTGGCCATGCAGGAGCAGTTTTCTAGGGGCGAGATAGGATTCTCTGACGAGACTAATGATGTCCCCACTCCTCCCACGTCTCCTACACCATTGTCAGTAGATGAGCATGAGGTTGTTCACATACCCACATAATATGTCTCAACCCTCAACAAGGGGTTGGGTGACTTGGAACATCATTTGGAAAGAGACTCGAAGTTCGCTAGGGCCACCTGGGTTATCAGTGAACTAAAGTACATGGTGGGAAAAGACCGAACATGCATAAAACTTTTGGCTAGCCTATCTAGTCTGACTGATGCATGTGCTTCTCCAAAAAATCCTAACATTATATGAGGAACCACTTTTGAAGATCATGAGAGGTAGCTAGGATTGTCAATGCCTCCTACGTCTGTAGACATGGTCGATACCGTACCCTCAATTAGCATTCCCTCTACCCCCAAGGGACCTGACACTATCAAAGTGAATAAGATCCCCTTGGGTTTCAACTTCACCCCTCCTGTCACCTCTAGTGGTGGAGGATTTGGTAGTGGTAGTGGCTTCACCAGGGAGGATGGTGTTGGTGGAAGTAATTCTGGTGGAGGTCATGGTGGTGGCTTCGGAAGCGAAGATGGCTCTAGTGGAGGCCCTACTGGTGGTGGTGGCTCTAGTGGTGGTTCTGATGGTGGTCACACTGGTGATTCTGGTGGTGGCTCCAATAGTAGTTATAGAGGAGGTTCCTCTAGCCCTCTATCTTCTAATGACATGATTTTGAATACCCTCCTTTAGAATATGGGTAAGATGCAGAGCCAGATAGAGAATCTCTCCTAAGCTTCTACCCAACCTATCTTCCAACCCTTCTTTCAGCATAGCCCATTGTCAGTTGCAATCCTAAACACTCCCTTCCCTCAAGGAATGGAGATTCCTAAATTTTAGAAATACATTGGCAAAGGGGACCCACAGACACATGTTTCCACCTTTAACACCTTGTGAAAAGATTTCTTCCATCATGATGTGTCGATGGTCAAACTATTTCCTCGATCTCTCAAGGATAGAACACTTGAGTGGTATTGTTCCTTACCTGATAATTCAATTTTCTCATTTGAAAAACTTGTAAACTAATTCTTACGGTAATTTCAAGCTAACATCGGGCTGAAGATGACCTTTTTAGATCTCGTCCAGAGTAAACAAGGTGATAATGAAAAGATCATTGATTTTATAGCGTGATATCAAGCGCTCTTCTCAAAAATCTCATATCTGATGCCCGATTCTTACATGTAGAAGGTATTCATAGGGAACTTACAAATACCTTGGCAAGAGAATATTTCCCTTATGAAATACCCTTCTTTCAAACATTTGTGTGCAGCTCTACGAGAGTATCAGCAGATGGTGGTTCAGTTCGGCGGGCCCTCCTCGCGCTCCCATTCTAAAGGAAAATCTATTGTGTCGATCTCTGGAAAAGGAAAAGTTGTTGCGAATGTAGTGGCCACTGCATATGAAAATGACCTCAAACGCAACTGAAAATTCACAAAGTTATAAGAATCTTATTCCTCCATCTTGTAAAAGTTGTTGAAGGATAAGATTGTAACCTTGCCAAGCCTTGAACCTCTTAAAGAACCATACCCTAGCTTGTATGATGGAAGTACCTATTGTTAGTACCATCAAGTTAACGGACATGATACCGAACATTGTATGCACCTGCTTCATGAGATACAAGAATTCATATAGGATGGTACTATTCGTCTCAATGGTAGCAAACAAAATGCAAACAAATCGATGGTAAAGAAAATAGTGAACTGCAGATATACATAGACCCATTTCTGTCACATTCTACTAACATGATTGTTGATCCCACTAATTTTATCACTCATCCTGACACCTATATTAATATGGTCATGGTTACTTCTACTGCACAGCCTTTGACTGTATCATTGAATATAATGTTCATGTCGTAGGACTTACCCTTAAATAACAAGCCCTCGACTCTTTATATTCCCACTAACCTCAATGGCAGCATTGTGACAGGGGTCCTAGTAGACCCTACGAGTCAAGTGAATGTTATCACAGAAGAGACATTGTGACTTAACTCATTACATAGAAAAGAATACGAAGAAATGAAATCTACCATCTGTACACACAATGGTCTCTCCCTTAAGCCCTATGGATCGATAACTTTATCCGTCCTAGTTGGACCTAGGGTTGTTGACATATTTTTTAATGTTATCCCAAAGTCAGATCTGTTCAAAATGAAGCTAGGCATACCCTGGATAGCTTCTATGAATGGAATTTCCTTTGTTATCCATAAATGTTTAGAGTTCTCCCGTCAAGGTATTGTACATGTAGTGCATGACACTAGATACCAGCCTCTGGTGTCCCGTGGGGGATGTTTGTTAGACCATTTTTGGCCTGCCTCGGTTGGTCTGCTTCCTCCAAGAATGAACCTACTTTACAAGAGTTATGTAAAGTACAAGACTAGGGAAAAGGGACATCCAAAATTGGCAATTCCTGTAACACAACAACTAGACACCTCCCCTTCTCGAAAAGGGAAGGAGAAGGTAACCTCCCCTCTAGATGACTCATCTACTCCCCTCTCTTGGGAGGAGTATCAGATGAGTAAGCCTAGCTTCTACCCGTTGAGTCCGATGATCCCTCTAATGAGCCTAGTTTATGGTCTAATTTTTTGGTAGAATCTATGATTGGTTTGTTGAAGTTATCATGGACCTTGACGTTATGTGTTGATATTTTTATGATATTTCCTCATAACTATAGACATTGGGCATAATCTTATTTTTGAAAATCTTTAATGACATTGACATGTTATATGGACTATATATTAATTTTGCATGTGATTAATGAATGTTCTTTAAGGTAGTTATAGATATACAATTATTGTGTGTCCTAACATTGCCATGCAAATATAATTTGAAGATACTAAATTGAGAAAGCCGCCACTAGCTGGGCATGCACCATAATTTCCAACAAGGGAATTGTTCAAAGGTCAAAGGAGGAGGATGGTAGGAGATTCCCCATTCAAATCAAATGTAACCACCTTCTAGTGGACTTTAATGTTGAGCAAGTATTGGTGTTACTATTGTGCTAAATCTACAGACACGTCTGACCATATTCCATGCGTGCGTAACCGCCTCTCCATTTTCTCCGCTTTCCCTAAATTAGCATCCTCCCAGTTCATGGATTTGACCACCTTAGTTAGTTGGTAGTATAAATAAGGATTAGATGCTCCTTTTCAGAGGGTTGCGCGATCTGATATTGTACTTGAATTCTTAGTTTTTAGTGATACAATTACGCTACTCTTTTGTACTCATGTTTCTTGATGAATAAAATAAAGTTTTGAGTTTGAGAATCTGAGTTTTCATTAGTAGTAGAGGATACTCATCCAAGGGGGGCCACTTGGTGAGCAATTCGTCCTTAGCTTAGTTTAGCCTAGTTGTTACTTTTTGTTCAGTAATTAGTTAAGAATCTCACATTGACTGTTCTTTCAGCCACTAGAATTCCATTATGTGACTATTCCTACAGCCAAAACAAATAGAGTAGTTTTATGTTTGTTGTTTATATTTTCATTTTTGTCATGCATTTCAAGTTTAGTATGGTTTTTGGTTGATGTTCAACATTTATGTTATTCCTTTCCAAGCAATTTACTTTCAGAATTGCATCTTTCTTAGCTGTAGAATGAAAATTGCTACTGTAAGTTCCTAGTGCACATATTGTGTTGACCCATTTCAAGTTCACATCCCTGGGTTGACAAGTTAAATGCACCTTCATGATGATTGAATGGCTATTTAGTTTAGATTTCCAATCTCTGAATCACAACTGTAAGAGCTTAGTTGTTAAATTATTGGAGGCCAACATTTTTGGCATCGTTGTCAGGGATGGTGTCAAAGTATGGAGTTCTTTGTATTCATTGGTAATTTTTCTTGTTTTAGTATTTCTGAAAGTTGTTATTAGTTTACGCTCATTTAGAAAGTAATGACCCCCTTATTCTTTACCAATTCTTTGTGTGAGTTGGTTGATAGTGAGTTGATACCACATGCATAGAGGAAGGAGAAGGGATGCTTATGGGAGATTCCTTCCTAACAATCCTAATCCATTCCAGCTAGTTGAATATCATAACCTTCCAAGAGAAGAAGAAGAAGAAGATCCACACCCCTTTGTTGATGCATTTCCTGATCTGACTAGCTCTGAAGTTTCCTTTGAAGACCAAAATCAGCTTGAGAACCCCTTTTCTTTGGAACTACATCAAGCAAGCATGGTTGATGCAAATAGAAACAAACCTAACCAACCAGCTTTTCCTTTCCCCATTGCCCATCAAAATGAAGTTGACAACATAAAAAAAATCCATGCTTCAACACTCCCCAAGTTTTATGGACTTGTCACAAAAGATCCTGATACCTTCTTGTTTAAGTTTGACATACTCTGCAAGAGTTATGACTATACCACTGATGCCCATAGGCTTAAGCTATTTCCTACCACTCTGAAAGAACCTACATTAAGATGGTTCATGAGCCTAGGAAGAGATACTGTGGAAACCTAGGAGGACATGAAGAAAAAAATCATTGAGAAATACAAGGAGTATTGCAGGGGCAGTGAAATGAGAGGAGGTGACATTTTTAGGATGCAACAAAAGGAAGATGAGAGCCTAGAGGATTATATTGCAAGGTTTTTATTTTGCCTACAAAAATCTCTATACCATACACTTAATGAAGACTTACAAAAAATTATTTTCCTAAGAGGAATCAATGACAGTTGTATTGATTCCTTGGACGTGATAGGAGGAGGAGATATCTCCCAAGTTCCTTGGGAGGATATCAAGAAAATATGCTAGAACTACTCTAGTGCAGCCTCAAAGAAAGGGAGAGCTTACCAATCTTCTATGGGTAAGTCATCTACTGGTGGAGTTTCAAGAATGGAGATTACTCATTTGTTAGAAAACTTTAAGAAAGACATTATAAACAATCTAGCTACTTAGTTGGATACACTTCAGGCCAAGAAGAAGCAAGAGAAGGTAGAGGCAATGTTGGCAGAGTATTGCCCCCATTGCAGACAAAAGAAAAAGGACTACAAATGGAAGATGGTAGCTAATATTAAAGGCAAAGAGATTGCACCCAATTTCAAGCCAATTTAGATTGAAGAAGATCAAGACTACTATGTTGCACAAAGGAGGCCTTGGGCTCCAAGACAAGGTATGCCACCAAATCCACTCTCTTATGTTGGGCCATATTTCAATTCCTATTCATCCGGTAACCAATGACAACCTCCATATCCATCCAACTATGGAAGATATGCACCACAACCTTGGGGTAACCCTCCAAATACTTGGCCCAATTTTCAAAACTATCCACCCCAATGGAAACAACCTCAAGGGAATTGGCAGCAATTTCAAGGGCATTGGCAGCCACCTCCAGGAAATTGGCAACAAACAAATCAATGGAGGGGAGGAAAAAAATGGCCTACCTAGAAAACAAGTTACATGCAACCACCTTCTCATCCCTAGGAGCCTGCTATAATGCCTCCACCTACTAATTCAAGCTCAAATGCACCTAAACCTACTCAACTACCAGCTCAGCCCACACCCAATCCAAATAACAAACCACAACAATAGCCTATATACTCTGTTGATTCAAATCAATTATATGCATATGTTGTGAGTGTAAGTGACATCCACTTATGTTCAGGAACTACTTTACCAGCCCCTTCCAAGCCCATTATCACTGAGCTTCCTGTGGAAGAGGAAGAGGAACCTCTGAATGATCCCATTTAGCCAAGTGCACCTAAAAATATTAAACCAGTCCAAGTCAAGCAGACTGAACAAGAACCACCATTTCCTCAAAGATTGGAAGTTTCCAAGAAGAAGGAAGAAAAGGAGGACACAACCTTTGACATCTTGGATTAGTTGAAGCATATATGTGTCCAGATACCCCTATTTCAGGCCATAAAGGATGTCCCAATCTATGGCAAGGAAATTAAAGAAGCATGCCTCAAGAAGCCAAGTAGGAAGAAGAAAGACCCCACTATGGTTCATGTGGTGGGATAGCTAGTTGACATCATGCTTGGGAAAGTGACTATCCCTAAGTACAATGACCCAGGTAGTCCTATGGTAGCAGTTGTTATAAATGTGATTCAAATAAAGAATGCTCTAACTGATTTAGGGGCAGCAATAAATGTAATGACCAAGGACATCTTGCAGTAACTAAACATTGCAAGCATGAGATCTACTCCTACTTTCCTGCAGCTTGCTAATAGTTATGTTGTTAAGCCTAATGGTATAGTGGACGACTCTGTGGTAATTCTAGACTCTTGGGAGTACCCAGCAAACTTCATGATTATTTCTCCTAAAGCTAGACTAGGCAAGTATCCCATTATTCTTGGAAGGACATGGTTAGCAACTGCAGACACATATATTGGATGGCAGTCAAGTGACATGACCATTTTTGATGGGAAGAGTACCAAAAATTTTGTTCTTTATCCTCCTGCTCAGCCATCCCATGATGAGGATAATCCCGTGTGGCTACATGTTGGTGAAGAGGCCGATGAAGTTAATTTTGTGGCACAACTTATGATGTTAAGAAGAAGATCCTTCATGCAGCTTCAAGATGAAGTATTGGTTAACATTATTCAGAACCATTGTGAAGTGGAGGAAGCATCCTCTTCTCATTCTGCTACTCTAGTCAAGACACTTATGCCTGCTCTTACTGTAGCCATTGTTCTTGCAGACGAACTTCCTGTAGCAATAGGTACGTCCCATGCATTGTTTCCATATGAACTCAAGGTACCGTGTGTAAAAAAAGCAGCTATGATAGAGTCAACCACACAAGTACAGGGGTTAGAAGGAAAGTATCTGAATGTTAACAACAAACTGAGTGAAGAACAACAATTGTTATTGGGAAACTTATTAAGGACCCATCAGCATGCATTTGCATGGGAATATCATGAGATGAAGGGATTGGATCCTAAGATTTGCACTCACAGAATTTACATCAAAGATTACTACACCCCATTGAGGCAGCCACAAAGAAGAATTAACCCTACACTAAGAGAAATTATCAAAGGATAACTGTAGAAATTGTTAGATGCAAGATTTATCTACCGCATTTTAGATCGCCAATGGGTGTCTCCATTAGTAATTGTGCCTAAAAAAGGAGGGAAATGGTGATTTTGTGCTTATTACAGGGAACTTAATGCTGCATCCAAAAAGGACCATTTTCCCTTACCTTTCATAGATCAAGTTTTGGACTCACTTGTAGGAAAACAATACTTTTCTTTTCTAGATGCATTCAGTGGATACAACCAGATCCAAATTGTACCAGAAGACTAGGAAAAGACCGCCTTTACCTGTCCATGGGGGACCTATGCTTACTTGGTACTCCCATTCGGTTTATGCAATGCACTTGCAACTTTTCACAAGGCAGTCATTAGCATATTTTTTAGACATTTCTCATGATTGCATGAAAATTTATATGGATGATTTCACCACCTATGGTGTTGATTTCAATGAAGCATTGGAGAATCTCAAGAAAGTCCCACAGAGATGTGAAGATCACATTCTCTCTTTAAATAGTGAAAAGTGCTTCATGATGATGTAAGAAGGTGTAGTTCTTGGACACTACATCTCTCACAAAGGAAATCAAGTAGATCCTACAAAGATTGAAGTAATCACAAATCTTCCCACACCTGCAAAACAGAAGGATGTTAGGAGTTTCTTGGGCCATGCTGACTATTATAGGCATTTCATCAAGGATTTTAGAAAAATAGCAACACCATTGTATACCCTCCTCACTAAAGATGTTGAATTCCAGTGGAATAAAGATTGTGACAAGGCATTTTTTTATTTGAAGGAAGCCTTGACTCATGCTCCTATACTCAAAGGACCTAATTGGGAGCTTCCTTTACACATCCATATAGATGCATCAGATTATGCCATAGGAGCAATCTTAGGATAGATAGAAGGAGCTATTGAAAATGTCATTTCTGTTGCCAGCAAAAAAATGCAAGGAGTTGAATTCAACTATAGAGTGACAAAGAAAGAAATGTTGGCAGTGATCTATGCCTTGAAAAAATTTAGGCATTACATAATAGGCTACCAAATCTTTTTGCACACTGATCATGCAGCCATTAGATATCTCATGAATAAACCGTTGATCACAAGTAGGCTAGCAATATGGTTATTGTTGATGCAGGAGTTTGACATAACCATTGTAGATAAACCAGGGAAGGCCAATGTTGATGCAGATTTTCTCTGAAGGCTGACTACATTAGAGGATAATCAAGCCATAGATGACTCTTTTCCTGATGAGCATCTATTCTCCATCAATGTGCAAACACCCTGGTATGCTGACATAGCTAACTATCTAGTCAAAGGAAGAGTTCCTCCTCACTTCTCTCCAAAAGAGAGAAGGGCACTCATTGAAAAATATTTTCCTTTCTCATGGATTGCTAGATGTTTGTTTTATACTGGATCACTGAAAAATATTTTCCTTTCTTATGGATTGCTAGATGTTTTTTTTATACTGGACCAAACCATGTCATAAGTAGATGTGTGAGAGAAGATGAGACATATGACATTTTTCATGCATGCCACAATGAACCATGTGGAGGACATTTTGTAGCCAAGAGGACAACAATGAATATTTTGAACACAAGATACTATTGGCCAACAATCCACAAGGATGCAAGAAGGTATTCCAGAAAATGTGATAGATGTAAAAGAATGGGCTGACCAACCAAATTTGATGAGATGCCATTTTTCCCTTAGGTAGTAATCACTCCCTTTAACAAGTGGGGATTGGATTTTGTAGGACCCATTGACCCTCCATCAAATGGTAAGTCATATATCTTGGTATGCACTGATTATGCAAATAAATCGGTAGAAGTTAAGGCCATGAAGCATGCAAGAAATAATAAGGCTGCATAATTTATTTATGAGGATATTTTCACAAGGTATGGAGTTCCAAGAGAGATAATGACTGATCAAGGGACTCAATTCACATCAACCCCATTTGCAGCACTAGTTAATGAGTTCAACATAATACATAGGAAGTCTACTCCTTATCACCCCCAGGTCAATGGTCAAGTTGAGGTGACCAACAAAGGAATTGAAGCTATTCTGACCAAAACCGTAGCTTCCATAGAAAGGATTAGGCAAAAAAATTACCAAAATTTGTTTGGGCCTACAAAACTACTCGGAAAACAACTACAGGCTTCACTCCATTTGAGTTGTTGTATGGAAAACCAACCATGATGTCCATTGAATTTGAACATAAGACTCTTAGGACTATAGTAGATTTGGGGATGGATATCTCAGAGGCACAAAGAGAGATAATCTTGCAACTGAATGCTTTGGATGAGATGAGGAGAGAAGCCTTGCATCACACAGAGGTAGTACAGAATCACAGAATCAGGTGGCATGATAAATTTATCAAGGACAAGAAATTCCAACTAGGAGACTGGGCATTGCTTTATGATTCCAAATATCAGGACAATGTTGGAAAATTATAGACAAGGTGGCTAGGACCATATGAGGTTGCTAAAGTATTCCCTAATGGTGTTGTCCAACTCACTACTATTGACCCAGTCATATTCAAGTTGCTTTTCAATGGTCATCGTCTCAGATTATATCACAATCCAACTTCCAAGGAGGAGTTCCTACAGCAATTCACTTAGCATGTTGCACCCGAGCATCCTGCAACCGAAGGAAGTGGACCTAGTGTCTCTCCTTCTGGCTAATTAAGGTATGTACTTGTCATAATAAAGACTTCCACTTTTGTGGGAGTCTATTTCTTCACCCATCCACCCATCTTCCCATCCATTTCCACCTTTCTCTCTCTTCCATCACATCACTTCATTCCACTCCACCTCATTCCACCTCATTTTCATTAATTTCTTAACTTATTTCCTAAACAGGCGAATGGTACTTTCTCTACAATCTTTGCAACAAATCCTCCACACATTCAAGTATGTGCACATTAATTGCTATATCTTAATTGTCTTTTAGTGCATTCATTTAATTGTTGTACGTTAATATGGGAATTCACAATAGCATGCCATTATTCCCTACCCCTGTCAAATCATCATTTCGCATGTGAGGACACATGCCCAAATTTAGGTTGGGGGGACGAAAAGATGTGAATACTTTGCCCACATGTCAGTCCATGCTAGTCTAGGTCAGCAAAATTTAAATTGAGCCAATTTGAAATCTAAGTGGGAGGACATATCGCATGTGTGAAGTGACACCAACTCTCACCACCATTTCTCTCCATCCTAGCTTTCATTTATTAATCCTTCCTTGCCATTATTAACCCTGTCACAATCTCAAGCTGCAAACAAAAGATAAAAAGGGAAAATTTTGTTGACATTGGCATTGGAAATTTAGCAAGTGTTGCAAGAAGGTGAATTTGGTTTTCAAACAAGAATTACAGGAAGTAAACCGCATAGTGATTTCTTGCTTGCACACAATGGGAGGTGGGTTAATTTGAAATAAACCCATGGTGCATGATATATTATTGCAGGATGACCCTGCCTAGCTGAATTCAGGAACTGTGGTTGGTTAGATTATTTCATGAAGCTAGATGGTTTTGATGAAGGCATTGCACTATAATTCGCCCAGACATTGTCCGAAGGGAAATCCAAGATAAAAGGGTTGGAAGTATTGGCTTCCAAAGAAATAATTATAGAAGTTATAGGGTTACCTGCAGACAGTGAAGATTACACTATTTCTAGAGACGCCAGGTCAGCCAGGGGAGAATTTATAGAACCGAGCAACCCTCCATTGAGCATAGATAAACAAGGGGCAAAGAGAATGTCTCTACCTGAGCCATTGAAGTGGATAGTTGTTTATGTCATAAAATATATCATCTGTGAAGGACACCAGTCAAATCTACATTTCGTGCATTTTAAACTCTTGAATCACATGAGGCACGGGAGGAGGATGAATGTGTTGATTGTGATATGAAACCTTCTTTCACTCATGGTGGTTGAGACTTAGAAAGGTAGGGATGATTTCGTTTCCAACCATTGTTTGATTAAATTGCTAGTTGAGAAGTCTCTGCATGATGTTTCTGGAATGACCTAGGAAGAATTCATAAAAATTGATCAAATTAGACTTGAGCACTTGCAACCTAGGTTTTTACCTCAACCCTGTAGGTCTAGTAGGATATTGAGCATAGTTGAAGCCACTCTTGGTGCTTCAACCTCTGGCGCAGGCCCTAGTGCAAACCCTCCTACAGCAGAAGAAACCATAGTAATCAGCTCTTCTAGGACAGAGCACTTAGACAAAGAAAGTCCTCCTCTAGATTCTAATGATGATGTTCCACTTGCCATCCTAATGAAAAATAGGGAACAGAAAAGAGAGGCAGAAATGAGAAAAGGAAAAGCCAAAAAATAGTCGACAGAAAAAGAAGTACCAAGCTCTTGGAAGAGGAAGGCTAACACTATTCATCCTACAGCCAAAGAAAAACATGAGAGCCCTCCCAGAAAATCAAGACCCGCTGGACCATCCTTTGGTATGCCTCCGCAGGAAAGCCCTAACTCTAGATAAATATCACAGGGGGACAAAAAGTCTCTAATGGGGCAAGTGAATATCACGGAAGAGGATGTATTTAAGATGACAACAAACATAACATTGGCAAATCTTGCTGACATTGCAAAACAAGTGGAGAATCAAGGGTATGAGGAAAATCAGAATTTCCTACAGCAAGAATCCCTGCAGCCAAAAAAAAAACAAGAACAATCAGTACCCCTAAAGCCAAAATTGACGGGACAACCTGAATCCTTGCAGTTAGTACTATATGGAGAGCAAGCATTAGTGCTAGGGAAAATGCTGGTGGGAATGCATAAACCCCCTTATTTCTGAATGCACATGGTAGCTATGCATTTATGGAAAGAGATGCAAAGAAAAGAAGAAGAATGGAAGGAGGAGAAGTGCATATTGAAGAAGGAAATTCAAAAGAAGGATGAGGATATTGAAGACAAGGGTGTAGAGATTTCCACCTTGAAGAAGAATGTGGATGATATGGCAGCCTTAGTACCATAAATTTTTGAGTGCAGGGCCCCTCCAAGGGTCTATGCTTTGCATTTGAAGGAGAAATATCTTTCTTTTAAGCTGGGAAGAATTGTCTCAGGTTTGAACCCTTCTGTTGAGACTCCTGTTAATTTTTTCAATGCTTATCAAATTGCTTCCCCTGAAATGAAGAATTTGATGTGTGAGTTTTATTTGCATAATTATGTTGTGACTCAAGACCATGATTAGAATCCACTGTTGTATGTTGGAGATGTCTAATTAAGGGCATTTATGTCTTGGGTACAAAATGAGATTAGTTTGGAACAATAATATGGGGCTTATAAGCAATTGGATTCCAACATCCCTCTGCCCATAAGGGTTGAATCAAGGAATCCAAGGGACATTTACAGGGAATGGGACAGAATGTTTTACAGACCTAGCTATGGTAATAGGATTACACCTTGGATAGAAGTATTCTATAGTGAGTATGAGGTAAAGGAAAAAGAAAAAGAGGATACCATGAAGAGATACCTCTCACATAGATGGAACAGCCTAATTGATGAGCTAAAATAGGTTGAGCCTCATTCCATCTAGAACTATGTTGCAGCACTTAAAATAATTGATAGATATATAGGTTGGAAGAACAAAGGGACAATTTTGGCTTCCCCTGACTTTTCAACCACCCCTCCTAATGTGGCTCGTACCAAACTTCAGATTTAACAACTATGATATTGTTGCAGAGAGACAGAGATGGAGCATATTGGAAAGATTGGGAGGATTCTATTGGGACCCTGATTCGCGAACAAAAAACACTAATGTAGGGTAGTTTTCATTTGCAAATTTCAGAGCATTAACCAAGCAGAAGAACAACTCTTCCCCTGTTGGAGGACCAGCAAGACCTTAGGTTGGGGGAGTGATGAGCCTAGTTTATGGTCTAATTTTTGGGTAGAATTTATGATTTTTTTGCTGAAGTTATCATGGACCTTGACGTTAAGTGTTGATATTTTTTATGATATTTCCTCGAAACTATAGACATTGGGCCTAATCTTATTTCTAAAAATCTTTAATGACATTGGCCTGTTATATGGACTATCTATATTGTTGATGGGTGTTTTAGCACATTCCCAACATAGGTAATGCATAGGTGCATCACCTCTCTTGAAAGGTAGAAATTCACAACCAAGTTACCAATCGCTACCCCAACATCTCTCGAATGTCAGATTATGACAATGCTTGGAATATCTCAGTTGATGTTTGATGTGATTTTGCTAGGCCATTACCCTAGGGTTAGTAGTTAGATGAGAACTTGAGGGAAATTCCATAATCAAAAGCCTAGCTAGCAAACTTGAGTGAAGAAAATGCAGGGCCATTGTCACACACTAGTGCATAAGGACAGCCAAAGTGATTTAAAATAAAACTCTCAAGAAAATTCGTAACTACCTCTGTTGTGAATTTCCTACATGCAATTGCTTTTGTCCATCTGGTGCAATAATCTAAAGCAGTTAGAATGTACATGTGTCTTGTAGATGATGGTGGGCTTACCAGACCAATGAAGTTGAGACCCCACTACGCAAACGGCCTCACCTCTACAACTGATTGCAACGGGACAACAACGTTCTTTTCCCTGGTGGCAACTGTCTAACATATATGGCACGTGCAAACATGATTATGAGTGTACTTGAAGAATGTTGGCCAATAGTACCCTACTCTTAATATTTGGTGTGTGGTAAAAGGACCAGATCCGTGACCAGTATCGAACTTGTCATGAAACTCCTTCAAGACTCGATCTACTTCTTCTTTTCCCAAGCATTTCCGATAGATACCTTCATGATTCTTCTTATATAAAATGGATCCTTGCAGCATGTAACTTCTACTCTTCATCTTGAGGGCACGCTTTTGAACTCCTTCCAAGCGGGGTGGGCACTTGTGATTCAGCAGATAGTAAACAATGTCTTCGTACCACTCCCCTGGGGAAATCTCCTCAAGCTGGTATTGTTGTACTGTAAGTTCAGGCCCTGCATCTGCTACTGCCTCAACTATTGTTTGGGTGAGTGCTTGTCCTCTGACTAACTTCATGGGTTGGATCTCCATGTCGTATTCTTGCAACAACATGACCCACTTTGCTCTTTGTTCACCCAGCTCATTTTGCACAAGCAATGTCTTCACTATTGGGTCAAGAGCAATGGCAAACACCTTATTGCGTAAGATATAATGTTTGAACTTCTTAACTCCTCTAACAAGGGCATATGATTTTTTTTCCACATTGTGGTATCTCAGCTCAGCGTCTTTCAAGGGATCACTCATAAAGGCGATCGGGTGCTCATTTCCATCATTGTCTTTCTGGGTCAAAATGTTGGCACACAAATGATCTGAAGCAAATGAATAAATATAAAATGGATTCAAGTAATCTAGGTTGACTAGCACTGGTGCTTCATCAATTGCTCATTTAATTTCTTCAAAGGTCTGCTTTGCTTCGAGAGTCCACTCAATCTTGGCATCTTGTTTTAGCATGGCGTTGAGTGGCTTGACAATTTCAACAAAGCCTGTAATGAACTTTTGCATGAAGTTGATCTTTCTAAAGAAAGATTTGAGTCTTTCTTGCTGCCTGGCAGCTGAATTTTCAATAAAGATTGGATACACTCAGGATCAATGGAGATGACTCTCTCTGAGATAAGATGCCCAAGAAATTTCCATTCAATAACTTTGAAGATGCACTTTTTAGGATTAAGAGAGACTCTGAGATCCTGACACCTCTGAAAGACTTTGCTTAAATCGGCAACATGGTCACTTTGTTGCTTAGATAACACAGTCAAATCATCCATGTAGATGATTATACACTTCCCAATCAGATCTTTAAATGCAATGTCCATGGCATGCTAAAAGGTTGTGTCGGCGTTGATGAGTCCAAACAGCATGTGTCTATAGGAAAAGGTGCCCCACTTGGTGGTGAATGTTGTCTTATTGCAGTCCTCATACTGTACCATTACTTGATTGTACTCAGAGTAACTGTCGAGGAAGGACATCATTTGTGAACCATCAATGATCTATAGTACATCATCTAGCGATGGCACCGAATAATTGTCCTTTTCTAAGGCTCTGTTCAGATTGTGGAAGTCTACACACAATTTGATCTCTCCATTCTTTTTCCTAACCGGGAACAAGTTGGCCACTCGTGTAGAGTGCCTGACGAGAAAGATAATCCTGGCTAAAAGTAATTTTTGTACTTCTTTGTAAATGATTGGTTCCAACAGGCATTGATGGGACATTGTCTCTGTCAGAATGGTTTCACATCTAGCTTGAGAGGAATGGTATGTGTGATGAAGGAGGTGTCATAAGTCTTTAGATCTTTGTAGCTCCATGCCACCACATCATGATACTTTTGAAGAGCATCCACAATCCCTTTCTTTTCTTCCATAGTACACACCTTTCCAATAAAAATATTTTTAATTTCCTCAATTGTTCCAAGGTTGTGGACATCGCATTGATTGTTAATGGATTCTTTTTTTCTTTCCGGTCTTGGTCTCTAATATGATCTAAATCAAATATACGCTCTAGCTAAACCATACCTCTGGGAATCATGTTGTTCTTGAGGTTAATAACTCCTTCTATATCTAATTTAGCTTCTTCTGGATTAGTCTCATCTATTATTTGTGTGGCAAACACAACAAAGCTCATGATGAATTCAAGGATATGCTTGTCGTTATTAAATAGTTGGAAGCGAGTGACATTATTTAGGACAGATGGAGTGGATTTCAACTCAACTATGAATCATTTGAGACTAGATAGGGATAGGGGTTGTAGCGTGCTGGCTGCTTGAGCCAAAGCATCAGCTATATGATTTTGGGAGCGTGGGATTAGCTGAATATTAAAAGCATCTAAACCCTCTAGGAGATCCCAGACTCTATGCCTATAGTTGGCTAGTCTTCTGTCATGACAGGAATACAACTTTCTAACTTGCTTGACTACCAACTCGAAATCACCAAAAACTTGCAGCATCTTCACGTTCCTTCTCAAATCCATAAAAAGACCACGAACTAGAGCTTCATACTCAGCTACATTATTGGTGTAGTAAAATTGTAGTCTATGGGAAGCAAGATAGGTCTTACTCATTGGGTTGATAAGTTCAAACCCGACGCTAGCTCCTTGTTTTCACTTGGTTCCATCGAAGTGAAGCATCCAAAACTTGGAAGGCTCCTTGAAACCTAGTCCAATGATGTCTCAATTTCCTTTTGGCTTATTGTTTATCTCTGTGACCTCTGGAGGAAGCGTTGATTGGGCATGACTGATGGCAGGTTGTTCTGGTAGTATTTCCTTTGGAATTTCCCTTTGGGGAGTGACTACTCATTGGACCTGTTCCACTGCTATTTGGCATAGACAACACTCAAACTCAGAGTGGGCAGTGTTGTGAACTCTGCACCAATTTGGCAACAAGAGCTCTTGGAAATTCATTTGGGCACCCAGGTTGAGTTGGTCTTGTACACACTTCTCCATGAAATCTTTAAAATTGTCTAGCAGTACCAAGTCACTAACTTCATAAGGCTCATCATCTGATTCCACCAATATTTTTGTACTTTGAGGCGCTTGGGCCAAGTTGGCTAGGGAATTGCATTTCACCAAGAGTACTTCAGCGACCATTTCTTCTTCTTGAGGCTCCAATTCTTCTTGACAAGTGAAGGGGCAATAATTTACCAACTCTGTCTCAACAAACAATACCTCATTGGTGTTATTATACTTTGTGATCATGTACTTCATACGGGGCTCATGATCTATACAGATCTTATTTGGCAGTCCCCTCTAGGGTAGCCACATGTGAGAATGATCTGTTGCAACATATCCATTCAGCATTCAGGTGAAGTCTCATCCAAGGATAAGCCCATAGGTGTCGTGGATGTCGGCCACTTGAATATCAATGAATTATTGTACCCTTGGATCTACAACAATCTACATTGGAATCCAATTCATTTCTCCCACTATGTTAATCTCATTGTTTTCCAGCTGGGTCACTTTCCTTCTTTAAGGTGTGGGAGTAATCCCAAGAGCTTTGCACACTGCCAAGGGCATAACGTTTGATGAGGCTCCTAAATCAAGCAGGAAATTGTACAAATTTTTTTTGAATATCCAGATGGTAGTGAGGAAGGGTGGAGTTTCCAACCTACCTTGGAAGAGGCCCATAGGTGTGTCCACCTAGGCTACTTGGACCTTGTTCTTATCACCAGCCTTATCCCTAGTCTGCCCAGAGGGCTAATCCTTGGAGTTTTTCCTGCCATTTTGATCTGATTCTTTTGCAGGTTGTTTACTCGTAGATGAATTTTGAGGTGGGTCAGCCTTCTTTCCATGAATTTGTTGAATAACAGGTTCATTTGGAGGGTCTGTGAAAGAGACTCTTTTGGCAGATATTTCTTGTGCTGCCTTAGAGGAAGGAGTCCCATTAATGACTCTAAAGAAATCATGTCTAATGGCTAGGACCTTAAGTAACTCAAAGGCAGACAGGCTGATTTTAACTTTCTTCAACTCTTCAGGAACATATTCACCCATTTGTTCGATTTCAACTTCGAAGGCTTTGCCTATAGCATAACTAGAGGGTTGGGATTGTGTTTGGTTTGATTGACTGTGAGGTTGATTCAACTGCCTATCCTTGTGGAAGTATTGAGTAGGCACATGGGGAAGACCAGGATTGTTGTTGGCATCGGGATCCGGTGGGGTGGTGAAGTAATTGGGAGGAGTGGATGTAGTAAATGGTCCCCCTACTTGTTTGTTCCTTAAGTAGTATGAAGTGGCTCTCTGATGGAATTCATGTACTTCATCTTCAAGGGGTTCTTCATCATCTATAGGACCATTACCTACTAAATCAAAAAACTAAGATAAGGCTTCGCCGTTACTTACCTCCTTTACTTCTTCGGCCTTCGGAGAGGAAGTCACACCTTTTAGCTCGTCACTTTCGCTTCTTGGGAATGGGGTTTGATTGACCACAAGCACAGAAGAGTCATAAGGCTCAGACGGGACTATGTCTCTACAATTTATGCTATCAACAGCATTTTGGACCTCCACTTGGAAGATCTCAACTGTTTGGAACTTATGGCAGTCCAACTCTGAATGCCTATTTGTTTTGTGAATCCGGCACCATCTGGATAAGGTAGCCTCGACAAGGTATACTCCACTAGTCATCTTCTCATTGTTGGAAGGTTGATCAAGAGGGGTAGAAACACCTCCATTTTTGGGCCTCATATTCCACACTTGGTTTTTCCTCTGGGAAGGTCTCCTCTCAAAGCTCTAATTTGAATTTTTCCCTCTATCATAATTTTGTCCAGAAGAGGTGTTGGCCTGGCGGTCATCTCTGTTGTCTCAATTATCTCTATTATCTTGGTTGAGATTAGCTTCGATACTCCATTAGGAGGCTTGCAGCTGGTTGTTCTGATTTCTCAAGTGTGTCATCTCGGTGGACATCTTTCAAATTGTTTCTGTCAACTCATCCAATTGACCCTTCTTTGTGTTGCTTGGTTGCAATACTTGATTCTAAAGGAAAATGAGCAGGGCAACTGGTTGATTCTGTTGAGCAGGCAGAAATTTTGGCCCTTGCAGGTATAGGGGTGTTTGGGGCTACTGCAGATACACTTGTTGTTGTTGGGACTGCAAGTAATGAGGCACAGAGATGCTTGATTCATGGGTTGTCCCATATGAGGAACTATGGGTAGCTAAGGTACCTGGTTCATAATTGGTGTGTGATGTTGGAATGCTTGATTGAGCCCTTGAATCTACATGGGATGGGAAACTGCCCCCAAGGCATGCAGTGGACCAGAAATATTCTACCTAAAGTTCGTGCTAGCTTTGACTGCTTTGATGTAAGCATCCACCAACCTGGCGGGTGGTGGGTTCATCCTCTTCATGAATGCTATAGTGAGATTGTCTAGGGCAGCATAGTAGTCTAGAAAAATAACAGCATCATCGAGTGTAAATGGGGCTTGCAACCTTGAGTATGCCCGATGGAACTGATCATTAAAGGAGCCTATCGGCTTGTTAATCTCTCCATGAATAGATATGAACTGCTGATATAATTCTAAAGGATTAATCAAAACCTTATATTTCCTTCAGAAGGTAGCCTTCAAAAGTTCCCAAGTAGTAATGGTCCCTATTGGTATATTTATATACCAATAGAAGGCTTCTTATCCTAGAGAATAAGGGAAGATTTTGCACGCCATGTCCTTGTGATCGATCTGCATATCCTTCAGTGTTGTTTGGAAGATCTTGATATGTTCTTCAGCTGCCTTTGCGGATCCCGAGGATTGAACTTCTTGCAAAATACTTTTGGATTCTTAGGCATGTCATGGTAGGAATTAAAGTGCAATGGAGAGGGTTTATTCCCTATCCAAGCCATGAGGGGAGGTGGGGGTAGTAATTGTTATTGAATAGTAATCTGAGGTTACACAGGGACAGCGGTAGTTGGGACTACACCTTGGACTTGTAGGGTAGGGGAAGAGGAAGCACCCTGGCTATGGGATGGATGAGGCCCGAAGATAGCTTGGAATGGCTGAGTGGAGGATGGATGAAAGGTAAAGGAGGTGAAGGTGGGAGGGAAATGTAGGTGATGGAGGAAGAGGAAGAGGCTTCATCTCCACCCTTGGTTCGCTAAGCCCTTGTTAGGGGCTGCAACTCTTGAAATTCCCCTTTGTTTGGTGTTGACCTTAAAAAAATTTGAAACCTTTCAGGGGAGAATGATCCAATTCGATCTATCTTAACTATTCCCTCCTTCTAGCGTCAGTTATGTTGATGGGTGTTTTAGCACTTTCTCAACACAAGTAATGCATAGGTATCACCTCTCTTGAGAGGTAGAAATTTGCAAGCAAATTAGCAATCGCTACCCCAAGGTCTCTCGGGTGTCAGGTCATGACAATGCTTGGAATATCTCAGTTGATGTTTGATGTGATTTTACTGGTAATCACAGGAAAGACTTGCATATTTGGTTGGATACAAGATGAATCATGGAATGGAGTTTCTAAAATGGAAGTTAGAGTGTAGTTTGTTGCAAGTTCGAACAACATTCTAAAAATCTAATTTTATCTTAAGATTTTTCTTTACGATGTGCAATAACCCTTAGCATAGGTCACTTATTAAAAAAAAGAAAAAAGGCAGGGAAGAGAAGAGGTTCCTAGATCTAAAACTGACAATGAACAGTAATCATGGAGGGTTCTATTGTGGATGGCTTCCTTAAAATAGAGTTCTATTTAACCAGATTAACTCATGGTCGACATCCAAAGGAAAATACTTATCTTTATTATTGATCGAGCCCTTCACTTTTTGCATATGATATTATATTATCATCGGGCTAAATTTTTATTTGACTTATTTAAAAGTCACTATGAAGTGACATGGCATCGACAATTTGGTAATAATGTTTACATTTATAATGTGGATCGACACTTCTTTGAGAAATTATCTAGGTGATAATTATGTCAGCATTTGTGGTAAAAGGTATAAGACAGCAGATTCTAAATTCATCATGATGTCTTACAAATTTCATGTGAATTGTTTTTTCATGGACTTCAAATCTCATTATGATTTTAAAAAGTCATCGAATGACTTGGTAATTGGAGGAATAGGGAAAAGTATATTTTATGGCTATCATTTTGGCTGAGTATAGAACCCTAGCCACCACCATGGTATACTTGTAATTGTTGTTTCTCAGTGGTTTAGCTGGTTCTAATAGGATTGTCAGGGAGAAATTTATTGTGTTTAAGCATGATGGGTATGGCTGCTCTGTTTGATGTTTTTCTTTGGCTAAAAGCTTGAATCTGGAAGGAGATTCGATGGCATTACTCAGTTGGGTTGGTAAATACTTCATTACAATTTTATCATGCATTTCTTTTTCAGCTTCATGCGCGTTCAGGTATCGTTATCATCATTTGTTGTTTATTTTTATCAAAAATCTGCAATTGGACTTCTTGCTCGAATTAGAAAAGGTGTAAGCGATTTTACTTTTCAGAAGATAATGCATTTCAGTTACTGAAGAAATAAATGATGCCCTAATAGAATATTATTTCTATTTGTTCTTGCAATGAGGGTTTGTGACTTTCCGTCGATGGGTAGTCATGCATTTTGTGAAACCTATCAGTATCATTGTGGATTTAAATGGACTTATTTCATTCGTTACAAAAATGATGGTTATCTTCCTAAGGTTTTTTGAAAATAGATTCATATGGCTATTTTTTTCAAATGAAGGAAATGATATTACTTGTTCATATTTCACTTCTTTCAAATCTGGGTTTTGAAAAATTCTTGCAGTTTGAAAAGGGAGCATTACTTGAAATATTCTTGTCAGAGTTTGAAACGGCCTTCTGTATAGGCGTTACACAAGATTATTCTCCATCTGTTGATCATCATTGTATTGGCTCAATTTTCTAAAAATAGTATGGGGGGTTTTAGATTCTTTTGAAAATGACATCTTTGAAGACTCTTTTATTGGCATATCTATATTTTTGAAATCATATAAATACATTTTTTGATCACTATGAGATTGCTGATGTGATTTTGTGACAGTGTAACTTGTTGTATCAAACAAGAAAATGTTGAAAAAGGCTCTATAATAAAAGCTTAAAATATGATGCAGAGTGTAATTATGAAAACCTTAATTTATGTAATATTTTAGGGATTCATTGTTTTGAATCTTTAAGGTATTAGATGGATTAAGGGTGTGAGGGGTTCTATGAGCTTATCTGGAAAACAAAGAAATCCTCTATATTATTTGTAATTCCGTAATCTGAAAAAGGGGTTGGTGCTCCTTGAAATTGGTGTTTCAAAATGACGGGTTGGTGCTCCTTGAGTTGGTGCTCAGAAATTAGCCTATAAGGCATTGTTAACAATGGTTTTCAAATAAGAGCTTGAAAGGCAGTAGTTTAGGAGTGGTTTTTCTACCCCAGGAGGATTTTCCACTTGGAAAATCTTGTGTCTCATTATTCATCTATTGTTTCACTGCTTTTCTATGAGAATGCTTTATTGTTCATTGTTTTGCAATTAAATTTCTCATTTCAGTTTATGAATGATTGCATTCAACTCATGAATGCACTTATCATTGAATTATTGAGAACAAATATGTGTTATGGTTTATTTTTCTAAAAATTGGTAAAATAGGTTTAGACACTGATTCACCCCCCCCTCTCAATGTCTACCCATAACTCCAACAATTGGTATCAAAGTTTAGGGTCCTCTGATAGGTCTAAACCACCTAGGATTGATTATGCTCTTGGAGTCTGTTTAATATGTCACGAGCTCAAGAAGGTACTTTTGTAACTAGAGCTCCATTATTTGATGGAGCGGATTATGTGTTCTAGAAAATCAAAATGGAAGCATATCTGGTTTCAATTGATCTTGATGTTTGGACCTATGTGTTAAATGGGTACACTGTACCAACCACAATACCCACAGATGCTACTAAGAAAAAGAAGTATGAAACTAATGTGAGAGCCAAGCATGTCATCTTGTGTGGTTTAACTAAAGATGTGTTTATTAAAGTCATGCATTGCAAACCTACTCTAGAAATCTTGGAAAAACTTGAAACCATTTATCAAGGAAATGAAAAAGTCAAAATATGAAAAATCCTTACTCTCAAACATCAGTTTGAAAAAATGAGAATGAAGGATGATGAAAAAGTGGTTGAATACTTCCTAAGAATATATGAAGTTTTCAATGCTATGAAAGGATTAGGAGAAGATGTAGAAGAGTTTGATGTGGTTACAAAGGTCATTAGAACCTTACCAACTAAATTTGAATATAAGGTTTCAGCCCTTGAAGAACAAAAACATTTTGATAAGCTTATCTTAGATAGTCTACAGGGAACTCTTACTGCCTATGAAATGAGAACACACAAAAACAATTCAACAAGAAAAGAAACTTCCTTTAACATTGAAAAGAAAGAAAAATTTGAGGTTAGTGAGTCAGAATTTTTTGATTCTAAAGAATCCCATTTTGTTAGAAAACTTAAAAATGGATCAGGAAAATATAAGGAAAAACTTCCCTTTAAGTGTTTTAACTGTGGAAAAATAGGCCACTATGCTGTAAAGTGCCCCTATGGTGATCAAAACAGTGACAATGGGAAATCTGAAAAATAGCCTAAGAAGAAGGCCTATAAACCTAAACAAAAATTAAACTTCAAAAATAGGAAGACTCTGTTTAGTGAAGATGAAACAGACACTGAATCTGAAGATTCATCTGTAGAAGAAGATGAAACATTATTCATGGCTGAAATCACTCAGCAAGAAGATACAAACATCAATGATATTGAAGAAGGTGAAGTAGATCTAGAAGGTGAACTGAAATGTGCTTTAAAAGAGATTAGAAAACTCAAAAACCAAATTCTTTCTCAAGAACAAAATTCTGCTCAAGCTCTTGCTCAAGAGTAAACTTCAAATCAAGAAATAGTCTCTTTGAAGACTCGGCTTGAAGAAGCCAAGAGAGTTGAGGATTGTCTTCGTGTTGGCATAAGTCATAAAGATCAGGAAATAAAAAGACTTGAACATGAAATTGTTGATCTTAGGAAGACCATTGAAAAGTATGAAAGTAATTTAAAACTGAATGACATGCTTAGCAAGCAAAAATTGAACAAGGATAAAACTGATATAGGGTTTGAGAAGGGTGAATGTTCTAATGATGATGCAAAGCAAAAAGATGTTGCAAACAAAAGTTCTAAATCAAATCATCTTGATTCTGATAAGAATCATGTTAATCCTGTTAGGAATAACCTAACATCATACAATTTCAACCCTTTATTTTATGGGTATTTCCTTTTCTGCAACAAATTTGGCCATAAAGTGAGCTCTTGCAGGCTTATGAATCCTAGAATATCTAGGTTTGGTCATAAGCAATACTTTGGTTTTGTTAAACAAATCAAATTCTTTAAATGCAATACTTTGGGGCACTTTGTCAAGTAGTGCAAAGCTGATCTACAAAATAAATAGCAGAAAACCAAAAAGGTTTGGAAACCTAAGAATATCAAAAACATAGAGCAAACTATGTTAGTCCAAACTGCTTTTCATCCAAGAAAAAGGACTTATGGGTCCTAGATAGTGGTTGTTCTAACCACATGAATGGTGACAAGGATAAATTAATAAAACTTGAAGATTATGTAGGAGGATATGCGAAGTTTGGTGATAATTCTAGTATACAAATTAAAGGTAGAGGTTCACTTCTTTTGAATGAGGACACTCCTATCTACAATGTGTACTATGTGGAAGGTCTAAAGCACAATATTCTAAGTGTTAGTCAAATTTGTGACAGTGGTTATCATGTTATGTTCACTTCACAGGGATGTGAGATTAAAAACAAGCTTGGAAAGGTTGTTGCAGCTGGAAGAAGGACTAAAGGAAATGTTTACAATCTTCTTGACACATCAGGTAATGACAGTAATCAAGATATGTGTCTAATGGGCCAAGTTGAAGAAATTTGGTTATGGCATAAAATATTAGGACACAAACTTTGAAAATCTGGTTAGAATCAGTAAAAATCAAAATGTTAGAGGTTTACCAGTCCTTAACAAACCAAAAAATTCGATGTGCAAAGAATGTTTAAGTGGTAAACAAACTAGAGTCAGTTTCAAAACAAAAGAACATTCTTCTTCAAAACCTTTACAGCTAGTGCATACAGACTTGTGTGGACCAACTAGAACAAGGTCTATTAATAGTGAAAAGTACTTTATTCTATTTGTGGATGATTATACTAGAATGGTTTGGGTCACATTTCTTAAACACAAATCAAAAGCTTTTGAAAGGTTCAAGATCTTTCGTAAACTGGTTGAAAAAGAATCATATTTAAAACTCAAATGTCTAAGGTCGGACAAGGGAGGTGAGTGCACCTCTTAGGAGTTTATTGATTACTATGAACAACATGGTATTAAGAGGTAGTATGCTGCCACTAGAACACCTCAACAAAATGGGGTAGTTGAATGTAAAAAATAGAACAATAAAAGAAATAGCTAGAACAATGCTAGATGAGACTAAGTTACCTGATATGTATTGGAAAGAAGTTGTTCATACAGTTGTATACATTTTGAATAGAGTGCAACTTAGGATGAAATCTAAATACACCCCCTATGAACTATGGTATGGAAAAACAACTTCCGTGAAGCATTTTAGAATTTTTGGAAGCAAGTGTTTTTTCAAGAAAGATGATGATCATCTTGGCAGCTTTCAATCAAAGTGTGATGAAGATATCTTTTTGGGATACTCAACTCATAGTAAAGCCTATAAATGTCTTAACAAAAGGCTTAATAAGATTGTTGAAGTAGTTAATGTAAAAGTTGATGAAAGACCACATTTAGATGTTGAACCTATGCAGGATGATGAGGCAGAAGAATTTGAACTTGAAATAATTTCAGAAGGATTTGGAATAGCAAAGCCTAATGTTGAATCAACAAGTCCTAAAATTGAAGAAACAAGTCCTGAAAAGTGTGTCTCAAAAACTCCTTCAAAATATCTTGTTAGATACCATCCTAAAGATCATATTATTGGGGATAAACATGTAGGAGTTCAAACAAGAAGAAAGATTGTTGAATCTAATGAAAAAGCTCATATAGTTGAGCTTACATCTTTCTGTTTAGTTACACAATTTGAGCCTAAAAATTATGATGAAGCTCTTACTGATGAATGTTGGCTCAATGCTATGCAAGAAGAAATTGATCAAATTGAGAAAAATAAGACTTGGGAGTTAGTCCCAAGACCAGATGACAAGAATGTCATTGGTGGCAAATGGTTTATAGAAATAAGCTTGATGAAAATGGTAATGTTGTTCGCAACAAGGCAAGGTTTGTCTGCAAAGGCTATGCTCAACAAGAAGGTATTGTTTTTGGTGAAAATTTTGCACCTGTTGCTAGACTTGAATCTATTAGAATATTCTTAGCTTATTATGTTTTCAAGAACTTCATTGTTTATCAAATGGCTGTCAAAACTGCTTTTCTGAATGGTTATTTAGATGAAGAAGTATATATAGAACAACCTAAAGGTTTTATCTGCAAAAACAAACCTAATCATGTTTACAGGCTGAAAAAGGCCCTATATGGCTTAAATCAAGCACCTAGAGCCTGGTACTCTAGGCTAGATAATCATTTGATTTCTAATGGCTTTGTCAGAGGAGGTGTTGACAGCAATCTTTATGTTAAGATTGAAGGTTCTGATATTCTGGTTGTTGAAATTTATGTAGATGATACTATCTTTGGCTGCAATAATATTTCTTTGAGTAAAAAATTCTCTCAGATTATGGAGTTTGAGTTTGAAATGTCAATGTTGGCAGAGTTAACTTTCTTTTTGGGTCTTCAAATTTCTCAACTTGAAACTGGTATATTTCTCTCTCAAAGAAAGTATGCAAGAGAGATGCTTAAGAAATATCAAATGGATGAATGTCATCCAGTTAGCACTCCAATGGCTACAAGCTGCAAACTTACTAAGGTTGATGATTCTCCTGATGTAAATCCAACTGAATATAGGTTAATGACTAGTAGCTTGTTATATTTAACAGCCTCTAGACCTGACATTATGCAGGCAATTTGCATGGTTGCACAATTTCAGTCATCACCTAAGGAAACTCATGTTATTGTTGTTAAAAGGATCTGTAGATATGTTCACGACACTCTTGATTATGGACTTTGGTATCCTAGAAGCAATGATTTTACTTTAATTTCTTATAATGATGTTGACTGGGCTGGTTGTTTGGATGATAGGAAGAGCACCAGTGGTGTTGCATTCTTTCTCGGTGATTGTTTAGTGGCATGGCAGAGCAAGAAACAAGAATATGTTTCTCTTTCCACTGCTGAGGAAGAGTACATAGCTGCCACTTCTTGTTGTACTCAAGTACTTTGGATGGCACAAACTCTATCTGATATGGGTATTGAAGTTCCTAAACTTGTTCCTATTCTATGTGATAACACTAGTGTGATTAATATCTCCAAAAATCCTATTATGCACTCTCGCACTAAACACATTGCTATCAAGTTTCACTTTCTTCGAGAAAAAGTGTTGGCTAATGAGGTCTGTTTACAATTTGTTGCCTCACAAGAACAACTTGCTGAAATTTTTACTAAGCCTTTAACTAAAGAGTTATTTGAAAGGTTGAGACTTTGATTGGGAGTTATCTCTCAATCTTTACTTCTCTAAATTAGCCAGTTTTGGCTTAAGGGGAGCTTGTTACAACTTTCATTCTTTCATAGCTCTCTTGTAGTTTTAGTTTACTACTCTACTTGCAACTGGTTCATATGGTATTTGGTTGGCTTCTCTGTTGTGTTTCATGGCACTGCACATTCTTCTCTTTTATCCTTTGTCATTAGGCAAAAGGGGGGAGAGTTATTTTTGTTTTGCCATCAAGGACAAAGGGGGAGTTTGTTGGATCTCAGTTGTGTTCATGGTTTGTCATTGATGAAAAAATCACTTATTTGGGTCTCATGATTTGACTGCTTCATATTTGGTCTCTTAGGATCTTTATGCTCTCCATATTCAGTATTCAACTATCTTGACATGATACATTCTTGATGGCTCTTGATGATGTCTATTTCAAATTTCAGCTTACTTTGTTTCAAGTTGTTTACAGTTGGTTCATCTATGGGATCTTGATAACTATTATTTTAAGATTTCTCCTTTGTAGATGTATATGTTTCTTAAGTGGACTGACAATGTTGATTATGATCATGCTACAGGTCCTTCATCATCTTGAAGAATATTTGTTCTTATCATTCTTGGGTTATATGATGATCTAATGTGCTTCAGGTATTCTCAATTGGTTATTATCAGGAATGATATATTATTACATTATCTTTGACTCATTAACATCTTTTTGGATCATTTTGGTTGCTTGTACATCTTGACACTATCTTGCATACTCTTGTAGTATCTCAGTTTGATCAGCTTTCTCATGTCTTTCTTAAAGACTCTAAAGCCATCCGGTTACATCCTGAACTCACTTTATTTGGAGGCATTGAATTCATTTTGGTTCTAGCAACTCATTTGTTTGATGGTATTTCTTGGTACACATGGCATATGATTTTAACATTTTACTTGTTTTCAAAGAAGTCTCCAATGCTTGAGCTTGGACTTCATGGTCGACATCCAAAGGAAAATACTTATCTTTATTATTGATCGATCCCTTCACTTTTTGCATATGATATTATATTATCATCGGGCTAAATGTTTATTTGACTTATTTAAAAGTCACTATGAAGTGACATGGCATTGACAATTTGGTAATAATGTTTAAATTGATAATGTGGATCGACACTTCTTTGAGAAATTATCTAGGTGATAATTATGTCGGCATTTGCGGTAAAAGGTATAAGACAACAGATTCTAAATTCATCATGATGTCTTACAAATTTCATGTGAATTGTTTTTTCACGGACTTCAAATCTCATTATGATTTTAAAAAGTCATCGAATGACTTGGTAATTGGAGGAATAGGGAAAAGCATGTTTTATGGTTATCATTTTGGCTGAGTATGGAAACCTAGCTCGACCATGGAGTAATTGTAACTATTGTTTTCATTGTCTTTGCTAAGCTAAAACATTTTTGATAGAATGCAATCTTTGTGTTTAAGCATGAAGGGTATGGCTGCTCAGTTTAATGTTTTTTAGTGGCTGAAAGCTCAAATTTGGAAGGAGATTTGATGGTGTTACTCAGCTGGGTTGGGTTTGGAATAAAGTATTCCTAATTCTCATTATTGGATGTTTTCAAGGGAAATTTCTTTTCTCTTCATTCAGTTGGTATCTTTAAAAGCATTTGGTTTTCAATTACAAAAATCTGCATTTGGACTTCTTGCTAGAATTAGAAAAGGTGTAAGCAATTTTACTTGTCAGAAGATAATGCATTTCAGTTACTAAAGAAATAAATGATGCCCTAATAGAATATTATTTCTATTTGTTCCTGCAATGAGGGTTTGTGACTTGCTGATGTGATTTTGTGATAGTGTAATTTGTTGTATCAAACAAGAAAAAGTTGAAAAAGGCTTTATAATAAAAGCTTGAAAATATGATGCAAAGTGTAATTATGAAAACCTTAATTGATGTAATATTTTAGGGATTAATTGTTTTGAATATTTAAGGTATTAGATGGATTAAGGGTGTGAGGGGTTCTATGAGCTTATCTGGAAAACAGAGAAATCCTCTGTATTATTTGTAATTTTGTAATTTGAAAAAGGGGTTGGTGCTCCTTGAAATTGGTGTTTCAAAATGAAGGGCTGGTGCTCCTTGAGTTGGTGCTCATAAATTAGCCTATAAGGCATTGTTAACAATGGTTTTCAAATAAGAGCCTGAAAGGCAACAATTTAGGAGTGGTTTTTCTACCTCGGGAGGGTTTGCCACTCAACAAATCTTGTGTCTCATTATTCATCTATTGTTTCACTACTTTTCTGTGAGAATGCTTAATTGTTCATTGTTTTGCAATTAAATTTCAAATTTCAGTTTATGAATGATTGCATTCAACTCATGAATTCACTTATCATTGAAATATTGAGAACAAATATTTGCTATGGTTTATTTTTCTGAAAATTGGTAAAATAGGTTTAGACACTGATTCACCCCCCCCTCTCAGTGTCTTTCTGTAACTCCAACAGTTTGGAGCAGCTTTCAATTTAAGTCCAAGATAATTTTACATAGCTAACTACCATCAGTAAACAACAAAAAGTATGGATAAGAAAGGCATCAACACAACAAAAATCTGCACAACCATTGAACAACATTGCTAAATCTATCAAAGTAATTTGAAACCAACTGAAATAGAAAAGTAAATCTAACTAAATCAACTAACTATGGGAGATGAACCATGTAACATGCCAACAAACCCAAGAATCCACCAAAGCCAATGAATTTCTATTAAGAAATTTGTAGCATGTCTTTACAACAACTCAACTCTCTCTTGAAATTGAGAGGAGACACCCCTATTTATAGTACTCAAAAAGAAAAATGAATGGCCAAGATTGATTTGTATTGTGTGGTCAAGATTCACTACAAATTAGGGTTTTACCTACCCCCAAATATATTACAATTTAAAATGCATTCCTTGTCTTTTTCCCTATTTTGTCCTCTAATAGCAGCACTGTATCATTTTGTCTTCTAGATGATTTCCTTTGTTGCAGCTATTCTGTGAGGAGCTTATTATCAATTATCGGGTTCCCTTCTTGCTTCTTCAAAGTGGCATTTTCTATAAACTTGTTGATTAGCACCCAAAGTTTCTCAATCTCCATTATATTGGATTGGAGCAGCTAATAGTTCCATTGTTTAGATCGGCCCATCAGTGTATCCCAATCTTCATCACACTTGGTCGTATTATCTCTGACTTGCTCAGATTGGGTGAAGGCTCGAGCAGCAAAATTCATAAAATCTATGGTGAGCTCACCTTACATTCCATCTTCCATCTTTTTACGGAAATAAGGCTTCACCTTTTCTAGATCAACCTCAACAGCAGGCAGATCATAGCATGTCATCAATTTCAAATCCTTAATATAATTGGCATTAATGTCCTTGGCCCAATCAATTTCTAGCTCCACCTTGCAAAGGACTTGCTCCAGCATCTCTTTCCTATGGTCGAAGTCCATCTTCCACATTTCAACTTGCCAATGATCTTCCTCTACGAATTCAAGGTCCTCTCTCCATATTTTGTGAGACAGCTTGAGGATGGCCTCAATTTTGGGGTAGGTGGATTCATATATCCCTGGGAAGTCAATGCAGAACTTCCTCATGCCCTCAAGGGATTTCTGGACCTCCAAGAATTTATTTGTTGTTCTGACAGCATGACTGATGCCCATATTTCCAGCATAGAGGACTTGTTGGAACCAATATTTTGTGGTCTTAGTCCAATTATTCCTCCTCTCAAGCTTGTCAATTTTTTCTTTGCATAGCAGCTAAGGTGAAGTTGAGGATGTGGTAGGAATCTCTTCCTCTGATGACCATTGTTGAATATAGGTTGTTAAATTAGCCAGCTATGCCTTAAGCCCTTCCTTGGAGATTTTATCCTGCTGTATCAAATGCATCACTGTGGCAACGAACTCCTGAAGGTGATGTACTTTCTATTCTCTAGTGGTTTTCCCCAAGTCGATGGTGGAGACGTTGTAACTTATTCCTTCTTCTCCCACCACTGCGTGGCTACTTGTACGGTCCTAGATCCATAAGTGTCCATTGTCATCTTGGATCTAACTTTGGGCTTCTTCTCTTTCTTGGTGTTGATCTGAGCTCGGGCCAAGATGGCCTCTAACCTTGCCCTTGGATCTCTTGGAGTAGGAGCTTTCTTCTCCGATTGATTTTCCATCCACTCATGCATCTAAGACTTTTCTTTGGGTGATTCACGATCACCTTCTTCTTCATCCCCTCTGACTTCAATTTTTTTATCATCAGGAGATTCTTGTTTTGTCCTTGTGTATCTTCCTTCTTCTTCATCAAAGTCCTGGATGAGCACCGAGTGTTTAATAGGAGACTTGGTGGACATGTGTTCTTTGGGGCTGCTCTCCCCTTCAGCATCCTTTTCTTCCTTCTCTTCTTCATAATCATGTTCTTCAGGTTGCTTTGTTTTGGGACTCTTGGTAGCTTGAGACTCTTCTTGGGGCTTATCTTCTTCTTTACTCTCCTCTTCTTCACATTGAGGGGGCACATCCTCCTGCTCATTCTTTTCTTGTTCTTCCTACCCTTCTGAGAGAGGTACCTCTTCACCATGCTTGGGGCTTTCTTCTTTCTCCCTGGTTGGAAGTTCAGTGTCCTCTTCCATTTTATCACTAAACTCTTTTTCTTCTTCAGGAGGTGGTCTCTCCACTTCCTCCCCAACATCCTTTAATTGTCGTGCTAGCTCTTCTTCTAAGTATGCATCCAAGGTTTCTATAATATATTTGGTGTCAGAATCCTCTTCTTCATCACCCTCGGAGGACTCTGTTTCTTCTCCCTCATGGACTACCTTATCAATTTGTAGATGCTGGTGCTCTGGATGTTCATGGTATTTGTCTGCTTCCTCCTCCAATGCCTTTGTGGCTTCCCTCTCCCGTCGCTCCAACTCCTCAAATATTTCCATTGTGGCTTTCATTTCAGGTGGTTTAGTTGGAGGAGTGGAGGTGGGGATATTGGCAAGGATCTATGCCAAGGCAACCTGAATAGTTGGGTTCATCAATGCCTCACAAAGCTCGTTAGGAACCTTTTGTATATGCTAAGAGAATGCTTCTGGAAGCGAGAGTGTATGCATTTTCATTGTCACTAGGACTAACGAGAGAGATGTGGTCAGAGACATAGAAGTAGAAGAAAGTGAAGAGGTGGTGACGGAAGAAGAGTCGATCATTATGACTTGTCTAGTAGGCGAAGAAGAGACAAGGTGGACCGAGATATCCACTATAGGTGGGGAAGTAGCTACCATGGCCTAAGAAGTAGGTGGAAGGGAAATAGTAGTGGAGGTTGTAGGTCGGGAGTTTGGTTGCTCAGCCTCCATTTCCTCTCCTTCACGGAGCAAATCTTCTTAAATAATAGGCATCTCTATGACACTACCCGAACTCTTATGTCTCTTAGAGGATTCCCCCTTCTAAGGTCTTTCTTGTGTATACCTTTGGATTAGGTTGTTTCCCATCAGTTTTTTTTCTTCTCCTTGACCTAGTGAGTGTAGGGGATTTCAAATTTTCTCCTGTTGGGGCAGTAGTTGTCCCGCTATTTTTTCCACTTGGCTCATTTTCAAGCCCCTCATAGGTCAAAGTGACCCCTTGTTGCTTCAATTGGGCAACTTGCCCATCAATCCATTATTTTGTGTGAGCCTCGATGGGATTTGTTAGAATGTTGTGGTCATCAACCTCTTGCTTATCTCAATCAATCAATAGTAGCAGCAGATTAGCAACTACATTATATCAAGGATCGATGATCGTTCTTTCATCTTCTTCCACTTGGTCAAGCATTGGGAACAAATTGACCCTTTTTACAAAGTATGCAGTCATCTGTACCTCATTGTCATCTTTGAAATTGGCCCAAAAATCCTCAACACTATGCAGATGGGCATACTCAGGTCCAAGCATCTACTTGATATGGCCATATGGGTCCATCCATGGTTGGGTAGTGTGGAGTCTCAGATGGTATTCGACTAACTCCTTCTCTAAATTGTGGGCACATTGTGAGGTATGGACTTTGTACATCCCCTAGATGAAGGAGAGGGGATAAGGAATCCCTACCATATGTTTGTTGCTCAAGAGGTTGTGCACATGCAGTAGCTACCAAGAGAGCTTCAACTGTATTATCCGGTCGTTAGGGTACTAAACCAGCTTGTTCGGTCTTTCTGAGAAGCCTTCTACATGAATGTATATAAACTTTGGATATTGGATGAATAGAAACACATACTGCTTCAAGAAAGTGTTGGCATTATGGGAGACTCACCTCTAGAAGTCACCCCTGAGAAATTTGATGATATGAGCTATGAAAGCATCATTGACCCTACAATAATATTTCTTGAAGTTCCTGTATTGTTGGGGGTATTTGTCATAGACCTTCAGCTTCTTGCCAGGTTCTTTATCTAGAGCTCTAAACAAGCCTTTGTATTGCCTCCATTCGGCCAACGAATAGAACAAATAGGATGTCATGTAGAATTTGGGGGTCTTTTTGATAGCCATGAACTACTCATGGAAGAAATCACTGATTATCCCACCCCACTAAAACTTGGTTTCTTCTCCACGGAGAATCTCTTCAACGAAGTAGACCATCCACTCTTGGAAGTAGGTTGTGGTTGGAAGGCCCATAACTCTGTTTACCAATGTTACCAAATCATGGTAATCTTCATAAAAATAACTTTTGAACAATTCTTGAGGAACCTTGGCAGCGTTTCCCCTCTTCTCCTTGAGCCAAAACTAATTTATAAGTTTCTTACATTTAAGTGGGTCTTCCTCCCACATTTCCTTACCATCAATTATGGTCGGTACTTCCATCTCCCTGAAGGTAGCGATATGAAAGGTCTTTTTTATCGCCTTGGCAGACATATTAGCTAATATATTCCCATCCCTTTCCACTATCGTTCGGGTCTCTGGTTGGTATGCCTCCCTACAAGCCATTACTAATTCAGGGGTGACAAGACCGGGAGGGAAGCCTACAGCCTTGGCTATTCCATTGTCTCTAATTAGTCTTGCATTCTCTATTGTAGGGTTGATCCTGACCCTGTGCTTGAATTCGTCGATGTCTATGTGCCTAATGTTTGTGTCAGAGATCTCCTTCCAATCTATGGTGATTATATATCTTAGGGGTTCCCCCTGGAATTCATACTTCATCTGGTCTTTGTCTTCTTTAATGTGGGGTGCCTTGCTTGTTTTCTTTCCTTTGTCCTTCTCTACAATTTCCCCTGAGGGTCTTACACCTAATTCCATATATTCTATAGACAAAGGAGAGGTGATTAAAATCAAGCATGAAAGCATGAAATGTTATCCAAATCCCTACAAATAGAATTAGATTGGATAATTCAGCATTCAAGAAATATAACATTTAACCTGATTGTCGTTAGCAGTTCACGAGAGGGAGTTTGGATGGTTCGAACCCTAGGGGTCAGACTTCCCTGGCAGGATAGTTGTTTCATAAGGGAAAATAGAGCAAGGCAGCCCACAAGGTTCCACCCACCTTAGGACTTGGTCAAATCATTGGTCCTACTAAGGAGAACAGGCCATTTTGGCACGTGGGTCAAAGTTTGTTTTCAGATTAGGAGCCATTTGGATCATCTTTGAAGTGGTCGAAGTCAAGGAGGAGCTTGGATGTCTAGGTTAAATGGGGAGGAAAGCCATTAGAGGATTGTCATTTGAAATAGTGGACAACAAGCGAAAGTTTGTTGGAGGAAATCTGAGGGCACGGGTCCGGTAGAGGGCCTATCTTTTGTGTCATTCGCCTAAAGTTCATTAGCCATTGGGAGGTCAGGCTCTGAAGACCAGGAGGATGAAGGAAATTCTCCCATCGCAATGGCCAAGACGAGATGAAATCCTGTCGATGGAGACTTGCAAGGAATGACCCGTTCAAGGTTGGGGCACTTGATACTTTGACGTTTTGGTTTGATGGTAGTGAGAAAGTCAGGAGCTGGAGGGCAGAGGGAAGTTGCTCAAAAACTATAAGAAACGACGATGCCACCATAGCAACCCGTGGATGGAGTTTCGCCAACCGGGACCCGAACGGCACTTAGCATATGACCGTCTATTCATGACAATATTGCAAGGCAAGAAAAGGGGTGGGGTTCGAAGGTCGGGTTTCTAGGTTGTGAAGGTTTCCCGAAACGGCAAGATGCAAACGACATTCCACTAGTGGAAACCCGCTAGGCGAAATATGATACCATCCAAGACTTTAGGATTTTGCAGTGAATTTGAGGCGAGTGATGGGATGGGACCCAAGCGCTAGAGAGTGGTGGATGAAAAGTTGTTTGGGCTCGGCAGGTTATGAACAGCGATCCAGGGAAGGAGTCGCCTGAGAGGGAGGTTCGCCACTCGAAAGTTTGTTTTGTTTTTTATGAAAGCGACGACGTTGTAAGTCGACGGGTCTGCAAGTTATGAATTCCCTGGCTGAAGAATGACGTCCAGGGGTGGAAGTTCTACTAGTGAAATTTGGGTGATTTATGAGGTTTTTCAAGATTTCATTTCATCAGTTTTAGGTGCCTTACTTTCCTCTATCTAATGCATGTGTTTTTCACCCTTTTTATCCATTAGTTTTGCACAAAATCAAAGAAAAACATCAACGAGGTGTGAACAGTGGACTTACCTGAAGAACCCGATGAAGGAAGTAGTTGAATCAGCTGATAGATGCAAGGGATTTGCAATGGGAGGCTTCAGGCTTGAGGGCGGCGCACAGAGATACTTTTTTGACTTGCTCTAATTCACTCTAGTTAGATTGACATATGAAAATGATAGGTCAAATCTGGCTATTTATAGAAATTAAGGCATTAAATGCCAACAATTAATGCACGTACAGTGGATTGGGAGGTTGGTGCTTTGAAATTTGAAAACGGTCGTAGGGACTTCGGAGTCTGACAACTAGAAAGACGTTGATGGATAGCCATTTTGAAAGTTCTGAGGGAAATTGACAGTGAGAGAAGCTCTAGGACCCGACAGACGGAAGGCTGCCAGTGAACGGCTGTTAGAAATGACAAATGAGAAACAGAAACCTAGAAGGGGAGATCCGGCGAGCTAGGTCTGATGAACTTCTCGGACAATAGCTTTGATACATTAAGGAAAACAACAGCTAGGGACCCGCCAAGACTAAAGACCTTGGAATTTTAGGGGGGAAAATAACATGGCCAATTTAATATGACTCTTTTGAGGTGCGTTGACCATTTTGAACACCCAAAATGGGGGCACGAAATACGAGGCAATGATAAAATGACCCAGCAAGGCGAAGGAAAGAGAGGGTCCCTGTTCTAAACGGGGTGTGTGTGCTGAGGGCACAACATATATTAATTTTGCATGTGACTAATGAATGTTATTTAAGGTAATTATAGATATGCAATTATTGTGTGTGCTAACATTGCCATGCAAACATAATTTGAAGATACTAAATTGAGAAAGACACCACCAGCTGGGCATGCACCATAACATCTAGCAAGGGAATCATTCAAAGGTCAAAGGAGGAGGACAGTAGGAGATTCCCCATGCAAATTGAATGTAACCACCTTGTAGTGGACTTTAATGCTATTAAGCAAGTATTAGCATTACTGTTGTGCTAAATCTGTGAACACGTTTAACCAAATTCCATGCGCGTGTAACCGCCTCTCCATTTTCTTTGCTTTCCCTAAATTGGCGTCCTCCCAGTTTGTGGAGTTGAGTGCCTTACTTAGTTGGTTGTATAAATAAGGATCAGATGCTCATTTTCAGAGGGTTGTACGATCTGATATTGTACTTGCATTCTTAGTTTTTAGTGATACAGCTATGCTACTCTTTTGTACTCATGTTTCTTGATAAGTAAAATAAACCTCAGAGTTTGAGCATCTGAGTTTTCATTAGTAGTATAGGATACTCATCCAAGGGCGACCACTTGGTGAGCAATCCATCCTTAGCTTAGTTTAGCCTAGTTGTTACTTTATGTTTAGTAATTAGTTAAGAATCTAGTGTTGATTGTTCCTGCAGCCACTAGAATTCCATTATGTGACTGTTCCTACAACCAAAGCAAACAGAGTAGTTTTTTGTTTTTTGTTTAGATTTTTATTTCTATCATGTATTTCAAGCTTAGTATGGTTGTTGGTTGATGTTCAACATTTATTTTATTCCTTTCCAAGCAATTTACTTTTAGTATTGCATCTTTCTTAGCTGTAGAATGAAAATGGCTACTTTGAGTTCATAGTGCACATACTGTGCTGACCCATTTCAAGTTCACGTCCCTGGGTTGACGAGTTAAATGTACCTTCACGATGATTGAATGGCTATGCAATTTAGATATCCAATATTTGAATCATAGCTATAAGAGATTAGTTGTTGAATCATTGTAGGAGGCCAACACCCTCCTTGGTGTAGACCCAAGATCAGGATATCGGACCTCCCTACAAAACTGCCTAGACCTTGGTACTACCTATATGGTAGAGGAAAAGGCCCTTGTAGAGAGTCCTCTTTGTCTCAACCTTCGCGGCCTCCTACCACTCCTGCTCCTAAAGCAGTAAACAGAAAGAGGCCCACTGCTGAGGCGTTTGAGTCAACCCCCCCTGCTATTTCTCAACATTCCCTCTTGCTCCCATTTAGGAGTCTATTCCTCTACTAGAAACAACTGTAGTGGACACTCCCATAGTTGAGCAAGATCCTTATGTTCTTTTTGTTGGAATATGTGCCTCAATCCTTACTGACATGGAACTCCTGAAGGGAAAAGTCGATGTGACATTGTTCATGTCTTGCCGACTAACTATTCTAAATCTGCTTGAAAAGCTCATGTCGCCAAGACAAAGTTGATGTCTTTCCGAATGAAGTCTATCACTGTAACTAGGAGCATTCGGTGTGACCTTTTGTTGAATGAAGTTCTCTAGGTGACATTTTGATCTTATCGGGCTATCTCACGGGTTTCGGGGAGAGGTCCCAGCGAATGGTGAATGTCTCACCGATAGCATATAGCTATCGGGCTAACACAAGGGTCTCTGAGAGATCTCTCAGCGAGAATTGAAAGTCTCACCGATGGTGGAGGTTTTGGTGAGATGTTCCAACGATGAAGAAAGGTCTCGTGGAAGGGAGTATTCACTTGGTGCCTTCGTGGTGACAAAAAATACCTCAGTATAAGGTCTTGGAAAAGGTGATAAGTCTCGCTGACTCTTGGGTGCTTTGGTATGACATGTTCGGCTGGTGTGAGGTCTTGGCAAAGGTCAAATGTCTTGCCAACTCAATAAGACATGGGCGCTCCGTGAAAGGTCTCGGCGAAGGACATAAGTCTTGCTGACTCGGTAAGACTTGGTTGTGTTCAGGGTGAAGTCTCGGCGAAAGATGACTGTCTTGCCAACTATCAGATGCTTCGGTGAAACCTGAGGAGACTCGACGAAACCTTTTGGTGAATGGGAAGTCTTGCCGATGGCAAAGTGGAAATCGATATGCTTTGTGAGCATCAGTAAAACGTCTTGCCAATGAAGGAACCTCTTGCTGATAGAAAACAAATGGTTATCGGTAGATTCAGTATGACTCATGGTGCTCGTTATAACATCTTGTTGACTTGTGGAAGCTATGGTGATATCGATATGAAGACTTTGTGGCATCAAGGAGACACTGTTAGTGTCTCACCGATATGCCAACAAAGTTTGAACACCTTTGACTGTATGACCATCCTATGTGGCATCTCATGGACCAATCAGTGGAAGCAAAACTCGAATGATTGGCAGTTGGTTTTTTGCAACAGTGCTACACTAGAGTTGAACTGCATGCAAGGAAAAATCAATTGCTCGAAAGGAAACTATCTATGTTTGGCATTGGTGGATAAGGATGCACAGAAGACAAAATTAGAATGTGAATAAAAATAAAAGGAGAACGATTCTGATTTGACAAGTGTGTGAGTTGAATCAGATGTGATGAGAGCATTTTTGTAACTAGATGACCAGTGAATGAAACTACTGAGAACTAATACCAGAGAGTTGTAACTCTGATTGTATGTAATTGTTGTTAATGTAATACAAAGAGATTCAGTTTGGTGTGGTGGGTTTTTTCTCGAAAGGGTTTCCCATGTAAATCTGTTGTTCATTGTCTTTTGAGTATTTTCTCTATTTCTGCAAATCTTTCATGTGTGTCTTAATTGGATTGTAATTAGAAAAAATTAAAAGTACTATATGCATTCTCCCCTATGGTTTTGACATTAGGAAAGTTGCATCCGTACCTTTTCTTTCCTTACAAGTGGTATCAGAGCCTGGCCAGTTGTGTTGTCCTTGTCAATGGGTTGGGTTTTTTGTGTCAATCCTTTTCTAGTGGGAGTTTTGTAGAGTTCTGTTAATTTAATTACAAATTAAGATGGAAAGCACATCCAGAAGGATGGATATAGAGAAATTCAATGGTAGCAATTTTGAGCTGTGGAAACTCAAAATGGAAGATTTGTTAGTAGACTGAGATCTTTGGACTGCTGTGTCTAGAACAATGCCTCAAGGCATGAAGCAAGAGGATTGGGGCCTTACAGATATAAAGTATAAGGGGCTGATAAGGCTCAATTTGGTAGACTCTATTCTTCTGAATGTGCATGAAGAAAAGACTGCATCTTCCTTGTGGAAAATACTGGCATCTATTTATCAAGGAAAGTCCTTGGTGAACAAGTTGTTCTTGAGGAAGAAGTTGTACTCTTTGAGAATGCAAGAGGGAGGATTTGTTGCTGATCACTTGAATACTTTCAACATGTTGATTGCTCAGTTAACATTTGTTGGTGTGAAGATTGAAGATGACGATCGTTGCATGCTATTGCTATGTTCTCTGCCTGATTCTTGGGATCATTTGGTTATGGCTATAGGGAGTACAACATCCACTTTCAAGATGGAAGATGTTGCTTCTCTGTTATTGGAAGAGATGAGAAGAAAATCTTATGCGATGGCAAAGGAGGCTCTGGCTATCAGAGGTAGACCAAAGGAGAAAGGAAAGAAGAAGGACAAGAAGTCCAAATCGAAATCAGAAGGGAGATCAAAGTATCCTGGCAAGAAGTCCAAGGTGAAGTGCTGGAATTGTGGGCAACCTGGTCATGTCTGAAAGGATTGCAAGGAGGAGAAAAAGAAGAAGAAGAACTCTTCTGAAAATGATTCTTCTTAGAGTGATGCAAACGCCTTCATTGTAGCTTTGGCTACACGGGCATCAGATGATGTCTGGTTGATTGATTCTTGAGCATCTTTCCAAATGACATCTCATAGAGATTAGTTCACGAAGTATGAAGAATACAATGGTGGAAAGGTGTACTTGGAAAGTGATTCATCTTTGGAAATTGTTGGTCATGGAAGAGTCAAAATTCAATTCCCTAAAGGAAGAGTGAAGGGAATCAATGATGTGATGCATATACCAGGTCTGGCTCATAATTTACTTTCTGTAAGTAAACTGAATGATATTGGAGTGTAGGTAACATTCTCTGGAAATGGCTACAAAATGACTAGAGGCTCTATGGTGCTGGCTAGGGGTGCTCAAATTGGTACCTTGTACAAGCTGGATGCACAAGCTATTCAATGCAATAGTGTCTATGCAAAGTCACTTAAGGCTGCTCATGGAGAAAAGAAGGAAAACGTTCCTGATGGAGTAAACGCCATGGAGGTTAAACTTCAAATAGAAAAGACTATGCTCTAGCATCATAGGCTTGGCCACATTGGTGAAAAAGGTTTAAAAACCTTGAAGAATAAAAACCTAGTAGAAGGTCTTGATGATTGTAACCTTGAATTCGAATTTTGTGAACATTGCATATATGGAAAGCAACACCATGTTTCATTTTATTCCAGTCCTCACAAATCTTCTGGTTTGCTTGATTATATTCATTCTGATGTGTTTGTTCCAGTGAATGTTCCTTCTTTGTCTAAATCAAGATACTATGTGTCATTTATTGATGATTATTCAAGAACATTTGTATATTTTCTGAAATGTAAATTAGAAGTGTTCAGTTGGTTTAAGGAATTTAAAAACCTTGTTAAAAATCAGACTAGTAGGAAAATAAAATGCTTAAGGACTGACAATGGCAGTGAGTTTTGTTCAGATGAATTCAAAAGGTATTGTATAGATCATGGGATTAAAAGACATAAGACTACACCTTATACTCCACAACAAAATGGAGTTGTTGAAAGGTTCAACAGGACAGTAATGGAAAGAGCACGAAGTATGCTAAGCAGTGCTGGCTTGGATGAGAAGTTCTGGGCTGAAGTAGTCTCTACAGCATGTTACTTGGTAAATCGTTCTCCTAACTCTGCTCTTGTTGAGAAGATGCTTTTGGAAGCATGGTCTGGAAAGAAGCCCTCTTTGAGACATATTCGTGTCTCTGGCTGTGAGGCATATGTATATGTGCCATTTGAAAAAAGATCTAAGTTGGAAAACAAATCTATGAAGTGTATTTTTATTGGCTATAGCGTTGGCATAAAAGGATACAAGCTTTGGAACCCTAAGACTAAGAAGGTTTTGTATAGCAGAAGTGTTATCTTTCGTGAACTGAAATCTTCTACATTGGATCTGCAATCAGAGAAGAAATCAGAAAATGAAAAGGATGTAGCAGCAATTCCCCCGACACCAGATAAAGAGGAATTGAAAAATCAAAATTTATCTGATACTGAGGAAAGCTCAAGTAGCTCTGAAGGTTCTGAAGATGATGAAGAACTACCTCAACCTCAGCCTATGAGGAGGTCAACTCGTGAAAGAAAGCAACCTAATAGGTATGGGTTTTCTTTAATTGAGTCTACTTGTGCAAATGCTTTAATTTCTAGCACTGATGAACCTAGGACTATGAAAGAGCCATTTAAAATGTTTGATGCAAACTCTTGGTTGGAAGCCATCAATGAAGAAATGGCATCATTAGAAAAGAATGATACCTAGAGTTTGGTGCCATTGCCTAAAGGTAGAAAAGTTGTGGGCTGCAAATGGGTGTTTAAAAAGAAAATAGGTCTAGATGGTAGTTTGGAAAAATATAAAGCAAGGCTGGTTGCAAAAGGTTATTCCCACGTAGAGGGAATTGATTATGGAGAAATCTTTTCTCCTGTAGCTAAGCTGACATCTATTACATTTATTTTGTCACTTGTAGCAGCGTATGACTTAGAAATTGAGCAGATGGATGTGAAGACAGCGTTTCTTCATGGTGACCTTGAAGAAGAAATTTATATGTCCCAGCCAGAGCATTTTGTGGAAAAATGTAAGGAAAGACTGGTTTGCAAGTTGAAGAAATCTTTGTATGGTTTAAAACTGTCTCCTAGAATGTGGTACCAGAAATTTGACACTTTTGTTTTTTCATTGGGATCTGTAAGATCAAAATGTGATCATTGCATATATTACAAAGCTGAAAGTGATCAAGTCCTTATTATTGCACTCTATGTTGATGATATGTTGTTCATAGGCAATAGTAATCTAATGATTTCTGATCTTAAGTCTCAGTTGTCTGCAATGTTTGAAATGAAAGATCTTGGTGCAACAGGGTATATTCTAGGAATGGAAATAACCAAGGACAGGAAGAATAGAAATCTTTGCCTCAGTTAGAGTAAGTATGTCATGACTATTCTAGAGAGATTTTGTATCACTGAGTGCAAGCAGCTAGTTGTTCCAGTTACATAGGGAACGAAGCTATCTGTTGAGGATTGTCCAAAGTCTCCTACTGAGATGGAGGACATGACCAATGTGCCATATGCTAGTGTTGTTGGCAACCTTATGTATGCAATGGTCTATACAAGGCCAGACATTACCCAAGCAGTGGGAGTTCTTAGTCAGTTTATGGCTAATCCTAGAAGGACACATTGGGATGTTGTGAAGACGGTGTTTAGATATCTGAAGGGCACTTCAGACTATGCTTTGTGTTACCATGGTAACTTGGTTGAATCATAGAAGACTCTCAGCATTCAAGGTTATGTGGATTATAATTGGGCAGGGGACATTGACAACAGAAGATCCACTAGTGGATATGTTTTCATGATGAATGGTGGTGCAGTGAGTTGGATGAGCAAGCGGTAGGCTGTAGTCGCTTTGTCCACTATAGAGGCAGAATACATGGCAGCAACACATGCCTGTAAAGAAGAAATCTGGTTAAAACGTTTGTGTTCTAACATTGGTTTTGATGCAAGAAAAATTACTATTTACTGTGACAGTCAGAGTGTTATATGTTTGGCAAAGAATCACACTTTCCATGTCAGGACGAAACATATAGATGTACAATATCACTTTGTACGAGATATGGTGGAGGATGGGAAGGTATCTTTGGAGAAAGTGGATACTCTGGAGAATGTTGCAGATGCATTGACGAAGCTTGTGAGCACAGAAAAATATAGGTGGTGTGCCAGTTCGATGGGCCTCTTCGCCCATGTTTTTCAGTAGTTTGTTTATGCTCTGGAGGTGTCAGTAAGATCTTCGTCAAGTGGAAGCTTGTTGGAATATGTGCCTCAATCCTTACTGACATGGAACTCTTGAAGGGAAAAGTCGCTGTGACATTGTTCATGTCTTGCCAACTAATTGTTCGAAATCTGCTTGAAAAGCTCATGTCACCATGATAGAGTTGATGTCTTGCTGAATGAAGTCTATCGTTGTAACTAGGAGCATTCGGCATGACCTTTTGTTGAATGAAGTTCTCTAAGTGATAGTTTGATCTTATCGGGCTATCTCACGGGTGTCGGGGAGAGGTCCCAGCGAATGGTGAATGTCTCACCGATAGCATATAGCTATCGGGCTAACACAAGGGTCTCGGGGAGATCTCTCAACAAGAATGGAAAGTCTCATTGACAGTGGAGGTTTCGGTGAGATGTCCCAATGATGAAGAAAGGTCTCGCTGAAGGGAGTATTCACTTGGTGCCTTCACGGTGACAAAAAAGACCTTGGTATAAGGTCTTGGCGAAGGTGATAAGTCTCGCTGACTCTTAGGCACTTCAGTATGACATGTTCGGCCGGTGTGAGGTCTTGGCGAAGGTCAAATGTCTTGCCGACTCGGTAAGATATGGGTGCTCAGTGAAAGGTCTCAGTGAAGGACCTAAGTCTTGCCGACTCAGTAAGACTTGGTTGTGTTCGGGGTGAAGTCTCAGTGAAAGACGAATGTCTTGCTGACTGTCAGATGCTTTGATGAAACTTGAGGAGACTCAACGAAACCTTTTGGCGAATGGGAAGTCTTGCCGATGGCAAAGTGGAAATTGATATGCTTTGTGAGCATCGGTAAAATGTCTTGCCAATGGAGGAACCTCTTGCCGATCGAAACAAAATGGTTATCGGTAGATTCAGTATGACTCATAGCGCTCGTTATAACGTCTTGTCGACTCGTGGAAGCTATGGTGATATCAATATGAAGACTTTGTGGCATTGGGGAGACACTATTAGTGTCTCACCGATATGCCAACAAAGTTTGAATGCCTTTGACCGTATGACCATCCTATGTGGCATCTCGTGGACCAATCAGAGGAAGCAAAACTCGAATGATTGGCAGTTCATTTTTTGCAACAGTGCTACACTGGAGCTGAACTACATGCAAGGAAAAATCAATTGCTCGAAAGGAAACTATCTATGTTTGGAAATGGAGGATAAGGATGCACAAAAGACAAAATTAGAATGTGAATAAAAATAAAAGGAGAACGATTCTAATTTGACAAGTGTGTGAGTTGATTCTGATTTGACAAGTGTGTGAGTTGAATCTGATGTGATGAGAGCATTTCTATAACTGGATGAACAATGAATGAAACTACTAAGAACTAATACCAAAGAGTTGTAACTCTAATTGTATGTAATTGTTGTTACTGTAATACAAAGAGATTTAGTTTGGTGTGGTGGGTTTTTTCCCGAAAGGGTTTCCCACGTAAATCTATTGTTCATTGTCTTTTGAGTATTTTCTCTGTTTCTACAAATCTTTCATGTGTGTCTTAATTGGATTGTAATTAGAAAAAATTAAAAGTACTATATGCATTCTCCCCTATGGTTTTGACGTTAGGAAAGTTGCTTCTACACCTTTGCTTTCCTTACACCTTTGCAGCCTTCGGCCTCTAATTCAAAGAGTCACAAAAACTACCTTGTGTGTGAGCATAAGCGCCAGAGAAAGGCTCTCATGGCTGAGCAGGCCGCTTTACAGAGGAAGGAAGAGGAGATGACCGCCCCTGTATTAGGGTCTCCTGTTGCATCCTCCTCTCTCCTCCCCTTTGCTTCCATTCAAACCAACTCTGTATCACTTCCGGTTTCTACCACGAGTATGGATGTGCTTGACCCTAAAAAGGTGCTGGTGTTCATCTCTCCTTCGGTGGAGCTACCTTTGTTGATGTCTGTTCTAGATGTCACGCCTTTTTCAAAGCCCGTGGATATGGCTAACACCTTGGTTGTATCTATTGTGGTTCTTTCTTCCTCTTCCTCCACACCTCTTGACTCATCTACGGGGAGTTCACCTCGTCCAACAGAGTAGAAGGTGGAGTGTGGTCATTCTAGAAACGAAGGACATAGGAAGATCCCACCTTCTCTGAAACGTGGCCCCATGTTGACTTGTTTTATCCTAGTGATGGAACCAGTCCCGGCTTCCCATGAGTTTTTGACCACTCCCAAATCATTCGGTGAGCCTAGCGGTGAACCTCAGGTGCAACCTTCCCCATCCATTGAAGTGAAACATGGCACTCTTGTGAACTACATGTTTAACTCTTTGGATGAGGTCCCGGCGTTGTTGGTGATCTTCACTAAATTGTTGACCTTAGCTCCACAAGAGCTCGGTGGAGAGGACCTTGCGGAGCCCTCTTCCTTATCCCTTGTTCTGGGAGGGCCAAACGCTCCTCCTTTTAACATCCCACCACTCTAGGCTCGTCCTCCTTCTCCCTACAATGATCTAGAGTGCGAAGCAGATGACCTCATGGTCAATCAATGTTAGGGGGAGGCCTCTTCTTTATCTTTAGATTAGATGTGTGTGTGTGTGTGCGTGTGTGTTGTGATGTGTTCCCTTGTGACCATTCTATGTGTGCCTACATGACCCTCATCACCCCTACTGGTGCTTGGATACAGGCATGGTTTTTGTGTCATAAACCTTCCTCTATTTGTATCATCATTCTTCCATGTTTGTAACTTAATTTTCAATAAAATGGGGATGATGCAAAGTGTTGGGGGAATTCAGGCTTCCCTTCCATGTTGACCCAATTTTTATTTTTACTTTGTCTTCTTATGCATTCTTCACATGGTCTAATATAGTAGGGGGTTGATGACAATTCATTTTATATACTATTACTATACATATATATTTATGAGCAATTCTAACCCCGAAATATAAGGCTACCCCTGTGCCCTCTATTTGTGTTTTCTTTCTCTCTTCTTTGCTTGATTTGTCCCTCTTATGTGTGACAATGCCTCTTCTTAAATATTTTGATTTTCAAAAAAAACATTTGTAACCAACTAATCTTTTCTCAAGAATCTTCAAAAACTTATTTTCAAGAATCGCATTCTCGACTTGAAACCCTAATGGAACATGTTTCCTTCATCACGGGTTCGTAAAGAAAGAACTTGAAAACCTTCCTCCGAAGTGGGAACAGCTTTAATCTTCCCCTCACATGGGGGAATATTCTTACTTTGGAATTCCTTGATAAAGTGTACATCTTTCAAAAGGATCCCTTGGTGATGAATCGATTCAAGAAAAAGACATCTTCTTTGCACTTTCCAACAGTGCATCCCTTGAGTGGACCCCTTCTTCACGCCAGGGTTCCCAAGGGACCCCTTTGAAAGTCTTCCAAATTATCGACGGTTTGTGCAACTATCCGCCTACTTGCTTATGTGGTCACTCTTTGAATCTATGCAGTCTACTTTCCTAGGTTTCCTCAATGCGAGATATATTCGGGGATACCTCCCTACAGGTCCATGGGCCTATAGGGTAAATCCTTTGAGCTTCCTCCATGCAAGCGATCTTGGGGGTGGCTCCGCTATAGGTCTGTGAGTTTGTAGGGAAGATTCTTGGGGTTCCTTCATGTAAGAGATCTTGAAGGACACCCTCCCTCTAGGCCTATGGGTTTATAGGGCGCTTTCTCCGGTTTCCTTCTTATGAGAGATCTTAAAGGAAACCTTTCTTGTAGGTCTACAAGTCTATAGGGTGCTTTCCTAGCATCCTCCATGTGAGAGATCTTGGGGGACACTTCCTTGTAGGTTTATAGGCCTGTAAGGTGCTTTTCTCAGTATCCTCCATGTGAGAGATCTTGGGGGACACCTTCCTTGTAGGTTTGTGAGCCTGTAAGGCACTTACTTCGTGGGGCTTCCTTCATGTGAGATATCTTGGGAGTTTCCTCCTTGCAGGTCTGCGGGCCTATAAGATTCTTTCATTCTTTAGCTTCATAGTTCTACGGGGATATGAAGTCCTTTTCTTGTCCTGAACTCTTGAGTTTTCCAGATCATGGTCTGCTTCCTTGATGGTTCGGGTATACATTTCCAACCCTACTACTTCTCTGATCTACTTTACTGAAGCACTCATCAGTATTCATGCTCGCTAAAGTGGGGGAAAATGGTATAGGAACAAATTTGCACCCCTTATGTAAATTCCCCTTTTTCCCTTCTTCACTTTAGAAAACCAAATTCTAAGGATAAATTCCACGTAAGCCCGTTGCCTTCATTTCACTTGGAAGTTGTTTTTTCTATCAATAGAGGAATAACTGTCGAGGATGACCACATGGCATACAGATGTTCACGCAGTGCACTTACATCCCTTATAGATTCCTATATCTGGAGCCTACAAAGGTGTTACACTTCCCATTGGAGGTCGATTTGTAACGCCCATTTGACTAATTGACCTGAATATGGTCATTTTCTTCATTCTCTCCCTCAAATTCACTATTCATTCTTCCATTTGATGCCTTCAAGCAATCTTTCTCACAAGCTTAAGCATTCTAGCATTCACTCCTTGCATTTCCAAGCATTCAAGCAACAACACTCTGTCAACTCTGTAGAGCAAGTGTGGAACCAACACCATTGCAGAAGAGGCTTGAGTCCTCTCATTTTCTCCCCCACTAGCCTTGAGTGCTCTTGGTGGAGGTGGTAAGCTTTCTACTCCTCTCCTATACGATTTGGTGGGTAGCACCCTACTGTTTTTATAGTGCTTTTGTGATCTTTAGTTCATTTCTCTCTTTATCATATATTTCTCCATTATCGCTATCTTGGTTGTCCATGAATGTGGAAACACCTAAATGGGGGTCTGACTAAGGTAGGCCCCTATACAGCCACCCAATAATTTTCCTCTTCATTGTGTGTAGGTGGACATGTTGCTCGGAGTTAGCTGGGGAATGAGTATCTCTATGAGATTATTCTTGTCATCCTAACTCTTGTTTATTTTCTTTATCATATTCATACATATCTTGCCTACTTCATAGCTTTGTTTTGTCCCTTTGGAAGTAGTTAGCTAGGTTTTTAGTGCTTTTTCTATTGTTTTACCTTGCTTCTTTAGTCCTCTGGTCATACGGACACCAGTGCACTTGAGAGACACCAGTGCGTTGCACTGTCATCCCAAAACCACACTTTCGTCCTTAGGCATCGAGCTTCCTAAGGCATAGAGTTAAACCTGAAAAATGGCTTGCCTAGCCCCATTATGTGCTTCAGGTCTACAGAGTGATTTAAGGGTCGTATAGCCCTCATCATTCTCATCCCACATTTCCTAACACCCCATTTAGCTGAGGTAAGCTAGGGTAGCCTTCCGCTCTTGGTCCTCCGTGACCTGGGGCCTTGAACGTGGTTTATCCCCCTCTCTTACACCTTCTTTACCACCTCATCTTCTTCTAGTTTTCCATCAAGGCCATTGATGGAATTGACAACTTCATCTACTCTATGCATGTAGCTTTCAAGAAATATTTTCACCCTCTAACATCCTTAGGATTTCAAACTTAGTCTTCAAATTTTTCATTTGTGCTTGCTTGACCTGATCATCTCCTTCATAAATACTTTCCAACTTCTTCCATATTTCTTCACCAGATTTGTAGCTCATAACCTTCACAAGTTCTGATTCAGCAAGACCACTCAAAAGATATTTCCTTTCTTTACCATTGTTCGCATATGCCTTGATCTCATCATCAGTTGTCAAACCATTACTAGGTATGGCATATCCATCTTTAATTGACTTCCAAACTCCAAATCCCATGGAAACAAGGAAACCTTCCATCCTAGGTTTTCAAAATGCATAATTCATCCCATCAAACAGGGGATCCACCTTCCTATACACCATCTGGATCTACCTCAATTGGTTAAGCTTCTTCCAAGGAATCTTGCTCTGATATTGATTGTTAGATGCATGGTACAACTGAGAGGGGAGGGTGAAACAATTATACATTAAAATATCAAAACCCTCATTAACATTAAGATCTTTATTAGCTCTTAAACCCTTAATCATATTTAACATGAAATTAAACAAGTGAAAAAACAACACATCAAAACACCATGCATAATAGAACACCAAATTTATGTTGAAAACCCAAGAAGGGAAAAAAAATGGTGAGGATTAGCTCACAATATAAAGTAATGGCAACACCGAATACAATAGGCTCACTATCAGAGGTCTCATTGCCCAAAAGAAAGAAGGGATCACTTCCAAAGGACTCACTATCTGAAAGAAAGAAGATAGAAGAAGGGGTGGCTCACTGCCAATTTGAACTACTAAGAATGCATCTCTCTTATATTGAAGGTACAAATCCATTGAAGCACAAATAACTCATCCACGAACTAAAATGTAGACACCTTCTACTCATTGCATCTAGGAGTCATAGGCATTAAAGCCTGCACTTAGTCACCACACTTGATCACATTCACATATTTCTCATTAAGCTCTTTGCACTTTATCCACACAACAACTCTCCTTGTATTTATGCCATCTTTGACCTAAAACAATCTCAATTAGGTTGGCCTTAAAAAAAACATATGCATCTCAACTGTGCAACATCAAATAGGTCAGCACCAAACACTTTCATTGTGTAAAGAAGTAAAATAATACCATGCCACAACTTAACTAGGACCCAAATCTACATCAATATGCTTCTCAACAATTCCATAAACAACGATCATCTTCTGTAATTAGTGCTACCATGCTAGGTCAATGAAACTTGCACTAACACTAACAAGTGACCACAAACATGCCTCTCCAAGTATGCAAGCATCTCATGCACCATACAGAAACAATCCAAAACATCTCAGAATATTCAACATCATTAGAATATTTGCCACTACTACTACAACCACTTGAAACTTAAGAACACCTTCATTTTGTGCAACTAGACACATTGGCATTAACATCCAATTCACAAAACAACCTTGTAAAACACCATAACATGTAAAAATTCAAGGGAAGGTAGATACAGACAATATAAGCATGTTCTTAGATTTTCAAGACAAGAACCTTTATTGCAAAAAAATGTGGAGCAATCTCATTTCTCCCAGACATCAATGACAACACAAATTCTATAACTATATTGAAGTAAGACATCAATGACAACACTAGCATTGTGTTGATTCTAGAGGCTTCCAACAAATCCAATGCTAGGGATTGACATCATCAACACCAACAGCATTCCAACACTCTCTTTATATAAGGGGTTTACATCAGTGGTAACACCCAAACAACGTAAGCTTCCAACAGTGCATAGGTTTTGTCAAAAATCTGACCTCTAAGGAACCCTAGTCTTGGTTTGTTTGCAGAATTTAGATTTGATTCAGTTTAAGAAAACACAAAAAATAGAGTATGTATGTTATTAGTTGTGATTTTTGATAGTTTTTGCCAATAATAAGGAACTAAGGCCATTTGTTTATTGTTGTCACGTGGGACCATCAACCCTCATCGGTACCCCTTAAACCTCTCTGATGTCACCCTCACTGACAGCTTAGGATTTTGGTGTAGTGGCAGTCGGTATGTGTTATCAAAATTGACAACTCCGCTAGGGAGGGTTCAACTCCCACTCTTGACACTCTTTTTATCTTGCAGTCAATTGTGTTTGTCAACCTCTTGACTGAGGGGTAAACTATTGTCACGTGGGACCCTCAACCCTCATCGGTACCCCTTAAACCTCTTCGATGTCGCCCTCACTGATAGTTTAGCACTTTTGTGTAGAGGCAATCGGTCTGTTTTAACATATATATTGGTAATAATAAGACTAAAAATCATTCATAACTTAATTTAGTAGTAGAGCGGGTGTGTAATATTTAAGTAGGCACACCTCCTATTAAAGGGGTAAATACTCAAAAAGATAGGTCATTTGAACAATTAGAATAATTTTCAAAATACCTTCTCTATACAAAGGCAGATAGTAGATGTCCAGTGACATAAGGTCATCAACAGACATCATGGGCACACCTTCTTTCTCCTTGAGAAACTATTGCTATAAACCCAAGAAGATTCTATCTCGACCTAAGAGAGGATATGCTGAGTAGCTTCAAGGAGCGATCCACATCCCTTGCACCACTTTATAATATTACATTCAAATGGACTACTTAGACTCTACAACAAGGTTTCTTAGTAAGTGGAACTCTTTGAACATAATCAACTATTTAGACATCTCCTCGGGGTCTAAAAAACCATAGTTCCCTAGTGCAATTCTAGTACGTTGCATGCATGGATCAAACTACAACTTTCACTCTCATCCAATTTCTATATCACACCAAAAAATGTCCCTTGAGGTCAATCCCTTGGGTTCTTAATAAAGATGTATCCCAATATAGGCATCCTACTTAAAGAAAGAAAGTTTCAAATGTTGTAATTTCTTGTCACCCAAGATCACACAAGGTGAACAAGAGGAGAGGATACTTTAAACAACACACTTTCTGTGGACTAACAACAGATGTGCAAGCCCACAAAATACAATATACAGTTGTTTGTTTTAAGTACACAAAAGTAAATGTGTGATTTGTATGTTAATTTTATAGTACCAAATGAAGTATTGCATGTTCAATCACACTGTTCATTTTAAATCCAAATTGCAAAGTGAGGATTATATTGTTCTTTTTTTAGCACTAAAACTAAAATGTTTGAGATAGTGTTCATTTTAAGTACTAAAACCAAATGTTTGAGATTGTGTTCATTTTAAGCACTAAAACGAAATGTTATAGATAATCCAAGAGATTGCCACAAGTTGGAAAAAGGTATTAGTACCACAAAATCGTTACCCTATTCAAAAATTAGAACACATAAAAAAATAGATCAATGTTTTATACCTTTCTTTTTGTGGCAATCAGTTACGGTGTATAGTATGTTGACTGCGGTGCAAGGTTTGATGAATGACATGCATAGAGAATTGACTGTTCACTGTAGGATGAAGCAAATGTAGTGTAGAGAGAGTCGACTATGACATAGGGTTCAACATTTGTGGTGGACTGGTTCTAACCTGCAAAAACATAGAAATAAATATGACAAATATAATTCAGAAAATTTTGTATAAGTCACACGGGTGAGCAGATGCGTTGAATGGGATGTGGATTGTTGTGCAAGATCTGATGAATGCCTTATAGCTCTTGACAAATGCGTTGCACTTCTTGTAGCTTCAAAAATGCTAAATTTTGTACAAAAAAATGTAAAAAACATGAGTTCATGTTGAGTTCACCAAAATGTAACTTGGAAAAATAGACATTCAATCTTAGAGAGATAAGAAATTAAAGCAAACAACCGCAATTTGTAATCATATACTCAAATACAAATCCAATTTATTCAATGGAAAACAAGCAACACATGGATGAAATTAGATTCAAACAATCAATACTTTTACCTTCACAGTGTGTCATGCATTACTTCCATTATCGTTCTTTTCTTTCTTTTACTCTCATTAATTAGTGTGCACTCCTTTCACCTTAAGGTCCAAGTGTGTGAGATGATCACAATGATGCAAATGCCAAATTTTTGTTATTAGCCATCAACATGAGGCGAGGCCTACTTTTATAGAAATTCTTGATCCAAATGAACGATCTAAATCAAGAGGTACAAGATCATGATCAATGGTTGAGGATTTTTGACAGGAATTGATTTCCTAGTTAACTGACTACAACAACTAAAGGATTCTAGTTAACTGGTTTCATGAAAAATTGATTGAAGAGTTAACCAATACTAACAATTAGTTAACTATGGGTACAGAGATGGAGGTGCAATCAGGAAAGGATGTCTACTCCGTTAGTTTCAAAGGAAAGAATCCCTCCAAGTTTTGGATGTTGCGCTTCAATGGATCCAAGTCCAAGCAGGGAGCTGGAGCCGACTTCGAGCTTATTAGTCCTACAGGTAAGACGTATTTTTTTGCCCATAGATTAAAATTCTATTGCACAAATAATGTAGCAGAATACAAAACATTAGTTCATGGGTTACTAATGGCATTAAGAAAGAAAGTCAAAATGTTGCAAGTCTTTGGTGATTTCTAGCTAGTTGTGAAGTTAGGAAACTATACTCCTGTCATAATAGAAGGTTAGCAAACTATAGGAACAGGGTGTGGGATCTCATAAAAGGGATAGATGCATTCAATATTCAGCTGATCAATCATAGTAAGAATTAGACTATAGATTCCTTAGCTAAAGTGGCTAGTACCCTCCAATGGTTTAAATAATATATATGGATGACCTTACTATGTTTTCAAAGAGAAGAGAGGACCACATCTCTGACTTGTGCAAGGTTTTTCAAAAATGTAGAGAGTTCAAAATCTCAGTGAACCCGAAGAAATGCATCTTTGGGGTGATCGAAGGGAAGTTTCAAGGACACATGATTTTAAAAAAGGTCATCTCCATAGATCTGGAGCACATACAAGAAATATTGAAATTTTAGCCTCGCGACAGCAAAAAAGAAATGAATTCTTTCTTTGGGAAGATCAATTTTGTCAGGAAGTTCATCACAGGCTTCACAGAAATAGTTAAGCCATTGAATTCCATGCTCAAGCAAGATTCCAAGGAGGAATGGACATAGGAAGCCAAGTAGGCTTTTGAAGAAATCAAGAGGGCTATTGCAACCTCTCCAGTGTTGGTCAGTCTAGACTATTTGAAGCCATTCTATATCTATTCTTTTAATTCAAATCACTCATGCACCAGCATGTTAACATAGAAAGATGACAAAGGGAATGAGCACCCCATTAAAGGTTACAAAATTATGTTATCATAATGTGGAGAAGAAAGTGTATGCCTTGGTACGTGGAATTAAGAAATTTCAACACTATATACTGAGGAATAAAGTGTTTTCCATTGTTCCAAACCCAGCTGTTAAGACCCTGCTGATGGAAAATGAAATGGGAGAAAGAAGAGAAAAATGGGTCACATTGTTGTAGGAATATGACATGGCAATTAATCCTATAAGGTTGGTCCGAGGACAAGCCCTCACCTGCACAATGGCGGAAATAGGACCAGAGCTCATGGTACACTGATATCAGTTGGAGGATGTTTCCCTAGATGAATGCTACAATGACATCATCTACTATCTGTTGAACAAGTGTCCACCTTGGTTGCAAGGAGTACAAAAATGTACTTTAAGATTGAAAAGAAAAAAACTACATGCTACAAGGAGCTATCTTGTACAAGAAGAACCACAAGGGAGTTTATCTCAGATGCCTAGGAAAGGAAAAAGCATCCCAAGTGCTGAGAGAGTTTCATGATAAGTTCAGAACTGGTCATGGATCCAGCCCTTCAACAGCCCATCAGATCCTGCGGGTCGGCTACTACTAGCCAACCTTATTCAAAGATGCATAAAACCACATCAGATCCTATCACATCTATTAGACTACTGCCACCAGGGAAAGGTTATGTTGTTTTCCCACTATAGCCAGTTTTTGAGGTAAGGCTCTTTGCTCAGTGGGGGATTGATTTTATTGGTCCCATCAACCCACCCTCCTCTTCAAGCCACATGTATATTTTGACTGCTTCTGATTGTAGCACGGGTAAAATTCTAGGATTAGCAATACAAAGCATAAATCAAACTAAACCCAAGCTAAGAATGAAGAACAATTGAAGATTAAAACATGCATAAACGAAAGATCTCACCAAACACACATGAAATTCCATGATTCACCTCCATTACCCTTCTCCATTTCATTGTAGTATAGTGCTTTCCCTCATATTTTAATTAAGTATACAAACATGGCCTCATGACAATGATATTAGAAAAATATTGAAGATTTCTAAAGTTGCTTCCAAAACTCATCAAATTTCGGGAGGAGTAAAAATGGTAGAGATAAAGCCATTTTATATAAGATGTAATTTTTGAATGACAGGCTGAGATTGAGAGATGATTAATCGACAATCAAGATTAAAAGATGTGACATGCAATAGGGTTAGGGTTAAATTAGTGTAAGTAATAAAGCTTCAATGGTGGAGATTAAATTAAAAAGTAACTTAATCAATGATGGAGATTGGTTGAGACACAAAGGGATAAGGATTGGATGTAGAAGATAAGATTGACATAGATAAAAAACTGTTTGATCTTGTCTAGATAACGAAGTGATCAACACAGAAAGACTGTTCGTTAGAGAAAATCAGCTATTATCTCACCAGATAATTGAATGATCAAATTTTATCTAGACTTGAGTGATAAATGACTAATTAGATAACAAAGAGATTATCTAATTATAGAGGAATATGATACGGATAAATCCTTTTGCATTAAATGATGATTTAATTCAAAACTCAAGATGTTGGATCACATTAAATAAATAAAGATTTATTTAATATTAAAGAGGAAAAGTTAAAGAATAATTAAATACTTAAAGTGATTATTTAGTTATAGTAGAAAGTTTCATAGAAATTAATTAAATAATAGTTTATTTAATTTTAGAAAGAAGATAGATTAAATTAACAACGTAATTAAATAAATAATATTTATTTAATTAATCAAGGAAGAATAAAGGTAATAATAAATTAATTAAATAATTAAAGTTATTTAATTAATAGAGGACATATAATTATGAATTATAAAGAAATTAAGAGTCATAGGCCTAGGACAATTTTTAGTCTCTACATTTTTCCCCTCCTTGATACAATGTTGTTTTATCGCATTGTGTCAAAGAAAAAGATAGAAAAAAAAGATATGCCCCAAAGAAAGTAGTGGTATGCCCCCTCAAGAGGACAGGTGGGTTCGAAGAAGAGGAGTGTGCTCTCAAAATAGATAAGAGGACTAGAAGATAAAGGACAAAAGAATAGGGGAAAATACATAAGGATGATGAAGATGCAGAATAGAAGAAATGTTAGCATGGAAGTCATGGATGTTAGTATTAGAATGACTTCAATACTTTTTCAAAACATAATAGGCCTTGCATTAATCATCATTGGGTGCTAAATGATACAAATGGATAACAAACACCATAATATGAGATAGACCAAGGTGTGCAAGGTCATCCACCTACTAAAAACAGACACTCATAGACAAGGAATGTCTTAACTCATACTAAGGGAAAAATTCCCCCAGTCTTTTTGTCAAGGCAAACCGCAGACACCAATCAAAGAAAAGACGAATCATGAGACATCATCACTCCTATAAATCCTTTGTGGGACACCCTTGAGAAATCTAGTAACTTGACTTGAAGACAAAACCAAAAGACAATTGACAAACAACATTCAAATAAAAAGAGTCCTGAGACATCCTTGCTTCTCTAAATCCTTCATGGGACATCCTCAAGGAAGCTAGTAACAGACTCAACAACAAAGCCAAATGAAAAGATAAGACAAAACAAGCCATAATGTCAAGAGCCAATAAGAATATTTTCCAAAATTTGATCTGTTTGTTGTTTAATTGTCTAGGAGATTGACAAGATGATGTTTGATAAAGCCTGATTTCAGTAATGACATATATCGTATAAGACGTCGAGTCTAGTTTCGATCATGTAACCACCTATATAAGGAAATGATGAAGATTGAGTAAATAATGATGTCTATTTTTAGGAAGGACACATCTTGTATAAGACATCAGTTGATTATTTTGGTTATTTGAGTGTTTTGGAAATTTGTTTGGTTTGACTTAATGACCTTGTTGACTTGTTTGTCTTGTCGATGCATGACTTTTCTTGATGTTTTGACAATTGTTTGTGTTTGATGACAATGCCTGACTTATTTTGACTGACACGATGAATCCTAAAGGACTGACCTAGTGCAGCCTCTGGGGCTCATCAATGGATGGCCTTGCCTACGTTATACACGCAGAGACCTCATAGTTTGACATGACCGTTGACTTTCTTTTACTAATAAAAGACTGAGTCATGATTTCCTTGTTTATTTCACAAACCTAAAGGACTGACCTAATGCCTCGGGGGCACATCGACAAATGGCCTTGTCTACATCCAGTCACAAAGGTAATGTAGTTCGACAATGACAAAGACTCACCGACACAAGTGACACTGACTCTATTTTTGGATTTTTTGAAAGTTTTTAGATGTTTTGGGTTTTTTTGACATGTTTTGATTTTTTTCTCTTTTTGAATTTTTTCAAGACATTTTGTGATGTTTTTCATATTTTTTCAATGGTTGTACATCCTCAGAACAGCCTCTGTAAGAACCATATGACGTAAGTCGTGTCTGCCCCCAGTTGGGTATAAGACCAATTTATTATGAATATGATGGAATAGGGATGTGAAGTGTGCTTGATGTCAATCATTCCAAGTTATGGAAAGGACAACCATTTATTATGGGTGATATGAAAAGGATAAATGGTAAGGTGCATGGATAGGAAAGATAGGTGATATGATTGAAAACTTAGATTGAAATGATGGTAGAAAAAGGAGCAGAGTCGACTACACATGGTGAATATTTTTCAAGTTTTCACCATGGTACTCATCCAAAGCACCACCGAAGGGATTTTCACTATTGGACGAATTATTTCTCTTTACTATTTTATTGATTTTTTAAATTTTTTTATGTTACCAAGACTCCTGTTTGTTAGGTTTTCATCTAGGTAACAATTTTTTTTTCCATTTTTTTGTATTTTTCATGATTATGACAAGGCTCTCAAAAGCTATATGTAGAACCTCTTCAAATGAAGGCTATTGATTGGCGCTAATAGTGGTTCACCTTCGGGGGTAGAAAATGCTCCTGATCCAAATGCTTATGTGACAATATAAGGTCCTAGCCAATTTGGCTCAAACTTTCCTAGTTTTTCTATTTCTGCTTGATTCTTTGGATTTTCCATTAAAACCAAGTCACTAATGCCAAAATGTCGATTCAAGACTTTCTTGTTGTAGCTGCGACGAAGATTATTTTGATATGCTTGAAGATGATCTAGTGCCTTTTGTCTTCATTTTTCTAGGAACTCTAGCTCATGTAGTCTTGACACACAGTTCTCTTCATCATCAATATGCCCTTTCAGAGATACCCTTAGCAAAGGAATCTCAACCTCAATAGGCAATATGGCCTCATAACTGAATACCAAGGAATATGGAGTGGTGTCGGTGGGAGTGTGAATGCTTGTGTGGTAAGCCCATAGGGAAGGGTTAAGATGTAAATTCCAATCACGACCAGCATCATTAACGGTCCTTTTAAGGATTCTAAGGATTGTTTCGTTAGACGCCTCAACTTGTCCATTACCCTATGGGTAATATGTAGTGGAAAAGTGGTGTTGGATATGGAATTCCTGGCAGAGGCGACAGACTTCTTGGTTTTTAAAAGGGAAATCATTATTCATGATTATGGATTGAGGAACACCATACCGAAAAATGATATAGTTAAGGATGAACATAGAAATTTGTATGCCCGTAATGTAGGTCATAGGAATGGCTTCAATCCACTTAGTAAAGTATTCAGTCACAATAATGATGAATTTATGACAGTTGGAGGATGTAGGATGTATCTTACCGATGAGGTTGATTCCCCATTGGGCAAAGGGATATGGTGACATTATTGGATGGAGCTCCTGTGTTGACACGTGTATCAAGTCTCTATGAATCTGGCATTGTCAACATTTCTTGACAAAGATATATGAGTCATTTTCCATCGTAGGCCAATAATATCCCAGTCTCATAATATTCTTGGCTAAGGTGGGACCACTAGAGTGGGACCCACATATACCCTCATGTACCTCATGCAAGGTCGCCTGTGCTTCCTCAGTATTGAGACATCTCAACGGGGTATTAGCTAGGGCACGTCTATAAAGGGTATCTTTGATGGTGGTATACTTCAAGGAATTACGGATAAATGTCTTACGTTGGTTGTTCAAGATATCCGGGGGTAGAATTTCAGCATGGAGGTAATCATATAGGTCTTTGTACCATGGGGAATTAGGACCAACAAAATCATACACCATCTCTGAATCTGGGACGTCAAAGGTAGGGACCAAAAGTTGTTCTACCAAAAAACTTGAATTTAGGCATGTTGCTAAGTATGTCCAAGAGTGAACCAATGGTTTCCATGGCGTCTTCTACCCTATTCTAAATGCAAGGTATTTGATGAAAGAGGATGTTGTCAAAATATTGTTTGAGACTATCTGCCATCCCCTTGTATGGGGTGAGCTTTTCATCTTTGGTATCACAGTCATCATTAACTTGTCAGACTACCAATTGAGAATCTCCATAAACTTGTAGGTGCTTGATCTTCCATTTTATTTCCATTCATAATCCTATTAAAAGAGCCTCATATTTTGCTACATTATTGGTGCATGGAAAAGCAATTCTACATGACTTAGGAATAGTGTTGCCCTGTGGTGTGATAAATGATATGCTAGCCCCTGAACCATGATTTGTGTGGGACCTGTGGATTAAAATCCTTAAGCTCCTTTCGGGTGGTCATGGTTTATTTTTGCATTGGCCCTAGCCTACGCCTCATGTGTTTGAATATCTTTGAGCCCCTTTTTGAAGTGCCTTCACCCACTTGCTCCACATGTCCATTGCGCGCTCCTTGTAAGGTTTTCTTCCCCTCACTTTTTTATCGAGCCCCGCTAATTTTCCATCTGTCAGTAGTGCGGGCCTTTGAGAGACCTCTTCCCCTTGCTCTTCATCTAAGCTCCACCCATGTTCCACATTGCATCAATCCATAGGCAACCTTTTGGCGGATCCCACAGTCAGCACTTGAAACAAGACTTGCTCCATGTGTCTTCTCTACAGGGAATTTGATCACAAGGAAATTTTAGGAATGAATATGAAGCCCCACTGTTGTGCCATGTATCCTAGCCAACTCTGTGGGTGGGCAACATGTGTCTTCATGGGAATTTTGCTACTTCCACACTAGGACCATAGTCATCATTTGCAGAGGGGTGTATCTTATTCGAAGGTGACTGCATTTTATGTTTTGGAATTTTTTTGTTGCAACGGCCTCTAGGAATCATTATGATGGACATCATTGCTCGTGTCTTGGAATCTTTTCTGTTGCTAGCTCTCAGGTGGTGGAATGATCATCTATATATATTGCTTTGGCTCTTGGAAAAAGGGTTTGAAAATCATAGAAATAAGTGAAAATACTGTAGGCCTTTTGTATTGTTCTTTGATTATTGTACTAATATTTACAAATTGTGCGATATTGTTTGGCCTCTCTATTTCTTAGTTAATGGAAAAGACATTATACTATGTTATTTATTGTACTTAGTAGTTTATCTACAAGACTTCTACAATTTCAATATAAATTTGTTGATTCAGATCATGTCTTCAACTCTTCTTGTTTAGTAAATGTGTACCGAAGTTGTGTTATGCTATTTGATAAACTTCTTAGGTTTTTCATCTATACTTTCTATTATTTCTGGACATGCAGATTGTTGAACGAGCCCTTAAATCTCATCTGAAAGGAAGATTTACCGTGTCCATACTTAATTCCCAGTGCATTTCCTTAGATTAAACTTTATTTTTTATATGTTCTTCCTTTTCCCATTCCAAACCCCCCAAAATACAGGAGTCATCTAAAAACCTGAAGGTTACTCAGTTTAGCACAATTGGTTCCCCCATTAACTGAGTTTCCCATAAGGTTGTTTGCCTAGCAGTTTTAGACATCAACAATTATTTTTCTAGCATGTCCGGTGGGACTTGCTTTTAATGTATCTAATTTGAAAGTGGGTGTGTGATCCATAGACCTGTTACTAGATCTCAAACAAAAAACAACCCTGGCCTACTAGTGCCACCGCTGGTAATAGGACGAATAAGAACCTATCTAGTGAATGTTTTGATCCCTCCACCAACCATGTTGTCAATTACTAATAGAAATTATGTGACATGGGATGCCAAAATTCCTCTTATAGAACTAGTAGCACCCTTCGTTTAGGCTTCTATCCCAACATTTTCTTTAAAAGTTGTACCAAAATTCATAGGGGAAGGCTTGAAAACACCATCCAACATCTGCAAGATGTGGCAGATGTATGTTTGGTGCATGGTGTAACTGATCAAAATGTAGCATTGAGACTGCTTACAGCCTCTTTCAAAGGCAAAGCACTTGATTGGTACTGCACTTTGGGAGCCAATACTATCAGTACCTGGGATCAGCTTGGAGATCCTTTCTACGAGTGGTTTTCAAACAATGGAGATCAATTTTTTCTATTTCAGCAACTGGTGACCATAAAGCGAGCCCCTCAGGAGGTCATGACTGACTTTAATGCCCAGTTTCACATGACTGGCAAAGGATTCAGCTTGCAATCCATCCACCTACAGATTTGGCATTCATGTTCTATTTGAAGTCTCTCAATGCTGACATTTTAGTTATGATCCAGTCCCTTGGTGGGAACACCTTATCAGATGCATATAATGTTGCTATTAAGGTGGAGAATAATTTGATCGATGTCGGAAAGTTACTACCTCGGCCCGCTATTCCTATATTTGTTGAGTTGTCAATTCTCACCCAAGAGATAGCTTCTACCAGTGCATCTGATCCTCCCAATCTATGTATGCATATTTGAGCGCACCACAGAATGTTGCTTCTACGTCTAATTCTTCAAAAGATGAGATAAGTGATGTCAAGGAGTTTTTGTAGAATATCTCAAATGAAATAACTACCATCAAGCGGAACCATTCCATGCCTCCAAAGCCAACTTACCAAAATTATCAAGGTAGAAAATCTTCCTACCAACAGAACCAATTCCAAGGAGGCTCGTGCATGAGTTTGCAGGCTCAAACAAGTAATTAGATGGTGTCGGTGACTACTCCACTGCAGAATTCTCACCCAAGTTCAAACATAGAATTGGTAGTGGGGAAAAATAATCTCACTAATGATATCAATCCTTGGTGATTCCCATGCAACGAAGCACATATGCCCCGAAATTGTCTGCATGGAAATCTACAACAAAAAGTCATAGAACAACACATTCAAGGCATGGCGTTAGATTTAGGAGGTTATGTATATGCCTCTCGGCAAATGGAAAACATGGTACTCACCATGCAAATGCAAGGAATGTCCCTGGAGCAAGAAACAGATAAAACTCCCGACCACGTGTTATTCTCATAGATGGAAGAAGAAGAGGCAGTGTTCACAAACGGTGTGTCCTCATCAAAGGCCCCACAAGTGTAATCAGATTATAACACTCGCTCAAAGAGGAGATTCACGAGCAAACCGGTCATCCCACAACCCAAAAGTTTTCTTGACCAAGCTCCTAGTACCTCCCCAATTGCATATCAATTTCAGCCATGCAGGGAGATTGTTATAACAAGGGCTAAGCAACAGAAGTCTTTGAATCCGTCGACATTCAATGTAGTGGAACAATTGAAGAAATCCTTTGCTAATGTATCTCTTTGGGATATCTTAGATATTCTTGAGAAGAAATCATTACTGTAGAAGGCTCTACGAGAAGATGCAAGCATAGAGCCGATAGAGCAAACCTCCAAAGGAAAGGCCACCAATTCACCATCACAGGCCAAAGTCCTCACAAAAAATGGAGAGGAAGCTTCAACTGAAAGTAAAAGTAAGCCTAAACCAAAACCTTTCTTCTTGACTCTCATTGTGGGTAACAATTTGTTGCATAATCCTATGATTGACTCTAGTGCTAGTACCACAGTCATGCCCAAGTAGATAGTTGAAACCTTAGCACTTAGTTATGAAACTTTAAACATAGGGGTTATGCAGCTTGATGGGAACAAGGTTGAAACTATAGGTGTCATTAAGAACCTCCCTTTGACTCTATTCTCCTGCCCTAGTATCACAATTCCACAAGACATCATGATCATAGATGTCCCACCCATGTTTGGTCTTTTCTTATCCCAAGAATTCACTTCCAAGATAAGTAGATATCTTTCCTTGGATTGGTCACACTTGATCCTCAGGACCAAACATGGAGCTAAAATGAAGATAGTGTCTGAACCTTTGCATTCGAAAGATGTAGCAGATGAATCCATGATCAAATTTGAGGCCACTCATACCTCTATCACCAAAGAAGAAATGTATTGTACTAAGTTACTTGAGGATGAGAAAGTGACCAGAGACCGGACTGATCAAGAAAAGGTTCTTCTGAACGAATTTATAGAAAATGATCCTTTTGGAAATTATCGTGCCACCAGATTGGGAACCTATGTCATCTATGATGAGGATCAAGTGATCCTAAAGGTCATGAAGGAATCAAAGGGTGGTCAAGCCTCAGAGCTATGGATGTTGCATTTTGATGGAGAAAGATGTAAAGTTGGTGCAGGAGCCAGGATATGTTTGACGTCCCCATCCAATGAAAAGACCCTCAAATCGTTTTACTTTCAATTTGTCTATTCGAGCAATGAAGCTAAATATGAAGGCCTAGGGAAAGGTCTAAGTCTTGTGGAGCGAATGGGCGTTAAACAAATAATGGTGTTCAGAGACTCTGAGCTAGTAGTCAACCAAGTCTGAGGGCTCTCTTTAGCAAAGAATGTCCACATGAGATCTTATAGACATAGATTTTGGGACTTGATTGAAGGGTTTGAAGCCTTCAATATCCAAATGGTCCCCAGAGAGTAGAATACAGCTATGGATCACATGGCGATGATAGGATCTCAATTTGACCCTATTTTTGACCTAATTCATAACATACTCTGCACAAATAATTTTTTGACTAGCAATCCCAGATAATGACCAAAGATGGCAAGTGTTTGAAAGTGATGAACACATCGCCTCATTCATTCAACACTCTAGAGAGTTTGTGGATTAGCTCCAATTGAAAATCGTAGAAGCCTATGAAGGGAAAATTATTTAGTTGAGGTCCAGCAAGCTTCCAAAAGGATTGGTCACTCTCGAGAACCTATTCACTTGTGACGATACAAGGAATGACAAGAGGAAATTTGTAGTGGACAAAAGAGACTATGCAGATCTTTAAGTCGGGGATGGAAGGAAGCTCAAGGTCCGAAAGGATGCTCCACAACATGATAAAGAAAGGCTCATCCATTCTTGTGAAAAATGTGAAGGAGTAGTAGCCTGGTCGTATGATGACCTCAAGGGATATGATCCTAAAATCATCCAGCATACTATAGCTAGCATACTATAGAACTAACAAATAGAGCAAAACCTGTCTGCCAGAAGCAGAGACCAGTGAATCCAAAGATTGAGGAATTAATGGTGCAAGAGTTAAAAAAAGCTAATTAAATCCCAGATTGTCTTCTCAATCAAGCACAACACATGGGTGTCCAACCTAGTGCCTATCCAGAAAAAGAATGGAGACATCCGCCTGTGTGTTGATTTCTAGGATCTGAACAGAGCATCCCTGAAGCACCACTATCCCTTGCCTTCCATGGAGTCTATCTTACAAATAGTGGTTGGCTTGGAAATGTTTTCTCTATTGGATGGCTTCTTCGGCTACAACCAGATCTGGGTAAAAGAAGAGGACCGACACAAAACAATATTCACTACCAAGTGGGGGACGTTTGCTTATGCAAAAATTCTCTTTAATCTCTTGAATGCGGGAGTACCTTCCAGTGGGAAATGGATATTGCTTTCAAAGAATTGATCAACAAGATTATCTTAATCTACTTTGATGATCTGACAGTATTCTCTAAGTTTAAATTGATCATTCTGATCATCTAGAAATGGTTTTTAAAAAATGCCAGGAGTTCAAGATATCCCTGAACCCAAAAAAATGTGTTTTCGAAGTTCCACAAGGAAAACTATTGGGACATGTGGTGTCTAAAGATGGAATTGCAATTGACCCGAAGTGAGTGAAGGAAATCAGGGAGCTTCCCCTACCAGTCAACAAGAAGGGAGTTCAGTCCATCCTAAGAAACGTAAATTTCATAAGCAAATTCATTTATGATTTTTGCAGGATTAATTAGACCTATTACCCTAATGCTCAAGAAGGATCAATTGTTCAAATGGAAAAAAGAGGCTAGAGAAGCCTTTGAGAAGGTTAAAGACACTATTTCTTCAACTCCTATTCTGGTAAACCTAGACCTATCAAAGGACTTCATAATGTATGTGCTCAATACCAAATCCAGCATCGCTACTATTTTCACCCAGAAGGATGATGAAGGAAAGGGAGAACATATGATAGCACTCCACTCCTAGACCTTAAAGTATTATGAGATGAACTATAACTTCGTTGAAAGGAAAGCATTTACCATTGTTAAGGGGCTCAATAAGTTTCGACACCTCATATCTTACAATAAGGTGATTGTATATGTCGTGTAATTTAGTGTGTGTGAATACATTATGGAAAGAGAAATCACAAAAAAAAGGACCAACTAGATTACTAAAATCCTCGAATATGACATTGAGGTTAGGCCCACAAAGACCATTCGGGGAAGAGGATTGTGTGAGTATCTGGCACATGAAAAAGAAGTAGTAGCTAAAGAGGAGTAACCCAAGCTGGTTATAACAAATGAATCTGAGTCTAAAGGTTGCTGGTTAGTGGATAGAATGAGATTTATGCATACTAGGAAATATCTAACAGGCCTACCTTCTTAGAAGAGAATATTTTATAGATTGTAGAATAGCGAGTATGCACTTATCAAAGAAGTCCATTTTAAAAGGAACTTTAATGGTGTTCTATTGCAGTGTGTCACCTTAGAGCAAGCAAAAAGAATTCTAGACATTTTTCACAGCAATCCTGCAGGCGGACACTTCTCTACAAAGACCATCACCATCAAAATTGTGTGTCGGGTACTTTTGGCCTACATTGTTCAATGACTCACACTCTCTGGTTAAATCTTGCAAATAATTCCAATTCTTCACAAGAAGTAAAAACTCCACAATGCCTCTGAATTCGATAGTGGTTGAAGAAACCTTTGCATAGTGGGGACTTGATTTCATCGGGATGATTAATCCCACTTCCAGCGCTAGACATAAATTGATCCTCACAAATATGGACTACTTTACCAGATGGACTGAGGCCATGTCCCTAAGGAATGCGACGGAGGCAGAGATTGTGAACTTTCTCGAAGAACTAGTAACAAAATTTGGCCCACCAAAGACCATCATCTCTGACAATGCAAAAGTATTCCTGGGTTCAAAGGTATGCCAATTTACATTTAAGCATGACATATTCCTAAAAATATCTTCAAACTATTACCTGCAGGGAAATGGTCTAGACGAGTTAACTAATAAAAATTTAGTCTAACTCATTAAAAGAATCGAGTCAGAGCACCAAAGAGAGTGGCATCAAAACCTAAAAAAAGAACTCTCAGCAGACCGAATAACCCCCAAGAAAATCCTAAATACTTCACCGTACGAGTTGGTATACGAGAAGGAAGCGCTATTTCCCATCTACATAGAAATACCTACACTATAGTTGCTTAAATCTCTAGAGGTTGAGCAAAATGGAGCCATGAAGGTCCAGTTGGCTGAATTGTTGGAAATGCAAGAAAAACACAGAAAAGCCTTGATAGCCATGTCTAACCGTCAACAAGTGGTTAAGAGGTGGTTCAACAAGAAGACCTCCAACCAAGGTCTTAAATGTGGAGACTTAGTGCTAAAGTTCAATGAAAGAGTTGTGAAGCCTGGCCTACACAATAATTTTGATAGCTTGTGGGAAGGCCCTTTTCAAATTATTCAATGCAAGTAGCAGAATGTATTTGAATTAGAAAATATGGAGAAAGAAGCATTGGGAATTCTAGTCAATGGAATTCACCTCAAATTGTTTAATTAGCTTCATTAATCATTTTTATCGGTGTAAGTTTTCTTTATGTTTTGCTCAGCCTGGTCTTTATTAAACGAAACCCATAATGCAAGAAGTAGAGAAAGCAAAAGAGACAGAAATTTAATAAAAGAGTTATATATTCATTATTCTATAATATATACTTTGATATTACAATGCCAAATGGCTCTCAGGGCATACTTTTTGAGTATATATATATATACTAAGTAGCTTTTTGAGAACATGTTTTAAAATCCTTCAACGCATATATACAAAAAAAGGAGAAAAGAGCCCATTCTTCAACTAGGGTAGCATCAGCATTAGCACCATCAGGAACAACCACATCAATAGCCTCTAGAGTAGTGGTAGGTGCAATGGGAATAGCAACAGGAGCATCAATGGCAGCAATGGCAAGTGGTGGAGGAAACACCAGGTTTATGAAGTCATTGTACCACTCCACGTCGTAGAACAATACTATGTTGTAGCATCACAGCAGGAAGTGGAAAGCACGAGAAACTCTCTAGTGGTGCTCTCCAATCATCATAATGTGAAATCCACTCAAGAACAACACCCAGGGAACCACTGCATCTTCTTCAATGTGTCGACATAGATCACTTATTGTGGGAAGACCAAGACCATACACCGCATTCATCACAACTTCGCTAAGGCCACCGAGGTAGCACTTTGGGAAGATTTCCATGGTGGGTCATATTATCATCTGCTTGGGCACCTGTATGTCAAGCAAAGAGGCAACAAAGTGAGAGAAAATATCAGTATTTACTCTATACTTGTCCTCGTATTCTATGCAATCCCTCCCCAGTACCCATTTCATAACAATTATTGCTAGAGAATGCTTATTCTTAGTCATGCGATTTAGACGTCAGCTAGAAATTTCACATAAAAAAGCTTCTTGCGACCTATTGCTAGTAAGCCTAAGTGGAGTATTCATTGCACCTATCTCTAATCCCAATTACCAAATGAACATTCTGTTGATTTCCTTAAGTCTATTTATAGAAAGAGCCAGGGCTATGTGTGTGATAAACATGATGATAATCAAGAGAAAACTCAAAAATCCCACCCGATGCAAACTCGAAAAATCTCACCAAGTTGTGTTTGTTGTGTATTATTTTTTGCGTGCAAGTTAAGAAGAAGTAATTAATTAGCTTAAATTGGTGGTAGGCACAGGTAATGATCCACACGGTCAAGTGCTAGATGTCACACTGTGAGCATTTTTTCGGTCTCAAAAGATGAATTCAAATATTTTCATATAATTATTGTGCCTTCCTACTTAATCATTCTTTTTAAGTTAATAATTGAGGAGCATGTGAATGGTCTCATAAGCCATCAATTTTCAACTCAATTTACCAAGGAATGGTACCATAGCTCATGATGACTAATTGTCATTATGAACTATTGTCTTTTCAAAGGGAGTGGGAATTCATTTTGCATGCACGAAAGAGCCAGCAGTACATGCCATATTTATTTCTTAAAATAGCTATTGTTTCCAACTACTCAATAAGGAAAGCCTAAGTGTTGCATGCAGAAGAACAACACTATGACGAGTTTTTGAATACGTTCTTCATTGCAAAGGGATTCCAGTGCACCATTTTCTAAAGAACCCAAGCGAGTTGCAGGAAAGTGGAGTGTTTGCAAAGTCTACAGATTCCTAGAATAGCCCAGAATCCTAAAATGGAAGCACAAAGTGAGGCGGTACAAAGCTTACTTGATGCCATGTTATTAGTTCCAATGGCCAATATCTTCGATGACATCTCTTATGCTTCACCTAGGATACTAGAGAAGCCAAAGTGGCCTCACACACAGGCCGTAGACAAGAAAGATCATAGGAACCAGACCCTGATAGCGGAAGAATGGGATAACATTCATGAACCTATCCTTAGGACCAACCTTAAGAGTCTTAGGGAAGCAGTCTACAAGAGGATGAAAAAGACCAGTAGCCAAGATTCCCTGGCATACAAGCAATGGTTTTGTGGTCTTCCGTAGTATATGGTTCCTTTTGTGCATCACTGCCTATAATTAGTACATGAGTGCACTCAGCATTTCAACCTAGATACTGGTGCCATGGAAGGACAAAAACTGAGGGTGGTGATCAACGTGGATGCTATTAGGAATATGTTATGCATCCCTACCAGAAAGGGATCTAGAGTAGAAAAAATGGAGACATTCACTTTAGAAGGTGGGGAAGATTTCTAGAGGACCAAAAAATTTGCCCTGGAATTTTATAACCAAGAAACAAAAAGGCCCAGGGAAGATGTAGCAAATCTACCATAGCTTCTGGATGCACACAATGCTTTCAACTTGTACTTGCAGGATGCCTTCTCTATGATGGCTTTTGTTTAGAACATGGATAGTGACAGGGACGTTCTAGAGTTTCAAATGGGTCTGGGTTTTTAGTTGAGAAAACAACATTCTTTATTCTGATATGACTTTGCGAAAGTCATTGTCTGGGAGATGTTGAACCAATTCAAGGAATACAACACACAGCATAGGTTCAGGTTTTCTTCTCTCCTTACTCACATGTTCTTACACCAGAACCCCAACTTCTTTGCAAACCATATGAATTTGGCTATGCTTGATGAAAAGGGAGTAAGAAGGTCAATTTCTGTGTGGACTCCCATCCTTTCTACAACTTATGATTACTATGCATTTTTTCGAGCATTTCCTAGCTCTGATTCTGAAGGATTGTAGTACGGATGGTGAGGGTTATCGACTTTCCACCAAGCAAACCAAATGGATGTAGAATTTTACTCCTCCTAGTGATTGGTTCCTTGGGGAGGATTTTAATTTCATAAGGCTGCATTGTTTTACCGAGGAACCATTCTGGTTCCCGATATGCATCACAGACAGGGTGTTGGCCATTGAGGTGTTTCAGCAAAAAGTGATTATTGACCTCAACTTTTGCAAAGGAAAAAATAAGAAGGGAGGGATGGAATTAATTTGTGAAAAATGGGATTATAATCCCAATAATGACGTAGCGGAGCTGAATGTTAAGGTGACTCACAGCTCTCGGCCTTACTAGGAAGCTTAGTAGAATCCACAGTTTGGGGACTAGGGTGATCTATTTGTGGACTTACAAGCAGCTTTTACTCCCCTGTGGTTTGTTCCATCTTTTCTTGTAGCCTAATCTGGACCCACCATTGCTACCCCTTTTGCTACCATCGCGTCAACTCTGACTCAGCCTTCCCAACAAATGGTATCCTCTATATCTCCTCTACCACCACCACTCCCTATGATTCCTTCTGTCACTTCCCAAACTGGACCTTGGCATAACATACCCCCATTTTTGCCATTAATGGTCTCTCTACCAAAGAAGACATCATCCAAGACCACAACTCTCTCATTCCCTTTTTCTCTTCCTCCTGGTGTTCCCTTCACTGGCGAATTAATTAAGTCACTAACATAATTTATGGGGCAAAGTGATAGAACTAAGGCAACACGGGCTATCAAGGTCCAAAAGAGAAAAGAAAAGGATGCAACGAAGCTTGTCGAGCCATGCATGCAGACCCTTTTCAATGAGGTTCATGGTTTGTTGCATTTTTCAACCATAACTCTAAACACCATAAAATCGCAAGGGGAGACACAACCTGAGGATTATATGATCCATGTCGTGGGGATCGATCTACGCACAACTCAACCATAAGACAAAGTTGAGCTAATGTAGGAAACCCAATGAGTGGTAACTACTGACTTTCTCAAGCATAGTCACCAACTGAAGAAAAGAGAAGAGGATCTCAGGAACATTAAAGAAAGGATAGAAGTCCTATTGAAAAAGGAGAAGGCCAAGGATGCCAAAATTGCACAAAGATCTCAACAAGCATAGGGGGAAAGTACCAAACTTTGGGCAAAACTTGCAAATTTCTAGTCCTTGGATCCCAACTTGGTTGCTAGAATGCAACAAAAAAACCATGAATTACAAGACCAGTTGGCTCAGGCAGAGGGAGAAATGCAACAAAAGAGTGGGGAGCTTCAAGATCAACGAGCTCAATTGGAGCGTGAAATGTAGTAAAAAGATGAGTTCTAGGACTGACAAGCTCAATTTGAGAAGGAGATCTCAGAAGTAAAGATCTCCCTGGAAAAAGAATCCACAACCCAAGGCCAGGCTGAGGAACAATTGTTTTTTGAGTTAAGGGCTCTGCAGGAACAACTCTCCATCGCGGACAAGAGAATTGAAGAGTTGATGCAGGATTTCAGGTTGAAGGAGATGGAAATTGGTCTCTTGAAGAATCCTCCCCAGCCCCCTACTCCTCAGTCAGATTTGCTTCTAGTAGCCCAGAAATTATATATCTCCTATTGTGAGAAATTCAAGTCTCTTTGTTTGACTCTTCAGTCGGCGCTCCAATTCATGGCAAAACCGGTAGGTTTAAGAAGGGCAGTGCGTAGAAAAATGGAGCAGGTTCCATAGTTCATTGCGGAAATGGTGCCCAAGGTAGAGAAGTTGTTGGACAAGTTTTATGCGGTGTCGAACGCAAACTTGATAATGCAAGGATTGAAGATCGGAGGTCAGCTACCAAGAAGGCGAGAGAATTCATCTATTGTCATGCAGCCATCCTCCAAGCTAGTAATTGCTCAGCAACACTTAGTTGGACTATGAAAAAAATGCGGATGTAATTCTCCTATTTGACTCAAATGGGCTTGCCTTCCCCTTTCCTCTCTGATTATTCAGTCACCACGGTAGAATATATCGCAGAAAAGATCAAGGAAAAGAAGTGGAATTTACCTTCCTTTCAAGATTTCAATCAACCTCCCAATGCTGCAGACATAGAAGGCACCACCCATCAGATAGTGTGGCTTCTCTTTCAACTTGAGTCAGGGACCGGGATCTCCATGGAGCTTCCCTTCAAAGAAATAATTGATCTACATGAGGTGCAAGAGAATTTGCATGCCCTATCGATGTCGTCTAAGGCCTCCTATCTGCCTCTATAGACCTCACTTTTGAAGCTTTGATCATTGCCCAATGGATAAGGCTCTAGTCTTCACACCAAAAATTTTGGGTTCCCATTCCATTGGAAAAATGCCCCTAATAGTCACCAAAAGTTGTGGATTAAAATCCTTAATCTCCCTCTGGGTGGTCATGGTTTATTTTTTGGATCGGCCCCAGCCCGCACCTCATGTGTTTGAATATCTTCGGGCCCCTTTTTAAAGCGCCTTCACCTACTTTCTCCACATGTTTGTTGTGCACTCCTTGGAAGGTTTTCTTCCCCTCACTTTTTTATCGAGCCCCGCCCATTTGCCACATGTCAGCAGCACAGGCCTTTGAGAACCCTCTTCCCCTTGCTCTTCCTCTGAGCTCCACCAGCGTGCCATGTTGCATCAATCTGTGGGCAACCTTTTGGTGGACCCCATAGTTAATGCTCGAAACAAAACTTGCTCCATGTGTCTTCTCCATAGGGAATTTGATCGTAAGGAAAGGAGGAATGAATATGAAGCCCTATCATTGTGCCACGTATCCTAACCAACTCTATGGGTGTGAAACACGTGTCTTCATGGGAATTTTGTTTCTTCCACACTAGGACCATAGTCATCATTTACAGAGGGGTGTGTCTTGTTCAAAGGCGACTGCATTCTATGTTCTCGAATCTTTTATGTTGCAACGGCCTCTGGGAATCATTGTGATGGACATCATTGCTCATGCCTTGGAATCTTTTCTGTTGTTGGCTCTCAAGTGGTGGAATTATCATCTATATATACTACTTCGGATCTTGGAAAAAGGGTTCAAAAATCATAGAAACAAATGAAAATACTATAGGCCTTTTGTATTTTTCTTTGATTATTGTATTAAGATTTATAGACTATGCCATATTGTTCGGCCTCTATGTTTCTTAGTTAATGGAAAAGACATTATACTATGTTGTGTCTTGTACTTAGTAGTTTATCTGCAAGACTTCTACAATTTCAATATAAATTTGTTGATTCAGATCATGTCTTCAACTCTTCTTGTTTAGTAAATGTGTATGGAAGTTGTGTTATGTTATTTGATAAACTTCTTAGGTTTTTCATCTATACTTTCTATTATTTTTGGACATGCAGATTGTTGAACGGGCCTTTAAATCTGATCTAAAAGGAAGATTTACCATGCCCATACTTAATTCTTGGCACATCACCTTAGATTAAATTTTATTTTTTATATCTACTACATTTTCCCATTCCAAACCCCCCAAAATATAGAAGGAGTCGGCTTCTTAAAAAACCCAAAGGTTACTCAATTTAGCACAATTGGTTCCCCCATTAACTAAGTTTCCCATAAGGTTTTTTGCCCAGCAATTTTAGGCATCAACATGGCCCATCAAAGTATAACTTCCATTCCATTCCAGTTTCAAGAGTGAAGATGAATTCATTAGGAAAATCTAAAACTAGAGGATGATCTTCCTTAATCGATTCATCTGCCAACTGGTCAACAATAACTTGTCCTTTTATAGCTTTTATTTCTACGTATTGGATATCGTATTCACTGAGTATCATTACCCATTTAGCCAAGCCTCCTGTTAATGCTACTATACTAAGGAGATACTTCAAAAGATCTATCTTTGTGACCAACATTGTTTGGTGGTTTAACATGTAGTTCCTTAGTCATTAAGTAGCGAAAACTACAGCAAGACATGCATGTTATAGGGGAATGTAATTTAGCTCATAACCTACCAAAGTGCGGTTGATATAATACACTACCCTTTCATGGCCCTCATTATCATTATGTGCAAGTATGGCTCCTAGAAATGATGTGGTTTTTGAAATGTAGAGTATCAAAGGTTGTCCATCAATAGGTGGTATTAACGCTGGTGGTGGAAGTAGGTAATGCTTGATTCGTTGAAAATATTCTTGGAACTTATTTTTCCATACAAACAGTACCCCCTTTTTGAGTAGATGTTGGAAGGGATATATTTTTTCTACCAACTGCACTATGAATCATCTAATAGACTACAGTCTCCCTTGTAGTGTCTGTAGTTGACTTATATTGGCCGGTGGAGGCATGTCTATTATAGCTTTCACTTTTGTTGGGTCCACTTCAATGCCTCATCTAGAAATAGTGTATCCTAGTATTTTTCTTGATTGCACATCAAATACAATTTTTTTAGGATTTAGCCTCACTTTGTATTCTTATAGTCTTTGAAAAATCTTATCTAGGACTCGTAAGTGATCAGCCCTCATCAATGATTTAGCTATCAGATCATCCACATAGCCTTCCGTGAGAGTGTGTACGAGATCATGGAAAATGGTTGTCATGGCGCGTTGATATGTTGCTTCAAAAATTTTAAGTCCAAAAGGCATGACGTTCCAACAATAAGTTCCCCATGGAAAATTGAAAGATGTCTTATATTGGTCTTCAGGTGCGATTCTGATTTCATTATATCCCAAGAAACCATCCATGAGGGATAACATTTCATATCCTGTCATTAGGTCCACAATCATGTCAATATTTGGTAGAGGAAAGTCATCTTTAGGACATGCTTTATTTAGATCTCAGAAGTCTACACAGATGTAGATGCCACCTATTAGTTTTATCACTAGTTCAATATTGGAAATCCATTCTACATAGTCAATTAATCTAATAAAGCCAACATCCAACAGTTTCTTTAGTTTAGCTTTGACTAATAAAGCAATTTGCGGGTGCATTTTTCTTAATTTTTGCTTCACGAGTTTAGTACCTGATTGTAATGGAAAATGATACTAGGTCAGGATCCAGTCCAGGCATGTCAACATATGACCATGCAAATTTGACCCATCTTTTGTGAAGTTACGAAATTTAGGTTGCTCTATTTATGTCAAAGATGTTGCAAAATAGATTAACCGAGGATTATCATCAGTGCCTATGTTGATCTCCACAGATTCCTCAACCAACATTGGTGACTTTTCTTGAGAAATGGGGAGAACATTCAACCCTCCATCCTTGGGTGCCTCAGAGAGGTTTTCACCCTTGGATGCATCCTTATTTTTTACTTTTTCATCGTCCAAAGGCGCCTTTCGGTTTTCACCTAGGGACTCATCATTTTTATTTTATTTTTTTTCTTATTGTTTCTAGTTTTGCAACTAGAGGGGTGAACAGACTCCCCAAAATAATCCTTGTTATCCAAGTCTATGGTAAATCCAGCCTTATGGTCACCACTAGGTAATCCTTCTTGCAACCCCATGAACTTAGCTATTGCTTCGTCATTCTCAAAGGTATCTAAGACAGGGAGGTCTTGTTGATCCCAATCGATAAGTTGGGGATATGTTTGGGGTATGTCATCATTGGAAGTATCAAAATTTGAAGGGGTCAAGGTGAAGGCTAAATTATTGACATAGTTCCAAAAGGATTTTATGGTGTCTTCCCTACTCCTAGGATGGGGTACGTCAAGTTTTGATGTGTCCCGTGATGGACTAATTTTGAAGCATTGCTCAAATATTTCATCAAATGTAGGTTCATCGGGTTCTCTAAAGGTTTCAAAAAGTTCATATTCATCAGATGATTTGTTAGAAACCCATTCATATTTGTTTGAGTTAGTGGAATAATAAGGTTGGTCAAATGGCTCATTCGATGTCTCAATAGTTTCAAAAGCATTGACTCCCTCTTGTAAAGGTGATTCGGTACTAGAAACGCCAATCTTAAGTGGTTGACATCCCATCCCTAGGCCTTTCGGTCACTTAGAGACAATGATGGGTTCAGTCCTCCCATTTTGATGTAATCCCAACCTGCTATATCTGTCATATCCTTTGTCTTGCATTATCATGAAACCTATTCCATATTGATCTGTAGGTATTTGAGTGGGTGGAGGAGGTTCTTCATTGTCTTCTTTATATAACCAAGAGGTCACATCTTCTTCATTTATAGCTTCTTTACTTAGTTCCCCCCATTTTGTGAAATTCATTATTGGAGGGATGTGTATGGTGGTGATGGATTGTCTCTTATCTACCGTTTGTAGACCATATGATTTGGGAGGAACCAACTAGCTGATACAATAAGATGCTTTCATATGATACTCTCCACAACCCTTATCTTGGTTCTCGACCTTAGGAGTGGAAGGTGGTGGTTGGTAAGTAGATTTTTTGGAAAGAGTGCATGGATCGATATACCGAGATGAGTTGGATGATGAAGCCTCTTGATTAAAGACCACCTATCATTGGCATATTCCGCGTAGGTTAGTGCAATACTAGAAAGGATCAGGATCACCATCTATCATTATCTTGGTGCCATTGTATGGGAATTTAAGGCATTGATGGTAAGTGGAAGGGACAGCCTTCATAGCATGTATCCATGGTCTTCCCAGTAAAATATTATATGGAAGGATGAGATCCAAGACTTGGAAATTGGTATCCATAGCCGTAGGACCAATTCTAAAGGGGAGCATTACAACACCTTTAGATGACCATTCTTCATCATCATATTCCTTAATGGAAATGCTCTTAGTAGTGTCCACACACACCTCTAAGAAGCCTAATGCCTTAACCAGTTTCAAGGTGCAAATATTCAATCATGCTCCTCCATCTACCAAGACTCATCCAACTTTTTTTTTATGGACAAGAACTTCAAGGTGCAATGGGTCATTGTGGTCTATCTTCTCGATTGAGTAATATTGTTTAGAGAAGGTACCATGATGAGAGTTGGTTAGGTATCCTACCATCTCTTGGAAATGATTGACATCAAGGTTGGTGGGGATGGTCATGATTTTCAAAGCTTTGTCTAAAATACCTCAATGATTGGGTGATATACACAACAGTTCCAAGATAGAAATTTGTGTTGGGGTCATCCCCAACTAGTCAAGTAAATTGTACTTAGGCTTGGAGGACTGTGGCTGTTGCTGTGATGGAGGGCCTTGGATGGTTATCTTAGTTTAGCAAGTTTTGATAGCACATTCAGGAGTTTTCTTTATGGTAACAGATTCGATATGTCCATCAGTGGCTTGAATGTGATTTATGATGGTGTATTGGTTATAGTCATATTTGACATTAGCATAGTTGGCCGAATTATTATTGGTCTTATTTCCCAAACTGGAGGCTTTTCCATTTCCATGGTCATGTAATGGATCCGAAAAGACCTTGTGGTTGTTGTTTGAGGATGTCTATTTCTATCCATTAACTTCAATAGTTATGTTTTCCATGAGATCCTATATAATGTTCTTCAATTGTCGACATTGTGGTAAACTATGTCCCTTAGTTCGGTGGAAATCGCAAAAAGAGTTGTCATCCCACCAAGAGGGTTTAAATTTTCAAGGATCATATTGTTTTGGCTCAGGAAGTTGTATGAGGTTCTGTTGTATCAATTCTTTAAAGACCGATTCAATTGGTTCCCCTAGGGGAGTGAATTCATCTTTTGGAAACTTCCTTTGCGGTCGTGGTTGTTGCATGTTTTGGACAACATTGACAATTTGGTTGGCATTGTTGGGTGTGTTGTTAGAGGAATTGTGTCCTCTAAATGTAATAACTGGTCTTGCATGTAGGGTTTTAGCATCGACAATTCCATCATTGGTTACATTCTTGTTTTGGGACCAATATTGTTCTTGTCATTAGAGGTGCTTTGAACATTTGGATTTCTATTTGACATCTTGATTTCACCTTTTTCAATGACATCCTTTTCAAGTATGATACCCTTTTCTACTAGTTCCACAAAATAAGTGCAACAGTGTACTCTTAGGTCACTTCTCAATTTTGAATTAAGGTTTTCTAAGAATATGGTCACCTTTTCCTTTTCGAGTATTTCAACAGGGCATCAACTAGCTAGACTCCTCCATCTCTGGAAGAAGGTGATAAAGTTCTCTCCTTCATCCTGTATGGTGTGACATAAGGTTTCTATTGTGATTTCATTGTCAATGTTAAAGGTGAAATGTTCAATAAATTTTTTAGCAAGTTCACCACATGACCTTATGACATCTGGAAGTTGAGAAAACCATTCAAGTGCTATTCCAACAAGGCTTCACAAAAAAGGTCTCATGAGATATGTCATATGCAATGTCTATACACATTGTGGAAAATTCCCTTATTAGTTCAATAGGATTATGCTTCCCATTATACTTAGGAAAGTTTGGTATAACATATCCATATGGTAAGGGTGTCATGTATAAATATTTGTCAAAGGGAAATGGACATAAGTCTTTTTTTGAAAAAATCTTTTTGCTAGACATCGTCATATTGTCCATTTTTTGTTGAAGGGCTTGCATTTGTGTTTGCAAAACATCCACTTGTGTCAATCACGTGTTGGTTATATTGTTCGGGTCTATGTAAGTGTTTTGAAACCCAACATTATGTGATGGATTTTGGTTCAATATATGAATGAAGGGTGGATTTTGGTTTGGAATGTGAGAATAAGTTTTGGTTTGATGTTGGTTGATTGGGAATGTGAACGTTTTGAAAAGGATTGGGTTGGTTCCCAAATTGTATGAGAGGTATGTGTCTCGTTTGTGAAACCCCTATTTGTGGTAATGCACTAGCGGTGTTGATGTTTGGTATAGCATTTGTCATGTTTATGCTAACTTTAGGCCTTTTTCTTCTAGTATTGGTGTCGAAGGGATGTAATGATGATGCCCCTATGGTAAAATTAAGGCCTTGTGTCATGGTTGATGTACCAAATGGTGATGTATGTACTATTGTGGCATTTTGGGTAGGTACTCCAAATGGTATGGTTGCAGTTACTTGAGGGATAGAGCCACTAGAAGTCATGTTTTTTCCTTGGGTAGATGAAGTTTGCAATGTATAAATGTCAAATCTAGGAGGTAATGTGGCACCTTATACTAACAATTTTTCTAAGTATCATTGGGGATCTTGTGCCAAGTATTCATCTACAAAAGAGGAAAATTTTGGATCTTGATCAGCAACGTTTAAGTTTTCAACTACAACTCATCCTTGTTGGTCTCTAGTGACAAATTTTTCCAATAAGGTTTTGTGTGGTCTTGATGTCCCTTGTGGGGGATTTGAAAATGGATTCATAAAGTCTAGTGGGTCAGCCATATTTTCTCTTTATTTCCTTTTTTACCTTGTTTCAACCATGTAAGATATGCTCAAAATGTGGATGATACAGAACTATGTCTGTGAATGATATGATTTTAGTCTATGTTTTTGGATTTTTTAGATATAAGGAATGAATGCTAATGCAACAATGTTTTTGGTCTTTTTTTTGGAAAATATGAGATGTTAACTGTAATGTGCTAATTAATGTCTAAAATGATGGTGTCTTAAAATGACTATGTCTAAGTATGCAAAAGTGTAGGCAAGCTTTTAAAGGTAATCAAGTTTGGGAGATTTGGGAAGAGGTTACTAACCATCCAAAGTTTACCCAACGCTTCAATTTAATTTGTCAAAGGACCTTTTTAAGAGACAGAGTGAGTTCCCAAACTAGATTGACAAGCTAGAAAATACTCACCAAAATGACAAAAGATAACAGCTGTGACAAGTGACATGGTTCAATGACAATTTTCCTTGAAGAAAATTTTTATACAATGTATGGGAAGTTGGCCTATTTTAATCTACAAAGGTGATTGTCCTAAAAGTCTGATTGATTGGAAGATAACAAGGAATCCTAAAATGTAACTAAGGTTTGCAATTGGTATGTCTATTGCTATGGCTAAATGATACTAAAAGATGCAATGGTGAAAAGTGTGAGCAGATCTTTTTGGTTTTTGTTCATAGATCACCGTGAAAGGATAATCAAAGATAGGTTTTGACTATTTGACCTCATACTGTGACAATAGAATTTTTTTTTTTAATTGTCAGGCAATTGTGGTTCAAATTTAATAGATGCATCATTTTATAGTTGGTTGTGGTTTACAGTATCAGATGCAATTTATAGTAGCAAATACGGTTCTTAGTATCAAATGTGGTTCATAACAGTAGATATGGTTCTCAATAGAAGATGTGGTTTATTGTAAATAGGATCTGATTTTTCTATAATTTTTGGCAAAGTTTGTAGGTTTGTTTCAATCTTAATTTGATCAAATTTTGGAAAAATAGAAGACAGTTAGAAAACACTTTTTTTTGGTTTGGCTTTGATGTGAAAATGTTTGATTTCAAAAAAGACAAGTACGATCCTATGGTTGGCCAAGATAATATTTATTGAGTTCCCACTTCGATTTCTCTGTAAGGAAAGCTAAGGTGCGGAACTAACTCTTGTAACGTCAAAACCTCAGGGAAGAATGCAAAGATACTTTTAAATTTTCAATTACAGTCCAATTAAGATACACTTGAAAGCAATAACAAAAATAGAGAAATAATCATACACAGATGAACACCAGATTTACGTGGGAAAACCCTTACGAGAGAAAAACCCACCACACCAAGAAAAGCCCCTTTGTATTACAGTAATGGAATTACATATAGAGATCAGACTTATCTTTCTGATGTCAATTTACAACAGCATAATCCTTGATCAACCTTGTACAGAAAATTCAAGATTCAATACACTCATAATTAAATTCACTGATCACTCATCGAATTGTTCATCCAACCATTCGTCCAACTATTCATCGAACCGATCACAATCTTCCATCTCTGAGTATATCCATGATGCCCCTAGTCTGTCGATCTTCCTCTCAGTAATGGCCGCAACAGTTCAACTGCTAGCAGTTCCCATTCTACTCCTTGATTGGTCAAGGACAAACCACGTAGGATAGTCATCACTCAGTCAAAGGTGTTCAACCTATGTCGCATGTCGGTGAGACACTAACCATGTCTCTTTGATGCCACAAGATCAGATTGTCGATATCGCCAAGAGTCATCACTATTGGCAAGAGGTTACCCGAGTTCAAAAAACTATCGCTCAGACTTCGCCTTGTCGCCAAGACCTCATACTGATGATCATCACTTGTCTCGCTATTCGGAAAGACCATCGTTTTTGATGAGACATCATACTGAAGTTCCAAAGTCACATAGAGGTTAGCATTTCCATCGGCAAAACCATTGTCATTCGCCAAGAGATCACACTGAGCCTTCAAGTCATACCGAAAAGAACACTCATTGGCAAGACTTAGGCTATTGCTAAGATGTTACTTCAAATGTTCACACCTTTCACCGAAGACACCCGATAAAAAACATACAGTGTCGGCAAGACTTACTGCTATCGCCAGGAGATTACACCGATGTTCATACCTATCGGTGAGAGAATCAACCATCGGCAAGACTTCTTACCGAGGCTTCCATGTTACCTCGATGAGCATCGGTGAGACAAACATATGTCGCCAAGAGTTCATAGTGAAGCCTCTGTGTTACCCCGAAGACTCCAAGAGCAAAGCAGTCGATGAGACTTCTCTTGTCAGTATGAGACATACCGAACATCCAAGTCTCTTCAATATTCGATAAGAATGGCCTGTCGGCCAGACCAACCCACTCGGCAGAAGGTTACAGCGAACGCCAAAAGTCGCAACGACAACACCAGTCGGCAAGACAAAAGCATTATCTCGGTGACCTGTACAAACCACAAGGTTACTAAACTGCCAGTCGGCCAGACAAAAGGAATGTCACACCGACTTGGCTCTTTCAGAGGTTTTAGCCTTTGAGATTGAGGCACATTATTTCCAACAATCTCCCACTTGCCGAAGATCACACAGGCACCTCCAGAGCACAACAAAACTACTGAAATTCATGGGCACTGAGGCCCATCGAATTGCCACACCACCTGAACTTGTTTGTGCTCACTGGCTTCGTCAATGCATCTGCAACATTCTCCAGAGTATCCACTTTTTCTAATGAGACCTTTCCATCCTCCACCATATCCCGTACAAAATTATACTATACATCTATATGTTTCATCCTGGCATGGAAAGTAGGATTCTTTTCCAAACAAATAGCACTTTGATTGTCATAGTAAATAGTTATTTTCCCTACATCAAAACCAATGTTAGAACACAAAAATTTTAACCAGATTGCTTCTTTACAAGCGTGTGTAGCTGCCATGTATTCTGCCTCTATAGTGGACAAAGCGACTATAGCCTATCGCTTACTCATCCAACTCACTGCACCACCATTCAACATGAAAGTATATCCACTGGTGGATCTTCTACTGTCAATGTCCCTTGCCCAATCAAAATCCACATAGCCTCGAATACTGAGAGTCCTTTGCGATTCAACCAAGTTACCATGGTAACACAAAGCATATTCTAAAGTGCCCTTCAAATATCTGAATACTCTTTTCATAGCATCCCAATGTGTCCTTCCAGGATTAACCATAAACTGACTAAGTACTCCCACTGCTTGGGCAATGTCTGGCCTTGTACAGACCATTACATACATAAGACTGCCAACCACACTAGCATAAGGTACATTGGTCATGTCCTCCATCTCAGTAGGATATTTTGGATAGTTTTCAACAGATAACTTCATTCCCTGCAAAACTGGAACTAGCTGCTTGCAATCATTCATGCAAAATCTCTCTAGAACAGTCTTGATATACTTACTCTGATTGAGCCAAAGTTTTCTATTCTTCTTATCCCTAGTTATTTCCATTCCCATAATATACCTAGTTCCACCAAGATCTTTCATTTCAAACTTTGCAGACAACTGAGACTTAAGATAAGAAATCATCAACTTACTATTGCCTATGAACAGCATATCATCAACATAGAGAGCAATAATAAGAACTCGATCACTTTCAATTTTGTAATACACACAATGATCATATTTTGATCTTACAAATCACAATGAAAAAACAAAAGTGTCAAATTTCTGGTACCACATTCTAAGAGACTGCTTTAACCCATACAGAGATTTATTCAACTTGCAAACCAATCTTTCTTTACCTTTTTCCACAAAGTGCTCAGGTTGGGACATAGAAATTTCTTCTTCAAGATCACCATGAAGAAATGTTGTCTTCACATCCATCTGTTCGACCTCTAAGTCATACGCTACTTCAAGTGACAAAAGAAATATGATAGATGTGAGCTTAGCTACAGGAGAAAAAAAATTTCCATAATCAATTCCCTCTACCTGGGAATAACTCTTCACAACCAACCTCATCTTATATTTTTCCACACTGCCATCCAGACCTATTTTCTTTTTAAATACCCATTTGCATCCCAGAGCTTTTCTGCCTTTGGGAAAGGGCACCAAACTCCAAGTATCATTCTTTTCTAATGATGCCATTTCTTCATTCATGGCTTCCAACCAAGAGTTTGAATAAGACATTCTAAATGCCTCTTTCACAGTCCTAGGCTCATCAATGCTAGAAATTAAAGCATAGGCACAAGTAGAATCTATCAAAGAAAACCCATACCTATCAGGTTGCTTTCTTTCACGAGTTGACCTCCTCACTTGCTGAGGCTAAGGATGTTCTTCTTCATCAGAACTCTCAGAACTACTTGAGCTCTCCTCAGTTTCAAGTACATTTTGAATTTTCAATTCCTCTTTATCTAGTGTAGGAGGAATTTCAACTGCATCCTTTTTGTTTTCTGATTTTATCTCTGACTGTAGATCCAAGGTAGAAGGCTTCAACTCATGAAAGATTACACTTATGTTGTATAGAACCTTCTCCGTATCAGGATTCCAAAGCTTGCATCCTTTTATGTCAGCATTATAACCAATAAAAATACATTTAACATCCTTGTTCTCTAGTTTAGATCTTTTCTCATACGGCACATGTGCATATGCCTCACAGCCAAAAACACGAATATGTCTTAAAGAGGGCTTCTTACCAGACCATGCTTCCAAAGGTGTTTTCTCAACAAGAGTGGAATTCGGAGAATGGTTTATCAAGTAACATGTTGTAGCAACTGCCTTAGCTCAGAACTTCTCCTCCAAGCCAGCACTACTCAGCATACTTCGTGCTCTTTCCATCACTGTCCTGTTGAACCTCTCTGCAACTCCATTTTGCTGTAGAGTGTAAGGTGTAGTCTTATGTCTTTTAATCCCATGATCTTTACAGTACCTCTCAAAATCATCAGAACAAAATTCACCACCGTTATCAGTCCTTAAACATTTTATTTTTCTTCCAATCTGATTTTCTACAAGGTTCTTAAATTCCTTAAACCAACTAAACACTTCTGATTTACTTTTCAAAAAATAGGCAAATGCCTTTCTTGAATAATCATCAATAAACGATACATAGTACCTTGACTTAGACAAAGAAGGAACATTCACTGGACCAAAAACATCATAACGTATATAATCAAGCAAAAAAGAAGATTTGTGAGGACTGGAATAAAATGAAACACGGTGTTGTTTTCCATATATATAATGTTCACAGAATTCAAATTCGAGGTTACAATCTTCAAGCCCCTCAACCAGGTTTTTATTCTTCAAGGTTTTTAAACCTTTCTCACCAATGTGGCCAAGCCTATGATGCTAGAGCATAGTCTTTTTCTGCTGGAAGTTTAACTTCCATAGAGTTTACAGAATCGAGAAATCTTTCCTCTTTTCCTCCATGAGTAGCTTTTTGTGACTTTACAGAGACACTATTGCTTTGCACAGCATGTGCATCAAGCTTATACAAGGTACCAACACGAGCACCTCTTGCTAGCACCATAGAGCCTCTAGTCATCTTGCAGCCATTTTTCCAGAGAACGTGACTTGCACTCCAATATCATTTAGCGTACTAACAGAAAGAAAGTTTCAAACCAGACCTGGTATATGCATTACATCATTAATTCCCTTCACTCTACCATCAGGGAATTGAATTCTGACTCTTCCTCGGCCAACTATTTCCAATGATGAATCACTTGCCAAATACACCTTTCCACCATCGTATTTACTTTGTGAACCAGTCTCTATGAGATGTCATGTGGAAAGATGCTCCAGAATCAATCAGCCAGACATCATCTAATGCCTGCGTAGCCAAGGCTGCAATGAAAGTGTTTGTATCACTCTGAGAAGAATCATTGTCGGAAGAATACTTCTTCTTTTTCTCCTCTTTACAATCCTTTCAGACATGACCAAGTTGCCCACAATTCCAGCACTTCACCTTGGACTTCTTTTCAAGAGACTTTGATCTCCCCTCTGATTTGGATTTGGACTTCTTGTCCTTCTTCTTGCCTTTATCTTTCGATCTACCTCTAACAGCAAGAGCCTCCTTCGCCATCTCAGAAGATTTCCTTCTCATCTCTTCTGATAACAAAGAAGCAACATCTTCCATCTTAAAAGTGGATGTCATACTCCCAATAGCCATCACCAAGTGATCCCACGAATCTGGAAATAAACATAATAACAGCATACAACAATCTTCTTCATCAATCTTCACACCCACAGATGTTAACTATGCAATCAACATGTTGAATGCGTTCAAATGATCAACAATAGACCCTCCTTCCTGCATTCTCAAAGAGTACAACTTCTTCCTCAAGAACAATTTATTCACCAAGGACTTGCCCTGATAAATAGCTGCCAGTCTTTTCCACAAGGAAGATGCAGTCTTTTCTTCATGACCATTCAGAAGAAAAAAATTTTCTAAACAAAGCCTTATCAACTCCTTTAATTTTCTATCTACAAGGTCCCAAAATTCTTGCTTCATACTTGTAGGTTTCATTCCAGACACAGCAATCCATAGATCATGATACACTAACAGATCTTCCATTTTGAGTTTCCACAACTCAAAATTACTGCCATTGAATTTCTCTATTTCAATCTTTCCTGACATGCTAGCCATCTCACTCTGTAATTCAAATTAACAAACTTCTACAAGACTCCCACTGAACAGAATTGACTCAAAAAATCCAACGTACCCACAAGGATAACACAACTGGCTAGGCCTATCTTACCACTTGTAAGGAAAGCTAAGGTGTGGAACTAACTCTCCTAATGTCAAAACCTCAAGGAAGAATGTAGAGATACTTTTAAATTTTCAATTACAGTCCAATTAAGATACACTTGAAAGCAATAATAGAAACAGAGAAATAATCATACATAGATGAACACCAGATTTATGTGGGAAAACCCTTACGGGAGAAAAACCCACCACACCAAGAAAAGCCCCTTTGTATTACAGTAATGGAATTACATACAGAGATCAGACTTATCTTTATGATGTCAATTTACAATAGCATAATCCTTGATCAACCTTGTACAGAACATTCAAGATTCAATACACTCATAATTAAATTCACTGATCACTCATCAAACTGTTCATCCAACCATTCGTCCAACTGTTCATCAAACCGATCACAATGTTCCATCTCTAAGTATATCCATGACACCCCTGATCTGTCGATCTTCCTCTCAGTAATGGCTGCAACAATTCAACTGCTAGTGGTTCCCATTCTGCTCCCTAATTGGTCAAGGAAAAACCACGTAGGATAGTCATCACTCGGTCAAAGGTGTTCAACCTATGTCGCATGTCGGTGAGACACTAACTGTGTCTCTCCAATGCCACAAGACTGGACTATCGATATTGCCAAGAGTCATTACTATCGGCAAGAGGTTACACCAAGTTCAAAAAACTATCGCTCAGACTACGCCTTGTCGCCAAGACCTCATACTGATGATCATAACTTGTATCACTATTCGGCAAGACCATCATTTTTGATGTGACATCATACCGAAGTTCCAAAGTCACATAGATGTTAGCATTTCCATTGGCAAGACTATCGTCATTCGCCAAGAGATCACACCGAGCCCTCAAGTCATACTGAAAAGAACACTCATCGGCAAGACTTAGGCTATCGCTGAGATGTTACTCTAAATGTTCACACCTTTTACCGAAGACTTCAGTCACTAGGAGTTTCACCAAAGACACCCGATAACAAACATACAGTGTTGGCAAGACTTACCGCTATCACCAGGAGATTACATTGATGTTCATACCTATCGGTGAGAGAACCAACCGTCGGCAAGACTTCTTACCAAGGCTTCCATGTTACCTCAATGAGCATCGGTGAGACAAACATATGTCGCCAAGAGTTCATAGCGAAGCCTCCATGTTACCCCGAAGACTCCAAGAGTAAAGCAGTCAGTGCAACTTCTCTTGTCGGTATGAGACATACCGAACATCCAAGTCTCTTTGATATTCGATAAGAATATCCTATCGTCCAAACCAACCCACTTGGTAGAAGGTTACAGCAAACGCCACAAGTCACAGCGACAACACAATCGGCAAGATAGAAGCATTGTCTCGGCGACCTGTAAAAACCACAAGGTTACTAAACTGCCAGTCGGCCAAACAAAAGGAATGTCACACCGACTTGGCTCTTTTAGAGGTTTCAGCCTATGAGATTGAGGCACATTATTTCCAACATTCTCCAACCGTGCTTATTCAAAGCGGATGACTTGGGATCTTGATATCACAAGCTCCCCCTTACAGTGCACTCACTTCTCAGGCTTACCAAGATCCGGATTCTTGGGTAGTGACATCCCAAGAATTTTTCATCTCTACTAAGAACCTTGAATATGTGGGATGGCTTTAGAGGTATGACCTCCTGTACCAGCAAATAGAAGGATTTTGATAATCTAAACAAATGGTTTTTAATCAGGACACCCATTCATGTGGCTATACACGAGGCAAGATTAGCTCTGATAAGGAGGTTTCCCAGCCTATAGAGGTTATGCTCTACAAGTTTAAATGTACCATGCAGGTACTGAGGGAATCACTTGTCTGTATAACACATCCGCACCTATAATGCTAAGTTTTCCATTACCATTCACATTTATATACTGGTCAGGAGTAGCTTGGATTTAGCTCATTTTTGGTTTGAGTCGTCTTGGGGTGAGTACTTTTTCCCACCAAGGCAGACCCTCTAGAGTTAATAACAATTTCTCTTACACCCAGGATCACACAAGTGCGCAAGGGGAGAGGATAATTTTGTCATTAAATCAGGATTTAATCTAAACAAAAGTGTGCAAAAGCACCAAGCATAGTAAGAAATTGTTTATTTTAGGCACCAAATGAAATGTGATCTAAGCTATACATACAATCAGTTTCAAAATCCATTCTTCAACAAATGTCTTGCATCATATTTCATTAGTAGTTTCAATTTTAGCCTTCAACAAATGAGAGTTGTAGATTTAGATCTTGGCCAAACGAAGCTACCAAATAAACATTAAATTTCTCTTGCCACACACTGTCAACAAATTATTAGTAACCAAAAAATCCTCACCTACTAAACCAAAAATGCAGAAAATTGAAAATTACTTGCAAAAATTTAAAAACAAACCCAAAGCCAAGCAGTTGCGTCATGGAATGATAGATACGATGCATGGGATGGATCAGATGCGTTGCAGGAATATCAATTGTGGCTGACAACATGGCAGTTGCAGTGCAGTATAGTGGATGTGGCTCATGTTGTTGGTGGTAGCAACAAAAAATACTGGTGGATACATCACTCTATCTTTGTGATTGCGTTGAATCGTATAGAAAATCTGTAAAACACAGAAAACCGTACAAAATTTGCAGAAACTTTATCCTTGGCATCAGGTTCACCAGATGTAGCACAGGGAAAAATTTAGGAATAGCAATACAAAGCGTAAATCTAACTAAACCCAAGCTAATAATGAAGAACAATGGAAGATTAAAACATGCATAAACGAAAGATCTCACCAAACACACATGAAATTCTATGATTCACCTCCATTACCCTTCTCCATTTCATTGTAGTGTAGTAATTTCCCTCATATTTTAATTAAGTATGCAAACATGGCCTCATGACAATGATATTAGCAAAATATTGAAGATTTCTAAAGTTTCTTCCAAAACTCATCATATTTCAAGAGTAAAAATGGTAGAGATAAAGCCATTTTATAGAAGATGTAATTTTTGAATGACAGGCTGAGATTGAGAGATAATTAATCAAAAAATCAAGATTAAAAGATGTGACATGCAATAGGGTTAGGGTTAAATTAGTGTAATTAATAAAGCTTGAATGGTGGAGATTAAATTAAAAAGTAATTTAATCAATGATGGGGATTGGTTGAGACACTGAGGGATAAGGATTGCATATAGAAGATAAGATTGGCATAGATAAAATTGTCTGATTTTGTCTAGATAACGAAGTGATCAACATAGAAAGAATATTTGTTAGAGAAAATTAGATATTATCTCACCAGATAATTGAATGATCAAGTTTTATCTAGACTTAAGTGATAAATGACTAATTAGATAAAAAAGAGATATCTAATTATAGAGGAATATGATACGGATAAATCCTTTTGCATTAAATGATGATTTAATTCAAAACTCAAGATGTTGGATCACATTAAATAATTAAAGATTTATTTAATATTAAAGAGGAAAAGTTAAAGAATAATTAAATAATTAAAGCGATTATTTAATTATAGTAGAAAGTGTCATGGAAATTAATTAAATAATAGTTTATTTAATTTTAGAAAGAAGATAGATTAAATTAGCAACGTAATTAAATAAATAATATTTATTTAATTAATCAAGGAAGAATAAAGGTAAGAATAAATAAATTAAATAATTAAAGCTATTTAATTAATAGAGGCCATATAATTATGAATTATGAAGAAATTAAGAGTCGCGGGCCTAGGACAATTTTTAGTTTCTACACTAATTATTGCACTAGGTGGACTGAAGCAATTGCTTGTAGGTAATGTACAACCGAAGTAGTTACTAATTTTCTTGAAAGTTTTATCATAAATCATTTTGGTTGTCCATTTTCCCTAGTTTGCGATAATGGTCTTGCATTTTCTTCCCTTAAATTTTCTAGTTGGGCATTTGACTATGGGATTGTCCTTAAATTTTCATCCAATTACTATCCCCAAGGGAACGGTCTAGTTGAATCCACAAACAAAAACTTGTTAACTGTCATCTAAAAGTTTCTTGATAAGAACTCGAAAGATTGGCATACCCAACTATGTTTTTCTCTATGAGCAGATCATACGCATCATAAGGCAGCCTTGGAAAATTCACTATTCTGCCTTGTTTATGGCCTAGAGCCTATTTTCTAAGTTCACCTCAAGATCCCTACACTTGAATTCATCAACACATACTATGAAGAGGGAGAACGTAGTGAGGCTTGCTTAGCTAATCTATTGCATTTGGAATAAGTATGTACCCAAGCAATAGAAAAAATTTCCAAACACCAGGGCATAGTAAAGAGATGGTTCAATCGTAGAGCCAAAGTTAAGGCCTTTAGGATTGCAGATTTGGTCCTATGTTGGGACAAGGCCCACGAAAAAGAAAGGGGGACATGACAAATTCAACAAGCTTTAGTTTGGCCCCTTTCAAATTTCTGAAATCTTAGGAGATAATGCCTTTTTCCTTAACACCCTCATTGGAGAGGATGTCCCATTGTCTATCAATAGGCAGTACCTCAAGTATTATTTCCTTGTCTAAGCTATCCAAGCACAACCTCTATATATATTTGTATATAGTTAGACTAGTTCTTTTGGCTTGTTGTTATGCTTTTGCTTCGCTTTTTCTCACTTTCCTAGCTTTAGTTTTTCTGAGGGTGTTGTCTGATCTTGATGTAGTGGTTGTGCTTGGCCTTGTCAGAGGGCCCACTTTGTTGCATGCTCCTTTCATTCCTTGGATTAGTCTTCATTAGTTACCATGATTTTTTTTCGCCTCCATGAAGTGGGTTTCCTTACTTGAACTCTAGCTTGACCTAGGACAGAACCCTTATTTGAATCCCTTCACGTTTATCTCATATTACACATGATATACACCTTGAATATGCTCGATGAGCTATATGATAGTCATCATGAGGCTTCAGCAAGTGAAAAAACTTAAATTTGCTCCAATGACCACTGTGATCTCTAAACCCATTATGAGCTTCAGTGCTTATGCAGTTGAGAAAAAGAGTATCAAAAATAAAATATGAAAAGAAAAGAAAGAGAAAATAAAATATTGAAAACAGGCAACTGTGTGGGTGTGTGAGCAACTCTATTAGGGCTATGGACTCTTGGCTGGCAATAGAGAAATGTCTGTGGGGGTCATAGTGACAACTCCGTCAGGGCTATGGAAGCCTGACTGGCAGCGAAGCAAGGTCCAGGTTACTTTTGGGGTTAGATAATCTACATAGCTTGCCTTGGATGATTGACTGCTATCCTCTATGGTCTCTAATGAGGTAAATGAACTCACTGCACACACTTTTGAGATATTTTGGTGAGTTGATTCAACCAAGAATTCCATCATCCTTTAAGTCTCTAGTTTTTTTTACGAAACTTGATTCTAGTCTGCGAAAAGAGATATTTTAGGTTCTAGATGAACCCTTACCCTTGGAACACTCGAGAGTGTTCTCCCAGTGGAGTCGCCATTTATTGTTCCTATAGCACACATGCCCCATTGGGATCAGGGACCCCCTTTCTTTCATTTTTTCTCCCGTCGGGTCATTTTTCTCTCGCCTCATTTTGCATGCCCCTTTTTCTGGGCTCAAATTGGTCACATGCATTAAATTCATCAAATTCCATCTAACCAAAATCACCAATCCAAAATTCACCAAAACTTTTGCCTCTGCAAGATTTGGGTTGCGAGTTTTCTCTAGAATTTTGCTACCACATCCATCGGGCATCGTGGCCCGCAACTATGGGTTCCCTCATGCAAGTTGCCACTACTGCTTTGCCACTAAGTAGGATCCAACACTTAACTTCTACCTGCATGGTGGGTCCCACATCTACCTTCACCACCTAGGCCTTCATCGAACGGCTGCGCTGACATGGGTTTCCACAACCCCACCAACCCAACTATCGTCATACCGATCCATTGGTGGCTAAACTTTAACATCATCCCACATCACAGGCTCCATCTTCATTTTCACCACAAGTAAACCAAACCCAACACACATTGAAAATTCATTAAGTCCCAACTGCCTTGCAAGCTACTTCGTACGGATCATCATCCCTTGACTTTCGTTGTTTAACGATGAAGCACTTACACCCTTCCGCTATGCGGGTTCCATGGGAACCACTTCTTCAAAATTGAGACCTTAATTTTGAGAGCTTGATCTTTGGTCTAGGTGGTCATTGCGGGTCTGCCTATGTGGGCCACTGCTTGTGGGTGGTCGTCAATCGAGGGTTGTTCTTTAATAGCCAAGCCCTAACAACCTATTACTTTCTGACTTCCACTCTTTGAAATCATTCGTAGCCAGAATGACTAAGGTTGGACACCTTTTGGGTGTCCATCAATAAACTTCTTCATGCAGGAGGAGGCCAGTTCTCGGCAGTCTTTTAACGAAAAAATTAACGTGTTTCCCTGCCATGTGGACCCTGAGCCCGCCTCCGTCGTTATCACTCCTAAATCATGTAAGTCACAAACTCTTAAGAAAATCACACCAACAGGTCTACCCATGTGGGCCGCAACGGTCGGAACTCCATCCCTTTAGAGTCATAATGTAATGACGAATGCTTAACGTCCATCCACTATGCAGCCTCCGCACTACCCCACTCCATGAGCCTTAGAAAATTTTAATAAACTGAGAGGGAAACTTATCATGCAGGTCCCGCTATGCGGAACAGCGCATGCAGGGCATCGTCCATCGAATTCCGCTACTTAACAACCAAGCTTTTAGGGCTTTCCACCCCATGGCGCCCGCATCCTTCAAACCCGCAAGAGCAACAAATCCTAACCTGACAGCTTGAAGCACCTCATAGCTAATTTTTACATGTGCCTAATCGTTCCATGGGAGATTTTCCTATCAAACAAACCATGCAAAAATTCTGATGCAGGTGGTTGTATGTGGGATTTTTTGGTCCTGACGCAGCTCTTTAACAACTTTCTTCTTAGCGGCTTCCACCTAGGGGAAACCCGCACCCCTGAACCCGCATTTGCACAAATGGCCCAAATGAGCTCTAAAAGGTGAACTATGATGAATCTTATGATATTTTAAAGATATATGGATGGATCTAACCATGGATTTGTAGGATTTAACTAAAGTTTGCTGGATTTGTATGTAAAAACACTTACTACACCTTTTGCATGCAAGATTTATGGAACCTACTAAGGGAGCATCTAGGAAGCCCACAGGAAAAGCTGAGAAAGAAAAGAAGCCTACAAGAATACCTAGGCAAAAAGAGGAAAAGGAAAATGAATTATCAGTTTCATGGGGTGGAGTGCACCTCCAAGCTCACTTCCACCTGGGACACAGTCTTTGATATAGACCTTAGGCACGTGAACATAGATGAGTGCAAGGAAAGGATGATGGTCAACCCTACTATAGAGGATGCACAGAAGATCAAAGGAAGTGGCCTTGCAAAGGTAGTTGGCTTCCCTCCTGTGTTGGTTGCTCTAGAGCTAGTCATTGGCTATCGGGAGTGCTAGCACTCTAACAGGAAAATAATTGATAAGGATGGAAGAGTATTGGCAGACTTTTTTGCCAAGTCTATTGGCAGAAAATCTGGCATCCTAACATTTGATAAGATGGAGGAGGTGGAAAAGAAGTTTACTTAGAAGGCTTGGCAATAGGACCCTCTTGGATGCAAAAGAATGATCAATCAACACTAGCTAAAGGACAAGAGGGGCAGCGCCAATAATGTGCCTCAAAAGTTATTTAGGAGCAATTTCTTCGAGGAATACCACGATCTGGTTACTCTTCTACATAGAGTAATGGGCCTTCCAAATGCTTCATTTTTTGAAGAGTGGATGTTCTACTTTGTAGAAGAAATCATCTAAGGTGAAGCTAAATTCCACTGGGCCAAGATAATAAGTTACAACCTGCACAACCAGCTCCTGGCAGTGAAGAAAACCTCCCAGTTCTACATGACTTCATATCTAGTCAACCTCCTGGCAGAGAAGTTCCCATACAAAGGACTCTTCTATGTAGGAACATTGGGGATGAGGAGAGGAGAACTCAAAGTTTATGACTACTATCCCTAGTTACAATATAGAAACTTTAAAAGGGAATATAGAAGAGTGAATGATTCCTTCATTAGGCATATAATCAGACTCTTGGGAGGAGATTTCAAGAGAAGGGTAACACACAAGACAAAGGACTTTATAAAGGGATTTGGATATCTATTTATCTAGTTCCCAAAGTTCACTTACGTCAGAATAAAGGGGTTCTTAGGAAAGACCTACTGGTTATCATGTTACCCTAATGATTGGGTCATCTTATAGGAGGTTTCTCGGCAGTTGCAGACTTCCCATACATTGTTTAGTGATAAGCATCGAGCTGGGGTGCCATATCCCCTAACCTTCGAACAAGGAATATACTCTTGTCCCACTGCCCAGTGTGGGGAATACTCATAGAAGGAATTGGTAGAGTACCACTTGGAACTTCACACAGATAGAGGAAGAGTGGACCCTCATGGTAAGTTGAAGAAGTGGGTTGGGAGGCAATACACCCACCGACCTCACATTGAGGACTTATGGGCCAACTGTAATGATGATAAAGAGGTGTGGATGCAACACTATATGAGGATGATCGCTCAATTTGTGAAGTCCATCAATCTATTCCCAGTGCCTGATCAAATTGTTAAGGATGATAACATTGTAGATGATAGATACCATGCCTTGGTTGAGATGCCCCTACAAGTTATTGATTGGAATGAGGAAGAGGTCATCAACCTCGATATTCTCACACACCCTATTCAGCACAAAACCAAGCAATGGGTGGATGCACAAATCTCCCAACTAAAGGAGAAAGGTACAAAGTTGACATATGGGGAGCTTGAGGAAAAGCTTGAGAGTGAAACTGATAGCGGTGCCACCGCGGGATCATCTAGTGAAGCTCCCAATTCCCCGTCAGTCACAAGATCCTATAAAAGGAAGGGTGAACCTATGTGCAAGCCTAAACATAAGGTTTATTCCAAGAAGGTGACAGAAGGTGAGTCATCCAAAAGGACAAAGAGAATGGGAACATTTGTGCTCAAAATGCCTACTATTTAGGAGGAGCCTCAACACAAAGATGAAGAAACTGAACAACCCCACTCACCACCTACCACTTTTTCTCACACTGCCACTAATGCTATCACCACTCCTCCACCCTCCACTTCTAAACTTTTCCTGTATCATCTATGCTCACTATGGACATCTTAGTCCACATCACCTCTACCTTGTCAACTTCTCTAGTAATGGTACTAGACTCCTCTTCTTTGACCATCTCTCCATTATCATCTTCCTCGCTCCCGCCTCCATTACCTATAAATTTTATACTCTTCTTCCATCCATGCCCTCAACCTCTATGGTACCACCCATCTTGCCACAATCTTTCACTATGTATATGCAGAACGTGCCCATTGAGCTCTTTGGGGTAATCCTTGACCCTAAGGTTCAAGCTCTAATGGCTTGACTTCTCGCTACTTTGTCTCTTCCCCCACCACCTACCAAGCCACCGAAGATGGAGGCCACAATGTAGATCTCAAAGGAAATGGAGAGAATAAGCACAGAGCAACACAAAGAGGCTGTGCAAGACATAGTTGAGGGGCCTGAGGATTTAGATAAAGATGATTACTTTGAACATCCAAAGAGCAGATTAAGTATAAACTTGGCAACGTGGCCTCCAATGAAGAAGGGTCACAAACCTCTAAAGAGGATGTTGATGTTCTTGACAAACACCATGTGGTGGAAACATCAAACCAAGAGTTGGATGAAGAGCTACTCCAAAAGCACAAAGAAGAAAAGAAATGCCTAGAGGAGCACCACTTCGAAGAAGGGAAGGTAGACATACATCTGGATGTTGAGATACTTAAGGAACCTCCACAGACTAGCCAAGATAAGGACCTAATGCAAGAAGAATTTCCTCCAAAAAGGGAGGAAGAGAAGGATAAAGAAGAAGAAGAAGAAGATGCATAACAAAGGAGGCACATTGAGCCCGAACACAATGTTGAGATTGAACAAGAAGAAAATAAGGAGAAAGCACCACAAAAGGAAATTGTTGTGTAGGAAAATGTGGCCCCTATTGAGCCTAGTGCAGAAAGGATCGCACTAGAGTAGGAGCCAGATGAGGAGGAAAAGAATGAAGAAGAGGCTCTGGGTAATGAAGAAGATCGGCCCTAGAAAGAAAAGGAAGAGGAAGGTAATCATGAATCACAAAGGGTCAAACAAAGGTTCTTGCCTAGCTGGAACAATAATTCAAGAAGAAAGCTCTAGTATTTTTTGATCCAAAGGCAAGGCTAGAAGCAATTCTGGAAAGATCCCAAACAAGGACCTGAAAAGAGAAGAAACCTAAAAGCAATTCACATATCACGATTGATGACTTTGGGTCCAAGATGTTATAGATTGCCACCCTAGTAGCAGGAAAAGATGTTGAAACCATCCAGGGGAAAGATTACCAAATATCTACAATCAATTCGGGCCTAGCAACCCATGAGCTAAAAATGGATGATCTCCAAGGGTTAGTTTCCACCATCATACAGCAGATGAATAAGGACCAATCCACTAAAGAAAAATTGAAGGAACAAGTGGTGGACCTCACCGCCTACATTCAACAGTGGACATCCATAGAGGAAGAAGCCCCATAAGAATCATCTGTCACTGATCTCCTCTCTAAGGAGGAGCTAAATAAAATGGAGAAAATGATAAATTAGACCAAGTCCAATGTAGATTGGTTCAACAGGGTAATATGCAATGGTGACATGGTCATCCGTCATGCTGCCATGGTGTTCAATAAATTCTAAAGTTTACAAAAATAGGTGGAGGACGTGATAAATAGCTGCAAAGAGTTCTTCATGCTGTATAATATCACCTATCCTAAGCTCAAGAGAATCCTTAATCTCTCCTAAGAAATGTGGCCAAAGGAGCTAGAGTTGCAAAAAGATCATTGGTTGGTGGATACATGGTAGATGAATCTCGACTACATGAAGGAGATTCTAAAGAAGTCCTTGCACAAATAATAGCTTGACCATGAATGGGTTATGGAGCACTGGACAGATAGCAAATATTATCTAAAAATGATGATGGGCTATGAAAATTGCACTTTGCAGTTAGATCCAAAGAAGATAAAGCCATTCTTTCACAAGAAGATGGAACAGAGGGTTGGAGTTACGCTGTCGCTAGATTTCATGGATTTTGTTGCAAGGGCTTTCACACATTCCAAGTAGGTTATCAAGGCCATTCCAAAGTGCACTAAACACTAGGAGCAAATCATAGACATATTCAAGAAGATAGCCTTCCAAATCCTCAAGTCCAACCTATCCAAAGAGAAGAAACTCATAGCCATGATCGACAAGTTCGTTGAGCATGCAACATCGTAGAAAGAGGTTTGGAAACCTATCATTGATGATGAATACTTGCTAAAGTAGTTTTAGAGGCTGAAAAGGTAGCTAAAAGACAAAAAAAGCTACAAGACAAAATAGAAAATAGGATGAAATAGGGAAGAAGACAAAAGAGTCTATTTTATATTGTAATATATTGGGGGTAGGTGAAACCCTAAGTGAAAATGAATCTTGACCACTCATTGTAAATGAATCTTGTCCATTCATTTCACTTTTTGAAAACTATAAATAGGGGCATCCTCTCATTTTCAGAGAGAGATAAGTTGTTGTAAAGACATGCTGCTGCAAAATATATGAGAAAAGCATTGTTTAGATGGTTTCTTATGTATTTTTCTCATGTGTGCATGATTATATCTCCAAGTGTTAGATTTTACATTTGTTGTTTTAAGTTTTAAGTTACTTTTTAGTTGTTAGTTCATGATGTTCTTTAATGGTGAAGTATGCTATGGTGTTTGATGTCTTCCTAGCTCATACTTTTGGTTATTTATTGATGATAAACTGCTATGTAAAGTTATTATGAGTATTACTTATATTGTTGCACCTAAGTTCAATTGTTGTCCATGCTTTACTGGTAAATGAACAATCTAAAAATATGCAATGACCCTTTGAATATTGCACTAGTTTCATGAGACTATGGGTTGTCCCTAGTTAAGTGGAACTCGGTTTTAGGAAGTCTATCCACTCTAGCATCCTCCATTGTTATTGTTCATCATTAGTTGCAAGTATAGGAAACTTCTAACCCTTTTTCCCTTTTGTTATTTCTTTAAATATTAAGTTAGAAAAAAAAATTAGCATCATTGCAAAGCTAAATCTGATGGAAAAGATGGAGTTTTAGCTTGTTGTTCTAAACTTGTAACAATTGTTCACTCATTTCTAGAATTCATAAAACTCTATTTGTAGACCCAATTCCCTCCATGCTTAATAGACGATAAATTCCCTTTGTGATTACCAGCAAATCACATCAACAACTAAGCTATTTTTGCAAGTCATGACCAGACACCTGAGAGACCTTGCGGTGATTTCTAAAACTTAGTTACAGAAATTACCTTTCAAGAGAGACATTGCACTTGTGTTTTGTCTATGTTGAGAAAGTGCAAAACCACCCATCAACAGAACTGGTGTTAGGAGGGATAGGCTAAGCTAGATCAAATTGGGTCCTTCTCCCCTTAAAGGTTTTATAGAGTACTCGGGTCCACACCAGAAAAAGGAGAATTCCAAGAGCTAAAAACCCCTACTAAGACTAGGAGAGCCAAGAAAGGGGAAGCATCAACTTCAGCCGCACCCACTCAACCTCCATCTCCTCCATCTCCTTCCATCCATCCATCTCCACCTTATCCTTCACTCCAAACAATATTTTCATTGCTTACTTCCCATATCCAAGGTGTTTTCCTCACCCCTACACCTCACTTCTAAGGAGCTGCCCCATTTCAACCTAAAGTTACTATAACACAACAATTAAAAACCTCCACTTCCCATAATGGCTTGGTTGGGAAATAACCCATCACCCTTGTCCTTCAATGATTATCATGACATGCCAAAGAATCTAAAAGGCTTCCACACCAAGTTTTATCCACATGACCCACGGAGGATAGCAGAAGAACACATCAAGATCTTCTAAACAACGTTAAAAGATATGCAGATTGAACATGAAGACGTGGCTTGTAGGCTCTCCCCTTACTTGTTGGGGGATGAAGCTTTATATTGGTACATCCATCTACCTATAGGCTCCATTACCTCTTGGGACCTCATGAAGAACACGTTCTTTTAGAAGTTCAAGGTTCCTATTAGCCCAACAGAGCTATATCAATAATTTGTCTATCAGGAGGGAATTTAATGAGCCAATTAGCTCATTCAATGATAGATTTCATCGGGCTTATATGAAGCTACAGCCACTTTATGTGGTTGATGAACCCTTAGCTAGGCTGGTGTACTATGCTACCTTGGATAATCTCACATCCACATTGGTCAAAAGGATGCACTAGCTTCCTACAAGATTGGTGGATGCATATGCAAAAGCAGTAAAAGCAAGCATGAACTTGGGACAAAACATTGTAGGTCCGCTCCCCTCATCGGGGCTAGCCACCAACCCAACTCAAATCCAAGGGCTTACCCATGCCTTGGCTCATCAAATGCCTATGTTGAACCAAGTTCCACAACTGTTGATCATACCACACCTAGGGCAGCCATTGAATCAAGATCCATCAATGCAACATTACTTGAAACCTCCACAATAGTAGACTTATTCCCAACAAGCTCAAGTCCCTACATACTTGCAGAATTCATAATTCCCACCTGCTCAATAAAACCAACCTATGATGCAGCTTGTTTTCCTTTAAAATTAAGTGCCATAGTAGAATAATGTAGATAACGATCAGATTGATAAGCTAACTAAATTGGTGAAGAAGTTATCCACAGATATGACCCATCTGAGGAACTAGAACAACCAATTGCAAGCCTCCCAAAGAAGCATCCAAGCCAACCTCAATCAAGACAATCGTGATTTTGGTGCATCTTCTGGACAAAGTTATGAAAGAGGTTAGAATTCAGGGTATAACTTTGAAAGAAGGTTGTCACAAAGGCCAAATAGAACTTGGAACACTAGGCCAAACAACGGAGGAATTCCCACACCTCTTGAACAACTGGGCGGTACCGACAAGTCCACAAGTGGAGCTTATTTGGTTGAGGCTACCTTATCCGGTTGCTATCGACTTCACAAGACCAACAAACATTCTGAGCTTGATTGTCTGGAATTCCAAACTGCTATAGAGATCTTTCAAGTGGAATTCCATAATGTTTTTGATGGCTTGAGCTATAGAGACCTTGTTCCATCTAAGCCATATGATTCCTCAATATTGGTAGTTAATCAAGATCCTTTCCCACAAAGCAAAAGAAAATCCCTCGAGAAGGAGGCAGCAACCGAAGACAAAGAAGTGAAAGAGGTAAATAACAAGAGCTCCCTATCTCAGCTCTTTGATTTAGTAGATAATGGTCCCATAGATGAGGGAGAGCCACATGAGGATAAAGTTCATATGTTCCACCAAAGAGAGACTCATTAAAACTTAAGAAATAGGAAAGTTGTTGGTCCTTTTACAACCTCTACCCCTCCCAACAATTTCAATACTCCACCTGATCCTAATGCCAACAATAATCCAACTTATCCCCACATGCCTACTCAATATTTCAATAAAAATAGGCAGCCAAATCAGACCCAAGATCAACCCACTAGTTCCTCCCAAAGTAAATTTTCTAAGTAGAGGTCAAAAAAATGGGAGAATATGTAGCAGATGAATTAAAGAAAGTCAAATTGAGTTTGTCAGCCTTTGAATTGCTAAGGGTATCTGCTATTAGAAATTCCTTCTTTAGGTCATTGAATGGAATTGCTCCATCAAAGCCAACTCAAGAGGGTTTCATTTGACACCCCCAACAATGAGCTGATGATTAGGGAAATCATAGGAAAGAAGCTCGATCAGCCCCCAAACCAACAAACTACTAAAAGTTAGTCGTTAGACAAATCTCCAACAAAGAGCAAGGCCAAGTGCAAACAAAGGATAAATCCAGTGATAAGGATAAGGCTCAAGTAGTCCAATTTTATGTCTTTGTAGGGTTGTTCCAAGGGAAATTGGAGACCCCTCCTTTCCTTATGAAAATTCACATCTTTGGCAAGAATCTACTCAATTTCTTGATAGATTTAAGAGAATCTACCAATTTCATGCCATTCGCAGTGTGCCAAGCGTTAGGGATAACTCCGACCCCTTCTAGACGTAAGGTAACCCAACTCGACAAGACTAAGGTGAACATAGTTGGGGAAATGAACAGGCTACCCATGCAAATTGTAGCTGACCCAAGGGTGCAGCAGGTGATTGACATCTAGGTTATTGATATTCGCAACACCTATGGTATCATATTGGGAAGGGACTTCACCCAAGCTTTGAATGGTTATGTCACAATGGACTATTCACACTTGTAGCTGCCTTGGAAGGGACTTCCAAACCAAATCCGCATTGAACGAGAGCCCCGAATGAATTTCATGATCACTAAGTACAACAACACGAATGAAGTGTTGTTTCCAGAAATGGAATTGGGAAATTATTTTCCTATGGCCTATCCAGATGATGAAGAGTTCCAAGAAGAAGAAAGGGTTGAAGAGTTCCTTTTGTTGTGTAATGCCCCTACCAATTTGACCCATCCTCCTAACAGCACTGAAATTTTTATTGAGTCAGCAGATGAAGAGTTCCATGAGGATGGCCACCTTAGGTTTCTTGATGGATTCCAAGAATTTATGTAGAAAAGTGTAAAGGATCAGCTCATTTTAGGAGCTAAAATGGACTTCAAGGAGTTGTTGCCTAGCTGGTGTAGAGTACACAATGCAGCTCATTCAGAATTTGAATGCTACTTATGCCAAATAGCAATGGAACATATCAAAGCGAAAATAATTTTAAAGGAAAGATGGAAAAACAGCAAGATCAAAACCAACCTAAGTATGAGTAGTCGCCTAAGGGTATAAAGACAAAGGAGCAATCAGGAAAGGATGTCTACTTTGTTAGTTTCAAAGGAAAGAATCCCTCCAAGTTTTAGATGTTGCACTTTGATGATCCAAGTCCAAGTAGGGAGCTAGATCCAGCTTCGAGCTTATCAATCCTATGGGTAAGACATATTTTTCTACCCATAGATTACAATTCTATTGCACAAATAATGTAGCAGACTATGAAGCAGTAGTTCATGGGTTACTAATATCATTAAGAAAGAAATTCAAAATATTGTAAGTCTTTGGTGATTCTGAGCTAGTTGTGAAGAAAGTCAGGAAACTATACTCCTGTCATGATAGAAGGTTAGAAAACTATAGGCACATGGTGTGGGATCTCATAGAATGGCTAGATGCATTCAATATTCAGTTGATCACGCATAGTAAGAATCAGACCACATATGTCTTAGCTCAAGCGGCTAGTACCCTCTAGCCTTTGTCATTAACTAGTTTAAATAAATTCACCGTAGAGCTCACCTATACCTTGCCAATGCCCAAAAATGTCACTCACTTTCAAGTTTTTAATGACGAAAAACACATCCTCTTCATCACCAGCTCAGACGTATTTCTATCACAAATCATTAATGAAGTAGAGCTAGAGGAGGATAAGCTTGATATTGAAGGAGTGATCAATCTAAGGACTAATACAATACCAAAAGGCATGGTTCAGCTAGAACGAATATTTGATTTGGATCAGATCAGGGATCAAGATCAGAAAACTAAGAAAGAATCAATAGATAATCAATGTGATGCTCACAACATGGGTACTACAGAAGAGGCTAGAAATGTGTTCATTGGAAAAGTGTGCACCCCAAAAGAAAGAAAAGGAATTATGGACGCCTTGCACACTTATCATGATGTGATTTCTTGGGGGTATGAAGACCTTAAAACATAGGCTACTTCAATTATTACTCATACCATTCCTCTTAAGCTAGATGTGAGGCCCTTCCAACAATGTCAACACCTGATTAATGTACTCTTGGAACCTATTCTCTTCAAGGAAGTGCAGAAGTTGCTTTCATCCAGAATTATCTTCCTTATCAGGCATTTCACGTGGGTGGAAAATCGAGTTCTAATCAGGAAGAAGAATGGGAAAAATTATATTATGTGTGGATTTCCAAAACTTAAACAGAGCTTCTCAAAAAGACAATTATCCGATACCCTCACTGGATGTGGTACTACAAATTGTAAATGGGTCTCAAATGATGTCATTTCTTAATGGATATTCTAGATATAATCAAGTGATGTTACAATACAAGGATAGACACAAAATAGCATTCACCACAAAGTGGGGAACATTCGCATATAGAAGGATGTCATTCGGATTGATCAATGTGGGTGCAACATTTCAGCGTGCCATTGAAATAGCCTTCAAGGATCTCGTCAGAAAATGCATCATTAGATATATGGATGGCCTTACTATGTTTTCAAATAGAAGATAAGATCACGTCTCTGACTTGTGCAAGGTTTTAAAAAATTGTAGAGAGTTTGGCATCTCACTGAACCTGAAGAAATGCATCTTTGGGGTGACCGAAGGGAAAATGCTAAGACATGTGATTTTAGAAAAGGGAATCTCCATAGATCTGGAGTGCATACAGGCCATATTGAAAATTCAGCCTCCTGACAGCAAAAAAGAAATGAAGTCTTTCTTTGGGAAGATCAATTTTTTCAGGAAGTTCATCATAAGCTTCACAGAAATAGTTAAGCCATTGAATTCCATGATCAAGCAAGATGCCAAGGTGGAATGGACACAGGAAGCCAAGAAGGCTTTTGAAGAAATCAAGAGGGCTATTGCAGACACTCTAGTGTTGGTCAATCCAAACTATTTGAAGTCATTCTATATCTATTATTTTGCTTTAGATCACTCATGTGCCTGCATGTTAACACAGAAAGATGACGAAGAGAATGAGCACACCATTGCTTTTATGAGTGCCCCACTAAAGGACACAGAATTATGTTATCATAATGTGGAGAAGGAAGTGTATGCCTTAGTACATGGAGTTAAGAAATTTTGACACTACATCCAAAGGAATAAAGTATTTTCCATTGTTCCAGACCTGGCTATTAATACACTGTTGATGCAGAATGAATCGGGGGAAAGAAGAGAAAAATGGGTCACATTGTTGCAAGAATATGGCATGGAAATTCAGAGTATGAGGCTCATCCAAGGACAAGCCCTCACTCACACAATGATGAAAACAGGACCGGAGCTCACGGTATAGCAGTAACAATTAGAGGATGTTTCCCCATATGAATGGTACAATGACATCATCTACTATCTGTTGAACAAAAAATTTCTACCTCGGTTGCAAGGAGTACAAAAATGTGCTTTAATATTGAAAAGAAATAGCTACATGCTACAAGGAGCTATATTGTACAAGAAGAACCATGAGGGAGTTTATTTCAGATGCCTAGGAAAGGTAGAAGTAGCCCAAGTGTTGAAAAACTTTCATGATAAGTTCAAAACTAGTCATGGATCCGGCCCTTCAACAACCAATCAGATCCTATCAGTCGGGTACTACTGACCAACCTTATTCAAAGATGCATACAACCACGTCATATCCTATCACATCTATCAGGTTGCTACCACTAGGGAAAGGTACATTGTTGTCATGCTACAACCAATTATTGAGGTAAGGCCCTTTGCTCAGTGGGGGCTTGATTTTATTGGTCCCATCAACCAACCCTCCTCTACAAGCCACAAGTATATTCTAACTGCTTCTAATTATTGCACTAGGTGGAATAAAGCAATTTCTTGTAGGAAATGTACAACTAAAGTACAGTTACTGATTTTCTTGAAATTTTTATCATAAATTGTTTTGGTTGTCCATTTTTCATAGTTTGTGATAATGGTCCTGCATTCATTTCCCTTAAATTTGCTAGTTAGGAATTTGACTAGGGATTGTCCTTAAATTTTCATCCAATTACTACCCCCAAGGGAATGGTCTAGCCAAATCCACAAACAAAAACTTGCTAACTGTCATCTGAAAGCTACTCGATAATAACCTGAAAGATTGGCATACCCAGCTACGTTTTTCTCTATGGGAAGATCGTATGCATCATAAGGTAACCCTAGGAAATTCACTATTCCACCTTTTTTATGGCCTAGAGCCTATTTTCCCAATCCACCTCAATATCCCTACACTTCAATTCATCAACACATACTATGAAGAGGGAGAACGTAGTGAGGCTCATGTAGCTGAGTTGTTGCATTTGGAAGAAGTTTGTACCCAAGCAATAGAAAAAAATTCCAAACACCAGGGCGTAGTGAAGAGATGGTTCAACCTTAGAGCCAAAGTTAAGGCCTTTAGGATTGCAAATTTGGTCCTATGTTGGGACAAGGCCCACGAAAAGAAAGGGGGACATGAAAAATTTGACAAACTTTGGCTTGGCCCCTTTCAGATTTCTAAAATCTTAAGAGATAATGCCTTTCACCTTAAGACCCTCACTGGAGAGGATGTCTCATTGCCTGTCAATGAGTAGTACCTAGCTCAAGAATTATTTTCTTTCCTGAGCTATCTGAGCTCAACCTCTATATATAGTTGTATATAGTTAGAGTAGGTCTTTTGGCTTGTTTTTCTGCTTTTGCTTCACTTTCACTTGCTTTCCTGGCTTTCATTTTGCTGAGGGTGTTGTCTAATCTTGATGCGGTGACTATGCTTGGCCTTGTCAAAGGGCCCACTTCACTACACGCTCCTTTCGTTCCTTGGATAAGCCTTCATTAGTTACCATGAGTTTTTGTTCACATCCGTGAAGTGGGTTTCCTTACTTGAACTCTAGCTTGACCTAGGATAGAACCCTTATGTGAACCCTTATTTGAATCCCTTCATGTTAATATTAGATTATGCATGATAGACACCTTAAATACACTCAATGAGCTATATGATAGTCATCATGAGGCTTTGGAAAGTGAAAAATCCTAAATCTACTCCAGTGACCATTGTGATCTCCAAACCCACTATGACCTTTAGTGCTTATGCAGTTGAGCAAAAGAGTATCAAAAATAAAATATGAATAGAAAAGAAAGAGAAAAGAAAATATTGAAAACAAGCAACTGTGTGGGTGTGCAAGCAACTCTATTGGGGCTATGGATGCCTAGCTAGCAATAGAGCAATGTCCATGGGGGGTGCACCGACAAATCCATCGGGGCTATGGACGCCTGACTGGTAGCAAAGCAATGTTTGAGTTACTTTTGGGGTTAGATAAACTACATAGCTTGCCTCAGCTGATTTACTGCTATCCTTTGCGGTCTCTAAAGGAGGGAAATGAACTCACTGCACACACTTCTGAGATATTTTGGTGAGTTGATTCAACCAAGGATTTTGTCTTTATTTTAGTCTCTAGTTTGTTTAAGGAAAGTGGCTTGTAGTCTGCGAAACCAGAGATTTTGGGTTTTGGATGAACCCTTACCCTTGCAACACTCAAGAGCATTCTCCCAACGGAGTTTCTGTTTGTTATGCCTAAAGCATACATGCCTCATTCAAATCGGAGACCCCTTTCTTTCATTTTTTCTCCCACTGGGTCATTTTGCTCTCACCTCATTTTGTGTGCCCCTTTTTCTAAGCTTAAATTGGTCACACGCATTAAAGTCATCAAATTCCATCTAACCAAAATCACCTATCAAAAATTCACTAATCCTTTTTCCTTTGCAAGATTTGGGTTGCAGGTATCCTCTGGCCTTTTGCCACCGCGTCCATCGGGCATCGTGGACACGCAATTATGGGTCGCCTCATGTGGGTTGGCACTTGTGCTTTGCCACTAAGTAGCGGCCAACTCTTAACTTTCACCCACATGGCAAGTCCCGCATCTACCTTCACCACCTAGATCTTCACCGAACGACTACATTGACGAGTTTATGCAACCCCACCAACCTAGCTCTCGTCATACCAGTAACTAATGTGCGCATTAATGACTAAATTTCCTATAAATAGATCGCGCCCCACCTATCATTTTCACCCTGCAGTTTGGATTTTGAATAGAAAATAGGGAGCTCCTGCACGTGCAAGGTTCTATAGAAAATTTGAACTAGATTTATCTTCAAGTTAGCCATGCGATTTTGAGGTATGTTCATGCCACTTTTTTTCTAGGTGTTTTAAATGGTAAAATGACTAAGGGACTAGGGTTTTAGCTTAAGCCGAATCTATCAAACCCTCGTTTTGTATTTTGAAAACCCTCAATGTTGAAATCATTTAGGGAAGGCACTAGAGATCCCACGTGCTTCATTTTTGCATCCCATCCTATCGAAACATGGGTTTTCCTGACATTTTTAGATGTTTTCATGAGCAAAATTCCCTCCTAATAGCACTATATTTGAATGGTGAAAGCCTTGGTGTGGCCTACCCTAATGAGCTCGTCATCCCCATTTTCCTTAATGCTCAAAATGATGAAGTCAAAAGGACTAAGTTTGTGATATTATTCGAGAATCCCTATGCAAGACTCTACCTGTGGATAGCCCCCATCTCTTCGCCGATCCATTAGTGGTCGAACCTGAACATCTTCCTGCATCATGGGCTCTATCTTCATTTTCACTGCATTTAAACCAAACCCAACACATGTTGAAAATTTGTTAAGTCCCAACTACCCCGCGAGCTGCTTCATGCGGATCACCGCCCTTTGACTATTGTTGTTTAACAATGAAGCACTTACACCCTTCCACTATGCGGGATCCACGAGCACCACTTCTTCAAAATTGAGACATTAATTATGCCAACGCGATCTTTGGTCTAGGTGGCCATTGTGGGTCCACCTATGCAGACTGTCACTTGCAGGTTATCATCATTCAAGGGTTGTTCTTTAACGGCCAACCCCTAATGACCCGCCATTTTTTTTCTTCTACTCTTTAAAAGCATTCAAAACCAGAGTGACTAAGCTTGGATGCCTTTTGGGTTTCCATCAGCAGACTTCTACTTGCAGGAGGAGCCAGTTCTCGGTCATCTATTAACAGAAAATTTAATGCATCACCCTACCATACAGGCCTTGAGCCCACCTTCGTCATTGTCACTCCTAAAGCATGTAAGTCACAAACTCTTGAGAAAATCACACCGACAGGTCCACCCATGTGGGCTTCCATGGTCAGAAGTTCGTCCCTTCAGAGTTGTTCCCTAACAGAGAATGCTTAGCATCTGTCTAACGTGCAACCTCCGCATTGCCCCACTCTACAAGCCTTAACTTAGAAAATTTCAATAACCTAGGAGGGAATCTTATCATGTGGGTCCCGCTATGCAGAATGGCACATGCAGGGGGTTTTCCGTCCAATGCCACTACTTAATGACCAAGCTTTGAGGGCTTTCCACCCCATGATGTCCACATTCTTCAAACCTACAATAGCACCAAAGCCTAACCCGACAGCTTCAAGCACCTCATAGCCAATTTTCACATGTGCCTAATCGTTCCATGGGAGATTTTCCTATCAAACAAATCATGCAGAAATTCTGATGTGGGTGGCCATTTGTGAGATTCTATGGTCTCAGCACTACTCTTTAATAGCTTTCTTCTCAGCGGCTTCCGCTTAGGTGAAACCCGCACCCCTGAACCTAAATTTGCACAAATGGCCCAAATGAGCTCTAAAAGGTGAACTATGATGAATCTTATGATCTTTTAAAGATATATGGATGGATCTACCATGGATTTGCAGGATTTAACTGGCGTTTGTTGCATTTATATGTAAAGAAACTTACTACACCTTTTGCATGACGGATTTATGGAACCTGTTGAGGGATCATCAGGGAATCCCACGGGAAAAGTTGAGAAAGGAAAGAAGCCTGCAAGAACACCTAGGGGAAAAGAAGAAAAGGATCAAATGAAGTATCAGTTTCACAAGGTGGAGTGCACCTCCAAGCTCACTTCCACATAGGACACAATCTCTGATACAAACCTTGGGCACGTAAACATAGATGAGTTCAAGAAAAGGGTGATGGTCAACCCTAATACAGAGGATGCACGGAAGATAAAAGGAAGTGGCCTTGCAAAGGTAGTCAGCTTCCCTCTTGCATTAGTTTCTCTGGAGCTAGTCATGGCATGTCTGGAGTGTTATCACTCTAACAGGAAAATAATTGACAAGGATCGAAGAGTATTGGCAGACTTGTCTACCAAGTCTATTGGCAAAACATTTGGTATCTCGACATTTGATAAGATGGAGGATGTAGAAAAGGATTTTTCTCAGAAGGTTTGGCAACAAGACCCTCTTGGATGCAAAAGAATGATCAATCAACACTGGCTAAAGGAAAAGAGGGGCAATGCCAATAAGGTACCTCAAAATTTATTTAGGAGCAATTTCTTCGAGGAATACCATGACCTGGTCACTCTTCTACGCAGAGTAATGGGCTTACCAACTGCTTCATTTTTTGAAGAGTGCATGTTCTACTTCATAGAATAAATCATCTAAGGAAAAGCTAAATTCCACTGGTCCAAGATGATAAGTGAAAACTTGGACAACCAGCTCTTAGTAGTGAAGAAGACCTCCCAATACTACATGACTTAATATCTATTCTACCCCTTGGTAGAGAAATTCCCATACAAAGGACTCTTCTACGTAGGAACATTAGGGACAAGGAGGGGAAAACTCAAAGTTTATGACTGCTATCCTCAATTAAAATTTAGAAACCTTAAAATGGAATACAAAAGAATGAATGATTCCTTCATTGGGCATATAATTAGACTCCTAGGAGGAGATTTCGAGAGAAGGGTAGCACACAACACAAAGGCCTTTATAAATGGATTTGGATATATGTTCATCCAATTCCCAAAGTTCACTTATGTTAGAGTAGAGGGGTTCTTAGGAAATACCTTCCGGTTACCATGCTACCCTAATGACTGGATCATCTTATTGGAGGTTTCTCGGCAGCTACAGATTGCCCATACACTGTTCAGTGATAAGCATTGAGTTGGGGTGCCATATCTCCTAACCTTCAGATAAGGAATGTACTCTTGTCCCACTGCCTAATGTGTGGAATACTCAGAGAAGGAACTATTAGAGTACCACTTTGACCTTCACATAGATAGAGGAAAAGTGGATCCTCATGGTAAGTTGAAGAAGTGGGTTGGGAGGCAATACACCCATCGACCTCACATTGAGGACTTTTGGGCCAATTGTAATGATAAAAAAGAGGTGTGGATGCGGCACTACATGAGGATGACTGCTCAGTTTCTGAAGTCCATCAATCTATGCATAGTGCTTGATCAAATTGTTGAAAATGATAGCATTGTAGATGATAGATACCATGCCTTGGCTGAGATGCCCCTACCAGTTATTGATTGGAACAAGGAAGAGGTCACCGACCTCAATATTCTCACATGCACTATTCAGCACAAAACCAGGCAATGGGTGGATGAACAAATCGCCCAACTAAAGGAGCAAGGTGCAGGTTTTACATATGGGGAGCTCGAGGATGAGCTTGAAAGTGAAAGAGACAATGGTGTCATCATGGGATCATCTACTGAAGCTCCCAAGTCCCCGCTGGTCACAAGATCCAAGAAAAGGAAGGATGCAGCACAAGCCTAAACATAAGGTGTATTCTAGGAAGGTGACAAAAGGCTATTCATCCAAGAGGACAAAGAGAACAGGAACATTTGTGCTCGAAATTTCTACTATTCAGGAGTAGCCTCAACACGAAGAGGAAGAAGAAACTGAGCAGCCCCACTCACCACTACCACTTCCATTTCCACTATCACTACTGTTTTCACCACTCCCCCACCTTCCACTTCCAATCTTTTCCCATCTCATCTATGTGCACTGTGGACATCTCAATCCACCTCACCTCTACCTCACCAATTGCTCTGGTAGTGGTACTAGACTCCTCTTCTTTGACCACTGCTCCATTATCATCTTCCTCACTCCACCTCCATTACCTACCTTTTCTACTCTACCACCATCCATGCCCTCAACCTCTATGGCACCACCCATCTTTCCACAAGATTTCATAATGTATATGCAGAATATGCTCATTAAGCTCTCTGGGGTAATCCATGACCCCAAGGTTCAAGCTCTAATGGCTCACCTTGCTGCTACTTTGCCTCTTCCCCCACCACCTACCGAGCCAATGAAAATGTAGGCCACAATGCAGATCTTAGAGAAAATGGAGAGACTAAGCACAGAGCAGCACAAAGAGGCCATGCAAGACATAGTTGAGGGGCCCGAGGATTCAAATAAAGATGATTACTTTGAACATTCGAAGGGCAGATTAAGTATAAACTTGGGCAAGGTGGCCTCCAATAAAGAAGGGTCACAAACCTCTTAAAAGGATATTGAGGGTCTTGACGAACACTATATGGTGGAAACATCCAACCAAGAGTCAGATGAAGAGCTGCTCTAGAAGCACAAATAAGAGACACGCCCAAAGGAGCATCTCTCCGAAGAAGAGAAGATAGACATAGATCCGAATGTCAAGATACTTGAGGAACCTCCATAGATTGGATAAGATAAGAGCCTGATGCAAGAAGAAGTGCCTCCAGAAAGGGAGGAAGAGAAAGATAAAGAAGAAGAAGAAGAAGATGCACAACAAAAGAGGGACACTGAGCCTAAACACAATGGTTAGATTGAACAAGAAGAATATAAGGAGAAAGTGCCACAAAAAGAAACTATTGTGGAGGAAAATGTGGCCCCTACTGAGCCTGGTGTAGAAAGGATCACACCAGAGCAGGAGCCAGATGAGGAGGAAAAGAATGATGAAGAGGCTCTGGGTAATGAAGAAGATTATCCGTAGAAAGAAAAGGAAGAGGAAGGTGATCATGAATCACCAAAGGGTCAAACAGAGGATTCTGCCTAGCTAGAACAACAATTGAAGAAGGAACTCTAGTAGTTGTTGATCCAAAGGTGAGGCTAGAAGCAATTCTGGCAAAGCCCAGAAAAGGAACCAAAAAGAGAAGAAACCTAAAATCAGGTTGCATATCACAGTTCATGACTTTAGGGCCACAGCATTATAGATTGCCACCCCAATAGCATGAAAACATGTCAAAACCATCCAAGGGAATACTACCAAATATCTAAAATCAATCTAGGCCCAACAACCTACGACCAAAAGATGGATGATCTCCAGGGGTCAGTTTATGCCATCATAGAGCAAATGAATAAGGACCAATCCACTAAAGAAGAATTGAAGGCACAAGTGGTGGACCTCACCACCTAAATTCAATAGTGGACATCCATAGAGGAAGGAGCCCCATCAAAATCATTTGTGCCTACTCTCCTCCCTAATGAGGAGCTAAATAAAATGGAGAAGATGAAAAACTAGACCAAGTCCATTGCAGATTGGTTCAATAGGGTAATATGAAATGGTGACATGGGCATCTATCATGCTACCAGGGTGTTCAATAAATTTTGGAGTTTACAAAAATAGGTGGAGGAAATGATAAATACCTACAAAGAATTCTTCGAGCTATATAGGATCACCTATCCTAAGCTCAAGAGCATCCTTAACCTCTCCTGAGAATCGTGGGCAAAGGAACTAGAGCTGCAAAAAGAAGATCATTGGTTGGTGGAGACATGGTAGATGAATCTCAACTATAGGAAGGAGATTCTGGATAAGTCCTTGCACAAATTAGAGCTTGACCTTGAATGGGTGATGGAGCATCGAAAAGACAATGAAGATTATCTAAAAATGATGACAGACTATGAAATGCCCACTTTGGAGTTAGATCCAAAGAAGATCAAGCCAATCTTTCAAAAGAAGATGGGACAAGGGGCTAGAGATACGCTATCGCTAGATTTCATGGATTTTATTGCAAGGGATTTCACTCATTCTGAGTAGGTTATCAAGGCCACAACCAAGTGCACTAAAAACTGGGAGAAAATCACGGACAGATTCAAGAAGATAGCCTTCCATATCCTCAAGTACGAGCTATCCAAAGAGAAGAAACTCATAGCCATGATCAGAAAGTTCATTGAGCATGCAACATCGCATAAAGAGGTTGGGAAGCCTATCGTCGATGATGAATACTTGCTAAAGTACTTGTAAAGGCTGAAAAGGAAGCTAAAAGACAAAAACAACTACAAGACAAAATAGACTACAAGAAGAAATAAGGAAGAAGACAAAAGAGTATATTTTATATTGTAATATATTGGGGGTAGGTGAAACCCTAAGTGAAAATGAATCTTTACCACTCATTGTAAATGAATCTTGTCCATTCATTTCACATTTTGAAAACTATAAATAGGGGCATCCTCTCATTTTCAGAGACAGATGAGTTGTTGTAAAGACATGTTGTTGCAAATATATATGAGAAAAGCATTTTTTTGATGGTTTCTTGTGTATTGTTCTCATGTGTGCATGATTCTCTTTCCAAGTGTTAGATTTTAGCTTTGTAATTTTAAGTTTTAAGTTAATTTCCAGTTTTTAGTTCATTTTTTGCTTTAATGGTGAAGTATGCTATGGTGTTTGATGTCTTCCTAGCTCATAATTTTGGTTGTTTATTGATGATAAACTGATATGTAAAGTTAGTCTGAGTATTACTTATATTGTTGCACCTAAGTTCAATTGTTGTTCATGCTTTAATGGTGAATGAACTATCTGAAAATCTGCAATGACCCTTTGAAGATTGCACTGGTTTCATGACACTGTGGGTTGTCCCTGGTTAAGTGGAACTTAGTTTTAGGAAGTCTGTCCAATATATCATCCTCCATTATTACTGTTCATAATTAGTTGCAGGTCTAGGAAACTTCTAACCCCTTTTCCCTTTTGTTATTTCTGTAAATATGAAGTTAGAACAAAGTTCCAGCATCATTGTAAAACCAAATTTGATGGCAAGGATGGAGTTTTAGCTTGTTGTTGTAAACTTGTAGCAACTATTCACTCATTTCTAGAATTCATAAAACTCCATTTGTAGACCAAATTCCCCCCATGCTTAATAGACCATAAATGCCCTTTGTGATTACCAACAAATCACATCAACAACTGAGCTTTTTTTAGAAGTCATGACCTGACACCTGAGAGACCTTGGGGTTATTTCTAAAACTTAGTTGCAAAAATTACCTTTCAAGAGAGACATTGCACTTGTGCTTTGTCTATGTTGAGAAAGTGCAAAACCACTCATCAACAATGCCTATGGTGGATCATGATGGATTCCAGGTTTTGGGACATGCAACTAGCCATTTCCCTTGATCTAATGACTTGTTTTCTAGTGACCCCATCTTCTATCTTCATTCTACTAGCCACTTTAAGCAAGGTATAATTATATTTTTGATCTATTACAGGATTTGACTTCTCCCTAGCTAGGTCTTGTGTGCATCATTCAAGTTCATTTAGGGATCTTATTCTAACACACTTGAATAAGGTTTCCTTGCATTTTAGCTCTTAACAATCTTAGACATACTTAAGATTAGAGCTCACACACACTTTCATTTTTTAAATATGTATCTTTCATCAAGGTTTAATTACCAAACTTGGGGTTTGATAGAGGCAAGCCTCCATACAAACAAACCAAAATTTTATATTTTTGTTGTAACTACAAATCTGAAAGCAAGGATTGAAAGGTACAAGTAGGAAGAGCATATTAGAGGCTATAGATCAGAATTTTGAATTTTCATAAAGGCCTAGAAAGACCCATTCTCCCTAGGGAAAATGAGTCTTAGAAGGACAATCAGCAGGAGATTTTTTTGGCAAGTGCATAAAATCGTAACTTTCTTAGATTTGCTAGAATTTTGTGGATTCTGATACATTAAGGTTTTAAATTGATGTTCCAAGTGTTACAATACACAATTTAGTTTGTTTACTATTTTTAGTTTTTCTCCCAAAAGTGTATTTCAGGATGATTTACCTTGTCCTCAGTCATAAGGAAAATAACAAGATCTCCATTAATATTGACTCACCTAAGGGTTGAAATTCAATCTTTCCCTAGGGGATCTCTTTTTCCTAATGAAATAAGGAAGATAGGTGCATACCCCCATTTCATGTTCCATATTAGGATCACCCATTTTCCTCCGTTTCATTTTGGTGAACCCAAAATTGTACATGTAAAATTTTGAAATTGGAGTCAATTTAAACCCTAGATCTAATATTTTCATTAGTTTGCATTGCATTGCATTAGTTTGCATCTCATTTAGGGTTTTCTTTTTGCATTTTACATCATTTAAAATCTAAAAAATTTAAAATTTTGCATGCATATTACTTTGATTTTGCATAGTACTTGCATATTAGTGTATTTTCAATCATTCACATTCACAAATTGAGTCAAAATTGCATTTCAAAAAGTGTCATATTGTTCATCATTTTTCATTCAATTCACTTGCATTTAGAAATCTAAATATAGAAAATTCTACCACCTAAACCACAGTTTGCCACCAGAAACAAGAAACCCTATCAGTAAGCTCTAGACTCAATTTTTAATTTTTGAAACCCTTGTGTTGAGACCCATTCACCCTAGGGTGAATCTGTCCCTATATAGGTAGCTTTCCATATTTATGGGTGCATTTTTATGTCTATTTCTCCATTCTATTTTTGTTGTTACATCTACATTTTGAAACTCTGGAACAATCTTATGAATGTTGAAAAAAGTTGTTTTAGTGCAAAATTGGGAAAACTTGAAAAAGTTATTATCTCTTTCAATATTATATTATTTCATATATGTGGTTATTTTTTTCATCGTTGCATTGCATTAGATAGGTTGGTTTTCATTTTGCAAACATTAGAAACCATAAACTATCTCAAAACATTAAACAAGCAAGTACACATTAAATGGTCAACCTTGGAGAAAGCATAGTTATTTGACAATGTCAAATCTCTTTCTACAAGTTAAAATATCCTTCAATCCCTTTATTAGTGATTACTTTGACATGTTAGATGAATCCCTTGAGGATTTCATCTCGCAAGGATCATCCACTAAGGATTGTTATGACAAACCAAAAAAAAGAGAAGTTAATGCAATCACACCTCAACTTACCATTTACCCACCCTCACATTTACAAACGCAAGTTCAAACAAAACTTGTGCTTATCATAGGACCACCCAAAAACAAATCATTACCTCAAGGAACCATTTTGAATTTTGAAAGGAAACTTACTAGTAACAATGTTTCACAACAACCAAGTTATAACACTATTTCTCATACATATAACACAAGGAACAATAGGCAACCAGGGTATGTGCAGGATCACCATGGAAAAAATAGGCCCTTAAGTGGCAAAAAAATCAAAAAAATCAAAGTTAGGCAACTTGACATAAAAATTTGAATAAGTTATCTATATTATTTCAAAAATATGTAAGAATAGAATCTGTAGAAAATTGAATGTAGTTTCTAAACTACTAGGTTTATTTTAAAAGGAAAAAATTATTTGGTGAAAATTTAAAATTTCAATGCAAGTACTTAAATTTCAGGAAAAAAATAAGTAGGTGTTTGTCCGACCACCCTAACCACAATAAAATGATAGTATATTTTTATAATATTTTAGATATAAGTAGAGGACTCATGTTCGGATGTGATGCATATTTTTTTGTAATTTTTTTTTAAGTAAATAATTAATTATGAATTTTTTATTACAAATTTTGAAAAATATAAAAACTCGTATGTCTAACCACCTTAACTTGGTCAAAACTTCATGAAATTCAATTTACTTTTTTTTAATCCTATATTATGCGAAGCATAGAATGTGATGCATGTTTCGGATTCAAAAAATGTGATACCATTTGAAAGCTATAGATGTTTTTCAATCACCCTATCATCAGGGCTTTAGCCATAATTCAAATAATAAATGAAAAATAATTATTTATTAAATTCAAAGTAAAGCATAATTTACATTTGTGGAAAGCTAAGAATCTCCTTTAAAAACCCTTTTCATTTCATCAATTTTGGGTTAAAAAAAAGTTGTCAGCCACATACCCTACAAATACCCATCATATTGCCACTTTTTGGCCCATCATGATCCTACACATACCCACCACAAACAATACGCACTTCATTACCATCGCCTCAACCAATTTTTCCTAGTGCTCCTCGCTCTCCTTTGCATAATGGAAAGGAGTATGATCTTGTGGAACAACTTAAAAACACTCTTGCTAAGTTTTCTCTATGGTACCTTATAAAAGCTTCACTTAATTACCATAGCATGCTTCCAAATTCTTTGCAACAAGTAGTTATCCCTCCTAGTGTGCAACCAAACAATGTAGCAGCCCTAATTAAAGGTATGAATTCGGTTAACATTGAAATTATCTTTCACCAAGATGAGTTACCTCCAATGGAAATACAAAAACAAAATGAATCCTTCATGGTAATTACGGTCATTAACAGATGTGGAATAAAACGGACCCTCACTGACAATGGTTCGTCTCTTTTTGTGTGTAGTGTGATCCTATTAGATTATATTCGAGTGGACAAGGCTATAATTCAGCATGACTCTTTAGTTATTCGTGGATTTGATAATGTGGGAAAACAACCTCTTGGCATGATAGCATTGCCTATTAGAGTTGCAAAGGTCAAATTACAAACTCGTATCCATGTGATGCCTCAAGATCTCTCATATAATCTTCTTTTGGGTAGGCCATGGATCCATGAAAAGAATGGGATACCTTCAACTCTTCATCGTTTAATGAAGTATTTCTTTAACAACAAGGTCTATATAATCAAGGTTGAACCTAACCCAAAAATTTGTTTTCACATAGAGAAAGACAAGGAAAGTCCTTTGAAAAAATTGATACCAACTTCAAAAGTAGATCCCATGCGAGAGGAAGAAAAAGAAAATAATATTGAAGAAGTCACAAAGTTATTAGAAGATGATTGGGGTTCATTGGATTTTACACCTACGTTCATGGGAGAATACAAAATCATAACAAAAGAACCTGAAAAGGGAAAAGAAACAATGGTATTGTCAAAAAAACATTTGGAGGAACCTAAAAGCATCTACTTCAACCACTTTAGAAGAGGACACAAGTTACACAAAAAGCTTAGATGAAGTTGATTATGAGCAACCACCAAATCCAAAAGAAATGGAAAAGCTTTATGGAAGAGGTTATGAGCTCTTGAAACAACTTGATTATAGTGGAAAAGGATGTGGTGTGAAAGAACAAGGAATTCATGTCCCTATAGAGCCTAACATAAAAGAAACAAAAAATTGTTTTGGATATTTCCCTTCTAAGATAACAAAAGCAGAACAAAATCCTTCACTTAACGTTGACACTGTTATGTGGGGTTCTTCTAAGAAAACTCTCACCCTAAAGCATCCTAAATTAATTGATACAACAAGTGATGGATCATTAGAATATTTTTAAAATAATGAAGCCTTGGCAGAAATGTTAGGATTTTATGATAAATCACCAACTCCCCATCATAAACAAGGATTCACTTATGCCCTAGTTAGTACATAATATTTTGATGAAGAAAAGAAAACAAGCAATTTCGAACAAGATAAAGAATTTATTCCTAAAATTCCAAATCAACTTGCACTACCTATGGGGGATACAATTAACATATCGATGGACACATCTAACAAATAAAAAATGATTCAAATAGGAAAGTTCCTTGATGAGGATGAGCAAGAAGACCATGCAACATTATTACATGAATTTCATGAACTTTTTGCTTGGACTTATTCGGATATGTCAGATATTGACACTAAGATAGTTATGCACAACATTATCCTTGTGCAAGATGCTAAACTGGTAAGACAAAAGATACGCAAGATGAATCCTAATATAGCTTTATTGGTTAAGGTTGAAATTGAAAAAATCCTAGAAGCTGGCTTTATTCATCCTATTGATTATTCCCCATGGATCTCTAACATTTTTGTGGTGGCAAAACATGATAATCATATTAGGATGTGTACGAACTTTCGTGACCTTAATAAATCATCTTTAAAAGATGATTTTCCCCTTCCTAATATTGACATGATAGTGGATTCGACTATCGGCCATGCTTTTTTGTCATTCATGGATTGGTTTTCAAGATATAATCAAATCTTTATCAAACCTCAAGATCAATACAAGACAACATTTACTACACCTTGGAGAAAATTTTGTTGGGTTGTCATGCCTTTTGTATTAAATAATGTTAGCACAACATATCAAAGATGTATGGCATTGATATTTCATGATTACATACATAAAATTATGGAAGATGATGTTGATGATATTCTATCCAAAGCCTTAACTTGATAGGATAATGTTAAAATCCTTTGAAATATCTTTGAAAGAATGTGCAAGTACAATATGAGATTGAATCCAAAAAGTTGTGTCTTTGGTGTGGATAGTGGAAAAATCTTAGGGTTTATAGTATCCCACAAAGGCATTGAGGTGGAGACAAATAAAATTGATGTTATCATTAATATGCCACCTCTGAAGAACATTTCTCAGTTACGTACTTTACAAGGAAGTATTCAATCTATCTGCAGTTTTGTGGAATCTTTGGTGGATCAGACCTTACCCTTTATGCAAATTCTTAAGGGGTTATAATTTAATGGGATGAAGATGATAAACAAGCTTTCAAAAATTTAAAAGAGTACCGCGCTACCCCTCCTATTTTATAACCCGCCATGCAAGAAAAACCATTTATCTTTTATATATTAGCATCATCCCATGCTTTAGTAGTATTGTTGGCTTAGCAAGATGATAATGGTAAAGAACATCCTATTTATTACATTATCCAAACTCTAATTGATTATGAAACTTGATACAGAATGATAGAAAAACAATGTGTGGCTCTTGTGTTTGCTACTAGCAAATTGAGACATTATTTACTAAATGCAAAAATTCATGTGGTTACAAAGTTTTATCCTCTAAAACACCTCTTTGCTAAAACAGACTTATCATGGCACTTAGCTAAATGGGTTATGTTATTAACAGAGTTTGATCTTAAATTTGTCTCTCAAAAGGAAATCAAAGGGCAAGCCTTAATTGACCATTTAGTTTATACTCCTTGTCCATTAATGTTACCTAATATGGACACATTCTCTGATGAAAGTTTTTTGAATATCGAAAAGGAAACATGGGAATTATACTTTGATGGTCCTAAGTGTCGAATTGGCTCTAGAGCGGCGGTTATAATAATTCTGCTTTCAAGAAAGCCTATTCCCTTATCTTATTGATTAAACTTCCTATGCACAAATAACACTACAGAGTATGAACCCTTAATTATTGGAATATGTGCAGCGTTATTCTGAGGTGTTCAACACATTTCCATATTTGGTGATTCTCAATTGGTCATTAAACAAGTAAATGGGCCATATCAAGGAAAACATGACAACCTAGTTCAATATAAAAACCTCACGATGACATTGTTGGAACGCTTTGAATCGTATACCATTGACAATATTCCTCGAAAGGATAATCAACATGTAGATGCAATAACAAGTGTCACTTCCCTTATGTCTCCTGATGATCCTTTTATGGATTTTACATTTGTCATCCACACAATTGTTAAACCATCAATAGATAAAAAAGTGAAAGATTCATTTGTGACTAATATTGAAGACTCTCCTAAATGGTACACACAAATATTCACCTACTTAAAAGAAGGTACCTTTCTTGAACCAACCACTAAGAACACTAGAGATCGTATTCAAAAACTTGCTATTCGATATGTCATCCTAGCAGATGTTTTATATAGAAAATATTTTGATGGTCTTTTACTTAGATGTCTTAAACAATTGAAGATCCCTATAGCCTTTGAGGAAGCTCATGCTAGTGCTTGTGGGGAATATTTTGGAGGAAGATCGTTCGTTCAAAAATGAATCCACATGGGATATTATTGAGGACATATGGAAAAAGATTGTTTCGAGTATGTTAAGAAATGTCACAAATGTCGAGAACATAACAATTTGATCCATGCTCTTGCTTCTAAACTTCATGTCCAAATTCCTATTTGGCCATTTTTGGTTTGGGTTTTGGATCTCATTGGAAAGATATCTCCTCCCTCTTCTTTGGGACACACGTTTATAATTATTGCAATAGATTATTTCACAAAATGGGTAGAAGTCATCCCTCTCCACTCCACAATAGCTGATGCAATTTGTCATTTCATATTGGAACACATTATTTCTCACTTTGTCCTTCCTTCCATACAAGTTTTAGATAATAGAACCCCATTTAAGAACAATGATGTGAAGAATTTTTTGGAAACATTCCACATTCAACATTGTTTCTCAACACCTTACTACCCATAGTCTAATGGTCAAGCTAAATCAACTAATAAAACTCTTGAACAAATCTTGAGAAAAATAGTAAGAAAACACAATAAGGATTAGCACACTTAGTTATATTATGTGTTTTGGGCTTATCACACTAGTATTTGAACACCTATAGGAAACACACCTTATAACCTTGTTTATGGCACTGATGCAATAATGCCTTTAGAGTTAGAAATCCCTTCACTAAGGATTGCTCTTAGAGGGCTTATTGATGACACCAAGTATAAAGAAAAATGATTACAACTTGAAAAGCTTGATGAACAAAACATAAATGCTCTTGAGCATCTTCAAGCCCATTCCAAAAGGATGCAATATAGTTACAATAATAATGCCATTCCATGTTCATTTAACAAAGGTGATTTGATAATATATGAGAATCAACATAATGTTAATGTCACCCGAGTGAAAAAGGAAAATTTAGTCTGAATTGGTTAGGACCCTATGTAATTGATGAAAGCTAGGAGTCTAGTGCATATACATTAATGTAAATAGATGGAATACCTCTCAAAGAGCCTATCAATGATATGCATTTGTGCGGATATTACATTTAGCATTTCCTTTGAATAGTATGTGTATTAAAGCATGTTGTTAGATTTAGTAGATAGATTTATATTTTATCTCGCATTGCTTCATTCTTGACAGACATTTATTATGTGTCTTGAATTATAGAGTGATTGTTCATTATGTTGAATTATTACTTTCCTTTTGTATACTATTCAAATATCATGTGTGTTGTGTTAAATTAGATCATTACATGTATTTAATTTCTTAATTAGATCTTAATAGCATTTTAGTTTAACACATAACACTTAATCAAAGTGTGGTATCCAATATAAACATAGATGTTTAAGTTATATCACATAAAACTTAGATCATGGAGACATTTATTAAATACTCTTGCAAAAGATTATTTAATAGATCACATTGCAATCTGAATCAAAACAAACATAAAATGCTAATATATATATATATATATATATATATATATATATATATATATATGTATCATGAAAATTTTAAATACATGTCATCTCATATACAACAGTGCTAGTGAGGCCTATGGCTACCAAACTCCTCAGGGTCTAGTGGTGGTGCCCTTCACGAGACCATGGATCATGATCTAATAATATAGCTCATCTTCTCCCATAGGCCCCATGTTTCACCTAATGCAATCCCCTCCCGTACCATGGTCTCCACGCGTTCCTGAACAATGCGATCTCTCTCAGCCTGTAATCTAGTGATATCTCCCTACAACTTGATGAGTTTCAACCGCATGAAGGCTTGTTCCTCGTTGTTGACTGGAACTTGGGAAGCTTGAAGCTCCTTGTCTACAGTATGAAGCTATGCAAGCTCGCCTCTTGCTCACTCCTCTCCAAAAATGAATAGATCAGCACACCTCATGGCTACCTTGTACATAGTGCTTCATCTCGCTAAGGGCTCAAACAGGTCAGCATGATGCCCCATGCTAGGTGGTGGCATATGCTCTACCTATATGTCTAGATCTGATAGCAAAGAAGGGGCCATATATGCAGTGGCTCGACAAAAGAGGTCTCACCACTCTCAAGTACACACTACATGAAGAAAATAATAAAGAATATCAAAATATGCCATGATATATATACATAACCTTAAAAACATAATAGCATATTGTTACTTGGATCTCCTACCACTCGGGGTCTTGTTGTGGGAAGATGGGCCCCTCATTTGTAGGAAATATGGAAGGTGAAGTACCACTAGCCACCCTATTCTCATGAATGTTGATGCCTACTGGAGTTGTTGATTATGTCCAGGTGACTCATGAATGAGATACATGTCTCCACTCAGGGGAATCTGTGACCTCATCTAGCTCATCGGAATCATCGCTCATCAGCTCTAGATCCTCCTCAACTTCATCCCCTAGGTCATCTGCTTTATCCTCCTACTCTGCATCTCCATCAACCACATCCTCTCTCTCATCTCCCTGACCTGGAAGAGGTCTAGCTTCTCCTGCAGGATGATTGTAAGGGAAGACATACGTCAGTTGTGCCCTCCACCAATGCTCGTAGGCTATAGTAGTGCCTATGTCATCTAGGTCTGATGTCGAGGGAACATTATGGTCCTCATCATCCAAGTCTTTGAAGTACACATCAATAACCATGGGACACCAAATGTCTCCAGGTATGGAACCACTCTGTATTGATCTTAGTTATGTGGGTCACGGCCTCGACAGTACCTGAATCTATCCAAACTGTCTCATAACCTGATGATAGTAAAATGGCATCACAATACAGTCATGTTGAACCAATAGGAGCCTATCTTATTGCATCCTAACAATCTGATGTGTATGATTTTTCCACTGGGGTATAGCGAGGTAGGGCCTCCATACTACCTCCCCCTCATCTAGGTAATCAAATTGAATCCTCTAATATAGAAAATCTTTGAATTCCCAAGCCCGTCTTTGAGTATAGTTGAAAGCTTGTGGGTACCCCACAATCACTACTATGGGATAACTTATAGGCCTAGTACATGTGATATGCTTGAAGGCCCACACTTGTAGGAGTGTACAATGTACTATGATGTCTAGCTCTCTATACATAAACCACTTGAGATCATAGTAAAGGTGAGCTAGCATGCTGCAACCCTGGGCATACACGGTCTAATGATGCTCCATCTTGCAAATAGTATGAATGAGGCCACCATCTAGATGTGTGCCTCATCCATCAGGAACAAGAGCTAATTCCATAGTGACAACCATAATCTGTCGCATCAATGGTGAGTGTGCGTGCAGGAGCCACTTAAGCTCCATGCATGCCCCAATATTTGCTAGTGTAATGGGATGACCAGTACAATACTCAATATCTTGATGCATCTACATGTTTGTGTGATCCTCCTCAATGTGGATAGTCTCACCTCGGATGGGTAGTCTTAATATGTGGTGAATATCCTCAAGTGTCACTATCATCTCCCTAGACGGTAGATAGAATGTGGAGGTGTTTGCATCCCATCTCTCCACTAATGCCATCAGCATGGCATCATGATATCTCATTTATGGCATAGTATAGATCCAAAATAATCTATTATCACCCAGAATATTGATCTCCTCTATGGTTAGTTGGGTAACCTGCTCATGGAGAAATGTAAACAATCTACCTCCTAACCGCTGACATGTGTGAGGTGGAACCTAAAAAGGAAGAAATAATTCATTAATAACATGTATAAATATAGTCATTAATCAATTAAAAATAAATAAAGTTGATCTAGGACACTTGGTCCAAAATTGGACACTTGCGCCATTTTTGGATGGGGGGTCCTAGACACTTTAGCCATTTTGGGATGCTTTGAGACATTTTTGGATGGGGTCCCAAAACCTCCTAAAAATGCTTAAAAAATTATATAAAAGTAAAAATGAGAATATAAAGTAGAGAATGGACTAATCGTGACTCAGAGCATGCTAGATGTCACCTCGTCTCACAAAATGGTCAGTCTAGGAGGCTCATGCGGTCATTGGCTCGACATTTTCAATCACTCTGCAACAAGGTAAATTATCAAAAGGTAAATGTCAAAATGATAGTTATAAAATTTCATTTTCATTCATATATAAGCAACTCTATTAAAGAAAGCATATTCTATAGTAACTATATTCCATTCAAATCAGCATATTAGGGGCTAGAGAACTTCATTTTTGATGTCGTTTGTTGTGTTGGATTTGTGGTTTCATCCCTGATCTTATTCAATTTCTATCAATATGTGGTGTTGTAGACTCAATAACCTATTGTAAACTTTCACATCATCAAGCAAAGCAATTTCATGTGGTCAGATTGCTACCCTGATTCTACCTCCATAAAGAAAGCAGAAACAAGGGGATCATACATCTACCCTCGAATTTGATTCTCTGTAGAAGTTTGATTTTGAATGACTAACAAATCAGTTTTGCAGGATGTGGTTCCTAACATTGTGGTTTTGCAGGTGATTGCAGTGGGGGCTTCATTCTCCCTGTTTGAAAAAATCCATGAGTATCCTTTTTATAGTGTGATCTAAGTTCTTTAGATTTCATATGCATGTAGTGTCATATGGCCACTAAATTTGGGACTAAATGTAGTGTAGAAAATTATACTCCTTTCTAAGTGAGTACAATTTCACACTTAATTTGGACCTATTTTAGTGACCTCAATTTTATACATTTTACCCTTCATAAAGAGGCCCCTAAACCCTTTTATTATACATCCAAAGGCCTATTTTAAACATTTTCTGACATTACAACATGCATTGAATAAATGCATTTAATTAAATTAATGCCCTGAAATTCATTAATCCTAGATTTTTAGGCTAGGAAACATTCACCCTTGGGAAAATGGGTCCCGTTTAAGATCCAAATTCAAATTTTAAACATGTTTTTACCGGTATTTTAAAGTCCTAGATTCAAGTTTTAAATGTCGGCTTTCAGGATTTAGTAATCGGGAAATTAGAAAGGAAGCCTATACAACCTAATCTTTTCACCATTTTACACTAGGTTGAGAAAAAGATTAAGGATATATTCACAAGATTAGCATTCAAGGTAAAGGAGAACATTCAAGCAAGCAAAGTTGAAGTCTTGGAGGAACATTTCAATTGTTTTTGCAGGTCTTCAAGCTCATTTTGTGAAGATTGATCAAGCATTGTTCATGATTGAAGATTGATGCCTATGGTGGATCATGATGGATTCTAGGTTTTGGAACATGCAACTAGCCATTTCCCTTGATATAATGACTTATTTCCTAATGGTCCCATCTTCTATCTTCATTTTACTAGCAACCTAAAGCAAGTTATAATCAAATTTTTGATCTATTACAGGATTTGACTTCTCCCTAACTAGGTTTTTTGTTCATCATGCAAGTTCATTTAGGGATCTTATTCTAACACACTTGAATAAGGTTTCCTTGCATTTTAGATCTTAATAATCTTAGACACACTTAATATTAGGGCTCACACACACTTTCAAGTTTTAGATATGTATCTTTCATCAAGGTTTAATTACTAAACTTGGGGTTTGACCGAGGCAAACCCCCATACAAGAAAACAAAAAAATGATATTTTTGTTACAAGTACAAATCCAAAAGCGAGGATTGAAAGGTACAGGAAGGAAGAGCATATCATAGGCTATAGATCATAATTTTGAATTTTTTAGAAAGGCCTAGCAAGACCCATTTTCCCTAGATCAAATGAGTTTCAGGAGGACACTCAACATGAGCTTTTTGTGATAGGTGTATAAAATCATAACTTTCTCATATCTATTGGAATTTTGTGGATTTTGCTAGATTAAGGTTTTAAATTGATGTTCCAAGTGTTACACTGCATAATTGGGTTTGTTTACTATTTTTAGTTTTTCTCCCAAAAGTGCATTTCAGGCTGATTTACCATGTCCTCAGTCATAAGGAAAACAACAAGATCTCCATTAAGATTGAATCACCTAAGGGTTGAAAGTCAATCTTTCCCTAGGGGATCTCTTTTTCCTAATGAAATAAGAAACATAGGTGCATACCCCCATTTCATATTCCATATTAGGATCACCCATTTTCTTTTGTTTCAATATATATAGTGATGTTATTTTACTTTTATAGTCTATTCAAAATAGGAATGAAGTGGCACCTTTACCAATATTCTTTAATAGAATTATTGATTGTCTTGAGGGCCATAATTTATAGAATGAATCTCAAAATAACAACAAAGAGTAGAGGTAATTGAATTGAATTTTACTTGAATTGATATTTTAGAGAACTTATAGCTAATTATAGTGATTTAGATGTTAATTTCAAACTTATTATGATTATATGTATACACATAGTCTTAAATTTTTGTCATTTTTCATACAATAAATCCTATCCGGTTCATCCATGATGACTCCTTCTCAGTCAATGTAAGAGGCCTCATTGGTGGTATATGATTTTTTGTAGTCGATAAGTTGTTTTAGTAGTCTAGATTATTTATTTACACATCTAACCTCTTTATGCATTTCCTTTTTGTCAATAATTATATATTAATTTATATCAATTTTATTTAATCTTTTCATTCTTTGCACTCTTGATCATCCTAAGAGACCATCATTTGTGAAACAACTCTTAGAACAACAATAAAGAGTTGAGGTGATTGAATTCAATTCAACTTTAGTTGATAGTTTAGACAACTTATAGTTGATTTTAGTGATTTAAATTTTAGTAGATAAGTTTCTATTTACTAGTCTAACTTATTTATTTACCATTGAAATAATTATTCAAATTTTTTGTTTGAATTTTTATTACAAAAAAAATCCATCAACTACTAAGCATTGTGGCACTAAGAGGCCGCTTTTTAAGGTTCCCCATAGGTTGAGGATTCCCCAGAGGCATAGAGTAAGTGGATCTTTAGGATTTGATGAATATTTAGCATGTAGATCATATATAGACTTTAATATGGAATGTGCCACATTTTGTAAAAAATATTTTTGAGTTAGCATATATGACAAAAAATATATGTTTACCATTATTCTTTTTTCTATATACACATTGATATACAATATAATTTATTCTTTGTGTGTAGGTATTCCTACTTTGAAACTTAAGAGTTGAATCTATAATCACTTTAAAATGTTTGAGTTATGATAAATAACATGTTATAGATTGATTATTGTTATACGATCATATTTTTTTGATAGAAAGATCATATGAATTTTACTACCTCAATACATTACAATCTTGATTGTAATGATGGTAGTCATATTTAGATATAGGATTGTCTTAGAATGACATCTGACCATTTTTCCATCAAATGAGTTGTACTGTATTTCTCTATGAATACCTTAGTAAGAATTGATAAAAAAGAAGCGTAATGGAAATCATATGAAATATATATATATATATATCATTTCATTTCAATTTATGCGAAATTACATACTTGTTCAATATTTTTTAATGCTAAATTATACCATGTTAGGGAAATTTTAGGGCATGGAGAGATAGATTTTGCATCATTGATGAAGGTAAAAAGTAATTGCATTGATATATTAGGTTGGGTAGGTAAATAATAAATTAGGCTACATTATTATACTCATGTATCTAGACATTTTGGAATATTTTGGTTAGGCAAAGTCTATCAAGAGACATAATATGGAAAACATGTCAAAATTTGATAAGATAGTAAATAAAAGTAGTGACACATATTCATGAATCATATATTCTTACAATTATGTAAATAATTTCTTTACAAAATACTAGAATATATTTCCAACTCAAAGAGATTTCCCCATAGTGGCAAGAAACCAAATATTACCAAAATTGTTAGTTTCGTGTAGTGTTAGGTATCAAGTGACCAATTCCACAAATAGTATGTTTCATGCAATAAAATTTATTACACCAACCCATAAAGGGGGGTAGATTAATTCTATAGGATGACTAACCTTCCACATATCTTAAAACTTCTAGTATACATCATTTAGATGAGGTTTCTTAAGAGACACGAGATAGAAAATATCCAAACTTTGATAGTAAAGTGAAAACAATCTATAACATGTATGAATGATTTTTTTGCTATCATTGTTGGGTAGTTAAGTCCTCTATAAATTTCTCTAATAATTCTTTCCAACTTGAAGTGATTTTCAAGTGGTGGAAAGATATCAAATTTTGCAAAAATCATCAATTTGGCGATGCTAGGGAATCTAGTGATCAATTTAGCAAACAAAATTTTATACTATGAAACTAAATATGCCAACCCATCAAGGTGGATTTTTTAATGCTATAGGATGCCTCATTCAACTACATGCAAATCCTAGGTCTTCTAGGCTACATCAATTAAATGAAGTCTTTTGAACTCGACCTAAGGAAAAAATGTACCAATTTTTGACATAATCTTGTGCATAAGTCATGGAACATATAAAAAAATATTCCTAAAATTGGTTGAGTCCTTTATAAAATACTCTAATAGTTATTTCAAACTCTAATTTATTTTCCTATAGTGTAAAACTATAAAAATGTTTCAAGAATACTAGTTTGGTGTAAACTTAAGGCATCTAGTGGGTAAATTCACAAATGGTGTATCATTGTATAAAATAAATTGCACCAAAAAATTAAGGTGGTTGGTTTAACACTATAGAAGGACCCACCCATACCTCTCCAACATTGCTATATTGTTAAGCAATAAGTGCACCAACATATTGGGGTGGTTAGTTTAATACGAGAAGAGGCCCCATTCATCATCCACGCCTACTAGAAGAGGTCACATTCATCTACATGTGGCTTATAGCTTTTATACCTTCTAGGATACATCAAATGGATGAAGTCTCTTAAAAGACATAGGATATAAAATATTCCAATGGTACAAGCCTTAGCTTACTCATTACATGGATGCTTAGTTCTAACAATCATAACATGCATAAGATACATTGCATAAAAACATAAATGAAAGGCTAATTGGGGTAAAAAAAGGGTAATGTGTGTAAAGTGGCTAATACTCTTTCTCCTCTATAGGAGTTGCATCTAGTGATCCCACATAGAAAAAGAAAGGTTTTGGACATGAACCAGAAGGAAGATAAACTTGAAAAAGTTAAAAAAGAAAAAGAAATTCTAAAAAACCCCTAATCTTTCTAAGGTTGGGGGATGATAAATATCTTTGATATGGAGGGTGAGGAAAAATACAAAGAAGGGGTGATTCAAAGTGGGTCCAGTTTTTTTGGTGGTCGAATATTTTCTAGGTAGGCTCAAGCCTTGGTAGTTGATAACTCAATAAATACTAAGGGTAAAATAATTTTGGTTGATACAAATGACGAGGATAATGATGATGATGAATTTATCTCTTAAAAATATGAGTGGGATGAGGATGCTTCTCAGAGTGACTTTGAGGAGGAATCTCAAGAGGATTATGAAGTTGAGGAAGAAAAGATGAAAAACAAGATATGGATGAAGACAATAATCAGGAAGATGCTAATGAAACATAGGTGTTGGAGATAGAAACTATGGCTCCCCCCTCTCTAGGGTTTGAGTAAGAGAAGGATAAGGATGAGGAAAGGATGTCTTCATCAATTTTGGAGCAAGATTCTGAGGGAAGGAAAATGTATAACTGAATAAACTCCATATCAAAGTGCAAGATTTGGCAAAGAAAATTAAAAATAACAACTAGGAAAAGTTAAAATAGATGAAACCTATCCTTAATAAAATAATAAAGTTAACTGAAGGTATTATGAAAAATGCAATTATGGGAATGGCTTCAAGCCAATCTAAAATTGTCAAAAATAAAAAGAATTAGGCCAAAGGAAAATAATATAATATTGAGGATAAGAAAAAAAATGAGTTGTTGAATGAGGACAAGGAAGCTTGGGAGCAATCTCTAGACTCCCTAATTGCTAACTGGAATTGATTGGTTTGGATTTGTTGTATGGTGTTTCTAGTTTTATGTGTTGTAGTTTTGTTGGGCCTAAATTCCCTATTGTTGTTTTAATGTTTGAGTAAATGGTGTATTAAAATTTTGGGATCAAGGCCCTTTCCCAAATATTTTAATAAAAAACAAAAAATAAAATCTAGACTTGATAGCATATTATAACATGAATTAGATGTTTAGTCACATCTCATAACAATCATGATGTACAAACTACTAGAATTCATATGATAATCATAGATAATTTCTAATCTTACATGTTAAAAAAATTGATCTAGGCTACATTGGATCAAGAGAGTCTCTTAAGAAACCTAAGTGTTAGAAGTCTGAGTCGTGGTGTTGTCATTGATGTCAAGAAATTGTTGATGGTGTTGTCATTGTTGTCAACCTATAGTATAGTTGTAGAGTTTGTTGGAAGCCTGAGTTGGTTAGAGAATATTGTTGATGTGTGTTGCACTATGTTTTGGTGTTTTCATCAATGTTGTCATTGATGTATGGAATGAGTAAGTGTTGCAGTTGCAATTGGTTCACTTGGTTTCCTAGTGCTTTTGAGAAAATTTGAATAAAAGAGTGTGTAGTGTAACAGAGGTGTGTTCAGTGTTGTGCTTTGCATTTCTTCATGGTTGAAGATATAATCATTTAGTTTGGATATTATGATCAGAGGAGTTCAAAATTTTTATATCCGTAGTTTCTGGTTCTGGATCATTTTGCAGTGAAAGTTGTGTTTGATAGTTTGTTTGTCTGTATAGAAGGTTGTCTAGGAGAAATGAGATTGCTCTACATTTCTTTGTAGTGAGGTTTCTGGTGCAAGGCACCCAGGTCTTCATGTCAAAAGGGGTCAAAGAGTTGGTATTTTGTGTTATTTGAGTCATTTGCTTGTAATAAGGTTTTTTAAGACCATTTCTTATGTTTTTCAGTCATTTGGAGTCAGTTTGTAAAAAGATGTCAATGTTGCAAAAAGTTGTCAATGCAACTTTTGCATTTTTGTTGTCAAGTAGAATACGAATAGTTGGAAGTTTAAAATTAGTTTATAATTATTGGGAATTGGTTGGAAATTCCTTAAAAATTCTTTTTAAGGTTGAACACAAGTTTAGAGGTGGTGGAGAGGAGGTGGTTATTGAAAATATTGAAGTTGGAAGAATAAAACTCTATTTTCTACAATTTTGAATGTGATTTTGTTGTTCCAGGATTGTGTACAGACTTGTACGGCATTACCATGACCTAAAACCTATTGGAATTGGTGGTACTCAAATTCATTACGTTTCAAGCAAGTTAGATTCATTTTACCCAAGGCAGCCAAAAACCCTAGTAGGCCTAATTTGAGGGAAAACAGTCCAATTTTGAGGGTTTCCATACGAAACAACCTACCCTGATTTTGAGATATGTTAAATAAGGGTCAAATGGGTATTTGAATCCAGTTTTATTTCTTGGAGATCAGTTTTGGTTTGAAAGTTATGACCCAAAAACACGAATTTGCTACTTCATTTCAAATCTTATTCAAAGCGTAGCAGTAGATTTTTTGTTTTGTTTTTCCAAAACAACAACCCCAAAATTTTGAGTATGTTTTATAATTTCCAAATGGGTATCCAAAACATATTTTATATTGTTGGTATGAATTTTGGTTTGAAATTTATGATGGAAAAACTTTGTTTGTTGCCCTACAAGGCCTAGTGGGAATTTGTGAGGAAAATGACTTTGTTTAATGTGTTAAGAATTTAGAAAATAGTTGATTGAGTTAGTTGTGATCGTGATACCCCCTACTCTACATAAAATTGGTATGAGAGCCCGAAGATCTAGGCAAGATAAGATTTTGAATTTTGTGTGTTGTTTTTTTGCAGATTGAAGCAAGAGCTTGGATGTCAAAAGATTAGGTAGTGAAAAAAGGAGAAACCTAGGTGAGGTATCATGAAGACAAAAAGAAGCAAGGTGAAAGATACTTGTTTGAGAAATAAGAATGAACATGTTGAGGAGAATAGTTCATGGAGACTTGCAGAGTGAGGCACCAAGAAAAAAAACAAGGGAAAGGAAAAGAGAAAAGTGAGATAAAGAAGAAGGATAAGAAGGTAAAGCAAATTGATATGGAGCAAGAGATAGCAGATTTGAGGAAATCCTTGGAAGAAAATTTTAGTCCTAAGTCAACAATAACACACATGGAGGATCTCTTAGGTGGTGAAATGAAGTTTATGGTACAAGGAGACAAGGAGGATACCTCTAGGTCTCAATATTTTATTTCTAATCTTTCATTGGATTATGTATGTGCGGGTTTGTTAGATAAGGAGATAAAGATTATTGAGAAGCAGACTCTTGAAAGAGATCAGGTTCAGAGGAGGATACCAAAAGAGAAATACGTTGTAGGGAAAAGAAAAGAGGAGCTGAGGAGAAAAACCTAGAGTAAACAAGTGGAAGACACAAAGACAAAGTCATGAAGACATCAAGGCAATGGTACAAGAAGAATTGGAAGGCTAGGAAGAAAGAAAAGACCTGCACTCAAGTGGACTTTAGTTTTCTTTTCCCTTGGGAGTATGGTGTAGAGCACCCAGGTCTTCATATCAAAAGGGGTCAAAAATTTTGTATTTTGTGTTATTTGAGTCATTTTCTTATAATAAGGTCTTTTAAAACCATGTCTAATGTTTTTGAGTCTTTGGGGTCAGTTTGTAAAAAGATGTCAATGTTGCAAGAAGTTGTCAATGCAACTTTTGCATTTTTGTTGTCAAGTGGAATACGAACAGTTGGAAGTTGAAATTAGTTTGTAACTATTGGGAATTGGTTATAAATTCCTTAAAAAATATTTTTAAGGTCGAACACAAGTTTAGAGGTGGTGGAGAGGTGGTTAATGAAAATATTGAAGTTGGAAAAATAAAACTATCTCTATTTTATGCAATTTTAAATGTGATTTTGTTTTTCTAGGATTGTGTACGGACTTGTACAGACTCACCATGACCTGAAACCTATTGGAATTAGTATTACTATGAATCTTCTTTATTCTCTTTTTTGTAGCACTCAAATTCATTATCTTTCAAGCAAGTTAGAGTCATTTTATCCCAAGTAGTCAGAAACCCCAGTAGGCCTAATTTGAGGGAAAACAGTCCAATTTTGAGGGGTTTTGTACAAAACAACATGCCCTAATTTTGAGATATGTTAGATAAGGGTCAAATGGGTATTTTAATAAAAATTTCTTTCTTGGACATCATTTCTGGTCTAAAATTTATGACCCAAAAACACGAATTTGCTGCTCCATTTCAAGCCTTATTCAAAGCATAGTAGCAGATTTTGGCTTTGTTGTTCCAAAACAACCACCCATAAATTTTGAGTATGTTTTATAAATTCCAAATGGGTATCCAAAAGAAAAATGATATTGTTGGTATGAATTTTGGTTTGAAACTTATGATGGAAAAACCCTGTTTGTTGCCTTACGAAGCCTAGTGGGAATTTGTGGGGAAAATGACTTTGTTTAAGGTGCTAAGACTTTGAAAAATAGTTGATTGAGTTATTTGTGATTGTGAGACCCCTTTCTCTACATTAATTTCTTGTGTTAAGGATTTGGGAATGAGCTTATATTGTCTGTAACTACCTTCCCTTGAGGTTTCAGGTATTAAGGTGTTTTGTAAGGTTGGTTAGTAAGTTTTGTTTTATGGCAGTATGTTTGGGTGCACAAAATAATGGTGTTCTCAAATTCAGGTGGTTGTCACAAAGTTGAAAAGTATTATGATGATGTTGGAATATTCTAAGATGTGTGGATGTTGTGAAGTGTTGTTGTGTGGTTCCCATGACCTAGAGAAGCATGTATATGATCACTTGTATTGTTAGTTAAGGTTTGGCCAACCTGGAATGCTAGTGTTATTTACGAAGGTGCCTCATGGATTGTGAATGTATTGTGTAGTGTGGTGATGTGGATTTGGGTCCTATTTAACCCTTGGTGTGGTTATCCTTCACTTCTCTCCACCATAAAGGTGTTTGGTGCCAACCTATTTTGGTGTTGCACATTTTAGGTGTATATGTTTCATTAAAGCTAACCTAATTGGGATTTTTTAGGTCGAAGATGGTATATAAGAAAGCTAAATTACTGAAGATGTGTGTGGATCTATAAAAGGTGTGTGAAAGATGTGAAATTTATTAAGTTTGGTGATCTAATTGTAAGCTTAATGCTTATGACTCCAATGTAGTGAGCAAAATGGTCTACATTTGCAGTGTGTTTGAAGTTATTGGAGGCAATGAGCTAAAGGTTGCGGATGGCATAAAGTTTTAGTGGTGGATTTATCCTATTTCCTTGATATAGTGAATCTCTAAATGTAACAATATTCCTTTTCTATCTTCTTTCTTCTTGGTAGTGAGCCACTCGCTAGTGAGTCTTTCTTCTTTTTCTAGGTAGTGAGCCTCATTGTATTCGATGTTGCAATTTATATATATGTGAGCTGATCCTCACTGTGATTTTTCCCTTCTTGGGATTTCCATGTAAATCTGGTATTCTTATGTGTTTGGATGTTTTTGCATTATTGTTTCATATGTTTACATTCTTCTAATGCATGATAAGGGTTTAATGGTGTAGTGATGAAAAATGTATCCCCTTACATTTTCTCACTTTCTTGGGCACTCCTAGTTAAAATGGACTTAATTTTTCCTTAATTTAGTGTTATAAAATGTATTTATTTACATCTTAACACTAAGTTTTGGGCCCTCTTAATTAATTGAGCTTAATTATGCTTTAATTGGCCCTATAATTTATTTACATGCCTAATAAATTGTATTTTCTGAAAGGGAAACGCGATAATAATTAATGCTTACACATAACACTTTACCTTGAGCAATGTGTGTTCCAAGAATAGGGACCTAAGACCCATTCGCCCTCCCAGGCATTTGAACCACATTTTAAATTATTTTTTTGGTGGGATTTTAATGTATCTAAGCGTATATTCAGATGTTGGCTTGTGAAATTTGAATTTCAAAAAATTAAGGATTCATACCTATAAATACAAGGTTATTTTCTAAGTTTCACCTAGAATTTTCAAGAAAGCAACCTAGCATTTTGATGAGAACAAAAGTATAGAAAAGTTAATGATCAAGAGCATTCAAAGGAAAAAATATCAAAGTTTTATTGCAGCAATCAAGATCAAATGAAATTGTCAAAGTCTTCTTGCATCATGCATGTTTGTGGAGCTAACATTGTGATGTAGGCTTCATGATTCATTCAAGTGTTCAAAGCATTATTTCAAAAAGATTCAAGATCAAGATCCACATCCATTTCAGCCATCTCATGCAAGTTATAGATCTACATTATCAAAGTTCATTCAAGGTTTTGTTGAGTGGTAACATAGATTTGTTCATTCTTCATTCCCTCTTTCATGCATCACTTCAATTCAAGGTTTGATTACCAAAATGGTATTTGACCAAGGAAACCCCCCATTCACCAAAAACAAACATTTTTCTCTCATATGTGTGTGATTGTAGATTTAGGTTGAAGAAGGCTTGAAGACCTTTTAAAGAGAAAAATTGAAGAAATTTTCAAAGTTGCAAAAGTTGTCAAAGTTGTCATTTCCTCATGAAAACTTAGATCCTAAAGTTGTTTCAGACTTTCTAGCACTGAAACTCGGAGAATCTGAAAGTTCAGAGATAGAACTAGAGGCTCCCAAAATTTGCATAAAACCCTCACCAGAGACCCATTCGCCCATGGGCGAATGAGTCCCGAGAAGGCTTCCAAAAACAATATTTTATGAAAGGTAGACAAGATTCTCCTCTTCTCATCTCTGCATTTTATTTTTTGTTTCTATTAGCATTGAGCTTCATCTTCAAGATCTGAGTGTTAGATTGCATTTTGGTGTTGGTTCATTATTTTTATTTTTTCTCCCCAAAGTGTTGTTTGACCTTGACCCCCATTCTCAAGCATAAAAAGAAACCAGCAAATTCCCCACATTGAGTTGATTCACCTAACGGTTGTTAGTCAATTCTTTGTGGGGGATCTTCTTTCTTGAACGATTGTGGGAAGATAGGTTACCTTAGTTTCCATACTTTGCATAAACCTCTCTATTTTCCCACCCTTATCATTTTGGTGAACACGACTTTTGAGCATTGTAATTTTTTTATTTTGGATTTCATTTTCCACCCTAGATCTAGGTCTTGCATTGATTTGCATTGATTTGCATCTCATTTAGGGTTCTTAACTTACATTAACTTGCATCTCATTTAGGGTTTTAGGTTTGCATTTTTGCAATTTTTAAAATCTTTAAAAATCAAAAAATTCAGTCATTTTGCAAAGCATTTACATATCATTTCATGATAAGCACTTTAAAACAAAAAATTGAATCAAAATTTCATTTCAAATTAGGTCTCCTAGTTTGTAATTTAACATCATTTTGCACTTGCATTTAAACTTCATTTTCTAGAAATTTGAAACTGTAACCACCTGTCTCGGTCCATAATCTGAAAACCTTAGAAATTATCTCAGAAATCTATAAAATCATTTTTAAAAACCCTGAACTAGGACCCATTCACCTAGGGGTGAATGAGTCCCTAATTAGGGATTTTTCTTACATTTTTGCACATCAAAATCTCTGATTTTGTATTTTTTTTTGCATTTTTCAGTTTGTTGTTTTAGTTTGTAAGATTTCTATTTTCTGAAATTGATCATATTAAGGTTAAATTGTCAAAATCAGTGCATTGTTTCAATTCAAAATTGCATTTAAAAAACATCATTTTCAAATTTTTGCATAGTGTAATCAAAAACTTATCTTGTTTAGAATTTTAAAATTGCTCTCTTTTTACATATTTGCATTGCATTGCTTGTTAGTTGCATTCATCTAGTGCTTATCCTCCATTTTGGGTCCACCTAGGTTTGTGAAACTTGTATGAGCTTCACAACTTGGTGTCCTATTTCCAATACTATTGTGAGACATAGTTTGAGACTCATGTCATCCTGTGATACATCAATCATCGTGGATCTTGGGATCTCTAACTCTTTCACTCATAATGTTGACACTAGTCAACCCACTATGGATAATACCTTTGACACTTCATTCCCTATGACCTCCTTACCAACAACCAATGTTATTAATGTTGAAACAATGGTTGCTAATGTCCCTCAAGATAACCTTAAAATAATGAATGAAGAATTGGATAAATTGCATTTTGTGAGTTCTGATTACATGGATGGTATTGAAATTCTTGTCATAGATAACATGAGATGAATTCTTGAAAATAAACATGGAATAGAGATTATTCGTAGTCTAGCCCACATTGCTAATAAACATGTCACCACGATGAATGGTTGTGCTCAAATCTTGGGATATACTCAAAGTCAAGGTGGAAATTCAATTCCTCCTTCCACAACTATGACCTCTATTCCTACATACACTAATCCAACTATTACTACAACCATACAACCTACTAGCAATGTCCATACTACCTTAAGTATTTCCACTGGGAATCCTTCTAGCTTTGTGCATTCCAATCTCATATCTCCTAATCTATCTCCCCTCAAAAATTTACAATTCAGTTGTCCTCTGAACACATATACACCTCCACCTTGTTCACCTCCATCTCACAACATAAACAATGATCCCTTCCTTAACACACTTTTTCAAAATGTTTCATCCCTCCAACAACAAATTGCTACATTGAATCAAAATCACAATGGCCAACCTTCACAATATGTCAAAACCAACCCATTATCCTTGGAGATATTGAAAACACAAATGCCACAAGGTATAGAGGTTCCTAGATTTGAAAAATATAGAGGCAAAGGAGATCCTGTTAGCCATGTTTTTGCATACACATCCTTAAGCAGTGACTTCATTTTTGAGGATAAACTCTTGGCTAAACTCTTCCCTAGACCCTTGAAAGATATTGTTTTAGAGTGGGTTTTCTCCTTACCAAATAATTCAATTATTTCATTCAATAAACTTATTGATGCTTTCTACAATCACTTCCAAATTCACATGGGTCCTAAGATGACCCCAACTGACTTAATGACATGTAAAGAAAAGGATGATGAAAAGGTCATTGATTTCATAGCGCGATACCAAATGCTTTACTCACAAATAAACATTAAGATTCCTAACGTCAACCTTCAAAGAATATTTATTTCCAATTTTCAAAACAAAATCCAAGCTAAACTTGAGATGTTAAAATTTCTCTCCTTCACACAATTGTGTACATCCCTTCATGATTATCAAAATTTGGTTAGTATGCGTGAAGTGAAAACTCCCTCTAGCCATCCTAGAAAAACTGAATTCACACCTCAAAACAATTACCAAACATTTAAGAAACAAAATGAGGGCTTTTACAACTAAATCCCCCTCAACCAACTCAACATATTAACACCCAAGTGGCTTCTATAAAGATGACAAATCCATTTGGAGATTCGAATAAAAAATCCACTCCTCTTCCTGATACCCTTCATAATATCATGTTGCAACTCTTAGAAAAGAATTTGATTTCCTTACCTCCTGTTAGAGCTCTTGATCCTACTAAACCTTTACCTTCAAACTATAGACCAAATTTTGTTTGTTATTTTCACCAGCAAAATGGACTTGATGCAAAATATTGCAAGCACCTTAAACATCTTGTGCAAGGCCTCATTGATTCTAGTCATACTCTAATTGGTGGTATTAATGATCAAGGTAATAAATATGTAGCTCCTCCTAATCAAAACTTGCAAATCTTTACTAATCCTATGCCAAATCATAATATCTCCTTTGCCAAAACTAGTGAAATAAAGAAAGATGTGATGAATGTTGACACAGATGATGAAAACATGAAAGAAAATGAGGACAACCTTATGGATAGTTTGGTTGGATTTATTGAATCTAAACCTCGTAAGGGCCAAACCAATATGCCCCTTGAAATTGTTTTCTCACACAATGACATACTTAAGCATGCACCTGATGGTCCTCTTTATATAGCTGGAAGAATCAAGGACAAGCCTACTAACAAGATATTAATTGATCACGTTTGTGTGGAGAATGTGATCACTAAAGAATTCTTATTTATGCATGAGCATTATCAAGATACTTATGAAAAACCGAAAGCATGGATTAAAATGCATAATGGTTTTGCTTGCCCTATGATAGGTTTGATAACTCTTCCTCTAAAAGTTGCACCAAAAATATCATGTGTTTCCTTCTCCATCATCTCAACGTCGAACCAATTTTGTGTGAAGTTAGGCTAACCATGGCTTCGCTCCATGAATTTCATCCCATCAGTTATGCATAAATGTTTAAATTTTCCATTTGGAAATGATATATATACTGTGCATCATAGTGGCTTTAATCTCGTGTCTTCTCACATGGGAATTTCTCATTGGATTTCTTTTGGCCTAAACCTATTGAACCTATTAGGCCTCGTGAAGACTTATTTTTCAAATCCTACCAAAATTTTAAGGAAAAATGTATAGCAGAATTATCCCTTAGCAATTTGCCTCAACCCATGATTGAGCCTCCTATCTTGGATGAAACAATGATTGAACCAAAAGCCCTTCCAAGTAACCAATACCAACCTATGACAACTCCTTCACCCATTTCATATAATAGATCATGAGATAACCAAGGAAGTCTCGTTGTGCCTCCTAAAGTAAAACAAGTTTATAAAGTCAAAGAGAAAGTGGTTGAACAACCTCCCATGGTTCATTATGTTCCTCTCTTAAGGGAAGAAAATAAACCTATGGTTGATAAACCTGCTGCTACATAATTACAACGTTAAAATCAAACAAAGAGAAACCAAAATGCTAGAGAGCATAGGCGTAGATGTCGTGCTATTGCTCATCTGATATAAGCAAAACCTGAACAAACAACAACTGAAGCAATACAAGATGATTCTACACCTTTTCCGCAACATAAAAAATCTACAACACAACAAGAACAACAACCTTCTATGGATATTATCATTAGACCTTCTGTCGTGATTAACTTAGATGATTATAATAAAATTGCAAAGATCGATGAGGAAGTGCATAATGAGTTAAATTTATTATTTTCCTCTTCCATGAGCTTAAATGATAACAATCATGATGATCCTCCTAAAAAGAGTAATTCACCATTTTTTGGACTTGGTGATTGTCCTAGTTTGGCACTTGATGTTGTCCCTTTGGCTAGTTATCCACCTTTCGCATATACCAAACAAGATTGGGATGTGGATGACTTGCTATTGGTTGACTCGCATGTGCCCTACTAGTCTTTTCTTTGTTTTATTTTTTTCATGTTCTTTGTGATTGCATGTGCATAATGTGACCCCCGTATTGTTCTGTTTGATGTGTCTTCATGTTCATTCCTCTATTTGTATCTAGTTTCCTCTATATATCATAAACCTCTATCTTTTCTCTTTTGTCTTATGTTTTCCTTTTGGGGGTGATGCAAGGAATTGAGACATTTAGGTCTCTTCCATGTTGATCCAAAATCTTTTCTTTGTTTTCACTCTCTATGTGTCATTCTTCCTTGATCCATGAGTTATTTGGGGAATGATGACATTTCTGAACTCTATAATTTCATTGTAGCAAATACATACACTGACCCTAAATCCACGGATCCCTTATGTGTTATTTTGGGATTTCATGTTGGGGGAAACCCCTCTCTTTCATGACGTAGCTTCATTTGGAAACATATGTTTGACATAGGACTTTCCAAATAATCTCTCATGTCTTGTTTAGCATTTATCATCCTGCTAATTTAATGTAATTGCTCACAGTATGGTATTAGCAATTTCTTTAAAGTGGGGGCATACATTGACATTATAATTTTTGAAATTTTTGACTATATCTCATGTTTCATAGTGTGACCTTCTTACTTCACATGATTTTTCTTCTTCCTAGGGATGTCATTGGGTTTTATGGCCTCCAAGAGTGTGACCTTTCTTGGCATACGACTTTCCTCTTAGTGGTAATGCTATGCATTACATTCCCTAAGTTGTGAATCTTTTATCTTAGACTTTTCCTCTCTTGAAGACATTAGGCACAATGTTCCCTAAGAGAAGGCCTTACATGAACTAATAAAATTCCCTTTGAACATGTCTATTTGCATTTTGTTCATAAGTGTTTAGCATAATGCATCTTTCTAACCTTATGAAGCTCCAAGTTCATATTTTTTTGGTGCCTTATCAAAGTTATCGGAGGTATAACTTTGGTATGGTTAGTACAATGAGAGCCTATAAACTTGGCATGACTTTCTCATTGTACGGTGAGAGCCTGTAGACCTGGCATGACTTTATCACTTAGCCACTCTTTGGGGGCTCATCTAGTGGACAGCTTGAGGTTCCACTAGCCCATGTGAGTGTGTGTTGTTGTTTTCATAGTGAACATCGTGTTTCACTTGTAAACATTTTTGGAAAAACAACTAAGGCTTGATCCACATAAAGTTGGAAAAACAATCGAGGCTTGATCCACCCCTTTTATTTTCTTTCTTTTAGACTTTGGCATTTTATGACTGAGTATCTTGTCATTGTTGCATACAATTATATATGTTTAACATAGGCATGTGTCTCTTTGTGCCTTTGTTGGTTTTTCCATGAGATCTTAGATCTTGGGGGCTTGATCATTCTCTTTGACCTTTGTTATCTTATCCTCCCAACAATTGTATAATTATACCTCTCTTGATTGTCTACTTTGTTGTACCCAAACCAAATTTTTTGCTTCATCAAGGCATTTTGCATTTAAAAGTCTAAACCTTGCTAATTTGATGTAAAACACAGTTTTGGGCAATATCAAGCATGGAGTTTTTGTCAATAGTTTGTCAGTCAATGTCAGTTATATTGATCAAAACCTGAAGCAGAGACTCAAAATGAAGATTTTCACGATGGAGGAGCATCTCACGACGGCATTTCATATTGCAGACGGTCATTCCAATGATCGAAACAGAGTTTTTAGAGCTCAAATCACGGAGATTTCTCAAAGGAAAAGCTCAAAGTGCAAGAATAGCTCAGGGGCGCCCAGTTTTTTGGAGGTCAAGATCTTGTCTGAAGTGCTCAAGCCTGCAGTCAATCTCTTCAGAATCAGTCTGGCTATCCGTTGAGCTATCCAGCAAGGCATTCCGAGACTCACAGCTCCGGCAAACGACGACAGAAGTCAAAGTCCCTAAATTTTAGGAGATGGAAATTTTGCTCTTTTCAGGCAAAAGCCGCCTCTAGCCTGAGGGGCCCATTTCAAGCAGGGGTAAAACTTGTCGGGCTTCATGTTCGAAGACAGTCAATTGCTCACAGTAGTCTGCTTATCCAACGAGATATCAAGCACGCTTATCCCACTCTCGAAAGCCAGCGGCAACCGTCCAAGAACAAATGCCTTAAAATGGAGTTTCACATTTCCCAGCTCAAGCGATGCCCAAAGTACAAAGCCGGGCTTAAAGGACCTCCAAATGGCAATATTTGCGCACGAAATCTCTACCCATTATCAGTAGTAGCCTTGTCCACCGACGCATCATTCGCCTTTGTCGCATCCCATCGCCCGGTGGTCCGATCTCTACTAGGCACGTAATTTTCCGGGCGGAACCAACAAATGGTATTCAGTGCATTTTCATGGTCTTTAGGCGCCTAGCCTTTAGACTGATCAGATGAGCCCGTTCGCGTTCGAAGTCTTCACGACTATTGAGCGTAATCAATTTATCTTTCCAACGAGCATAGCCGTCAGCCTTCAGCATTTGGCAGTCGCTCGTGCGTGCGAGGTCTTTGGTGTCATATTTCAAGGTGAAAACGTCCGAAAAATGGCCAAGTCTGGGAGCGGTAAACATATTAAAAATACGCACTGGAGAATTTGAGGTCTTAGAAGCAGTTTTCTTACCTCGTTGCCTCCAGTGACTTCTCTTGAGGGCCCTCCTGGCTGTCCGTTAAAACAGATAATGCCAGAATCGGGTCATCCCAGCTCCAGTTATTAGCTGTCAAAGTAGGGTGTTTTGACGACGTTTGATTTTCGTTGAAATGTCCAAAGTGCAACCTTGAGCCAGGGGCGCTTTTCTTTTTGAGGCCCTTAACACAGCTTTCAGTTATCGTGGCATACCATCGGATGCGCATTATCTCCAGCCATGCCGCGGAGTTTCGCCTCAGACGTACAGGGTTCGCTTCAATCACGGGCCACCGCTTGAAGTGTCGATGGCGCTTAGGGAAATGGCTGTCCGGTGAAACTGTGAGAAACAATTTAATCAGCGCCTAATTTTTCAAGGGGTTAAACGATGGATTTTGCGCCAGTGTCTCCCCAGCTGCATATTTCTTCCTTGTTCGCATAGGCTTTCCGCTGATTCTCGCATCAGTCTCAAAGATCACCTCGGCCATCCCGAATCAAGTCAAAAGCATACCGCGACAAAGGTCAGCCGTACTATAAAATAGGAAGTTAATAAAAAGTGCAATATCTTGAGCAAATGAACGCCTATGTGCTCAAGTGATGACTTTTCGAAGTCGTTGAAGCACGACGATGAATCTCAGAGCTTCAACCAGTTTGTCAACTGAAGTTCAGAATATGTCTATTTTTAGCGCCATTGCATGATAATAAGTATTTTATTATTATTTTCAAATTTGAACTTCTAGTCAGTGGCAGTGAAACTGAAAGGCAGCCAATCAGAGGATTTATTTTCTTGTCAGGGTTTTGAGTTCTTGCAGTTATCAAATTGGTGCGAGTTTCTTCTTGTTTAACATGGCGCATTCTTCATTGTTATTCACAGAGCTTTCGATAGAAATTCGTATTTCTCAAGAGAAAATCCAATCTTAGGAGAAGTTCGTATTTTTCAAAGAGAGATTCATATCTTCAAAGGGAAATCGAATTTTATATATTTTCAAAGCAAATTTAAAGCAAAAAAGGCAAAGGCGTATTTTCAAGCAAAACGTTTTTCTTCATTCAAAAGGCGTATTTTCAAGGGAGATTCATATTTCTCAAACAAAGGCAGATTTCTCATCTATTTGCAAAGGCGATTTCTCCAATCACATTCTTTTGCAGGTTAAAGTTCACAGTTCTCAGCAATTCAAAGAAATCTTGAGCGATTTTCACAGAAGAAGACATACAAAAAACGTCTTTTTCCTCCTTGGTTCTCAGATTTCTCCAGCTTTCAATTCGCATGTTCCTGAAATTGGCAAATTCGACAAGTCTCAAGCATCTGATCATTTTCATATAGCTTCCTCGAATTGTAATCTATGCTTGATTTTTCAGAATTTTAACTCCGTGAGCATCGCCTCTCGAAGTTTCTAATTTTCTCAACCTAAAAGTTCTTGTAATGGTCGAGTAGAAGTCATATTTTCGCGATTTCGACGCTCGCTGCTCTCTGTGAATCTTTTTCTGGACAAAACCCATATCTCAGATTTTTCGCTTAAAATTGCGCTTCGATAGGCTATTTTTACCCTCAGCAGGCTATTTTTAGCTTTCCAGAAAAGTTGTCAGAATATAGCCGTGTTCACAGTCAACAGGCGAGTTTTTCAGAGTACAATACACACAGACTGAATTCAAGACCAAATCGGTCTTAATTCATGATTTCGTTAGAAAAGCTGAGACCGATTTGTATCGAGCTGTAGAGGAGATGTTGGAGCCGCCAAAGTTGCCAGTCAGTGAAATGATAGTTCGAGTGTGCAAAGATTGCTAAGATTGCTCAAGTTGCTAACATTCAGATATTGACCCAGTTAACAATCTCGTTGAGGGATTGGTTGCTTGAGATCACGACCAGTAGACTTCAGTTTCCACCTCTCAGGATAGACATTACACACAGGAGTTAACTTGGTGTTACCCTTTCAAGTTAACTGGCTGTCTCACCTCATGCATATCTATTCTGAGATTCACCTTCACACTTGGAGTTTCTTTTAGGGTTTTTCGTTAACTGATGGTAGTCTTCCAGTTAACTCGCTTTCAATAAGGACGTGCATGCTCGCACAGTTGTCCATTTTTAGATTAGATGTTTCAGTTAAACTGAGGGTAGTTTCCCAAATGATCAGATAGCTCATTTAATTAGGTTTCATGATAGCTTGCATGCATTGCAAGAATCAGAGATGACCTCAAGGTGATTTTAGGGTTCCCTACACCTTCATGTATATAAATAAGAGCTTACGCTCATTTGTAAATAACTTTTGTTTGAGAGAGGAATATATGCTGTGCCCACCTTGCCCTCAATATTACTCTTTTTCGTATTTGTTCATGTGTCTTCAATATTGCAATTGATTGTTATACCACCTAGGGTTTCGAAAGATTGTGATGCTGAATTCTTTCCATAGATTAGATATCTGTTTGAACATCTTTATCATTGAAATCAATTGTTATACCACCTAGGGTTCCAAAAGATTGAAGTGATAAGGCTGTTTTGTGTTAATTTATCATTGTGATCGATCGTTATACCACTTAGGGTTTCGAGAAGTTGCAGCGGTAAATCTGTTTTGTGAATCTTTATCGATATAGTTGAAGGTTATACCACATAGGGTTTCACGAGATTATAAAGATAAAGGCTGTTTTGTGAAGGCTTTGCTGATTCGATTAAGTGTTATACCACCTAGGGTTTCATAAGATCGCCTTAGTAAATTCTTAAATCTGTTGTGCTCAATAAGCTGGTTTAGATTGAGATGATAGTTGTGCCCACCTTGCCTTCAAGTAGAGAGTCTAAACCCGCTTATCGTCAGATAGTCATCCCTGCTCCATTTCCTCATGCCCTGTTTTCTTGAGGAAACTGGATAGATTTAAAGTAGTTAGCTTAGTTGTAGTTACTGATCTGCGAAACCAGAAAATCCTTAGCTGCAACGTTCTTGGTTTTCTTAACCTTGTGCCTCTTCCAGCTGAGAACAAAAAGATAGGACTTAGATTACTTTCCTTTCCATGCATTCCAGCACAACGAGGGAGCTTCCCCTCCTAATTTGAAGAGCACTCATTGCGTAGTGTACATAGCTGTCCGTACAAACCTGCACTCCAGAGGTGTTAGATTTTACGCCAACAGTTCTTTCTGGCGCCCACCGTGGGGCACGAGGCAAGAAAACTTCAAGAAAAGCTTACGCTTTATTTCACGGGAATCATACTCTGGCATCCGATTGCATGATCCACACAGAAGAAATGGATGATAACAACAAAGCTGATAGGCGACGTCCACCCCCATTACCTTGGGGTAATAACATTGGACCTTTGGCTTTTGAGGTAAATCATGAGTTACCTAAAGGGTCAAGGAAGCGTTTTCCTCGGTTTCAAGGCGATGGAACTCAACACCCGGAGGATCATTTTTCTGCATTCACAACGGCTTGTGCTGTCTTGCACGTGGAGCATGAAGACATCGCAGTGCGTCTCTTTGTCGAGACTCTTGTGGGAAAAGCTGCCGACTGGTTCAATCACCTGGCGCCAGGCAGTATCACAAGTTGGGCAACTATGAGCGAGAAGTTTTTAGCGAGATTCAAGCCCGTTGAAGACAATCATATGTTGTTCGCCCAGCTCACAAATTCAAAGATGGAGCACAAAGAACACATGAGGGATTTTGTAGCAAGATTTAATCGTCTTGTTACAAGAATTTCTTCTACATTCGATCCATCACCGGAGATTCTGATAAGCCGTTTCATAAATGCTCTTCCATCAGAGATAGCCTTCTTTCTGAAGACGGCCAAAGCAACAGAGTTGAAGAGTGCACAAGGACACGCCATTGAGTTGGAGGATAATATGATCACTTCCAGCTTGATGAAAATAGATTCTATCAGATCTCCAGTTCAGCAACCGTACCAGCCAAAGAGAGACAATCTTCAGCCACGGTTGTTAACATCTCCACCAAGATCAATGATTGAGGCTGCACACAGTGTAGTATTTTGTCCTTTTCATGACACTAATGAACATACCGGATCCACATGTCCAGAGAACCTGAGAATGATCCAAATCATGGGATACACTGAAGCTGCTCCCAGTTCTAGTTTTATACCAACACCAAGTTCGAAGGTTGTTTTACCACAAATGGACAACTTCGATGGCGACTCCGCAACGGGATACTTTGATGAAGAACCCGTAAATCAAGAAGAAGAAGAAGAAAGGCGGAAATCAAACGAAGAGGGTGAAGAAGTGCCTCTCACTTCTAAAACCAAATCTTCACATGCGATTACTATGCCAGTTGCTCAAGAGACGTCTTCAGCAAATTTTGACATTGTAGCTTCCATGATGAAGACCAAGGTGCAAATCTCGCAACTAGAATATCTTCAGGATCATCCAGAAGAATTAGATCAGATTCTCAAGGTTGTAAAGGAGCAGGCTATGCTCAAGTCATCTGTTCCAACAGAAACAAAGCCTAAAATAGGTCCTAGTAACTGTGTAACTCTATCAGAGGTAGAAGCTAAAGACCAGAACATTACTTGTTCAGAAAAGAGACCGACAGAGGAGACAGAGTCATGGACAATACAGTTCGATGGAGGTTGTTCAAAATTTTTAGAAGCAGGGGAATTGATCATATCCCCTAAAGGTCAGTTGAACCCAGTTGCAAATTGTATGCAATTGGAATTAACTGAAGCTGAAAAAGAGGTGCTTTTGCAAGGCCTCAAAGATGCCGAAGACATGGGAATCAAACTCCTATGTGTTAAAGGTGATGTAGAGCTGATCGACGAGCCGATCAAAGGATATTATCAAATCAGAAAAGATCACCTACGGCATTACAGAAATCGAGTTTGGAACTCGATCGACTGGTTTGAAGAATTTAACATCCCACGGATGGACTACAACAGAACTAATACTTTCGAGGTATTAGATTTCCCATTTGCATCATATTCCGACTTTTGTCAGAATACCTTTGCATGGATATATGAATACCTTAGAATCTTCATTCCAGAAGGATTGCCTCCTGCAATTCCCATCAGAAGAGAAGTTAAGCCTTTCAGGCAGAAACGACATTGGTGGGAGGCTCTTCTCGCTGCTATGCAGCAAACAATATTCAAAGCACTTCATCTCTTCGGGGGTGGAGTTAGTTTTCTTTAAGTAATTTTTATGCTTTAACGTTATGTCGTATTGTATTTCCCCGTTTTGTGATGTTTTGTCGTGTATTAGGTGATTTAGGTAGTCTTGTTTAGGTGATTTTTAGGTTAGGTTTTTAGGAAATTCTAAGTTTTAGGTGAATAGGGAAAAGACTCCAATGCCCAATTATAAAACACTGGTCTACTTAACACTGAGATTCTTAGGTTCTCCTATGCCGTAGGTATCCGACATGGTCACCAGACGGAGCCTAATGTTGTACCCAAACCAAATTTTTTGCTTCATCAAGGCATTTTGCATTTAAAA
>VDFB02271358.1:29563687-29932789 GCA_007258455.2 Sequoia sempervirens | reverse complement strand
TTTTGATATGGCCAAGGAGGCCCTTTTTGTTTGTGGAAGACCGAAGGAGAAAGGAAAGAAGAAAGAAAAGAAATCAAAGTCAAAGTCTCTAGGGAGATCTAAGTCTTCTGGTAAAAAGTCCAAGGCAAAATGTTGGAACTGTGGTGAAACCAATCATTTTCAAAAAGGTTGTGAGAAGGAGGAGAAGAAGAAAAACAAGTCTTTCTTTGATTTTGAATATGAAAAATCTTCTCAAGATGAAGCAGAAGCATTTGTTGCAACCTTGGAAACCCATGCATCGAAAGATGTGTGTTTGATAGATTTGGGTGCATCCTTTCACATGACCTCTCATAGAGGTTGGTTTTTGAAGTATAAGGAGTGCAATGGTGGGAAGGTGTACCTAGGTGATGACTCTCACCTAAAGATCTTTGGTCGTGGAAGAGTCAAAATCAAGATTTCCAAATGGAAGAGTGAAGGGGATTGACCCGGTGTCTTGCATATCTCGAGTTTGGCACACAACCTTCTTTTTGTAAGTAAACTAAATGATTCGGAAGTGCAAGTTGTTTTCTCTGGTGGAGAATGCAAGATGACAAAGGAGCTATGGTGTTGGATAAGAGTGTTCAAGTTGGTACTTTGTACAAGTTGGATGCATGTACAATTTAGTGCAATAGTTCTTTTGACATACTAAAGAAGAGACCCTTTGGATTCTACATTCTCACCATCTGATTGTGTAGTGAAGAAGTCTGTTGCAACTACATCTGATGGTCATGCATTTTGGGTACCTAAGATTTCTCATGCCATGGAAATGAAACTTCCTGTAGAGAAGACAATGTTATGACAATAACAACTTGGTCACATTGGTGAGAAGGGTCTTAGAATCCTGAAAAATAAGAGCCTTGTTGAAGGCCTTGATGATTGTAATCTCGAGTTTGAATTTTGCAAACATTATGTTTATGGAAAGCAGCATCATGTTTCCTTTTACTCTAGTTATCACAAGTCTTTTGGGGTTTGGACTATGCTCATTCAAATGTGTTTGGTCCTGTGAATGTTCCTTTGTTATCAAAATCAAAATATTTTTTTCTTTCATAGATTATTACAGTAGAAGGACATTCATTTATTTTCTCAAAAGTAAAGTTGAAGTCTTCAGTTAGTTTAAGGAGTTTAAGGCCTTGGTAGAAAATCAAGCTAGCAGAAAGATTAAGTGCTTGAGGACTGACAATGGTGGTGAGTTTTGTTCCGTAGAGTTCAACAAGTTTTGTAAAGAGCATGGGATTAAGAGACATAAGGCAACTCCATACACTCCACAAAAAAAATGGAGTTGTAGAAAGGATGAACATGACATTGATGGAGAGGGCTAGGAGTATGTTGAGTGGTACTAGCCTTGAGCAAAAAATTTGGGCTTAAGCAATAGCCACTGTATCTTATTTGATTAACAAATCTCCTACATCAATGCTTGTTGGAAAGACACCCATGGAGGCATTGTCTAGTAAAAATCCTTTGACAAGGAATCTCAAAGTATTTGGTTGTGAATATTATGCTCATGTTTTGATTTGGAAGAGGTCAAAGTTGGAGAACAAGGCAGTTAAGTGTATCTCCATCAGTTATGGTATTGGTGTGAGGGATACAAGCTTTAGGATCTAGAGGCTCAGAAGGTTCTCTATAGTAGAAGTGTAATTTTAGAGAGATAAAACCTTTCGCTATTGAGTTGCAACCAGAGAAAGAAGAGAAACATAAGGAGGTAGTTTAAATTCCACCTACTCCGAAGAAAGATGAAGTACACACTCCTGTTGGACTTAATGATGAGGAGAGCTCAAGCAACTCTAAATTTTTTGAAGAAGAAGAACCTCAAGCTCAACCTCTGAGGAGGTCTACATGAGTTAGGTGGAAACTAGAAAGGTTTGGTTATTCATTATTGGATTCCAATTGCATTTTTTCTTTGATTGCTAACACTAATGAGCCTAGGACTATTAGAGAGGCTATGGGTATGAGTGATGCAAATTCCTAAATGAAATCAATGGACAAGGAGATGGTTGCATTAAAGATAAACAAGACTTGGGATCTAGTACCTTTTCCTGATGGACACAGACCTGTTGGTTGTAAAGGGGTGTTCAAGAAAAAGAGTGGTCATGGTGGTAGTGTTGAGAAGCATAAGGCACAGTTGGTCACTAAGGGGTTTTCACAGGTGGAGGGAATTGATTATGTTGAGATATTCTCTCTTGTTGTGAAGCTGACATCTATATGGTTCATGTTATCACTTGAAATAGTGTATTATTTAGAAGTGGAACAAATGGATGTGAAGACAACATTCCTTCATGGTGACTTAGAGAAAGAGATTTACATGTCACAACCAAAGCACTTTGTTGAAAAAGGTAAGGAAATTTTGGTTTGCAAACTAAAGAAGTCTCTTTATGGTTTGAAATAGTCTCCTAGAATGTGGCACCAAAATTTTGATACCTATGTGTTGTCATTGTGATTTCAAAGATATAAATCTAACCATTGTGTGTATTATAAATCTGATAATGGTCGCATTCTCATTATTGTTTTATACATAGATGATATGTTGTTTATTGGGAATGGTAAAAGTATGATTTCATATTTGAAGTTCAATTGTCAGCATGGTTTGAGATGAAAGACTTGGGTGCAACTAGATACATTCTGGGAATAGAGATCATGAGAGACAAAGCTAACATAAAGCTTTGGTTAAGCCAAAGAAAGTATATGAAATAGTGTTGGAGAGATTCAACATGGCAGATTGCAGACAGTTAGTTGTTCATATGATTGAGGGGATGAAGATTTATGTGAATGATTGTCCAAAATCTCCTACTGAGATGGAGGACATGACTAGATTACCATATGTGAGTTTCATTGGTAGTTTGATGTAAGTTATGGTGTGTACAAGACTAGACATTGTCCAAGCAGTGGGAGTCCTTAGTCATTTTATGGAAAATCCTGGATTGGTACATTAGGATGCAATTAAGAGAGTGTTCAGATATTTATGGGGTACTTTTGAGGATGCCTTGTGTTTTCATGGTCATCCTACTAGACCTCAAAATTATGTGGGTATTCGTGGGTATGTGGATTGAAATTGGGTAAGTGACATTGACACTAGAAGATCCACTAGTGGTTACATGTTTATGATGTTTGGTGGTGCTATCAATTAGATAAGTAAGCGACAGGCTATAGTTGCTTTATCCACAACAAATCAGAGTACATGACAACCACTCATGCTTGTAAGGAAGCTATTTGGATTAAGATATTGTGTTCTAATATTGATTTGGATGTAGGATAGATTAATATTTGTTGTGACAGTTAGAGTGCCATTTTCTTAGCAAAGAATCCTACCTTCCATGCTAGAACAAAGCACATCGATGTTCAGTATCATTTTGTTTGAGATATGGTAGAAGATGGCAAGGTGAATTTGGAAAAGGTTGACACTTTGGTGAATGTTGCAGATGCACTGACAAAACCAGTGAGCATAGAGTAGTTCATATGGTGTTATGATTCTATGGGACTTGGGGCCCTAAGCAGATGATTTCATATGACTCTTGGCAGGTCTTTGAAAAGTGGGAGAATGTTGGGATTAAGGTGTCTCAACCTTAGAGTCCTAATGCATGATTAATTTGATGTATTATTATATTTATTTGTATTATTTATTTTCCTGCAATATCATATCATAAATTGGGACCCACTAGTTAGGTGGCATCCCTGTTAGAGGTGACTAAATGACATATCATCATCCCAAGTCGAGGTAGGTGTGCCACTTTGGAATATTTAACTTATGATAGATTCTATGACATGCCATAAGGCATCTTTATGCATGGAGAAAGTTGGCACCCAAGTTGGGTTATGACAAGGTGTAAGAGAATCGAATATTTTGTTATTTATGATGGATTCTCTTACAATTGCAAGTGTTGTAAGTATGGTAGATTTTATGATAGAATCTATGATAGTTGTAAGGAATCTTCCATAAGCTATTATTAGCATATTTTGGGCACCCAAGCTTGAGGAGGAAAAATCAAATCTTATGATGATTGTAAGAAGTGTAAGGGAATATTGTACATGTGTCCAAATGCATGTCTATGGCATGGGATATTGTGTCATGTGGATTTGGATTCCCATTCTCTTCTGGATGCTTCTATTGGCTTGTATCTCTCTATATATTGCATTTCTTGCATTTTAAAATGTTATAGTTTGTTTGCAGGTAACAAAGTGTTGCCGAATTCACTCCATAATAGGTGTTTGTTTCGAAACACCTGTTGAAGAAACTTTGTACTTGAAGCTGCATTGTAATCCTTATTTGAAGTAATACATAAGTACTGTGCTTTTAGAGGGTGGAGTTTTTATACTCGAAAGGGTTTCCCCCACGTATATCAGGTGTCATTGTTTTATGTGTACTTGGTGTTCTACCTTCTTTCTCTCTACGTGTTTCTTTTACTGTAATTGTATAAGGTGTTGTTAGATTTTTTTGTAACTCTCCCCAACCTAGATTAGTGTAGGAAGTTGTTTTCGCTCACCCAAATTCCTTTCATATATCAAATACATGGAGGGTGAATAGCTTATTGACTCAAAAACCTTTGCTAACATGCTTAAGCATATTTAGCTGGAAAAGAAACAATGGGTGAAAGCGATAAAGAAGGCCATTGTAACCATCCCTTCTATCAAACTTGTTAAATTATCTGTACATAGGGAAATACCTTTTGGATGTGGTCATGATGCACCAAATATAGGAAAGGATGTGATGGAGGATTACCTGTATGTACACTCACCCTCTAAGTTTGTCCTAATTGTTCCTGAGGGTGAAGAAGAACCAAAGATGATACCATTATTTGATAACGACATGTAGTCACATAGGGTCAAAAAAAATTATATTAAATAAGGATTTACTATGAATCCACTGAATAAATATAATAAAGTTTTACTATTTGGTCAAGTCTCTCTCTTAGATTAAGAATAATGTTATAAGTATTATTTATTGTTTAAAATGTAATGCCAAAATTAGAGGATCTAATTAAATGCATAAAATAAAACCTTGGGTGTGAAGTAGAAAGAAAATATGGTGCAAACAAGAATTAACCTAGGAGGTAGTCAGGAGGTATCCCACCCTTCTAATAATCCTAATGATAAATTAGACCAAATTTTGGAAATTTTGAATGAAACCAAGGGATAGAAATGGTACCTTGGAACATGAGGTTAGGGGCCAAAGTAAGCCAAAAAAGGAAAATGAAGCATCTCAAGAAGAAGATGAGAATAGACATGAACGCACTACCCTAAGTGGGCAAGGTGAAAACAATTTTGATTCGAGAGTTGATAATGAAAATGGGAATCAATTAACTCTTGAGTTATTAAGAGACATGAAAAAGGTAATGCCACTTAAGTTTGATGGAATAGTGAGCGGTGATGCAAAAAATATCTGGCTCATGGAAATGGAAAAGTACTTCAAAATAAAAAATTATTTTGATGTTACTAAGGAAATTTGGGGAGCCTACTAGTTATCGGGAGAAGCATCCACTTGGTGGATGAATAAGAAGATGGAGTTAGGTTTTAGCTCTTTGAGCTTAACTTGGGATTAGTTTGTAGTCATATTTAGGCAAAGGTGATTACTGCAACTTTTCTTCGACAAGAAGCTTACTGACTTTCAAATTTTGTGACAAGGAGACTTGTTTGTAGTGGAATACTGGGAAAGATTTACACATCTCTTTAAGTACATACCCTGGTACCAAAAGTATGAAAGGTTCGAGATAAGAAAATTCATCATGGGGTTGAATGCCCAGATTAGAAGAGAAGTTGATGTTCATGGTCCAACAATAATGGATCAACTTTTTGAGAAAGCAATTAAGTAGGAGCAAAAGCTAAAGTCTATTTTTTCTTATAGGGAAAATAATCATAAGAAGTTAAATTAGTCACAATCCTCCCAATCTTTTAAGAAGAGGAATGATAAGTAGGAATCCAACAAGAAAAATGATAAGGGTTTTCATAATAACCAAAATGATCCCAAGAACGAGAAGAAGAAGAAAAACAATAACTCTAAAAATAATGAAGACAATTTGGGAAAACATTTTGAAAGGTGAGGACCTCTTGGAGGATGTTTCTCTTGTGGAGGAGATAATTATGTGAATCAATGCTTGAATAAGTCTCAAGGAGCTCAACAAAGGATCCATGCAGTATTGAATAATAGACAAGTGGTGTACCAGATTACTCCTATTGAAACAAAGGTTACATTATTTTGTGTTCTTATTTCAATTTTAATTGATACTAGTGCAAATAAAAGTTTTATTAAACCAAGAGTATTAGATAAATTTCCTAGAAGAGCTAGATATATGTCAAAACCCTGGTCAGTAGAATATGCTAACTAGACAAAAGCTCGGGTAGAAAAGTGCCTGTTTGAAGGCACAGTTGATCTTTCAAGTTTTTCAATCGAGATGAACCTATATGTAACACCTTTAGGCTCCTACAATGTTTTCCTAGGAATAAATTGGTTGTGGAGGCGTAGGGATAAGGTAGACTATTTTGCAAAAATAATAGTGTCTAGATGACCCAGGGAACAAAGTTTTCCTTCAAGGAACTCCAAGATAAGTCAAGTTGAGATAGATATTTGTGGGCAACTAAAGAGGGCCAAAAAAAAAGGGTTTCAAATCCTTGTGGTCAAAATGAAGAAGTTAGAAGATTTCAAAGAATTTGTCTTCCAAGATGACCTAATGTATTGTGAGTCTCAAAAACTCCAAAGAATTTCTTCAAGATTTTCAAGATGTATTTCCAGATGAACTTCCTGGATTACCCCTAGAAAGGGATTTTGATTTTTCCATTGATATAATCCTTGGTTCAGAACCAATATCTAAAGCACCATAGAGTATGACCACTATGGAGTTAATGGAATTAAAGGTGTAAGGAAGCTAAGGTAGTGAAACAACTTCCTACACTAATCTTGAGAGGACGATAATGCAAAACTTTTATAGATCTTTAATAGTTACAGAAACTTAAAAAAATAAACATAAATATCATGCATACTACAACATAGTGATTTATGTGGGGAAAACCCTTTCGGGAGAAAAACCCCACACTCCAAAAGCTACCCAATATATTATTTAGAAATCACAAATATTACAATATACTTGCAGAGCAAGCTTCTCACAGGAGTATCACCAACCAAAGATCCAAAGGCAACACAACCACTATTAGACTCTTAGAATACATCACAATACCTAGCTATAATACAATGCCCTCATAAAATAGGCTTGCCTTCTAGGGCAAGTCAAGATAATAAAATATCGGTCGTCAAATTTAAGACCTAATGAACGGTCTAGATTTACAATAATTGCTTATCAATAGTAGCTTATGTAATTGCAAGGTTGAGACACATATTTTGAACAAAAGGCTTAGTTGCAAGAATTGTTGGCTAAAGGATTAATTAGACCCAGTGTTTCACCCTAGTGAGTGCCAGTGATATTTATCAAAAAGAAGGATGGTACATTGCGCTTATGTATAGATTATTGCATGCTTAACAAAACAATGATAAAGAACAAATATCCTTTACCACTTATTGATGATCTTTTCAATCAAATGCATGGAGTAGAAATATTCTCAAAGATCAATTTATGATATGGATATCATTAATTATGGCTCAAGATGAAGATATTCATAAAACAACCTTTAGAACAAGGTATGAACACTACTAATTCATAGTCTTACCTTTTGGACTGATGAATGCCCCTACAACATTCATAAATTTGATGAATAGTGTTTCTAGAAACTACTTAGATAAGTTTGTTTTAGTGTTTCTGGATGAAATTATTATATATTCTAAGAATGAAGAGAAAAAGTTATAGCATTTGTAGTTTTTTCTTCAATGTTTCAGAGAACACAAATTGTATGGAAAGCTCTCAAAATGTATGTTCTTTCAGAAAGAAGTATAGTATCTGGGTCATGTAATTTTAGTAGAGGGAATTGGAGTAGATCCATCAAAGATCAAAGCCATTCTTAAATGGCCAACACCAAAAAATGTGCATGAAGTGAATAGTTTGTGGGTTTAGCAGGCTACTATAGAAAGTTTGTGTCTATATTTTCTAAGATTGCTCATCCTATCACTTCTTTATAAAGAAAAGGATGATTTGATTGGTTAGAAAAATGCTAGGAGGCATTCAATCAACTAAAATAAAATTTGACTTTAGCACCGATACTAAAAGTTCTTGATCTAGAAGGCCAATTTGTAGTTATCACTGATACTTCAAGAGAAGGATTAGGTACGGTGCTTATGCAAGAAAGGCAGGTTATAGCCTATAAGTTGAGGAAGTTAAATACATAAGAGCAGAAGTATGCTCCTTGTGATCTTGAATTGGTTGTAATTATTCATGCATTGCAAATGTGGCAACATTATTTTTTAGGAAAGCCTTTTGATCTTAGGTCAGACCATCAAGGTCTTAAATATTTATTCTCCCAACTGCATCTCAATGCTTGATGAAAAATATGGTTAGAATTGATATCTGACAATAATTTTGAGATAAGTTATATTAAGGGCAAGGAAAATCAAGTTGTGGATGCTTTGAGTCAAAGGAGACACATTTCCTCAATGATTTTTATTTACTCAGATTTCAAAAACCAAGTTTTGAAAAAGTATGTGGGAGACAAATATTATAAGAAAGTTAAGCAAGCTCTCTCATACAATCCTCAAGATTCGAGGTATGATGGATTCTATTTTGAACCAAATAGACTTTTAAGGTTTAAAGGAAGGATGTACATTCTAAACTTTGAGGAGTTAAGAAATATTATGTGGAAAGAAGTTCATTCCACCATATCCAAGACACCTTGGAGTGATAAAACTCCTAGCGAATGTGAAAACACTTTATTTGTGGAAAGGAATGAAGATGGACATTGTAAGATTTGTAGTTGGGTTTATAGAATGCCAAAGGGTAAAAGATAAACATCACCACCTGGTAGGAATTTTGTATCCTCATGAGATTCCAGAGTGGAAGTGGTAAATCATCAGTATGAATTTTGTTCCAGGTCTTCTTATATTTAGAAATGGGCATAATGCTATTCTAGTAGAAAGCGTAAGTTTGTTCAAGAATTTTTAGATTGCATATTCTTGAGAAGATCATCATAGATAGGGATGCACGCATGACATCAAGGTTTTGGAAAACCTTATTTTCTTTACTTGGAACTCAACTAAATATAAGCTCGGCTTATCACACTAAGATAGATGGTCAGACTAAAAGGGTAAACCAAGTTTTGGAATATTTGTTGAGGATGCATTGTATGGATCAATAATACAAGTGGGAGGATTATCTTTTTCTTTTAGAATTTGCATACAACAATTCCTATTATTCCACAATAAAAATGGCTCCATTTGAAGCATTATATGAAAGAAACTGTCAAACTCCTATAAGTTGAGATAAGCTAGAAGATAGGATTAGCCTTGGACCAAAAATGTTATAAAAAATGGAGGAACAAATCAAGTTGATCAAGAAAATATTAGCAAAAGAAAATGATAGACAAAGAAGATATGTTGATGCTAAGCATACAATGAGACAGTTATCAGTAGGAGAAAAAGTTCTTTTGAGGGTCAAACATCAAAATAATTCCATAAATTTTGGAAAGTCATCCAAACTAGCTACTAGATTTGTGGGCCCCTTCAAAGTTCTCAAAGTGATTAACTATTTGCCTACAAAATTACTCTTCCACCAGATCTTGCCCGTATGTTTCTTATCTTAAAAATTATATAATAGGTGTTAATCATATACTTGAATGGAATGCACTATAGGTATAGGATCTAGGAGTGGTAATGATTGAGCCTCTCAGGGTGCTTGAAATATGCAAGCTTCACCTGTGTAACAAAGAGGTTACTCAGTGCAAGCTCTAGTGGGACTAGTATGCAAAGGAAATTGCTACATGGGAGCATTATAATAACTTTTACCAAAAGTTTCCTCATTTATTTACTACTTTTTGAATTGCTAAAGAAAACTTGTTTATGATTTTGTTATGATACCGGATGATGATCCTTATGGTGGAGATATGTTACACCTTGGTGTTTTTTTACAAATTGCTTTTAAGTTCTTGTTATGTTAAAAATGTGTTTTAATATCAGTAGATGATTGCATGTTATTTGATATTTTGATGAAATTAAATGCAATGCAACGAGTTTTAATTTGAATGGTTATTATTATTGTATCAAGTTTATAACGATCTTGTGATTAATAACATGATAACTATTTAATCAGATTTCTAAGTGAATTACAGGATCCAATTCTTACCCTCCAAAGGGAGAGGGAGAGTGTCACCAGAGAGAGGAGTATAGACTTCTGAAATAAATAGGTTTGTGGCAAATGATTTGAGCACACACTCATGTAAGTCTAAGTAACCAAATTGGGTAAGTACCCTAGTCCTATCATTGAATCAATTGTTGTGTTTTTTCCAAGTTGTGTCGAGTCGTAAGGTTAGGTTAAACCTTGTCGAGTCTTTGGCCTGGTATTTTCAATAAAAATAAAGTGGTATTTTAAACTATCAATGAATGTATATTTATCATTCATTGAATGAGTCATAATGGTTGTTAAGTTAATGAGTGGGGAGGCGCCCAAACTTAAAGTTTCAATAAGTAATACTTATAGTTGAGGGAGAAACCACAAGAAAAAGGAAAGTAAAGGATATCTTTGGGAGAATTCATTCATTCCTTCTTGTTTTTTTGAGAGCAGTGACGGGTTTGAGGAGAGGAGAACCAAGTATATGGAAGTGAATTATTATTGAGAGTCTAAGAGTTATCTGGAAGAAACTACAAGACTTAGTAAAGGGAAAATAGATTATAGTTATTCATTCAATTTTCTTTTAAGAATTGCACAGGAGAGTAACATGAAAATGGGTGCATACCAGTGAATAAGAGTGTCTTATCATAGATGATTGAAAATTATTCAGTGAAGATTGTATAATTTTAGAGAAAATAACAAAGATTGTTTGGAGTGCACAACTTTGTAAGATTCTATCACAGGTTTGTAAGAGTTTGAGTTCTAAATTGTAGATTGATACACCATATATCTGTAATAAATAAATAAAATCCCTCTCAAGCTTTGAGCAGAGATTTTAGTTAGGTATTCTTTGGATAAATATAAAAATCATATCAAAATTCCATTGTGGAAAATTGAGATTCTTGGAGCAGCTTGATTGAGCATTGGAACTATGATTTTGAAATATTAAAAGTGCAGAACAAAGAGTTCATTTAGGCATGTTTTATATTTTATTTTCTTGTGTAATTTTTGTAGTTTTATTTTAAGAGTTTTTAGATATAAAAGTTGAAAGAATAGTTATCTAAGATGAATCATATGAGTTGAAATAGAGATTATATATTCTAGTTTTTATAGACTTACACAAGAATTTATTTAATTTTTCTTTCAAACTATAAAGAGAAGTAGAGAAGAGATTTAATTCTTAGTTGTGATAAGTTAAATATTTATTTCATTTTCTCACGGAAATTTATATTTCCAATTTATTATATGAATTTATTTAATCTTTCTTTCAAGTTGTAAAGATCAGTAGAGAAGAGATTTAAGTCTTAGTTGTGATAAGTTAAATATTTATTTCATTTTCTCACAAAAATTTATATTTCTAATTTATTATATATATATATATATATATATATGAAAATAATGTGCAAATTTTATTCTATGTTGTGTATTAATATAAATATAAGATAAGCTTAATGTTTACTTTGCTAAGTTGACTGAAAGAAATCAGTTTTATAATCTAAGTTGTTTAAATCAGTTGAATCAGTATGGTATTCAGAAAGCGGACTCTTAGTTGAGTTCAGTGTTACTGGGAAAGGTTCTATAGATGTTGATGATGGCACATTTCATGATGTACTTTGTCTACCATCATTATCTTCCAATCTCCTTTCTATCTACTAGATTACTCATAGTGGGGTAGGTAAGACAGTAGAGTTCACACCTGATTCAGTGCTTATTAGAGTTTTGTATAGTAGAGAGATTATTGTAGCTGGTGTAGTAGATCATGCTTCTCAATTGCATGCTTTCTCTCATTTTTCTACAAATGAGATTGCATCACCATTGACTAGTCTACCCTCTCATGCATCTAGAGTAGATTAGATATCTGAGGAGAAGTTTGGTCACTTGAACCTTTGTATACTTCCACCATCCACCTTGGTTTCTGAGACTTGTATTGAGCTTCCTCCTCCCATACCTCCCACTTCTTCAGAGATTAGCTCACATCAATAGGTTGTATCAAGTCCTTCATTTTAAGCTTTGAGGGATGATTTATTGCTTGATATTATAGTAATGTTTTTTGAGTCACACATTGCAAACATTTTAGAAACACTTGAGGATATTAAATTCCTCTTTGATGATAGCTACAACTCATATGTCATCACATTAACATTGCCTTTGGAGGTTGTTCTACAGGTATCTTCACAGTTGTTTGGATTTGCTACATATGATTTGGTTTCTTTTGATTCAGACCTATGGACCCTTGATCATCTTTCTATTGCAAACATCATGAGATATCTTCTCTTGAGAGAGATTCTACATTCACCATTGGATGTGCTTCTTCTAAAGGGGAGGAACAATTTTTGTAAATTTTGGATCTTCAGGTTTCTTCTTCGAGTATTCACTTCTGGCACATGAGCTTCCTTCTTTTGGGGGGATTCATTTCCTCATCCTTTCTCTCCTATGGGGGGATATTGATTGTACATATGTGATTCGAGCAACACTTGGGGGACATGTCAAGTCCTATCTTTTGTTGTCACATGTACTTTTTTCATTTCTTTATTCTCTCTTTTGGAGAGGAGTTTTTTCCAATGAGGTTTTCTCCTTTTCTTTAGTTATGAGAGATTTTCTTTTGCTTGTACATGGGTAGCTCATCAATCCATGTAGTCAAGATCCATTCATGCATTCATTCATTCATCCATGCATCCTTCATCAGTTTTAGCTACTCCCTAAGTTGATCTTAAGGAGGGTGTTGGAGTAATAGGCTAATCATCTAATTAATTAATTAATCATGATTAATTACTTACATCACCTTTTACTTTACTCACTTAAGCTAAACTTAGGAATTACTTTTTTAATTATTAGATTGGCTAATAAAAGAACATTATGTCTCATTGCATAGGATGATGACACTTGTCAGAGGCTAATTTAATCCTCGCATAGGGTTTAGATCTAGGGTTTCTATCTCCTTTTCATAGGGATTATTTTTTTGTTGTAATAATTCATTCACGTATTATTGCATCAATACAATTCTCAGGCTATTAAGCACAATCTTGCTTTTGATCTTCTCTATTGTGATAGGTAATTGCTTGCAGGTGATTTTTGGATATTGTGGGTTTAATCAAAAACTTATACAATTATTGTATTCTTGTGTATAGAACCATGAGGAAAATCATAGAGAAATATGAACTATTTTAAAAGAAGTTATTTTTTATGATCATTATTATTTTATTTTATTCTATTGACAAGTTGTAAAGAACTTATGTGTAAGACAAAGTGTCTCGAGTCGATGACATTATTCGAAAACATTATAAACTGTAGACACGTAAAATATACTGATTGACATTGTGCACTTGATCCCGACTACTAACATCGTTTCTTCCAGAATCATCCCTCAGTCTAACCATTTAGTCAAATCTCCTTATCTGATTAAATTCATCAATTTCTCTCTCTTAATTAAATAAATCATTTTATCTAATTAAGTCAACCTCTTTTGTTAATTAAATCAATCCTTCTGATCTAATTATCCCTATTTAATTAAATAATTAATTTTATTTGATTAAATCTCTAAAGTTCGTCCATTAAATTAAATAAATTAAAAGCTTGTTTGACTTAATCTAACACCACCCCTTTTAATTAAATAAATCAAAAATCTTTATTTAATTAATCTCTTATCATATTCCTCTCTTATTTGATTTAAATAAATCCATAAATTTGAGTCAAATAGGTCACATCATCTAATCTCCTATTAAATTAATTAACCCTTGATTAATTTAATCTGTAATCATGTCCCATCCTTTAGATTTTGCAAGTTGCACATGAAAATAGATTTAATTCATTTATTAAAACTCTATTTTCCTCACAAGGCATCTTTTGGAATATTCTCCAAATTTGAATTCAAAAATTCCAAGTCAACATGTACATCCAACAAGGCAATAACTTCATATCCTTTGCCTTGAGCCAAGTGGAATTTATTGCATTTTCCCTTCCCTCTTACAAGTCATTTCAACAAATTTAAAATTCAAAAATATGCATTTATTGGCACAATTCTCAAATCTTGCACATCCTCCATCCACTCATAGATTGACAAGTGGCATCATGCCATTGGATGAATGTTAGTCACACATTGCTCAAATTTGGACATTCATCCATCTTGAAATTCTATAAATAAAGAGCTCATGTCCTCATTTCATCATCCACAAATTATGCAAAGTTATTATGCTAAAATATTTAGCCATTTCCATCAAACACCATTGAGTTCTTAGCTAGGTTTTTTGTAGATTTTGGCTTGAAGCTCTCATCCTTCACCATCAAAGTGGATCAATCATCATCAACATATCAAGCTTGCATCTTAGGAATTGGGAAAGGGCCAATTTTCACATCAAATTGGCACCAATTTCCCCATGGGATCATGTGTTTGCTTTTCTAATTAGGATTGAATCTATATTTTCTTGTTTTATTGTGTTCTTCCTTGTTTTCTTTCCTAATTTGAAGTTTGTAAATGGATTTCATGGGGAATCCTTGTTCATGCTTGCAATTGATTAACTAATGTGTTTATTCTCTTTGTTTTGTAGGTATTAGGATTGGGGTTCACACATTTGGCTCTAGAAGGAGGGCTGAATATCATTCTTTATCACTTTTCTCACAAATTTCTGCATTTTTGTTCATACACAGGAAAATTCCAACGTTGAGAGCTCAGCGTCGCTATTTTGGCACCGCTGACTCTTCAGCATCACTATATAGCACCACAAGAAACTCAAAGTGCGATGTTGGACTCTTCGCGCCTAAAAAATATGAATTTTAAACTCCACTGCTTGACTATTTGACTGACAGTAATTTTCAAAAAAACCAAACTGCGACGCTGGGCAAAACTGCGACGCAATCACGAGTTATGCCGCTGGTAGGGAGTAAAAAGTGGAAATGAAATTTTAGCACGTGCTTTTTGATTAATGATCAATTTGTCTTCTATTTTCTGCTTTTTTAATCTCTATATTTTCCAGAATCTGACTGGTTTTCTCCTTTGTAGGTTGGAAATCGAAAATGAAGGAAGGAGAAGCATGAGGATAATATCTTACAAAATCAAAGTGTTTTTAAACACTTTAGTGTTTGTTTAACACTTCTTCAAGAAATTGTTATCTTTTCTTTCTTAGAACACTAATGTCATTTGGGTTTAAAAAGAATCTTTTCAATATCTTCTTACAAAGGCTAAAATAAACATTAGGAATGCAACTTACTAGATTTTTTTTCTTTGGTTAAAAAATTGAACAAAGTATCTCTCACTTGTCTTTTGGTGCTTAAAAAGAACTCACATTTTGCTTTGTGGATTTAAAAAGAACAAGTGCAACTTTGTTTTCGTGAAGGCTTACTTAACTAAATTCATTGAAAAAGGACGTATGCGCTTCTCTTGCGCTTTATAGCGATCTTGAGAATCAAAAGGCATTTTTCATGACTTTAGGGTAAGACAAAGCAATCACCTCCACACTTTGATTTGGGTTTAAAATTGAACAAAATCTTGTGCGAGTGTGAGTGGGGGCATTATTGCGTATATTCTCTCTTTGTTGCCGACAAAGATTGATCGAGTTATGAATATTGTTCTTTATTCGCTTTTGTTTATCTTAGAGGGCCTGCCTTGGGGAAAAAGTAGTCACCCAAGGGAATGACTCAACCGGTAACACTCTAAAGCCAAGAGTATTTCCAACTGGGATATAAATATGGGTATTGGAGTAAACGCCAATATCACGTGATTGATTTCGACAAGATGGATCTGAAAGGGGACTCTTGCCGTATGGATCAATCTCCATGAATGAAAAGTCCTTATTAAAACCCATGTGCTAGAATTTTCCAAAATCCTTTAATCTATTTGTTGGTGCAAGAACGGTCGTTCTGAAGCCACCCCACACTTTTACAATATTTTAGTAGAAATGGAAAACATGCCATGGGAGTTTCATGGGTGTTGATGCTTGGCTGCCCCATATAAGTGAGTGTCGTGGAGGGGAGCCAGAGGGGTCAAGCATCTAACCATTTGCTAAAGATAAGCGTAGCTAGACTTTTCCAAGTGGGAATCCAAAAAATATTGTCTTACACATCCATAGGGTTGTACTTATTCTTGGGTTACAAAATGCATTGCTTAATCGAAAACATCTTGAAAACAAACACTTAACATCACCATCCAAATTTCAAACCCTTTTGGAGACAAATACAATTGACTCAATCCATATGTTATTGCTTTCCCTTGGTACTTGCATCCTTAGAGGTTTCTAAACATTGAATTACATCTCGATTTGTCTACTTAAGTAAACAATAGGTAAACCCTTGCCTTGAGTTCATCAAAATTCCACATAACATACTTTGTGGGATACAAAGAAATCAAGACATTGGACACTTAGTTTGGAAAACCTAATCAAAGAAAGTGTTTGTGGTAAAATAAATCCATTAAGCAAAGCTAAGCAAAATGAACTTTCATGTGTGTTGAAGCCTGATGATTCTCAAGAAGTTCAAAACAAAAAATCCTTGGTTCAAAATCCGAAAATGTATGTTCAAATTGGATCATTATTTGGTTACAAAGGTCTCTAGGAAGCATTTGCATGGTCTTCAATACCTAGGTCTAGGCAAACAAAGTGTCTCTTTTTAGGTTCATCTTAGGATCAAAGCAAATCAAAATCCTTTTCATCCATCCTTCAAAACATCAAAACAAATTCATCTCACCATCACCTTTTGGAAAATCTTGAAACCATCCTTAAATGCTAGGATTTTTGGCAAAATCAAAATCATCAAAATCATTGAGACTAAAATCCTTGAAAACTTTATCAAAATCACCTTTGGCTAGGTATGTGTAGATGCATCCTTTTGCATATGCTTATTCAAAGTTATCAAAATCATCTTGTTTAGCTTAGTATATGTAGATGAATCCTTCTTCATATGCTTAGTGAAACTATCATCTTGTTTGAATAGGTGTGGGTAGATGCATCCTTCTCCCTACACATATTCAAATTATCATCCATTGAACAAATCTATCCCTTAGATAATCATCCAACATCTTAGAGTCTATTTGTTCAAAATCAAAAGCATCAAAATCAAAATCAAGGACAAATCCCAAATCCAAAATCAAATCAAAATCAATCCGCAACATATCCGAAAGTCCTAAAAGCCTAGTATCTCTTTTAATATTTATCAAAAGACCAAAAACATCCGCATCATCCATCCCTCACATCATCATATCATCACCTTTCGATCCTCAAGATATCCTAAAACATTTTACTTTGGGCATAAAATAAAGATCAATCCAAAGAATCAAGAGATTCATCTCCCATATTCTTGAAAATTGATCCTTGTTTTATGGTTCAAACTAGATCTCAATACAAGAAGAGTATGGAAGCCAACAAAGAAACACCCGCTTCAAGTGATCTTAGCCAAACAAACATTGAAATGAATCCCGCTGAATCAAGCAATCCTTTGACCATCTCATCATCAAAAAATCTGCAAGAGGAAAACCAAGGAGAAGATCTTACCTTTGGAATGTCTCATGACGAAATGATTGAAATGCTTCAAAATCCAGAGAACCATAAAATCATCAACATCATGATGAGGCTTAACCCTTAATTATACATGCTTGAACTAGCAAAACAAGGGGCCAAATTACCTTCGTATTTTGATGTGAGTACAATAGTGGAGACATCTTTTCCTCCAATCTCATCCACTATTCCCATCTCCTCTACACCCCCATCCCAAAACATCACCCAAAAAATTCCACAAATCACAACATCATTTGCTCCAACCCAACCCAATGTTAATAAAGGGAATGCATTTCTTAATACTATTCAATCACACCCCCTTGTTAACAATAAAGATATGGACACAAATACAATCTTGGAAAAAAACATACCCCAAAACCCATTACACAAGAATATTCCTCTCACTTTCCATCATGATCCATCATCATCATTTTTCCACGCAACACCTCAAACTTCTCTTCCTCACAAATTCGCACGAGAAGGGAATATGTTCGGACTAGGGGGCATATTTGACACCACAAAATTCTCACAAGAACTCGCACCCCTCACATTTCCACCTCTTCCACCATTTCCATCATCATCCACACCACTCCTTGGTTTAGGGCTTCCTCCTCTACCAAGTATCAATCAAACCAATATCCCAAAAACCAATCAAAGCATTATGCCAAATGCTCAAAATTTGTTGTCGACATCACAACAACAGATGACAAACGTACAAGTAATTGCAACATCATCAAACACCCCCTTAACATCGCAAAGCATGGTCTCTCAAGGACCAACCATCACATCAACACCACCATCCATCACTCAAAACACCAACACGACATTATCACTCACCACAAACACCATTCCAAATACACCACCACATCAAGCCAATACAACGCGGCATTGCAAGCTGCTTTTCAAAGGGGATTCCAACAAGTGCAAAAACAAAAAGCCATACAACTAGCTGCTCAACAATCCGCTGAAGCTGCGCAAGCCACCCAAGCTGCATAAGCCACATTACAAGCACAACAAGCGCAACAAGCCCAAGCGTTATTGCAACAACAACAACAACAACAACAAGCCACTCAAGCATTGCAAGCATTGCAAGCATTACAAGCACAAAAGGCTACTCAAACACAACCTCTATTACAACAAGCGACACAAGCACAAGACCAAGCACAAGCAGCGCAAGCACAAGCTCAGGCTCAAGCAAATGCTCAATATCAAGCACAACAAACACAAGCACAAGCACAACTTCTTTCACAAAGACAAGCAGCGCAATTGCAAGCATATCAGTGAGCAATAAAGCAATATCAAGAACAACAAGAAGTAGCCCAATTGGTAGCCCAACAACAATAAGCACAACAACAAGCGTTGTTGGAACAACAACAAGCACAACAACAAGCGTTGTTGGAACAACAACAAGCACAACAACAAGCGCAACAACAAGCACAAATCTTAGCACAACAACAACAAGATCAACAACAAGCGTTGTTCATACAACAACAGGTGGAAGCCTACCTCACTCGGTAGAACATACAAATACCATTAAACAACACATCAAAAAACCCACCCATCCAACCCATGATTGAAACACCCCAAAACACTTTCATCCCACCCCCTGATCTGCAAAACGATGTGACGACACAAATCAGGTTGCTCTCGCAACAAGTGCTAGATCTTCAATCACGGTGAACAATGAAAACACCAAGCAACTTGTGTCCCTATCCATCTGATAGGAGCCTAGTGATGAAACCATTCACCAAGGGATTTGAGATCCCCAAGTTTGACAAATATCGAGGGACGGGAAACCCTGAAGATCACATCAGGGAATTCCAGGTTCATTGCATGGAAGTCGCATATGATGATACTTATCCAATGTGGCTATTTCCTAAGAGTTTGGCAGGCCACGATATGGAATGGTTCTCTCACCTACCTTCAGGCATTAGGACATTCCAAGAGATTATAGATGCATTCATTAAAAATTACACATGCAACATTGCAATGGATGTTATTCTAGAGGAACTCTCAGCTCTGAAATAAGGAAAGGGTGAATCATTCGCTTCATTCTTGAAACAATGGCGATCCAAGGCATTTTAGAGCAATTGGACCATGCCAAAAGAACAACAAGTTTGCACCATCATTTCCAACCTTGAAGGCCTCTTGGCATTTCATCTCAAGGTTCAAGGCATCACCACATATGACCAGTTGATCCCCAAGGCGCTCAGTATCGAACGAGCCCTCATGACACAACCCACAGGATCAACTTCATACCCCGCACAACAAAACAACTACCCAACCTCCAATTACAATGATAAACCTTGCACGTGGGAAAGGAACAAAACCATTACTAATGATGGTGTTGTCGATGCCAAGGTGGTCATTAGTGCTCCTCACCAAAATACACTCGCACCACAAATCCAAATTCAAAACCAAAACAATCATCATGCAACACAACAACCACACAACAATCTGACAATCAATAATCTCAATGAGCAAAGGGGACCACCCCAACACAAAAGTTATCCCAAACGAAAATACACCACTTTGGGGGAACCACTTGAAGACATAATGAAAAAGTTGATTGATGAAAAACTCATCAAGGCTCCTACCTTTGAGAATTACCAAGAACCGAATGTCAAACCTCCTTGGTATAATGAGAATCAACTTTGTGAATTCCACAAAATCAAAGGCCATACCACAAACAGTTGCATGAGATTGAAAAACATAGTTCAAGATCTCATCGATAAAAGAATCATAAATGTGGAACAACCTATAGGAAACCAAGATCTTAAGATATACACAAATCTGATGCCTAATCATGGCAACAAAGGGAATAACAATAACAAAGATAAGGGGAAAGGCACCCACTCAAACATAAATCATGTGTATGAAACAGTTGTTGCCTCCCTAAATGAAAACTGCATGGTCATCACCATCAAGGGCGCCCATGCTGAAGATTATGGAGTCACCACAAGAGGCGGAAAATTCACCATCGCAGGATCATCCCAACCAAACAGAGTCCTTGCATCTAGATCTGTTCTAAATGGCTATATTGTCCTAGATCAACTCAAGATAATGCCAACACAATCTCCATCATGGAGTTGCTAAAAATATCATTTTCCCATAAGAAAATCCTAGAAGAAGAGTTGGCGTCATCCACTATCCCCGCAGATCTTGATGCAGAGCAATTCCAAGCTATGGTCGGAAATATCATTATGCCAAATCTCCTCACATTCTTCGACCAAGATTTCCCTGCTCAACCATCTCACAATCGTGCACTTCACTTGGAAGCCATTGCACAAAAGAGAAAAATCAAAAGGGTCTTGGTGGATGGAGGTGCACGCTTGAACATATGCTCTCTCAGTCTCATCAAGCAATTGAAAATATCAGAGGATTCTATAGACAAAGGAAAGGGTATCACCATAAGGGCATATGATGATCAAGAAAGAGTGTCTCAAGGCACAATCAAACTTCCTATTCAAGTAGGGCCCACCATCATGTAAACCACTTGTCAGGTCTTGGACCTTGACTTTCTGTATAACATCCTTCTAGGATGCCCATGGATTCATGCGATGAAAGCAGTAGCGTTAACTTTCCACTAATGTGTGAAATTCACACATGAGGGACAAGAAGTCACCATCCATGGAGATCCTGAACCCTTCTCCTATTGCAAAAATCTTGAAGCAAAGTATTATAAAATCCCCCAAGTACCAAAAAATGATGAGGGCCCATCCACACCATACATCGATCCCCCCACCCTCGCATCCACCTCTGCGATAGAGACACCCGCCACTACCGCCATCCCCACCATCTTTGACATCAAGGTCATCATCCAGGATAACGACTGTGGAAACTACAAGCTCCCTAATAATGATTTTGTGGTAGGAGAGTTACCACAATCTCCTAGATCACAAGGATGTCCACAAGAAAATGAAGCTTCCACATCCCAAACGTCTGCTACGGACTATCCCGAATTTACAAGTTGGGGGGATCTTGGACAAGAATTTATTGAAGCAGATCCATCTCATATGTTATACCAAGATGAGAGACCAGCCGTTGATTTACCAATGGATGACAAAAGCAAGGGCCTACAAATGATGCTCGCAATGGGCTACGATAGAAATCAAGGACTTGGGAAAAACGACAATGGGATTATAATACCTATCATGCCAGAGATGCGACCAATAAAAAATCTTGGCCTTGGATGTACCCCACCGAGTATAACCATACGTGGCCGAAGTCCTCCAGTTAGAACGGTTATTAATCCTCCTCAGCCAACCCCAGCAGAATTACGTCTACCAGTATCTACATGTCATGTCATAGATAACTTTACATTTGATATAACTGACGTCTGTAATAGTAGTGATGACGAGGATACACAACCAACTTACCTAGGTTATTCGAGGACACCACTCTCTTCATGATTAACACCCTATCTTTCAAATCCGATCATCAAAATCATGACATCCGCCTAGTCTATCCCCAACTCATCGACTACAACCAACGAGGACCACCAGTTCTTGATACATTTGAAAATGATGAGGCACTCTCAGAATTCATGGGAATCAGGGATAACATTCCAGATGGGGATCACAAAGTAGGGTTTATCATTGAGCTAGACACACAGGCCTATTATGGGGAAACGATTGAATCCCTTAGTCATAAAAATGAAAAATTAAGAATCATATCTAAGTCCTTGAGTGAAAACCACACTGTGGCACTCTCCGACCAGAAAAAAAGTAAAAAGAAAGGATGTATCGAACGGTGAAAACCTCTCTGAGGTGCCCGAGGATGGGGGATTCAATCTTCCTTTCAGAGCTCTTCATCAAGAAAAGTTAGCAGTCTTGGCAGAAAAATGTAATCCGGTCAACCTAGGAATAGAGGATGCCCCACACATCACATTCTATGTAGAATCATTATTATCAGATGAATAGGAGCTCCTAACATCCTTCCTAAAAGAAAAACAAATAAACTTCACATGGAGCTATGTTGACATGCCTGGGCTTGATCTAGAGGTTGTGGTGCACCACTTAGTAGTATATCCAGAAGCAAAGCCTGTTAAGCAAAAACTTTGAAAAATGCACCCTCAGATCACCTTATTAGTCAAAATGGAGCTAACAAAGCTATTAGATGCAGGATTCATCTGACTAATAGATTATCCAAAATGGGTGTCAAACTTGGTACCTATTTCAAAACCCAATGGGGGCATAAGAATCTGCACAGACTTCAGAGACTTGAATAAGGCATGTTTGAAGGACGAATTTCCACTTCCTAACATTGACATGATCGTAGATATGATAGCCAGACATGAAATGTTATCACTAATGGACAGATTCTCAGGGTACAATCAGATCATGATAGCCATAGAGGACCAGCATAAAACAACTTTCACTTGTCCATGGGGGACCTATTGTTGGAATATGATGCCATTCGGCTTAAAGAACACAGAAGCAACATACCAAAGGGCCATGACATTGATATTCCATGACATGATCCATAAGACAGTCGAAGACTATGTTGATGACATTCTAGCCAAGTCCAGAGAAAAGATCACATAGCAACCTCAAGTGCTATCTTTGATAGACTGGAGGAGTACAAAGTCAGATTAAATCCAAAGAAGTGCGTCTTTGGCGTACAATCAAGAAAGCTCCTAGGATATATAGTATCAATGAGGGGTATCGAGGTAGATCCAACAAAGGTAAAAGCAATCCTCGAGATGGAGGCACCAAAAACATTAAAGCAATTGAGGAGTCTCCAAGGCAGGCTCCAATCCATTCGAAGATTCATAGCACAATTGGCGGACAAACATAACCCATACTCTCACTTACTCCAGAAGGGAGTAGCATACAAATGGGATACCGAGTGTGAAGAGGCATTCAACAAAATCAAAGAATATCTACTAACGCCACCAATCTTAATGCCACCAATCCCAAGAAAACCATTGATTCTATACATATCAGCAACAACAACAGCCCTTGGAGCTCTCTTAGTTTAGCATGATGAAAATGGAACATAAAGGGCTATCTATTACATTAGCAGAACAATGGTTGTCCATGAGCTAAACTATTGATTCATCGAGAAAGCATGCCTCACAGTAGTGTTTGCATCACAAAAATTCAGACATTGCATGTTGGCACATAAAATAAAACTCATTGCCAAAATTGACCCTCTCAAGTATCTACTATCAAAGGCAATGCTCACTGGCAGAATGGCTAAATGGGTGATGATATTTTCAGAATATGACATCGAATATGTGGAGAGGAAAGAAATCAAAGGCCAAGTCATCGCAGATCAACTTGGAGAAGCACGAATGTATTCCGAAAATCCTCTCATCTCAGAGTTTCCAAATGAATCTATTTTTAACCTCAACGTAGCTGACCATTGGAAACTATACTTTGATGGCTCATATACACAACATGGATCAGGATCCGGTGTCTTCTTTATCACCCCACAAGGGGATTGCATACCAAGGTCATACAAACTGGCATTTCCTTGCACCAACAACATTGCGGAATACGAGGCTCTAACCATAGGTCTTAGAATAGCGGTGTAGTGGAACATTATAGCTCTCAAGGTATACAGAGACTCCTAATTGATAATAAACCAAGTGAATGATGACTACCAAACCAAGGATGACAAGCTCACTCCATACAAGAAATTGGTGGAGACTCTCAAAGAATCCTTCATCAAAATTACATTTGAGCAGATTCCTAGAACCAACAACAGAGCAGCAGATGCCATGGCAACAATTGGATCCTTGCTCGACATCCCCCACAACGTTCCAAAATATGAATTCCTGATTGAGCAACTTCTCGTACTTGCATTCGAGGTACCAGAATCAAAATATGTGTGCGAAATCGTTGGTCTTGGCTATCCTTGGTATCACAATATTTATACATACCTTTGAATAAGAGTCATACCCGTCGACCTACCCTCAAACCTAAAACAAACCTTTGTTAAAAAGGCATCCAAATTTGTCATCCTAGGTGATACCCTATATCGTAGAAGCATAGAAGGAACCCTATTGTGTTGCTTAAACACTGAGGAGGCAATGACTGCTCTAACTGAAGTACATAATGGTATTTGTGGGTCACACTCGAGTGGAATGACCATAGCCAAGAAACTACTGAGAATGGGGTATTATTGGCCCACAATGGAAAGAGAAGCACACGATCATGCTAGAAAGTGTCTACAATGTCAGCAGCATGGGGACCTCATCCATGCTCCAACTCAAGAGCTTCATCCTATCGTCACACCATGGCCCTTTTCACAGTGGGTACTTGATCTCATTGGAAAAATCACACCCACCTCATCTAACGACCACAAATTCATCATAACCGCAACATAGTACTTTACTAAGTGGGTGGAAGCCATACCCATGACGTACATAACTAGGAAGCAAATTTCAAAATTCATCCTGAACTATCTCATTTGCTGCTATGGTGTTCCACAAGCCATTATCTTAGATAATGGGACACCATTCAAAAATTAGGAGGTTCGTGACTTATGCGAAAAATTCAAAATCCAACATCGCTTCTCCACCCCATACTATCCCCAAGGCAATGGCCAAGCAGAAGCTACAAATAAAACCATTCTAAAAATCCTCAAGAAAAATTCAATGACGCAGGTCGTGACTGGCACCTACAGCTTAATCCCGCCCTCTGGGCCTATCAAACCAACATCCGCACACCCACCGGCGCCACACCTTTCTCCCTGGTGTACGGATCAGAAGCAGTACTTCCCATTGAGATCGTCATCCCATCACTCAGGATATCACTGCAAAACCTCATCATAGATGAAGAGTACAGAGTGTCAAGATTGAATGAGCTGGAGCTACTAGATGAGCAACATATAGGTGCTTTGAATCATTTGCAAGTCTATCAGAATAGACTCAAAAGGAGCTACAATAAGAAAATCAGAAGCAGGACCTTCCAAGTCGGAGAACTGGTCTTAAAAGAAAATCAGAAGAATGTCCCAAACCCAAGCAAAGGAAAATTTGAACCCAATTGGCTAGGACCATTTGTCATCACAACAAGTTACAAATTAGGGGCATATCAACTTATCAACACCCGAAGGGGAACCTCTGCAAGAGCCCATGAATAACTCTCATCTCAAAAAGTTTTATGCCTAAATCTTTCAAGGTATAGAACCAAAAATCCAAAAAAACCAAAAATGTCCTGAAAAATGGTTACTTCAGTAAACACGGAAAATAGGCATCTTGGTAACAACAAAAGAAAAAAAATCCAAAAAAATCAGAAAAAAGGATTGAAAATAGTAAAGAGAAAAAATTGTCCTCTAGTGAAAACCACTTTGGTGGCACTTTGGGCAAGTACCTTGGTGAAAACCTGGCAAACAGGCGCCTTGCGTAAATAAGCACTTTCCATCCACCAAGATCTTTATAGCTTGCTCTACATTAGTCATCCATTGCACTTCCATCATCCATCGCATTCAAATCTTCATCCATCGCTCATCCACTTGCATTCGCACCATAGCTTGATATTGTTTTCGTATCATGATCCCTCCTAGTACTACTCAACCCACCCTCAAGGTCAGTTTGTCTTGCCTCTATCAGAGTAGTCTATTGCATCACGTTGGGGGCACGTTCTCATCGGATCATATTCGTGTATATTCTTGAAGTCCTAAAATCAGAAAATCCAAAAACATCAAAAAAATCCAAAAACATCAAAACATCAGAAAATTCAAAAACATTGAAAAAGCAAAAAATCCAAAAACATCAAAACATATCAAAATCCCAAAAACATGTCAAAAATCATCAAAAGCCAAAAACAAAATCATCTTGTCGAACTACGTCATCTTTGAGCTTGAACGTAGGCAAGGTTGATCTTTGATCATCCCCCGAGACATTTAGGTCAGTCCTATAGGAGTCTGTCACAATAAACTGACATCTCATCATGTATATCATCATCTGTAAATTGGTTAGCTCATCGGTCGAACTACGTGGTCTTTGCGTATATAACGTAGATAAGGCTAATCTGTTGATCAGCCCCTAAGGCCCCTAGGATAGGTCATTAGGTTAGTCTCTTGGTCAAAATTTCACAAACCACTAAAACATTGGAAAATAAAAAATCAAAACATTTGAAAATCTTGAAAAATACCAAAAACAGCCTCAAAACATTGCAAAACGTCAAAAACATCCAAATATTGGGAAAAATCCATCCATCTCACCCTGCTTACACCCGCAATAAACAACACTCATAATAAACTGATCGTCATCCTCAATCTCTGGTAAGATGATCAGAAACAAGTTTAGCAGGATAAAAGTGAAAACTCAAAACGTCAAGTCTTAGTTCTAAGTCAGCGCATAAGCAAGTTGGTCATCTCTTTGTATTGGTAACTCATCATCCAAAATCGGTCCCATATCAATCATCTCTTAGAACACTTTGGATAAATGAAATGACATGCTGCCATCCACTAACATGTCCTAGGATGAATCCTTCCTACAATGGGCATTATCTTTTGGCAATAAGTTTCGGTTCTTATCCTTAGAAAACAATCCTCTTTTGGTTAGCGGTATTGAAGAGCATCAGCTTGTTTGTATACTTTGTCATTATCTTTTGACTTATCTTATTGCGCTCATTCCAAGGACTTCTCGATGATATCCGAACAAGAGGATTTAGAGAAATAGGAATGAGGCAACAATCGTTATCTTTTGTCTGCTATGCTTGTTGGACGTTCTTAGAATATAACCTTGGCGAATACTTGCTTTGTTAGGTATGTACGGAGGAGGTCTAGGACAACTTGTTGACTATTGCATTGAAAGGTTTACCTTTCCATGTTTTGGTCCGAGGTGTTTGAAACTTCTAAAGTGCATCCTAGTAAGGTTTCCGTATGTCAGGTGTGAACAAGGATACTCCCATCTGCTTGTCAAGTCAAAGTCCATCACACTAGGTACAACGCCATCCTGGTTTTCTATACCTTGATGCATCATACCACGTGTGTTATCGAACATAAGGAAATCGGAAAAATCCCAATTCCTCGGCAAGTAATCATCATCATCATTTGCATTTGCATCATCTTGTGTCTTGTTGAAATGACTTCTTCTCTTCTTGCTCATCGCACTAACAAGGTACTATGACAGTTGATCATCATCACCATCATCGTCATCAATCCTGCATCCACAAACCATTATGATATTGCATCACCATATCATATAGGAAACACACGCATTGCATTTCAATCATCATATAAATAGGTTATCATAGGCATTCTTCATAGATAGGTGCATCCATTTCATTGCATTTCATCCATTACATTGCATCGCATGGCATTACATCAATCACCGCATGAACATTCATTTGCATTTCATAACCATTTAACATTATCAAATACTGCATAATCATAAACGAAAGGTACACAGGCATTATAAGATAACCCATCACATACATACTAGCATAACATCATAAAGTCATCTCATGCATTACGTCCATTTTTCATATAACATTATCATATCATTGCATATAGTACATCATATTAAATGCATCACATACATTACATCATCATTTAATATGTTTAGGATAATGACATTTGTTATTCTAAGCATCTGAAAAAACCATCTCATTTGCATTACATAAAACCATCTCATTTGCAACATATCATGACCATCACATTTACATCATCCATGTCATCTCATAAATAGCATCATAAATCATTCATTGCAGAAATCATTCCACATAAGCATAAATAGTCCATCACATACAAAACGTACATCCATCCATAATCCGTTCATATATAAGCATAATTCACATAACATTTCACATATATACCATATCATTTTGCATATTACATTCCATACCACGTATCACATCACCATTTGCATTAATATAAAATAGATCATCATATAGACAACATCATTGCACATCATATTTGCATATCATAGGTCAACATAATATAGATATGTTAGTCATAATCATAATGCATACGCCATCGGAAATAAATGCATCTATAAAAGCATCATTGCACAACATATAGAAATAAATCATCCATACATAAATAAAGAGTACACATCACATCACATCAAAATCATCATCATATATATATATCATCAATAACACAACTATCAGAGTACAAGAATAAATCGGATCACTGTACATGTATGTCAATCAGTACAAAAGGCCCATCAGGCTATCAAAAATGAGCCCATAGGGCACAAAAGTATCGTAGCATCTCGATCAAGCTCTGTCCCCATGTATGTTGCTCTCACCTTTGTCACTGTAACCCTCTGCTGGTCTGTGGCTGGCCCGCTTTGAGTACTCTGGGACTCGCTTTGCTCTAAGTACGGCCTCATGATAATACCTCTGATAGTACTCAGCCTCTCAGACGACATCCCTGTAGGACCGAACTGACACTGTACCCTGGGAGGAGGAGGCTATCATGCTCTCTAGCTGTTGTCTCCTACCTAGCTTTGTGGCTTCCTATAACTCTACAACTTGTCTCTGCTGTAGGGCCTGATCTCTCTCAGCCCTCATCTACTCTCTCTCAGCTTGAGCTTGATCTCTCTCTTCGGTCAAGGTCTGTACCTGGGCCTATAACTGTGCAATCAATGCATCCTGAGGATCCGCCTATCCCACTAGCTGTACCTATGGCTACACCTGAGGCTAATCCTCACCTTGTGGTGGCTCCTACTGCTAGTCTAGAATCGGAACATCGCCCTGCCCTGGCTGGACTGGCAACACAACTGGTTGATCTTGTCGAACCTCAGCCCTCCATCCTCGTCCTCCTCCTCTGCCTCTAACTTGCCACAGATCTGGGACTGCTCCTGGATAGTCAACCGAAGAGGAGGTCGGAAGCAATCCTTATAGGCCTGTGTCGTGCCTGGATCTATGAGTCTCTGATCATAAGCCCATGGCCGGGCCACCAACTTCCTAAAACTATCCACCACTTCCGAAGTAGGAATATACCACCCCCATGACACCTGTGTCATGGAGCGGGCAAAGACGACTACGTAATCGTCATCGGGGTGATCCTGCAGCTCACCGAATTGACGCTGCACGCACCTGGGCAAGTACCTCTCAATCATGGTGTGCTCCCGCCCCTACATATACCGGTCCTGGCGGTAGTAGAATAACTGATTAGCATTGTCGGCCCATCCGGGCTGACCAAGGTATGGTCGCTAGGTAAAAACCTGCATCTCATCAAGAACTCTCCTCTAGTAAGAGATCCCGTGCTCACCGGTGTGTGTGAAGGACACACCGCCTCTGTATCGCCACACGAGGGGATCATCTGGCAGTATTGGAACTAAAACAACACGTGGACGTAGCACAACAATGTGCTCTCATGCCCAGACATGAAGAAGAGTCACCCCTGCTCCGAGTGCTCTGCCATCCATGTAGACGTACTCATGGAGGTCCCTGTATAATGAAGCTAGAAGCATAGGCCCCCAAGCAAAATGAACTGGCCTATCTCGAACCATCCGCTCCTAGCAATATCCCCAGCCAGGACTGAAGTATCAGCCTTGTCTGTCAAGGGCAATGAGACCCAAAATGATGGCTGCAATCACCCAGCGGTAGGGAGGTGCCAAGATCCTATGTCACTCGAGCTCTATCTGCCCCTCGCAAAAGAAAATCTCATTTATGGTGAGGACTCTGAAGCAGGCCTCACGCCCCTTGTCCATGTCAAAAATCGCCCGACGACCGTGAATCGACAATCTCAAGATACGCCAAACGTCCTCTAAGGTGATGGTGGCCTCAACAATGGGAAGATGGAACGAAGATGTCTCATTGTTCCATCTCTCAGCCAGCGCCGATAGCATCCCTAAGTGAGTGTGCACGAGCGCCGCATAAGCAATGTACCATACCCCCGCAATCCAGAGTCGATCTTGGTCCCTGTCGCTCAGGTCCCGCAAGTAACCGACTAGGTCTCGCGACCTATGCTCTCGGGAGTAGAGGTCCCTCGCCACGTCTTGCATCAAGGAAGGTCACCATGTTAAAATTTTTGAAAAATTATTTGCCAGACGTTCAAAGAATCTTTCTAGCGGTGCAACCCGTGATGGTGTCATAGTTTGATTTCAAATCAAACTCCGACACTAGGGCTTAAAATAGAAAAATCGCACTGCCACGGTGCAATTTCTCATCCAGTGGCACACTTTGGGAAAAATTGAGACTGCCGCGTTGCACTTTGCAAATTCCCTCGCTGGCCCCAAGCTCAGCATCAGAGTTTTTAAACTCCAAACTACACTGCCGCGATGCTATTTAACACCGAGCGATGCAGTTTAACTTCTGAGCGATGCTATATAGCACTGCTGCAGACTGACCGACCTTTAAAGGCATTAATTGAAGCAATAAATAAAAAAATGAAGGGTCACATACCGATGCCCCGATGCCAGGTGGCCACTGGTACATCTGAACTCGATCAAAAATGTGCACGGGAAGCTGTCGTTGCGTCATATCATCAGGAGGTCTGAGCTCAAATCTCGTGGTTACTTTTGGAAGTGTTTGAAAATGACTTGAAAGTGACCCCTCGGGCCCCTTTTAAGCCTAAAAATTAGGGTTTTTTTCACCCTGATTGGCTGTCCTGCTAGGGTTTTGGACCCCCGAACTTGTTTTTGTCTGGTTGAGGCTTGTTTTTCATCGTTTTATTGCGTTTAGACACATTTTTTTTCCTCCCAGAGCCCTTTCGAACCTTTCGGGTACTTTGTCCTCTTTTTTCGCGAGATCACCCAAAAATTGAAATTTTTGTCCAATCTCTCGAGGGGGAAATTTAATGGCATGTTTTCTCTCGACAGACAGTAGTGGGGCAAGTTTTGAATAATGAAAATTTTCAAATTTGATCGAGATCGTTTATTCTTTGAATCAACGCAACAAGTGCATTGCTTCAAAGAGGGGCAAAATGTAGACACGTAAAATATACTAATTGACATTGTGCACTTGATCCTGAATACTAACATTGTTTCTTCCAAAATCATCCCTCAGTCTAACCATTTAGTCAAATCTTCTTATCTGATTAAATTCATCAATTTCTCTCTCTTAATTAAATAAATCTTTTTATCTAATTAAGTCAACCTCTTTTGTTAATTAAATCAATCCTTATGATCTAATTATCCCTATTTAATTAAATAATTAATTTTATTTGATTAAATCTCTAAAGTTCGTCCATTAAATCAAATAAATTAAAATCTTGTTTGATTTAATCTAACACCATCCCTTTTAATTAAATAAATCAAAAATCTTTATTTAATTAATCTCTTATCATATTCCTCTCTTATTTGATTTAAATAAATCCATAAATTTGAGTCAAATAGGTCACATCATCTAATCTCCTATTAAATTAATTAACCTTTGATTAATTTAATATCTAATCAAGTCCCATCCTCTAGATTTTGCAAGTTGCACATGAAAATAGATTTAATTCATTTATTAAAACTCTATTTTCCTCACAAGGCATCTTTTGGAATATTCTCCAAATTTGAATTCAAAAATTCCAAGTCAACATGTACATCCAACAAGACAATAACTTCATCTTACATGTCCTTTTCCTTGAGCCAAGTGGCATTTATTGCATTTTCCCTTCCCTCTTACAAGTCATTTCAACAAATTTGAAATTCAAAAATATGCATTTATTGGCACAATTCTCAAATCTTGCACATCCTCCATCCACTCATAGATTGACAAGTGGCATCATGCCATTGGATGAATGTTAGTCCCACATTGCTCAAATTTGGACATTTATCCATCTTGGCATTCTATAAATAAAGAGCTCATTTCCTCATTTCATCATCCACAAATTATGCAAAGTTATTATGCTAAAATATTTAGCCATTTGCATCAAACACCATTGAGTTCTTAGCTAGGTTTTTTGCAGATTTTGGCTTGGAGCTCTCATCCTTCACCATCAAAGTGGATCAATCATTATCAACATATCAAGCTTGCATCTTAGGAATTGGGAAATGGCCAATTTTCACATCAAATTGGCACCAATTCCCCCATGGGATCATGTGTTTGCTTTTCTAATTAGGATTGAATCTATATTTTCTTGTTTTATTGTGTTCTTCCTTGTTTTCTTTCCTAATTTGAAGTTTGTAAATGGATTTCATGGGGAATCCTTGTTCATGCTTGCAATTGATTAACTAATGTGTTTATTCTCTTTGTTTTGTAGGTATTAGGATTGGGGTTCACACATAAACTATACATGCATGAAAATAGGAGAGTTATTTACTCTTAAGATTTGAGTGCAAGTACTTGTGAACAAGTGGCAGTTGCCAAGTCCCAATATGTTATGAGAATGTAACATGGGTGTTCAATGTGAGGAAAAAATTTCCATGTTAGTCATTTACCAACTTTAGTAAGTTATTATTTTATGATTTAATATCCTTAAGAAAGGTTAGAAAAACATTCAACCAGTCAGTTATGTGTTAAACCTTAGGTCAAAGGTAGTTTCCAAGTTGAGTTAGAGGTGTGTGAACATGTGAATTCACTTCCTATTTGAAACTTCCCTTGTGGATGTGGGTGGAATGCCCCTAAAATAATTCAAAAGGTGTGGATGGAATACCTTTGATTCCATCTTAAAGAGGAGACCATCATTGCAAGTTCCAAAGAGGAACGAAAAGAAGAAAAGGAATCTGAATAAGATTCTAATTTTTTAAAAGTACTACTATTATCAATAAATTTTTTTTCTAAAGATGAATCTAAAGAAAATAATCCAAAATGATACTTTGATTTTGTAAAAAAATAGTATTTTTCAATAAAGGATAAACCAACTAATTTTTGTCATGATTAAAAATGTTTGTATATTATGTTCAAGTTAAATATTAATTAAGTATTTTATTTTTGTTGTTCATAATTTAAAAATGGTTAGGACAAGGAATTCTCATGGAAGGAAGCCAACTGCCCAAAACTAAACCCATAATCCAATTGAAAATTCGAGTGCAAGCATTGAGGAAGTTATTAACCTTTTGATAGAGAAAAGGGATAAGCTTAGTAATCTATATATCTTAATCTATATATCTTTAATAATTTATATAAAATTATAACACTAACACTAACTCTAACAATTTTATACATATCTTTAATAAATCTATATAATTTTTTGATACTAACACTAATTCTAAAACTAGCATATATATATTTAATAAGTCTATATAAAATTCTAATAGTAACACTAATTTTATCCCGATCCCCAAATTTAGCTCTAACCCTAACCATAATCATAATCCTAGCTCTAACTCTAACTCTAACCCTAACCCTAACACACAATAATTCTAATCCCAACCTTAACTCTAATTCTATCTCTAACCTTAACCCTAACCCTAACCCTAATCTTAAAATAACACTAATTCTAATTGTTATCCTAACCCTAACCCTATTTCTAACCTAAACCTAACCCAACCCTAAAAATAGCATTAATTATAACACCAACTCTAACCCCAACCTTAAGTCTAACTCTAACCCTAACCTTAACCCTTACAATAATTCTAAATCAAAACCTAACTCTAATTATATCTCTAACACTAACCCTAACCCTAACCCTAACCCTACCCCTAACCCTAACCCTAATTCTAACACTAGCACTAATTATAATTATAACCCTAACCCTAATGATAACCTTGAAATGAACCCTAAACCTAACTCTAACATTAATTGTAACTCTAACCCTAACCCCCTAACCCCAACCGTAAAATTAATAATATTTCTAATTGTAACTCTAACCGTAACCCTAACCCTAACTCTAATGCTAACTCTAAGCCTAACACTAACACTATTTCTAACCTCAACACTAACACTTATTGTAACTCTAATCATAGCCCTAACCCCAACCCTAAAATTAACATAATTCTAGATCTAACTCTATCTATAACCGTAATCCTAACCCTAAACTTTACTCTAATGCTAACCCTAAATCTAATATTTACATTATTTCTAACCCCAACACTAACACTAATAGTAACCTTAACACTAACCTCGACCCTAAAACTAACACTAGTTCTAAGTCTAAGTCTAACCCCTAACCCTAAATATAACCCTAACCCTAACACTCACAATAATTCTAAATCTAACCGTAACTCTAATTATATATCTACCTATAACCCTAACCCTAACTATAATCCTAATTCTAGCTCTAATTCTAAAACTAGCACTAATTCTAATTGTAAACCCAACCCAAACCCTAACTCTAAACCTAACCTTAACCATAAAACTATACCTAGCTCTAACACTGACTATAATTAATTTTTTGTAATAATAATTATAACCTTATTATTGTAATTATTTTATACTTATAATGAGAATTCATTTAGTGTCTTACATGTTGTAGCTATGAATGTTACTAGCATATACATCTTTAATAATCTATATAAAATTGTTGCAATTTGGTTGTCATTGATGTCAAAAGTATGTTGCATACTAGCTGATTGGTTGCCAAAATCTCTAAGAAATGCTTTACATTTCTCTGCTAATGATGTTGTGCTCTTGCACTATGAAAGTTAGCTTCATGTTGTGTCAAGGCACGTGTGATCTAAGTCTTAGATCATTTGATTTACTGAAAGGGTTTTTTTTTAAAGTAACAGATTGAAGACTGTGTTGATTATGTGAAGATGTTCTTAGAGATGTAAAAGATGGTTTGACATTTCAATTGAGGAAGGGATGTATGAGTGTGTTCCTGAATATCATGTGATGGTTCTTGTTGCTCCACAAAGTGTTTTTCTAGTTTCTTTGAAACTGGTTGTGGTCTAGAATGAATGTGTTGTTGGGTTATGATTTTTCCTGGATGACTAAGGTAAGTTGAGGGAGTGTGCCACAAGTTAAAGGATGCATGGATTCTATGGAGTGTTTGAAGGTGTTTTATGGGTCATGATGAATCATCTGGGAGAAATGCAAGTAATGCATTATCATTCATGTGTACCGCCAATGTATGAAGGTTGGCATGCTACAAGTTTCATGTGTTCCTACTTATGGCCATCCTAATTTGAATTTATGTAGTGTGCAGATGATTTCTATTAAAGACCGAAGGTGTGAATATTTTTTAGGACCAGGTTAAGCATGTGTTGGAATCCTCAAGGTGTGTTCTTCCTCTTGGTGTTCTATGTAGTCTTTTTGGTTCTTGTCCTATACACATTTCATGTTAATTGTTCTATCCTTGGCTGAATTGTAAATGCAATATTCTCATTGTTGTAGGTCAACATGTATTGTAATCAATGTATCTTGTATATATTGTAAACCTAGTTGATCTAGGTGAGAGGGTGGTTGATGGATGTGTAATGCATTATGATAATTTTGTAATAAATTGAAAGAGAAAGAGCAAAAGTGGTAGTTCCTATCTAGGTTCAATTTGATCATATCTCTGTGATAGAAAAAAAGTGAGGAAATTGCTTAATTTTTTGCTAGAGGTAGTGAGCCAAAGGCAAGACTTCTTGAATGCTGAAAGCAATGAGCTAGTAAGTTGTAGAGAAGATATTTACAAAGGACACAACAAAATTACAATCATCAAAAGAGAAGTGACATAGCAAAATTAAAATCATCAAAAGTGTTGAGCTTCAATGTCAGTTTCAAATAATGGAAATAATGTTATTCTATAATCATTCTAGAGTGTGTGCTCAAATCAAGGAATAGTAGCTTCCTTGGGTTGTATCCCTAAACCAAAGTTATCAGGGAGTTGTAGTTTCCTTGGGAGTGACCCTATAATCTCTTTTCAGGGACTAGTAGCTTCCTTGGGTTGTAGCCCTAAAACAAATTTACTAGGGAGTTGTAGCTTCCTTGGAAGTGACCCTAAAACCTCTTTTCAAAGAGTAGTAGCTTCCTTGGGTTGTAGCCCTAAAACAAAGATGTAACTGTTTCTCATTTGTGAGGCTGGATTAGGATAGTAGCTCCTAGAAAATTTTCTCACCGTGTTTTTTCCCTTGTGGGAAACGTATATTTGGTGTTGTGTTGTGCATTACCTTCATCTTTCATATTATTACTTATGCAGTAGGGTTTGAGATTGAATTATCAAGTAATTTTTGAGTGTACTGATTCACCTCCCCCGCTCTCAACATTCCAGTGTGTTTAATAATTGGTATCAAATCCTAGTTCCTTAGAAGAATTATAACAACTTGATGAAGATTTGGGATGGCTCAAGAAAGATCTCACAAGGAGCCTAGGTTTTATGAAACAATTTTTTTCCTTCTGGCGATTTAGGATGGAAACCTATGTATCCTCTTTAGGGTTTGGTGTTTGGAAATCTATCAAAGATAGTTATGTTTTTCTTGCTTCTCCTCCAACTGATCTAGTAGAAATTAGGGGTTATGAGAATAATGGAAAGGCTAATAATGTTATTTTGAGTGGGCTTAGAGATTCTGATATTGTAAAAGTAATGCATTACAAGTTAGCAAAGGAGGTATGGGATAATATTAGTAGTATCTATGAAGGAGACATCAAAGTGAAGCAAGCCAAGTAGCAGATTTATAGAGGCAAGTTTGAGAACCTGAAAATGTCAGAGGATGAAGATATTGTAATTTATTTTCTCCAGGTAAATGAAGTGGTTAGTGCAATCAAAGGACTTGGTGAAGAACTTGAAGAAAGAGTAGTGGTTAAAAAGGTACTGAAATCTCTTCCTAAAAATTATAATCCTAAAGTATGTTCTATTGAGGAAGCTAGATATCTAGATAAATTTTTCAATTGATGAATTATATGGTGATCTCAATGCCTATGAAATGAGAGAGTTTGACAAAAATTCTCTAAAGAAGGAAGCAACCTTCAAAGCCAGTAAGAAGTATGAATTATTTGATCAAAATAGTGACACTGATGAAGAAGAAGCAAAATTTGTATGAAATTTGAAAAGAGGTACCAACAAGTGAAAATATAAGCTACCTTTCAAATGCTTTAAGTGTGGAGAGGTTGGTCATTTTTCTTCTAAATGTCCCTTGAAAAATTCTGAAGATAGAGACAAAGATTATAGAAGAAAGAAGTTCAAAAATAGTTTATACTTCAAGGAAGATTCCTTCTTTTCAAAGGATGATGAATCTAGTGGTCCGGATAATGAAGATGAAGTCTTGTTCTTGGCTGCTAAGAAGACTGGAGATCAAGTGTTGTATGTATTTTTTTTCATGGAAAACATGAGGTAAACTCTTGGGTGATTGACAGTGGTTGTTCCAACCACATGAAAAGGGATAGGAGTAAGTTTATTAGGCTTATGAAGTGGAATGGAGGCATAGTCAAGCTTGGAAATGATACTTTAGTGTAAATCTATGGAAAAGGCACAATAAGCATTGATGGAAAGCACAAAATAGAAGATGTTCTTTATCTCAAAGGTCTTCAACACATTCTTCTTAGTGTGAGTCAGATGTGCAATAGAGGATACAATCTCATATTCAATGAAAGAAGATGTGGAATTAGAAAAGAAAACTCTAGAAAATTGGTGGTAGAAGGGTTTAGAACTAATGGTGATCTATATATCTTAGAGTATAGGAAAGGAAGAAGTTGTCTTCTAGGACAAACTAGTAAATATTGGATTTTGTATAGGAGAATGGTGTTGGTATGTGGCGACTGATCATGCTATACTGTATAGCCCATGGTATAATGTACACCTTGGCCCCCTGTCCTCGCCGGGGTTCGGGGCCGGGCCTAGCCCTGGGCGGGGGTTCGGGGGTGCAGCCCCCGAGAGAATTTTTTTTGCCATTTTTTTGCATCAGCGAAAAAGGAAAAATCTCCGAAAAAGAAAGAAAACCGACTTTGTAAAACCCTAATTCTGGAAGCTTCTAAAAGCTTGTTAAAAGGGGTTGGGATGGGGGTTACAGTATGATGAAAAACGTGATTATTCGCAAGATTGTAATAGTTTTTGCATTGGATAATAAAAGTATTGGATGGCTGCGGTTTGGTGGATGTAGCCCAGATTGGGTGAACCACGTTAAATTCTCTGTGTTATGATTTATTCTGTGTATGTTTTAGTTTCTTTGTTTATTATTTAAATCTACATTTAATTGTTAGATATCTGCCATTTCTAACCCTAACAAATGGGTCACATCATCTTTGACAATCTTGTGAGGATCAACTCAACACATGTAGTAGGAGATATGCCTAAGATAGTCAATCTTGCATGTAATTTATAAAAGGGATGTCAGTTTGGAAAGAAGACAAAGATAAATTTCAAGTCTAAAGAGTATTCTTCCTCTAGACCGTTGAACCTGGTATATACTAAATTGTGCAGACATACTAGAACAAAAAGTCTAAAAGGAGAAAGGTATTTTATGCTTTTTATTGATGATTTCTCTAGGATGACATGGGTTACATTCTTGAAAGATAAATATGATGCTTTTAGTAAATTCAAGATCTTCAAATCAATAGTTGAGAATGAAATGAATGGTAAAATAAAATTTTTGAGGTCTGATAGAGGAGGCGAGTTCACATCAAATGAGTTCAATGATTTTTGTGAAGAACATGGAATAAGAAGGCATCTATTGTTATGTGACTTTTTTCTCAAAGATAAAGTTATGAATAATTGTTTAGAATTAAAAGGGAGATATAAAATAAAGGATAATATGATCCTTTGGTTAAAAGAGAAAAATAAAGAATATGTCTAAGAACTCTCTTAAAAGAAGGTGGAAGAATACTTAGTTATTATTAAATGCAAGATTTGTGAAATAATGTGATGATTTGGAAATCACCCCTTACAAAGGATATATAAATTATTCATGTGAGACATGGGGAAAAACATTCAAGATGGAGAACATTCAAGGAGAGAAGAGAAAAAGCAAAAGAGAAAATTAAAATGGCACAAAGGAGTGAAGGTTTGGGTCTTGGATGGCATGGAAATATTTGGAGAAGGGGCACACAGTGTGTGTCCAACTCGAGGTACAATGTGCACCCAGGAGTGTCCTAGCTAGGGTTGTATTTATGTCGTGAAGGTAGGTTTGGTTCGTTGTAAGAACTGATTTATGCCATGAAGGCATGTTGGGTTCTGTGTAAGAACTAGTTTCCTTCGGGGCTGTTTATGCCATGAAAATCCTAGACCTATAATCATTCCTCTAAGTACAGGATAGCAACCTCTCCATGATTTTTAGATAAGTGTTTTGATTAAAGATAAAAGATGGGTTTTGAAGGGGCCTGGAACTCTTTACAAAAGACAATAGCTGATAGAGAAAGAAAAAAACATTACACAACAATAAGTGTTGAGAACCAATGATTCAATAATATTGGGAATATTGTTTATATGATTTTGATCTTAATATGATTAATCTATGTGGAGGGGTTATTCCATTTATTATGTTAATATTTAATTGTCACATGTTTATATCTTACATTAATTATTCACAGTTATAACATTACATAACTCAAGTTATCTTAATTTTAATATTCACTATATTAAATCCACTACTAATACTTAAATAACTATTGGAGAAAAGTGACATCACATTTGGTATCAAAGCCTAATGATCAAGCCTTCATATTTTGAAAATTTATTTATGTTTTCATATTTAATATTAACTAGTCTTTAAAATTCTCCTTGTGTATGTCTAGAATTATAAAATTTCTTTAACCTTTGAGCCATGAGAGTTGATTCTATAAGACCTAACTTATAACCTTTGTATACATGATAATCTTTGTTTCTCTTCGTTCATTGGCATACATGTGTACATTCATATCTATTTAAAACATTGTCAAAAATTGGCATTGATTTGAGAACTCCCTATTTATACCTTGACCTAGCTTAAGACACCATATCTATAGCTCATTAATAAAATTATATATATATATTCAAATGAGATATTAATTTATGAACTCATAATCTTATTTAATTGTATTAAATTACTAATATTTCTAAAATATAAATAATTTTTTTTTAAAAAATTTAGATCTATCCCTCACTCTCTTAAATCTCAATCCTCAATGTTATGCATATATCCTTTTGAAATGAAAGGAAAAGGGGGTCACCAAAATAAAATGGTGGAAAGGGGTGTCCTAGGTCCTTCATGCAAAGAAACTAAGAACTAATGGTGTCCATTTTACAAATTTCATTAGGAAAGGATATCACAAGGTGTAAAGATTGACTTTCAACCCTAAGGTGAGCCAATCGGACCTAGAGCTTAGTTCCTTAGGACAAGAGGAAGATCTAAAACTAAATGGAAATGATTTGATGCACTTGAACCTAATTAACAATAAGACCTAATACTTAGAATGCCAATTCTTGAAGATACAAAAATTGAAATCATAGTTTGCAAGCATATTTGAGAAGGGTTTGAACACATGTACTTGGCACCAAAAGTCGGTTTTGAGCTCTACTGAAGGAAAAGTTCACCCTAGGGTGAATGGGTCCTGGTTAGGACTTCTGGAAACACTTTTCATAGTCCTCTGATTCTATATCTTGGATTCTGTTTGACATAGGTCCCACTTTCAAAAAGATGAAAATAAATTATGTGATAACTTATGCAATAATGCAAAATTACTTCTTCAAGATCTTTCAATCCTTCTTCAATCTATAATTTGTACATACAAAGAGAGGAAACATTATTTATTTTGAATGGGGGTTTTCCTTATTCAAAACCCATGTTTGGTAATTAAACCTTGATAGAAAGATAATGAAAATTGATAAATGGAAGGAAAGGATGAATGAACACTTGCTTGTTACAACTCACCAAACCTTTAATGGCTTCCCTTAGAGGAATGAAGTGAATCACATCACTCCAAGGAACTTGATCTTGATTTGCTTGATTGGACTCTTGAAAATGCTTGGATGCTTTTGGATCAACAATGTGTGTTAGCCCTCATGAGATGACATGAACACACATAAGCTTGAACATGATGATAGGATATTGAATGCTGCAACAAATGATTGATAAATTTTCTCTTGAATGCTTTTGACAGTAATATTTTCTCATAGGAATATTTTATCATGTCACTTCTTAACTGATAGATGTGAATTTATAAAAAGACTATGTATTTATAGATGTTTATCTAATTTACCAAAAAATTAGATTCCAAAGGCCAACAATTGCATATGAAATTTGAATAATTAAAAGATCGCCAAAAACATTAAAAATTTGGGACCTAGGACTTAAGGAGGACCCAAGCTCAAGGCCCATAAGTCTAGGAAACACACATTCCAAGGTGATTAAAATATTAATTGCATTAATTTAATGTTGGTTCCCCTTTTGGAAAATGGGAAAAATAAGGCTTTGGAATGCATAATTTGGCAAATTAGAAGATTAATTAAGTCCAATTAATTAAGGGACCCAAACATAGTGTGAAATTGTAAAGGTGTATAATTTCCTAAACTACACTTAGCCCCCACTTTAGTGAGACTATGAGCTTACGCTCAAACTCACACTAAAGTAGATGAATATGCATCAAGAAGAGTCCAAGTGTATAAATGTTAGAAAGATAAGATGAAAAAGATCAAAGAGGGTAATCAAGCCCCTGTGATCTAAGATCCCATGGCAAACCAACATAAGGGCAAAGGGACACACAAGATGTGTAAGATATGTGTAGCAAGATAAGATACACAAGCATATAATGTTAAATCTAATGCAAAAAGAAAAAAAAGGGTGGATCGAGCCTTGATCAAGCATCATTTGTTCGTCCTAAAAAATACACTCACAAGGGCTAGTGTAATCCGATATACACTATGTGAGCCCCAAGACAAAAATGAGAAACACACACTAGGTCTATAAGGTGTGCACACATAAAAAGGTGGCACATGGGTAAAGTCATCACAAAAATTGTGTACCCATAAGTCACTGCCACAAAATGATCAATGCTATGCCAACACTACACTGAGTTCAACCTCTGTGAACAAAGTGAAGCAAGAAAATTGCAAAAATTTCAATTCCAAAATGAATGTATACCCCTACTTTAAAGTAATTGCTAAACACCATGCTATGAGAAATTAATTTAAAGTAAAAAATAATAAATTCAAATTGATAAAAGGGAAATGAGAGCTTATTTGGAAAACCCTATGCCAATGATATGTTTCCAAATAAAGTTGTGTCATGAAAAAAAGGAGGTTTCCCCCACATGCAAAGAAAAAATAATCACATAAGGGATCTAAGATTCGGGGTCAACGTATGTCTTTGCTATAGTGATATAATAAATCTTGGAACCATCATCATTCCCCAAATACTTCATGGAACAACAAACACACAGGTGGACTGACACATAAAGAGTGAAAACAAAGAAAAGTGTTTGAGTCAACATGGAAGAGACCTAAATGTCTCAACACCTTGCATCGTCCCCAAAAGGAAAACATAAGACAAATGAAAAGATAATGTTTACGATAGATAGAAGAATGGAGATACAAATAGAAGAAAGTCATAACAAATTTGCTTCCTTTTTATCCTTACACCAATGGAGTAACAAGGTTCACCCAAAGAAAGCTCACAAACATAAAGACATGCCAAGCAACATTATATAGGGGATCACATTACATACATGCAATCACAAAGAACATAGAAAGAACAAAAAAAGCTAGTATGACACATGTGAGCCAACCTAAAGCAAGTCATTTGCATCCCAATATTGTTCATCATATACGAAAGGTGGATAAATAGCCAAAAGGGAAAGAACAAGTGTCATACTAGGATGAACACCAGATTCAACATGTGGTGAGTCACTCTTGTTAGGAGGATCATCATGGTTGCACCCATCTAAGTTCATGGAAGAGGAAAATAAAAAAATGAGCTCATTATGCACTTCCTCATTAATCTTAACAATCTCATCATCATCATAATCCAAGTTAATCACAATAAGAGGTTTAATGATAATTCCCATTATATGCTTTTTTTGTGGTGAAGGCAGAGAATCATCATGCTTTGTTTGAGTTAGTTTTTGATATTGGTTTGCTAGTTTGTTATTTTCTTCTAACTGATGAGCAATAGCACGACGTCTACACCTATACTCTTTAGCATTTCGGTTTCTTCTTGCATGATTTTCAAGTTGTGATGGTGTAGGAGTGGGTTTTTCAACCATTGGTTTCTTTTCTTCCCACAAGGGAGGAACGAAAGGGACCATCAAGGGTTGGGAAACCACTTTCTCTTTAGGTTTATAAACTTGTATAATTTTAGGAGGCACAATAGGAATTGTATGGTTATCTCTTGGTCTCGTGTAGGAAATGGGTGGACGAATTATGTTGGACTTGTCTTGGTTACTTGGAAGGGATTTTGGCTCAAGTATATGTTCATCAATGATAGGTTTGGGAGGAGGAACATTCATGGACTCGGGAATATTGCTAAGAGATATTTTTGCTATGTGATTTTCCTTAAAATTTTGATAGGATTTGAAAAAGAAATTTTCACGAGGCTTTATAGGTTCCATGGGTTCAGACCAAAAGAAATCCAATGAAAAGTTTCCACGAGTAGACAAAGGATTAAAAACACTATGATGCACTGTAAAAATTTCATTGCCAAATGGAAATTTCAAGCATTTATGGATGATTGATGGGATGACATTCATGGAGAGTAACCATGGATAGCCTAACTTCACATGAAATCAATTCAACATTAGGATGATGGAAAATGAGAAACCTAATTGTTTTAGTCCAACTTTTAATGGGAGAGTGATTGAACCTATTGTAGGGCGAGAAAAAATATCATGTGTTTTGATCCATCCTTTTGATTGTTCATAAGAATCTTGGTAAATTTCATGCACAAATAGGAATTCCTCAGTGATCACATTCTCTACACACATGAGATCAATCAATATCCCATTTGTAGGCTTGTCATTAGTTCTTCCAACTATGTAAAGAGGACCATTTGTGTATGTTTAAGTATATCACTATGTGAGAAAGCAATGTCCATAGACAAGTTGGTTTGGCCCTTACAAGGTTGAACATCAAGGAGTCTAATCATGGTATGTAGATCATCCTCATTATCACTCTTGTCACCATCAGTTATATCTTGTATGTTGTCAACATTCATCACATTATTCTTATTATCACTAGCTTTAAAAAATGTGATGGAGTGGTTTGGCATTGGATTGGTAAAGATTTAAAAAAATTGATTGGGTGAGGCAATAAATTTATTTCCCTAATCATTAAAACTGCCCAACTAGATGTGATTAGAATCAATGAGGTCTTGCACTATATGTTTAAGATGCATACAACATTCTGTATCCTGTCCATTTTGTCAGTGATATTGGAAAAAATCACTTGGATTGTGATTTAGAGGTAAAGGCTTAGTGGCATTAACAGGTCTACTGGGAGGTAAGGTGATTAATTTTTTACTCAAGAGTTGTAACATGATTGAATGGAGAGTATTAGGTAGCGGGGTGAATTTCCTAACTCTATCTCTAAATTGATATAGAGTTGTTTTTATGAAAACCACTTGAGGTTCAACATGATGGGTTGGTTGAGATTGATTTATCTATATAAAGCTCTTGTTTGGTTTCTTGAATGGTTGAAAATTGTTATGATGCACAGTTTCAGATTTTTCAGAACTGGTTGAAGGAGTTTTGTTTATATGTTGATTAAGTGAGTTCTGATAATCACAAAGAGTTGTTCATAAGTGTGTAAAGGAGGTAAATTTCATCATCTCAAGCTTGTCTTGAATATTTATTTGTAAGTTATCAATGAACATTCTTTTAAGATCAACATCAAGAAGCTTAATGTTGATTTGTGAGTAAATCAATTGATAACGTGTTATAAAATTAGTGACCTTTTCATCTACTTTATTTTTTACATTGCATGAGATCAGGTAGAGCCATATTAGGACCAATGTGCACTTGGAAATGGTTTAAAAAGGCATCAACAAGCTCATTGAATGAGTATATTGAGTTATTCAGTAAGGAAAAAAACCATTCCAAGGTTGTATCTTTCAAGGATCTAGGAAATTTTTTAGCTAAGAGTTTATCTTCAAAAATGAAGTCACTACATAAGGTTGTATATGCTAAAACATGGTTGCTAGGATCTCCTTGTTGGAAGTTTGGAGATGATGGAGTTGTTTGTGATTTGGTTGGGTATTGTCATTGATGTCAAAACCTTGTATAAAGAAAGTGTTGGAATGTTGTTGGCATTGACATCTGATGTCAATCAGTAGCATTGGAGTTGTTGGTATTAATGTCAACACGTTGTTGATGTTGTCATTAATGTCTTACTTCAGTATAGTTCCAAAGGTTGTTGCCATGACTTATGTTTGGGGAGATTGTTGTAGCTAAAAAGTATTGCATGTTGTAGATGTGTTGCAAAGATGTTAGTAGTGTTTCTGATGAAACTGGTTCACTTGGTTTCCAAGTGCTTTTGAGAAAAAATGAATAAAAGAGAGTTCAATGTCATAGAGTGGTTTTCAGTGCTTTGTTATGCATTTATTCATGCTTGAAGATATTCCCATGCAGTTTGGACTTGATGATCAAAGGTGTTATATCTAGAGTTTTAGGTTTTGGATTGTTCAATAGTGGAAGAGGTGTTTGATAGTATGTTTGTATGACAAAACAAGGTGTCTGAGAGAAATGAGGTTGCTCTGCATTTCTCTGTAGTGAAGTTTCGAGTGTTGTGGATTTGGGAACATGCTTATAATGGTTGTATCTACCTTCCCTTGAAGCTTCAAGTGATGAGTTGTTTCCCAAGGTTTTTTGGTGTGTTGGATGTCTGTGCCAGTATATTTGGTTACATAGAATGAAGGTGTTCTTGAGTTTCAGGTGGTTGCAGTAGTTGTGTAGTATATTCTGATGGTGCTGGAGTATTCTAAGATGTTTTATGAATAACATGGACTGTTGTTATGCGGTCTGTGATATATTTTCAAGCCTTGAGAAGTGTGTTTGGAGTCACTTGTTGTTGTTGGTGTAGGTTTGGACGACCTAGCATGCTAGTGCTAATTATGGAGGATAATTGTCAAGGAAGTGTTGAAAAGCATGTTTATGTAGATTTGGGTCCCAATTAAGTAGTGGTGTGGTTTGGATTCAATTATTTATATTTTGGAAGTGCTTGGTGTTGACCTATTTGATGTTACATGATTGAGGTGTACTATGTTTCATTAAGGCCAACCTAATTGAGATTGTTTTAGGTCACAAAAGGTATATATGCAAGGAGAATTATTGTATGATTTGGTGTGAAGTGTGGATGACTAGAAATATACAAAAGTGATCAAGTGTGTTGATCTGAGTGTGAGCCTTAATGCCTATGACTTCCTAATATAGTGAGCAAAATATTTCTACATTTTAGTTTGTATAATGAGTTATTTGTGCTTCAGTGGAACTGTACCTTCAACATATGAGAGATACATTGTTAGTAGTTCAAATTGGCAGTGAGCCACCAAAAAATGAGCATTTTTATCTTTCTTGGCAATGAGCCCTTGACAGTGAGCCTTATTGTATTTGGTGTTACAATTCATTTATTAGTGAGCTAATCCTCACTATAGTTTTTTTCTTCTTGGGTTTTCCAAATAAATCTAGTGTTCTTATGTGTTTGATGCATTTGTATTACTTTTTTACATGTATACATTATGTTAATGTATGTTAAGAGTTTAATGGTGGATAAGGGTTTAAGAACAAATGTAGATCTAAATGTTAATGAGGGTTTTTGATATTTTAAAAGCATATAATTGATTCACCCCATCGCTTCTCAGTTGTCTTGTGCATCTGATAATTGGTATCAGAGTTATGGTTCCCAAGAAGAAGCTTAACCACTTGGGATAGATCCGGATGGTGCACAAGAAAGGTGTCAAAGCTCCCTTATTTGATGGAACAAATTTTACCTATTGGAAAGCTAGGATGGAGTCTTTCTTAGTCTCCCTTGGATTTGGTGTTTGACAGTCTATTGAAAGAGGTTATACTATTCCTCCAAATGGACCATCAAATTATGATGAGATCAAGGCATATGAGAATAATGACAAAGCAAGGAATGCAATCCTAAGTGGTCTTACTGATTTAGAACTTTTGAAGGTTCTAAGCTACAATTTTGCTAAAGATGTTTGGACAAAGCTAGAAGGAATCTATGAAGGATATGACAAGGTCAAACAATCAAAGATGTAAATCTATAAAGCCAAATTTGAAACCCTAAGGATGTCTGAAGATGAAGATATTACTGCCTACATTCTCATAGTTTATGAAGTTGTCAATTCCATCAATGGTCTTGGTGAAAAAGGTATTAAGAACTCTACCTAAAGCTTATAGTCATAAAGTTTTTGCTATTGAGGAAGCTCAAGATTTGGATAATTATTCTAGAGATCATATGTTGGTGTTTTAACTTCTTTTTAAATGAGAGAGTTTAGTAAAGATACTACAAATAAAGAAACTTCTTTTAAAGACTACAAAGTGGAAAAGGATGATGGATCAGATCCAGATGATCTTGATGAGGTGGAATCAAACTTTGTGAGGAGATTGAAAAAGGGTATTGGAAAATATAGAGGTAAGCTACCTTTAAAATGTTTCAGTTATGGAAAGATATGTCATTATGAATCTAAATGTCCAATCAAAGTTACTAATGAGAAACAAAAGGATCATAAGGTTAACTTTATTAAGAAGAGTTATTATGTTGAAAAGGAAATTGGTTTATTTGATGATGAGGAATCATATTATCATAATGAAGAAAGTAATGAATTATTATTCATGGCTTTAAATGTTGGAACTAATTCTACTAATATTGAAATATGTGTGAAGGAAAGTGCTCAAAAAATTGAAGGAACTATGTTAACTACTTTTCATGCTAGAGAAGAGAAGAATTACTCAATCCTTGATAATGGTCTCTCAAATCATATTACAGGTGACAAGAGTAAGTTTTGTAAGCTTGAAAAGTATGATGGTGGTCTTGTGAAGTTTGGTGATGATACATCTTCTAAGATTTGTGGAAAAGGTTCAATTAGTTTTGATGGAAAGCATAATACAGATGATGTTCTTTATGTCAAGGGTCTCTGATATAATATTCTAAGTGTAGGAAAAATTTGTAGCAAAGGATATAATCTTGTATTTTAGAATGGTGGTTGTGAAATTAGAAAAGGAAGCTCCAGTATTTTGGTTGCTATTGGAACAAGGATAGGAGATAATTTCTATCAACTCAAAGGTAATGGTGTAAAGTGCTTTATTTCTATCAACTCAAAGGTAATGGTGCAAAGTGCTTTATACCTCAAACTAATGAAATTTGGCTATGACATAGAAGAATGGGTCACACCAATTTTGATAGCTTAGCAAGGATAAGTTTTACTGATGTTATGAGAGATTTGACAAGGATTGCAAATCCTATCAATGCAATCTGCAAATAATGTCAAGTTGGAAAGCAAATAAAGGCAAGATTCAAGACAAAAGAATATTCTACCATAGGTCCCTTGGAGTTAGTGCATACAAATCTGTGTAGACCTACCAGAATTAGAAGTTCATGTGGTGATATTTATTTCATGTTATTAATTGATGATTATTCTAGAATGGCTTGGGTTACATTTCTCAAAGAAAAATCAAAATCTCTAGACAAGTTTAAAGTATTTAAGGCTATGGTTGAGAATGAAATGAATCTGAAAATAAAATGTTTGAGGTTTGATAGAGGTGGTGAGTTTACTTCAAAAAAGTTCAACAATTTTTGTGAAGATCATGAAATAAAGAGGCATTTGTTAGCCCCTAGAACTCCTTAGCAGAATGGAGTTGTGGAAAGGAAAAGAAAAACAATTTAGGAAGTAGCTAGGACAATAATGAAGGAAGCTAATCTTCTGGATGTCTATTGGAGAGAAGCAATTCATACTGTAGTCTATATTCTTAACAAAGGTCAAGCAAGAGAAAATAGTTCAAAGACTCCCTATGAGTTATGGTATGGAAAACCCCCTATTGTGAAGTATTTCAAAGTTTTTGGAAGCAAATGTTATATCAAAAGAGATGATGAAAAACATGGGAAAGTTTGATGCAAGATCTAATGAAGGAATATTCCTTAAATACTCTACAAGAAGTAAGGCCTACCAGTGTTACAACAAGAGATTGAAGAATATTGTTGAGAGTGCAAGTGTTAAAGTGGATGAAGAACCACATAAAAGTTCAGTACTGATAGAAGGATATGAATATGATGAATCCCCTTGTAGTGAAGTTGAAAAGGTTGAAGATAAAGGAAAAGAGTTGATAGTTGAAGAGGAAGAAGCTCTGAAAAAGAATCTTAAGACTCCTAAGTATGTGTAGAAGAGTCATTTAGAAGATTAGATCATTGGAGATAAGAGAAAATGTGTGCTAACAAGAAGAAAAGCTACTATGACGGAAGAACAAGTAAATTTTTATTTTTTTGAGGTGGAACCAAAAGCAGTGACTGAGGCATGCAAAGATGAGAATTGGGTCAAAGCAATGAAGGAATCTAGTTAGAACAAATATAGAAGAATATGACTTGGGAATTGGTCCCAAGATCAAAAAATAAGAATGTGATTGGTACTAAGTGGTATTCCAAAACAAGTTGAATGAAGGTGGAAAAGTTTCCAAGAATAAGGCTAGACTTGTGTGTAAGGGTTACTCACGGGTTGAAGGTATAGAATTTGAAGAAAATTTTGCTCCAATTACAAGAATGGAAGCTATTAGGATGTTTTTAGATTTTGCAACACATAAAGATTTCAAGGTATATCAGATGGATGTGAAATCTACATTCTTGAATGGTGAGTTGGAAGAAGAGGTATACATTGAACAACCAAAAGGTTTTCAGTTGTCAGAAGATGCAAATATGGTCTACATATTGAAGAAAGCATTGTATGGACTAAATCAAGCACCTAGAGCTTGGTATGCAAGGTTAGATAAGTACTTGTTGCAACAAGGATTCAAAAAAGGTACTACAGATAGAAATCTATATTTTAAAGTTGAAGGAGAACAAATATTGATTGTGGTGCTATATTTTGATGACATAATATTTGGAGGAAATGAAGATATGTGCAAGAAGTTTGTAGAGGAAATGTAGAGAGAATTTGAAATTTCAATGTGTGGGGAGATGAATTTCTTCCTTGGTTTTGCAGATCAGTCAATCAAAGGAAGGTATATTCATATCATAGTTTAAGTATGTTAAGGAATTGTTGAAGAAGTTTGGAATGGATGACTCTAAACAGGTATGTACTCCTATGGTTATTGGTTGTAAGTTGAGCAAGAAAGATGAATATCCTAAGATATATCAAATCAAGTATAGATCAATGATTGGTGGAATGTTATATCTTGTATTACTAGACCGATATCATGCATTTAGTTTTTCTTGTGGCCAAATTTCAAGAAGATTCCAAAGAATCTCATGTTGCAGCAGTGAAAAGGATATTCATATATTTGAAGGGAACTCTGGATTATGGTTTGTGGTATCCGAAGGATATTGACTTCTCCTTGAGTGCATATACAAATGCAAATTGGGTTGGATGTGTAGATGATATGAAAAGTACAAATGGTGGTGCTTTCTTTCTTGGAAGTAGGTTAATTTCATGGATAAGTAAGAAGTAGGATTCAATATCATTATCTACTATAGAAGAAAAATATATTACAACATAATCATGTTGTACATAGGTGTTGTGGATGAAGAAAACATTGAAAGATACCAAAGTTTCATATGATGAACCTATTCCTATCATGTGTGACAATACAACTTGTGCAATCAATATTTCATAGAATTCAATAATGCATTCAAGAACAAAGCATATCTCAATTCGGTATCACTTCTTGAGAGAGAAAGTTATAGAGAATGAGGTGAAGTTGGATTATATGGCTACTAAGGATTAGCTTGCTGATATTTTCACAAAGGCTCTTCCAAAAGATACTTTTGAGTATCTTTGGGAGAAGTTAGGGGTTATGGACCCTCCTTTCAACTAGATGCATAAGTATGTGCAACTGTCTGAGAAGCATTTCAAGATATATCTCTTGGTCTCAGATTGATGTTGAAGTCTACCTCTCAGGGGGAGTAGGTAGCAGTGGTTGTTGAATGATGTAGCTAGTTGGAGCATATTGTGTGCTCCTAAGGGGGAGTATACATAAAAGAGAGTGCATAAGAATGAGTGCAATTGTAGGTGTGTACCTTTGTAGGTTGCCAATGGGGGAGAGAAAGAGAGTTGGATGATTTTATGGCCCTTTGCCATTAATATCAAAGGGGAGGAGAAAGTTAAAATACATGAAAAACCATAGTGTAGAAGTAGATATGAAATGAAGACCATAGGGGGAGAGAGTATGGAAAAGTGTTATTTGAGGAGCAAAGGAGGAGAGTGATCTAGAAGAGTAGGTGTTGTTGGTGATGCAGGAGAAGAAGTTTATGAAGGGAGATGATGAAGAGTGAAGAGTTGTCCTAGTCAAGGGGAGTATTTATTGTTGCAGTATTGTTGTTGGTTACTTTTGTTATTGATGGTTTTTTAGAAAGAAGGTATTTCCATCAATAACAAAGGGGGAGATTGTTGGAATTTTGGAGATGATGGAGTTTTTTGTGATTTGCTTGGGTGTTGTCATTGATGTCAAATCTTTGTATAAAGAAAGTGTTGGAATGTTGTTGGTGTTGATAATGTCAACCCCTAGCATTGGATTTGTTGGAAGTTTGGAGTTGTTGGTATTAATGTCAACACATTGATAGTGTTATTAATGTCTTACTTCAGTATAGTTGCAAAGGTTGTTGCTCTGACTTGTGTTTGGGGAGATTATTGTGGATATAAATTATTGCATGTTGTAGATGTGCTACAAAGATAGTAATTTTTTGTTGATGAAACTAGTTCACTTGGTTTCCAAGTGCTTTTGAAAAAAGTTGATTAAAAGAGAGTTTAGTGTGACAAAGTGGTTTTTAGTGTTTTGTTCCACATTTCTTCATTCTTGAAGATATTCCCATGCAGTTTGGACTTGATGATCAAAGGTGTTATATCTATATTTTTAGGTTCTATATCATTTTGTAGTGGAAGAGGTGTTTGAAAATATGTCTGTATGGCAAAACAATGTTTTTAGGAGAAATGAGATTGCTCTGCATTTCTTCGCAGTGAATTTTCTAGTGTTGCAGATCTAGGAATGTGCTTATAACGGTTGTATCTACCTTCCCTTGAAGTTTTAGTTGCTGAGTTGTTTCGTAAGGTTGTTTGGTGTGTTGGATGTCTGTGCCAGTATATCTGGTTACATAGAATGAATGTGTTCTTGAGTTTTAGGTGGTTGCAGTAGTTGTGCAGTATATTTTGATGGTGCTAGAGTATTCTAAGATGTTTTATGAATAGTGCATGAATTTTTTTTGTGTGGTATTCAAGATGTTTTCAAACCTTGAGAAGTGTTTTTTGAGTCGCTTGTTGGTGTTAGTGAAAGTTTGGTTGACTTGGCATGCTAGCACAAATTGTAGAGGATAATTGTTGATTGAGGAAGTGTTGAGAAGTGTGTTTATGTAGATTTGGGTCCCAATTAAGTAGTGGTATGCTTTGGATTTACTTTATATTTTGGAAGTGCTTAGTGTTGACCTATTTGATGTTACACAATTGAGGTGTATACATTTCATTAAGGCCAACCTAATTGAGATTGTTTTAGGTAACAAAGGGTATAAATGCAAGGAGGATTTTTGTATGATTTGGTGTGAAGTGTGTGTGATGTCAAAGGTGAAAAAGTGATCAAGTGTGTTGATTTGAGTGTGAGACTTAATGCCTATGACTTCCTAATGCAGTGAGCAGAAGGTGTCTACATTTCAATTTGTTTGATGAGTTGTTTGTGCTTTAATGGAACTATACCTTCGACATATGAGAGATGCATTGTTAGTAGTTCAAATTGATAGTGAGCCACCCCTTCTTTCTTCTTTATTCTGGACAATGAGTGCTTTGATAATGATCCATCAACAGTGAGCCTTTCTTTATATTTTTGGGTAATGAGCCCTTGGAAGTGAGCCTTATTGTATTTGGTGTTGCAATTCATATATAAGTTTGCTAATCCTCACTATGGTTTTTCCCTTCTTGGGTTTTCCACGTAAATATGGTGTTCTTATGTGTTTGATGTGTTTGCATTACTATTTTACATGTGTACATTTTGTTAATGCATGTTAAGAGTTTAATGGTGGATAAGGGTTTAAGAACTAACACGGATCTTAATGTTAATAAGGGTTTTTGGTGTTTTAAAAGCATACAATTTATTCCTCCTCTCAGTTGTCCTGTGCATCTAATACTCCTCTACCAATGTATTTCTCAAATCTAGGAATCTCTATGCTTTGTAGAATTTGTGTTCTCAATATCTCCAAGGATAATGGGTTGGTTTTGTCATAGTGTGAAGGTTGGCCATTTTTTTTTATTTTGGTTCAATGTTGCTATTTGTTGTTGGAGGGATATGATATTTTACAAAATTTTATGACATAATCATTGGTTGTGTTTTGAGATGGCGGGGAATATGGTGGAGGTGTATATGTGTTGGGAGGACAAGTGAATTGCAAGTTTATGAGAGGTGCGGGGTTTGGAGATATGATATTTGAATTCACAAAACTAAAAGGATTCCTAGTGGATATACCCAAAGTTGGAGTGATATTGCTGGTTGGTTGCATTGTTATAGTGCCAGTTGAATGAGTGTATGTAGGAATAGAGGTTATGGTTGTAGGGGGAGGAATTTGATTTCCTCCTTGACTTTGGGTGTAACCCAAAGTTTGAGCACAACTAGCCATTGTAGGAACATGATTATCAACAATGTGAGCTAGGCTATGCATAATCTCTATTCCATGTTCATTATCAAGCATTCTTCTCATGTCATCTATGATAGGAACCGTAGTACCAGCAATATAATTTGTACACACAAAATATTGAAGTTTTTCTAATGCTTTATCTATTTGTTTGAGTTTCTCTTGAAGGACACAAGAAACAATGGTTTCAACATCAGTAGGAGTGTTTGATGACAAGGTATTTATAGGACATATGATTTCAGGGATGGAATCCAACATGGGTTTGTAGACACTTAAATAGTCATGATTGGTATTACGCATCTGAATATGACTACTAACATCATTTCCTCCTAAATCACTTTTGATTAATTATTTAATTAAATAATCTGTATTGTTTAATTAAATTCATCACTTTCTCCGATTAATCAAATAATTAAATTTATCTAGGTAATTCATCTTCTTCTCACTAATTTTCATCTCACTTAATTAAATAAATGAAATTATTTAATTGAAACCCCTATGTCTTCTCATTTAATTAAATAGATCCAACTATTTAATGAAATGCCACAAACCCCTAACCAACTTAAATTAATTAATTCTGAATTAATTAACCTTAAGCTACCTCCTAATCTTTATTATCCAATCCTCTCACTTTTAAATTCACCTTGGTCAAATAAACCCATGGTTTATTAACCAAGTTGCACATGAAATTCATTTCTTTTAATTACTAATTAGCCTATTTTCCCTCACAAAGGAGTATTCTTTAAGAATATTCTCTCAACTACCCATTTATTGACTTTCCCTCCAAAGGCTTTAAAAGCCTCTTACAAATTCCTTTAATACCTCTTACAAGGGTATTAAATGCCTCTTACATGCCATCTTGTCTCTTACAAGGGCATTTACCTCTCTTACATCCTCACCAACATTCCCTTACACCCTCAACCATATTCCTTAAATTCTCTTACATTCCCTTACATTCTCACCTACATGCCTTAACTCATCCCTTCTCCTAAAATGTGTGAGCACATGTGTGGGCACATATCCCCATGGCTTTCATTAGCCTTGTGACACTTGTCACTTGGCTATTGAATCCCATCTTGGTCCCACATTGCCCAAATCTTCCCACTCTTCAACCCTTCTTTCCTATAAATAGAGGCTTCCTCTATTGAATATGGATCCATCATCTTATGCATTGTTACTCTACTCATTTTCATTCATCCACAACTTCATGCCCAATTACTATAGCCATTTTTATCTCACATATACTTGCATCTCCATCATTTTAGCTTGAATTCATCACCACTTTGGAGGAATTTCATCACATTACATCAATAATCTTGGAGCTTATCAAATTGGGATTGGGAAAGGGCCACTTTCCACATCAACGTGACACCAATCCCCCTATGGGATGGGGTTTTGAGTAGTTTAGATTGGTTTCTTAATGTATTTCATGTTTTTATATGATTTTTTCTCCATTTCTTAGCATGCTTAACGATTTCATAGAGAATGCTTATTTTTCTTGTTTAAATGACTAATACTATTGTGTTTATTCATGTTTGAGTAGGTACAGGTTGGAATTCACATTTTGGTGCTAGCCATTATGGAAATCACATGCCAAGTCCTCCACCTTGAGCTTCCCTATAACATTCTCCTAGGGTGTCCATGGATCCATGGGATGCAAGCCATCACATCTACTTATCATCAATATGTAAAATTCCCTTATCAAGATAAGGAAGTCACAATCCATGGCGACCTCGAGCCATTCTACTATTGTAAAAAATTGGAAGCCAATTACTAAAAAATCCTGCAAGTGCCTAAGAATGATGGACCATCATCTTCCTCTTTTGTTGACCCATCCACATTAGCTTCCACATCTGAGACAAAGAAACCTATCATCAAGAATATCTCAGACATCAAAGCAGTGATCAAAGATAATGGCTGTGGGGACTATAACTTATAAAAAGGTGCATTTGTGTTAGGAAAGTTACCTCAATCTCCTAAATCTCATGGAAAACCACAATGGTCCCTTGATAGCTCATCCCAAACATTCATGGCAACACCTCCCACTTTCAAAAAGTGGGGGGACTTAAGCAAAGAAAATGTGGATGAAAAAGACATATCAGACTTGTTGTATCAAGACAATAGACCTACCCCCATTCTTCCAATGGAGGATGACAACAAGGGTCTACAACTGATGCTTGGATGGGGCTATAACAAAAATAAAAAGCTGGGGAAAAATGACAATGGCTTACTAGAACCCCTCATTCTTGAGAAACGCTTAAAGAATCTTGGCCTTGGTTGCGTCACTAGTAAGGTGACCATTCTTGGCAAGTGTGCTCCCATTAAAATAGTCTAAGCTTCCCCTCAGTTACCCATGTCAACTAGTATTCCCCTTGATAACTATACCTTCGATATAAAAAACCTATTTGATGAGGATTCCTATGTTTTCATGATAAAAACTACGTCATTTGAGTCAAGTAACCAAAACTTTGAGCTAACACTTGTTTATCCCTAAGTCATAAATTGGGACCAACGAGGACCACCAATCTTGGATTCATTTGAAAATGATGAAGCTGTCTTAAAATTTATGGGACTAAGGGACAACATCCCATATGGAGATCACAAAGCAGGATTTGACATTGAGCTAGACACACATGCATACAATGGGGAAACAATTGAATCTCTTTGTCGTAAAATTGAAAATATGAGAGTAACATCTTGATCCTTAAGTGAAAACCACATTGTGGCACTTTTTGATCCTAAAATAGTAAAAATAAAGGATGAATCCAGTGGTGAAAACTTCTTAGAGGCACCAAAGGATGAGGGATTAAATCTTTCCCTTAGTACCATCCATCAAGAAAAATCAACAGTCCTTGCAAAGAAGTGTGATCCGATCAATGTAGGAACCAAAGAGGCACCTCAGATAACCTTCTATGTAGAATCAATTTTGACTGAGGAACAAGTAAGTCTAGCAATATTTTTAAAGGAAAGAAAGGGAAATTTTGTGTGGACATACGCTGACATGCTTGGACTAGATCTTAAAGTGGTCATCCACCACCTTGCAGTATACCCTGATGCGAAACCCATAAGACAAAAGTTGAGAAAGATGCATCCCCATATCACATTACTAGTCAAACTAGAATTACAGAAGCTCCTTGATGTAGGATTTATCCGCCCCATCGATTATCTAGAATGGGTATCCAATCTTGTACTAGTTTCCAAGCCCACTGGGGGGATTAGGATTTGCACCAATTTCAGAGATTTGAATAAGGCATGTCCCAAGGATGATTTCCCCTTACAAAACATTGACATGATCATGGATCTCACCGCAGGGCATGGAATGTTATCACTCATGGATAGATTTTTAGGCTATAACCAAATTATGATCGCCAAGGAGGATCAACATAAGACAATGCTCACATGTCCATGGGGCACTTATTGTTGGAACATGATGCCATTTAGGCTAAAGAACATTAGAGCCACCTATCAGAGAGCTATGCCATTCATCTTCCATGACATGATCCACAAGGCTATAGAGGACTATGTGGATGGCATCTTAGCTAAATCTAGAAAATGACAAGATCAAATAGCAACCTTGGGACCAATCTTTGAAAAAATTAAGGAGTACAAGGTACAGTTGAATCCCAAGAAGTGTGTCTTTGACGTAACTTCAGGAAAGCTCTTTGGTTACATTGTATCTTTGAGAGGAATTGAGATAGATCTCACAAAGTTCAAAACATAAACATTAAAATAGGGACAACTACAATCAATTAGAAAATTTATAATTTAGTTAGCAGACTAGACTGTCCCCTATTCTCATCTACTGCATAAGGGGGTAGCATACAAATGGGATGAGAAGTGCAATAGGGCGTTCAACAAAATAAAGGAATATCTACTAACGCCTCCCGTCCTCATGCCACCAATGCCAAACAAACCCTTGATACTATATATATCAGCTATGTTAGTGACCCTTGGCACTTTGCTTGCTCAACATGATGAAACATGAAAGGAGAGGGGAATATACTATATCAGTAGAAATTTAGTAGGACATGAGCTAAACTACACATTCATAGAGAAGGCTTTCCTTGTAGTCATATTCTCATTGTAGAAATTCAGGTATTACATGCTAGCCCATCAAGTAAAGCTCATTGCCAAAATCGATCCCCTCAAATATCTATTATCCAAAGCAACTCTCACAGGACAGATGGCCAAGTGGGTGATGATCCTCATAGAATTTGACATAGAATATGCGGAACGGAAAGCCAACAAAGGTCAAGTCATTGCGGATCAACTAGCAGAGGAACCCATATATTTAGAGAATCCCTTAGTGTTAGAGTTTCCAAATGAGCCAACCTTCCTCCTAAACACAATAAACCATTGGAAAATGTATTTTGATGGTTCTTACATGCAGGCCCTTATCATAGGACTCATAATAGTGGCACAATGGTAGATTCTAGCATTAAAAGTCTTTGGGGATTCCTAGTTGATCATTAATGAGGTCAATGATGAGTACCAAACCAAAGATGACAAGCTTACCCCCTACAAGAAGCTAGTTGAAGATCTCAAAGAGTTCTTCATTGATATAACCTTTGAGCAGATACCACTAGTGAATAACAGAGCTGCAAATGCTATGGCAACAATTGGGTCCTTGCTAGATATCCCAAAGAACACCCATTAATGTGAGTTCCTCATAGAACAGTTTCTCATCCCAACTTTCAAGGTATCAGAATTAGAGTTTATGTGTGAAATCGTTGGTCCTTGTGATCCTTGGTATCATGACATATTCACTTAGCTAAAAAGAGGAATCCTCCTTAATGACATCACCTTGAACCTAAAGAAAACCTTTGTTAAAAAGTCACCCCTTTCGTTATCCTAGGAGATATCCTTTACCATCAAGGTATTGAGGGGACCCTATTATGATTCCTTAACCCTAAGGAAGCTTTGAATATTTTAACTGAAGTACACAATGGTATTTGTGGATCACACTCAAGTGGTATGACTTTGGCCAAGAAACTGTTGAGGATGGGGTACTATTGGCCCACCATGGAGAGAGAAGCTCATGAGTATGTCAAGAAATGTTTATAGTGTTAGTAGCATGGGGACCTCATCCACACACCAACTTAAGAACTTCAACCCATCATTACCCTTGACCTTTTTCACAGTGGGGACTCGACCTCATAGGGAAGATCACACCTACCTCATCCAATGACCACAAGTTTATTAGTACTGCCATGTAGTAATTTACAAAGTGGGTTGAGGCCATTCCTATGGCTTATATTATGAGGAAGAAAATCTCCAAGTTCATCCTAAACTACCTCATATGTCTTTATGGTGTTCCACAAGCCCTTATCTTAAATAATGGGACACCTTTTAAGAATAAGGATGTTCATGAGTGGTGCCAAATATTTAATATCCAACATCAGTTCTTGACCCCTTATTACCCCTAAGGTAACAACCAAGCTAAGGCTACAAATAAAACCATCTTGAAAATCCTTAAGAAAATAATCAATAAAGTTGGTCATGATTGGCACTTACAACTAAACCTTGCCTTATGGTCTTACAGAATCAGTATCCACACACCTATAGGTGCAACACCCTATTCCCTAGTATATGGATCTGAGGCTATCCTACCTATTGAGGTTGAGCTCCCATCCTTACAAATATCCTTGCAAAATCTTATCACCGATAAAGAATACAGGGTGTCACGGTTGAATGAGTTGGAGCTATTGGATGAATGTCTCCTAGATGCTTTGAATCACTTACAGGTTTATCAAAACCATCTTAAAAGGAGCTATAACAAGAAGATAAAAAGTCGGTCCTTCTAATTTGAAGAGCTAGTGCTAAAGGAGAATAAAAAGAATGTACCAAATCCAAAGAACAAAGGGAAGTTTGAACCCAATTGGTTGGGACCCTTCATCATCACAACAAGTTACAAATCAGGAGCATATCAGTTGTTGACACCTAAAGGAAAACCCTTACAGGAGCCTATCAATAGCTCTCATCTTAAAAAAAATTATGCCTAGGCTTGCAAGGTATAAATCCAGAAACACAAAAAAAACAAAAAATAACAAAATCCAAAAAAAAAAAAAGGATTGAAAATAGTAAAGAGAAAAAATCATCCTCTAGTGAAAACCACTTTGGTGGCACTTTGGGAAAGTACCTTGGTGAAAACCTGGAAATCAGGCGCCTTGAGTAAATAAGCACTCTCCGTCCACCATCGATTCTTTGGCTCGTTCTACATTGATTTCCATTGCATTCATCCTTCATTTTATATTCATTTCATCACCTGATTGATGTAGAGCGGGTTGGAGTATGTTCACACAACTTTAATTCAACAACTTCTTCAAGGTTTCAAACCCTAACTATCGTGGTTTCTCACACAACTTCACAATTCTTCTTGTAGGTCTCCAAACCTAGTTTTCTTTGCATATCTTGTAGAGAAGGCCATTAACCCACAAACCACTGACCATCTCAGATAGCCATTAGGTCCTACTTCAACATATCCAACTTGGGACTAAGATTATTTTGTAACAAATTCTTCAAAATAGGTCTGCTACGCTGCTCCAAGGCTAAATTAGGCCACTTTTCCAAAGCAAGTATATCAAATTCAAAAAAAAATTCTCAAATCTCCACTCTAGAAGTTCAAACACATCATATAGGGTCCCAATATGTAGTTTCTTTCACCACAACTCATCACAAATTTTCTGGCACACAAAATCTCAATCCTACTTAACATTCCTAAGCCTAACACATGAAGATATTAGGCAAGGGAAAAGCTCAAATCTGCCCCAAAATCCATATCCTGCTCTAACAACTTCAAAATATATAAGAGAAAACTCAAACCCTCAATTCCACCAATTTTGGCCAAGTTTCAACGGTGGAATGGGCTGCAAACCATTATTTTGTCTTAAAACCCTTGAACCTAGGGTTTACAGGTGGTTTGTAGAAAAGTGCTTCAAACTACCTTATTTCTCAATAAAAATCAATAACACCATAGCCAAATCAAAGAAGAAACATTACTCTACAAATTCCAATTCAATTCATGTCAATTAGTGAGTGTACAAAGCTGTACAAAACTCATAAACATAGAAAAATGCTAAAAATTCACAGAAAATAGAGCTTGCTTTTACTGTTTTCCACCAAAATCACTTCCAGTCATTGCCTCAAAGTTTGTGAGGAATTTTTAAACATGTTCCAATTGAAAACCAATGGACTCCAACCAATTTTCAAAAAGGTGACCCTTCAACTTCCTAAATATGCCAAAATTGCAAAGTTGCACAAGCAACTTTTGCAACATTTTAACAAAATTGACAAAACTCAACTAAATGACCCTATATGACTTGAACACATCAAAAATGGTCTTAAATAGACCTTATTACATCAAAACATGTGATTAACACATCAAACTCAACCTAAGACACCTATTTACATCATTTTGACAAAATTCCCTAAGCGCCCCCTACACTATACACCCAGAGAGAAAAGAGTCTCAGGTTGCACCTGAGATTAGCTCTTGGACAGTAGTTCTATGCTTTTTAATATCCTCTTCTATCATCCATGTTGCATCTTCAGGAGGTAGGCCTTGCCACTTCACAAGATATTCATTATAGACTTTGTGCCTTGTTCTCTTCACCTCCTTAGTATCCAAAATAGTTTCAAGCTTCAATGGCTTAGTAGGTGGTAGATCTTTGACCCACTCTTCATCAACAACATCTACATCAACACCTATACCTATACCTACATCCATAGATCCCTTGAAAGGGTATAGGTCAACAACATTAAATATTGGAGAGATAGCCACTCCAGGAGGGAGTTCTATCTCATAGGAATTGACCCCAAACTTATGGACCACTCTACATGACCCAATTTTATTCATCAGAAACTTGGTGTACTTTCCCTTTGGCAACCTTTCCTTCTTCAAATGTGCAAGGACCAAGTCTCCCACCTTAAATTTTACATCCCTTCTTTTCAAATCAGCATGTTTCTTATACTTGTCAACACTTTTTTGTAGATTATCTCTAACTTGCTGGTGTATCTTCTGCATGGCCTCTGCAAATTCTTCTCCCTCAACACTTCTCTTGTCCATTCCATTCAAATCCCTAAGCTCAAATACACCTCTAGGTTTTAAACCATACACCACTTCAAATGGTATTTCCCCAATGCTTCTATTGAATGAATCATTACAGGCATATTCGGCTTGTGGAAGAACCAAGTCCCATTGTTGTCCATGCTCTTTTGTGAGGAATCTAAAAATATTTCCAAGTGATCTATTGACAATTTCAGTCTTCCCATCCGTTTGTGGATGATATGCAGTACTAAAGGTCAAGTTTGTTCCAAGCTTCCTCCAAAAATGACCTATGAACTTTGAATCCCTGTCTAAAACTATTGTTAATGGAAGACCATGAATTCTAACTATTTCTTTGAAGAATAATCCTACAATATGAGAAGCATCATTTGTACACTTTCATGGAATAAAGTGAGCCATTTTACTAAATCTATCCACAACAACAAACACACTGTCATCACCCCTCTGATTTTTTGGTAAACCTAACACAAAATCCATACTTAGACTCTCCCATGGCCTGTTAGGTATTGGTAAGGGCTGATAAAGACCAGCATTAGAAGTAGAACCCTTGGATCTTTGGTAGATTACACAATTTTCCACAAAATTTCTAACAACTACTTGCATCTTTGGCCAAAAATAAAATCTCCTTACCTATTCCAATGTCTTATCAACTCCAAAATGTCCTCCTAAACTTCCACAAATGTTTCTTGTTTATCAAATTAGTTCTCATGGAACATTTTGGAATGCATAATTGAGCACCTTTAAACAAAAATCCATCTTGCAACAAAAATTAGAATATTCATGATCATGAAAAGAACCTTGAAATTGATCACAAACAACATATACCTCTTTGAAGTCTTCATCTTCTACATACATACCCTTCAAGGCATCTATTCCCACACTTTGAAGTTGGATTTCATGCACCAACATGTACCTTCGGCTTAGAGCATCTACTACCTTGTTGGATTGTCCTTTGTTGTGTTTTATGGTGAAGGTATAGATCTGCAAATACTCTACCCACTTGACATGTTTGTGACTCAACTTGTTTTGACTGTTCAGAAATTGTAAAGCATGGTTGTTGGTGAAAACAATGAACTCCTTGGGCAAAAGTTTGCATCTCCACTTCTTAAGGGACTGCACCATTGCATATAGCTCCAAATCATAGGATGGGTACTTCCTTTTTGCTTCATTAAGATTTTCACTAAAGAAAGCCACCGGTTTGCTTTCTTGGCTTAAGATTGCACCAATTGAAAAACCACTTGCATCACACTCTATAGTGAAAAACTTTTTAAAATCAGGTAAAGCAAGGATGGGTTGCTGTGCCACTCAGTTTTTTAGATATTGGAAGCCTCTTTCTACCTCATCAGTCCACATAAAACTTTTCCTTTTTATCTCGTTTAATGGTGTCAATAATTGGTGAGAAAATATGACTGAAATTATTGATAAATTTCCTATAGAAACTAGCAAGTCCATGAAAGCTTCTTACCTCCCCTATTGATTTTGGAGTTGGCCAACTGAGAATTGCCTCTACTTTGGTGGGATCCATCTATAATGAACCCTTGGAGATCACAAAACCAGGATACACTAGCTCCTCTTTCATGAATTCACATTTTTTAAGGTTTATCATCAACTTCTGGAAAACCATGTCAAGATGCTGCAATTGCTCTTCTTTAGTCTTACTAAACACAAGTATGTCATCCAAATACACAACAACAAAATTTCCAATAAAAGGCTTCAAAACTCCATTCATTAGTCTCTTAAATGTGCTTAGAGAATTTGACAATCCAAATGGCATTACCATCCACTCATACAGACCATAATTGGTTTTAAATGTAGTTTTCCATTCATCCCCATCTCTTATCCTAATCTGATGATAACCACTTTTTAAGTCAATCTTTGAAAAATAGCATGCACCCCCCAAGCAGTCCATTAAATCCTCCATTTTAGGTATTGTAAACCTATGTCTGATGGTGATTTTGTTGATTTCCCTTAAGTCAATACACACATTCTCCAATCCCCATCCTTTTTAGGTGCTAAAACGGTAGGGACAACACATGGGCTCAAACTTTCCCTTATTAGGCCTTTATCTAACAATTCTTGGACCTGCCTTCTTATTTCCTCATTTTGTTTGGGAGTCATCTTGTATGCAACTTTATTTGGAAAATTTGCACCAGGGATCAGGTCTATATGATGGCTTACATCTCTCATGGGAGGCAAAGAACTAGGTAACTCCTCTATTGCAATATCCTTGTATTTGTTCAACAAAGCCTAAACCTCACTGGGTATATCCTCAACCTTGTTTGTTGCTAAAGTAGATTTAGGTCTGATTACTAAAGCATATCCCTGTCCACCTTCTTCTTTCAATGTTTTCAAAAATTCTTTTTCCCCAACTACCATAACACTAGAACCAACTTGTTTGTCAAATTCCTCATCTTGTATAGGTGTCAAGGTAAATTAAGTTCCATCTTTCTCTATCACATAAATGTTTTTCTGGCCATCATGCTTAGCTTTTCTATCATACTGCTAGGATCTTCCTAGCAGTAAGTGACAAACATCCATAGGGATGATGTCACATAGTATTTTATCTTTATAACCCCCAATATTAAACTCTACCCATGTTTTCTCATTGACCAAGACTTGTTGACCCTTATTCGACCAAGATACTTTGTATGGTGTGGGGTGTGGGATTCTCTTCATGTTTAACTTCTCTACCATCTCTAAGGAAACCAAATTATCAGTAGAAATTGAATCAACAACTACCTTACATACCTTTCCATGTGATTTGCATGTGGTTCTAAATAATGATTTCCTTTGTAGGGGCTCTTTTACTATTGGCACCTTAATGAGTGTTCTTGTCATCATCAAAGACTCACCTATCTCAGGAGCAACATGTTGAGATGGTGAATTGACACTTTCATTGTCTTCCTCATGCACAATTTGGGTTCTCCTCTCACCTCCATGTGAACTTGATGCTTGCTTGTCTGGGCACTTCGATGCTGGATGTCCAAATTGGTTGCACTGGTAACATCTGCCTGAGAAGGTATTTGAACCTCTCCCTTGTCCACCAAACCTACCTCTACCACTAGGTCTTCTACCTCTGAAATTACCTCTACCACTTGATTCACCACTTTGTTCTTGATGGCTGCTTGATTCTCCTTGTTTCTTTTGTGACTGTCCTCTTGCTCCAAAGTTGCCTCTACCTTTTAAGTTATTTCCTCTACCTCTTCCTTGCTATTCTTGTCTCCTTTTTATCCTTTCCTCTGCCTTGACAACCAACTGAAAACACTCTTCAACTGTCCTAGGTGTTGTGAGACCAATTTCATCTTGAATGTTGAGTCTAAGTCCATTCAGATACCTTGCAACCTTTTCTACTTCATCTTCAGTATGTCCTGCTCTAATACTTAATTTATGGAACTCCTCAGTGTATGCCATCACATCTAACTCCTTTTTAAAATTTTTTTACAGCTTCCTAAAGGTCTAAACTACATAATCTGCATGCAAAAATTGTGCTTTCACCTTAGCTACCATTCTATTCCATGAAATTATCTTATTCTTGCACTTCTTTACTATTTCATCTTGAACATAGTTCCACCATGTTAGGGCAGGGCCCTTCAACTTGGTTTTTGCAAATTTCACCTTCTTATTATCTTCTATCTCCTCAAATTTAAAGAAATTTTCAAGAGCATCTATCCAACCCAACACTTCTTCACTGTCCATCTTTCCCCCATACATAGGAACTTCCACTTTCACCTTTGGAGTATCCCCCTTGATAGCCTTCAACATCTTGACCATTCTCATCTCTTCAGGGTCCATTTCCTCTTCATCTTGGACTCCTCCTTGAGGGTTTTCACTCTCACCCTCATCCTCTTTGTCACTTTGGTCACCACTGACCATTCCTCTTCTTTGGTTTTTCTCTAGGGCTGTAATTATGGCAAGGGAAGCTTCATGAGACTCCTTATGTAGTCTCACCTCCTTAGCATATTGCTCCTTTGGTTCTCTCACTTCTCTGGCCGTTGGAGTGCTCTTTGGAGGCATCTTGTTTATTCAAGATTTCAACCACTTTTCCACTTCTCAATAAAAACATATGCTCTGATACCAATTGATATAGAGTATGGTGGAGTATGTTTACACAACTTCAATTCAACAACTTCTTCAAGGTTTCAAACCCTCACTATGGTGGTTTTTCACACAACTTCACAATTATGCTTGTAGGCCTCCAAACCTAGTTTTCTTTGCATATCTTTTAGAGAAGGACATTAACCCATAAACCACTGACCATATTAGATACCCATTAGGACCTAGTTCAACATATCCAACTTGGGACTAAGGTTATTTTGTAACAAATTCTTCAAAATAGGTCTGCTACACTGCTCCAAGGCTAGATTAGGCCACTTTTTCAAAGCAAGTATATCAAATTCAAACAAAAATTCTCAAATATCCACTCTAGAAGTTCAAACACATCATATAGGGTCCCAATATGTAGTTTCTTTCACCACAACTCATCACAAATTTTCTTTCACATAGAATCTCAATCCTACCTAACATTCCTAAGCCTAACACATGAGGATGTTAGTCTAGGGCAAGCTCAAATCTGCCCCAAACTCCATCTCCTGCTCTAACAACTTAAAAATATCTAAGAGCACACTCAAACCATCCATTCCACCGAGTTTAGCCAACTTTCAATGGTGGAATGGGCTGTAAACGATTATTTTTGTCTTCAAACCCTTGAACCTGGGGTTTACATGCGGTTTGTAGAAAAATGCTTCAAACTACCTTATTTATCAATAAAAATCAATAACACCATAGAAAAATCAAAGAATAAACATTACTCTATAGATTTCAATTCAATTCATGTCAACTAGTGAGTGTACGAAGCCATACAAAACTCAGAAACATAGAAAAACACTAAAAATTCACAGAAAACAGAGATTGCTTTTATTGTTTTCCACCAAAATCACTTCCAGCTGTTGCCTCAAAGTTTGTGAGGAATTTTTAAACATGTTCCAACTGAAAACCAATGGAATCCAACCAATTCTGAAAAAGGTGACCATTCAACTTCCTAAATATGCCAAAATTGCAAAGTTGCACAAGCAACTTTTGCAACATTTTAACAAAATTGACAAAACTCAACTAAATGACCCTATATGATTTGAACAAATAAAAAATGGTCTCAACTAGACCTTATTACATCAAAACATGTGATTAACACATCAAACTCAACCTAAGACACCTATTTACATCATTTTGACAAAATTTCCTAGGTGCCCCCTACACCACACATCCACATCTGTATCATAGCTGGATCTTGTGTGAGTATCATGTTCCCTTTTAGTACTACTTAGCTCATTCCTAAGGTTAGTTTGTCCTGCCTATATTGAGGTAGTCTATTGCATCACGCTGGGGGAATTTTTCTATCCTCACATCAGATCAAATTCATGTATATTCTTGGAAGTCTTTTGTAACATAAAAAAAATCCAAAACATCCAAAAAATGTTAAAATCCAAAAATAGGTCGAAAAGAGAAAAAGTCAAAAAATTAGTAACCATGTCGAACTATGAGGTCTCTTCATGTATAATATAGGTAAGGCTAATATTTGATCAGCCCCTGAGGCCCCTAGGTTAGGTCCTTTAGGTGTCCATCATAATAACTGGCAGTCCATCAAGTGTTCGTATTTCATCAATAAACGAGTCTGTGTCAGTTGAACTATGTGGTCTCTGCGTGTATAACATAGGAAAGTCTCATATTTGATTAGCCCCTGAGGCCCATATGATAGTTCCTTTAGGTTAGGTTCTTGGTTAAAATATTAGAAGACATAAAAACATTTAAAAACTTGAAAATCAAAATATTTGTAAAACACCGCAAAATCCAAAACAACCTCATAACATTTTGAAAACACCAAAAATATTGAAATATTTTGGAAAACCCAAAATCATCCATCCCATTTCACATTCACCCACAATAAACATTCATACACAATAAAATGATCGTCATTTCCAACCTTTGGCAAAAAAAATGGAAACAAGCATAGAAAACTTGAAAAATGTAAACCTAAACGTGAAGGTCGCAAGCCTAGGTTAATAGGTAAACAAGTTGGTTAACTTTCTATATCAACAACCCATCATCCAGTTTATTTCAAAATCATCTGATAATCGTGTCCTAGGATGCATCCTTCCTACAATGGACGTCAACATCATACATCACCATAGTTTTAGTCTTGGCTAGAGGTATGAAGAACATTAGCTTGTTTATTTGTTTTTTTTACGATTTATCTTATTGTGCTCATTCCAATGACCTCTCGATGTTGTCTATCAAAATGATTTAGAGAGAAAAGAATGGGGCATTGATCATTATCTTTCATTTGTTGTACTTGTTGGATGTTCTTGTAATATAACCTTGGCGAATACTTTCTTTTGTTAGGCGTGTATGGAGGGGGTTTTGGACAACTTGTTGACTATTACATTAGGAGGTTTTTCCTTTTAGTGTTTTGGTTTGAGATGTTTGAAACTTCTAAAGTATATCCTAGTAAGTGTTTCGTATGTCAGGTGTGAAAAATAATACTCCTATCTATTTGTTGAGTCAAAGTCCATCGCACTAGATACAACATCATCTTGGTTGTCTATACCTCAATGCATCGTATCTATGTGTTTTATCAAACATAAGGAAAGTTGTGCCATTCATGTCCCAATCCCTGGATAAGAAAGTCATCATCACTCATCACCATATCTAATAAAGTCTCGACAACTCATAGACTTGTTAAACTTCTGCATCTTCTCAGAATCAAAGGTAGATCTCTCTCGTTCTTCTATCTTATTTTCGCACTAAAATGGTATCATGACATTTAACCAAAAAATAGTAATACATCAATCTTGCATCCAAAAAATGTCAAAATAATAACATCTTGCATAATCATATCATATCAACATATCAAAAGCATAATCCATTGCATCATCATTATCATTTAAGTTGTTTAAGATAATATAGATTTGTTATTCTAAGCATCTTAATCCATCTATTGCATCATCATTATCATTTAGGTTGTTTAGAATAATATAGATTTATTATTATAAGCACCATACACAATCATCCATAGCATAAACATAGAAATGCATCCATACATACATCTGCATCATCATGCCATATCATATAGAAATAATAATGAAAAAGAGATGTAAATCATACATTGCATTGCATATCCATAACATAACATCATAAATAGAAGTAGACACATCCATACAAAATCAAATGCATCCATCCATACATAAATCATGAAATAAAGGGACATCACATCGTAAAACTCCACATCAAGGCCATCTCATATATATCCCAAAATTGAATGTCATGATATAAATTAGAATCAGTGTGTAATATCATCAAAATGGTATACAAGAGGCTATTAAAACTCATCCAATGAATGTATATACATCAATAATTAGGTTGTACATCCAAAAAGTGTCTATCATCCAGATCTGCTACCCATGGCTCTATCGATCATCCTGATGCGAACTTGACCAATGTCGACTGATTGATGGGGTACCATGAGACCTACTTGGTGCCACCCTACTAATATGTGAAAAATTGAGCTGTTGTCAATGCTGAGGGAACTCCCTGTAATACGAGACCTATTGCATGGCTCTCTCATACATCTTTGTGGGGACCATTGCCCTCACCTTTCCCTATGCCTGCTACGTAACAACTTCTAGCCACTCCTTGCATCTTGTCTCATGAGCTAGTACTATATCAACATCTTGCCACAACTACCTCTCATGGTTCATCTCCCTGGTGACAGTCTGTACCTCCTATCTAGCTTGATCTTTCTCTAAAGTAATCACTTGTAATTAGGCTATCAACTATTGTACCTGTGTTGTCAATGCCGTAATTTGAGCATCCTATGGATCGGGACTTGAAGGTGGCTACTATGGTGGCTACTGCAGGGGTCTCTGACCTATTGGATTTATCAATGGAGGTTGCTAATCCTACCTAGGATGATCATCTTGTCTCTGATCATGTCTCTAATCTTGCCCATGTCATGACCATCCTATCTACCATGAGGTGGCTATTGATGCTGACCCAACCAAGGACCCCTCTATTTTCCTCTCCATAGAGTTGGTACAACAGCTAGATCTGTAAGCCGTATTAGAGCATGAACCTGCCAATATGCATCGTAGGCCACTGTCTTGCTTGCATCTTGTGGCCCATCAAAGTATACCCACAAATTTGGTACCAATGGCCTAAACTCGTCCATAGCAACTTGGGGTGGGATCTGCTGTCCCCAGACAATCTCCCTAGATGTCCTTGTAAACACAACCCTATACCCATCCTGAGGTGCATCATGCACCTCTCCAAACTAATGGGCTACTTGATCGAGAAGGTAGCGCTCTATCATCTAGTGCTCCTGCCCCTACATATATATCTAGTCTAACGAGCATAGAAGACATGCTCATCATCATCAAGCCATCATGGGCCTAGATCCATGGCCCCCATCGAAACACTATCATCTCGTCTATCACCCACGTCTAGTACAAGATACCTGTGATACCTATATACTGTAGAGTGGTCATCACCTCGTATCTATACACCACAGGCTCATCACGATATATGTTGATGAGTGTAATAATTGGGTGCAGTACTACAATGTACTCATAGGCCTAGATATGAAGTAGTGTGACCTCAAATTTGATGCTGTAAGCGCTTCAGTATACTACTTGATGCATGCCATGATAAAGTGAGGTAAGAACCACTAGGCCCCAGGCATATACTGTCATCTCCTCCATCATCCGCAACCAAACTATGCTATAGCCCATGTTGCATCCTCTAGCTCGTCTATCAGGTACCAAGACCCTTGAAATCAATGCACCCACAAATAATGTCAAATATGGGGCAATCCCCTTGTAGGCATGTAGGTCAATCTAGTCGTTGTCAACCTCATGCTCACCTACCTTGAGCACCTGAAATATGGCATCATTGCTGGCCTTTGTGTCATAAACAATCCTCTCACCATGGATAGGGATCAGCAAGATCCACCACACATCCTCGAGAGTCACTATCACCTCTCTGGTAGGTAGGTGAAATGAAGATGTCTCGCTCCACCACCGCTTGACCAGAGTTGTTATGATTACCAGGTGTGTGTGAATCACTAGCATCCGTGCAACAAATATGAAAGCAATGGCTCTCAAGAAAAACATAACATCATCGGTCAAGTCTGTCACTCGCCGAAGAATCCGACATCGATGCTCCTTCGATAGGAGCAGGAAAAGAACCTTATGCACTCATAAAGTGTACCGCATTAAAACTTATGGAAAATAATGAAAATAGCTAAAGTTTGAACCCTAACCAGGAAAAAGAGACTCTATTTCCTAGGGCGATGCTCTGGTATTTTGGCAATAGTGACACCAAAAGCAAACACAACCCAATTTCGTAAACGTGAATCAACATTTGGCGATGGTGCTAAACCTAAAAAGACTCACACAACGCTCTATGCCAAAGGTAGATCATCATTGGAGAGTGACGCTAAACTTGTATTTGACCGTGTGATGCAATACTTCAAAGGAAAATCAACATTTTATCTGCGATGCTCTACCTAAACCATGTTCTACGACTCTATCCCGCAAGGGCAACAATCCAATGTCAATAGCGACACTAACTAGAGAAAGTGTGATGCAATACAACTCCACTTTTGATTGACACATTCGAGCCCTAAAAAATCATAAAAAACATGCAAAACAAGGAAACTTCCAATTTTTGTATCAGGGGTCCTACGTCTAGAGGCCGTTGATATTCATGAACTCGATCCACACGGTGTCTAGGAAGCACACGACTGTCCATAGCATTAGAGCCTTAGAGAAAAAATGCAAGAATTCTCAAAGGATAAATGCACAAATGAATTAAAAATGACCTCTCATCAAGCTTGAAAATTAGGGATTTTTGCCCTAATTAGGGTGGGAAGCTGTACTTTTGAACCCACTTATCCTTTTTTCGAGCCACGAAGCCGGTATGGACCCTTTTTTTAGTGTCTTGAGCATAATTTTGTGTCTTGTAGCATATTTTCTATAGCTGAACCTTTGTCAAATCTTTGTCGTGAGCTCAACCTAAAAAAATGAAATTTTCACCAGATCTCTAGATGGGGCAGTGTAGCAGTGTAATTCCTTCTGCTGAGGAAATAGTGGGGCATCCAAAAAATACAATTTTTTTTGATAGTCTTTGAACCAACATAATAGGTACCTCACTCCAAAGGGGAAAAATATAGACACTTAAATAGTCTTGATCCGTATTACGCATCTGAATTTGAATACTAACATCATTTCCTCCTAAATCACTTCTAAATTATTTAATTAAATAATCTGCATTGTTTAATTAAATTCATCACTTTCTCCTATTAATCAAATAATTAAATTTATCTAGTTAATTCATCTTCTTCTCACTAATTTTCATCTCACTTAATTAAATAAATGAAATTATTTAATTGAAACCCCTATGTCTTCTCATTTAATTAAATAGATCCAACTATTTAATCAAATGTCACAAACCCCTAACCAACTTAAGTTAATTAATTTTGAATTAATTAACCTTAAGCTACCTCCTAATCTTCATTATCTAATACTCTAGCTTTTTAACTTCACTTTGGTCAAATAAACCCATGGTTTATTAACCAAGTTGCACATGAAATTCATTTCTTTTAATTACTAATTAGCCTATTTTCCCTCACAAAGGCATATTCTTTGAGAATATTCTCTCAACTACCCATTTATTGACTTTCCCTCCAAAGGCTTTAAAAGCCTCTTACAAATGCCTTTAATGCATCTTAAAAGGGAATTTAATGCCTCTTACATGCCATCTTGTCTCTTACAAGGGAATTTACCTCTCTTACATCCTCACCAACATTCCCTTACACCCTCAACCATATTCCTTAAATTATCTTACATTCCCTTACATTCTCACCTACATGCCTTAACTCATCCCTTCTCCCAAAATATGCTCACACATGTGTGAGCACATATGCCCATGGCTTTCATTAGCCTTGTGACACTTGTAACTTGGCTATTGAATCCCATATTAGTCCCACATTGCCCAAATTTTCCCATTATTCAACCCTTCTTTCCTATAAATAGAGGCTTCTTCTATTGAATATGGATCCATCATCTTATGCATTGTTACTCTACTCATTTTTCATTCATCCACAACTTCATGCACAATTACTATAGCCATTTTTTTATCTCACATCTACTTGCATCTCCATAATTTTAGCTTGAATTCATCACCACTTTGGAGGAATTTTATCACATTTTATCAACAATCTTGGAGCTTATCAAATTGGGATTGGAAAAGGGCCACTTTTCACATCAAAGTGACACCAGTCCCTATATGGGATGGGGTTTTGAGTAGTTTAGATTGGTTTCTTAGTGTATTTCATGTTTTTATATGCTTTTGTCTCTATTTCTTAGCATGCTCAACAGTTTCATAGGGAATGCTTATTTTGCTTGCTTAAATGACTTGTGTTTGTTCATGTTTGAGCAGGTATAGGTTAACATTCACATGGTTGACAGTGTTAACACTATGAGTGAAAGAGTTGGAAAACCCAAGATCCAAAGTGGATGTACTAGCATAGGATGCCTGCATGAGTCTTGAACTACATCTCATTGAAGTACTGGAAATAAAACACTAGGTTGTACAATACTCATACAAGTTTCACCAAATAAAAAATGGACAAAAAACACTAAATAAAGATAGTAAACACTTAGAATTAGGAAACACAATGCAAGAATTTAAGAAAATATTTGCAATTTTAAGATATGAAAATGATAATTGATTGATTTTAAATGAAAAACCTGAAAATGATTATATTAAATGCCAATTTTGAATTCAAATAATGCACTTTCTTTCACCGATTGAACTAGATACAAAAAATAATAGAAAAATGCAATTTTTGAAACTAAAACTAAGATCTATAGGTACAGGAAAGTGAAGCAGAAAAACATAGATAAATGTACCAAAATTTGGAAAATTTCTTGTACAAGGATAGGTTCCCCCTAGGGAAAATGAGTCCTTGGATAGGGGTTTGAGAAATTAAATTATGAATGTAAATACTTTAATATTTCAGATCACTATTCCTAATTGTAAATAGATTCTTCAACGACAATATTTCCAGAAATTTAGATGAAATAAAAATGCAATTTGAATGACAATGTGTTAAAAAAATGACAACCTTTTTTAATGCAATTTTTGATGTAAATGACTGAAACACAATTTTATGCAATCTATTATGTAGAATGTATGTAATTCTTTTGGTTTTTTAATATGCAATATATAACCCTAAATGCAATGCAAATGAGATGACACAAAACCTAGATCTAGGGTTTCAATGATATCCAAATTAGAAAAGTATGATGCACAATGTCGGGTTCACCAAAATGAAATGAAAGGAAAAGGTGGTCACAAAAATAAAATGGTGGAAAGGGGTATCCTAGGTCCTTCATGCAAAGAAACTAGGAACTAATGGTGTCCCTCTTCCAAATTTCATTAGAAAAGGAGATCACAAGGTGTAAAGATTGACTTTCAACCCTAAGGTGAGCCAATTAGACCTAGATCTTAGTTCCTTAGGATAAGAGGAAGATCTAAAACTAAATGGAAATGATTTGATGCACTTGAACCTAATGAACAAAAATACCTAGTACTTAGAATGCCAATTCCCAAAGATACAAAAACTGAAGTCATAGTTTGCAAGAAGATTTGAGAAGGGTTTAGACACATGTACATGGCACTAGAAGTTGATTTTGAGCTCTATTGAACGATAAGTTCGCCCTAGGGAAAATGGGTCATGGTTAGGGCTTCTTAAAACACTTTTTACAATATTGTGATGCTAGATCTTGGCTTCTGTTTGACATAGGTCCCATTATCAGAAAGACAAAAATAAAGTCTGTAACTTAGTTTTTGTGGCTTGACAACAATGATGGAAACTTATGCAATAATGAAAAAGTTTTATTCAAGATATTTCAATCCTTCTTCAACCTGTAATTTGCACATACAAAGAGAGGAAAAAATATTTATTTTGAATGGGGGTTTGTCTTAGTCAAACCCCATGTTTGGTAATTAAACCTTGATAGAAAGATAATGACAATTGATAAATGGAAGGAAATAATGAATGAACACTTGATTGTTACAACTCACCAAACCTTTAATGGATTCCCTTAGAGAACTTAAGTCAAACACATCACTCCAAGGAACTTGATCTTTCTTTTCTTGATTGTACACTTGAAAATTCTTGAATGCTTTAGGATCAACAATGCATGTTAGCCTTCACAAGATGACATAAACACACATAAGCTTGAATATGATGATAAGATCTTGAATGCTGCAACAAATGACTAAAAATATACTCTTGAATGCTCTTGAAAGTAATATATGCTCATAAGAATATTTGATCATGTCACTTCTTAATTGATAGATTTGAATTGATAAAAAGACTAGATGTATTTATAGGTATTTATCTAATTTCCCAAAAATTAGACTCCAAAAGCAACAATTGCATAGAAATTTGAATCATTAAAAGTCCTCCAAAATATATTAAAAATTGGGACCTAGGACTTAAGGAGGACCCATCACCCTTGGGCGAATGGGTTCTAGATCATAAGTCGAGGACATACACATTCTAAGGTGATTAAAATATTAATTTTATTAATTAAATGTTGTTTCTCCTTTCAGAAAACGAGAAAAATAAGGCTTTGGAATGCATAATTTGGTAAATTAGTGTTGGATATTGTAGTTGTGTTGCTGATATGTGGTTTTCATTGATGTCAACACTATTAGCATTAATGTACTAGAAACTGTATATGTCGAGGATATTGAGAAAATTGTAATAAGAAGTGCTGTAGGTTGTCAGTGGTGAAATGAAGTTCATTCTGTTAGTGATTTTAGTACATTGGTGTTCACAGGTTGTGGAATAAAGGGTTTCTTGTTGAGTATATCTAGTTTATCCACGTCGAGTTTAAGAGGTCCACGTGAAGATTTGATCGAGTTATGAAGATTTGTATTCTGACAGTTTTTCTGTTACTTGTGTTTGTGTTCCTAAATGAAGATCATGTGATTTCAGTAAGTTCAGTTGTTGCGGGTGATTCTCTAGTGTTTCATAATGTTTGCGGATGTTTCTAGTTCATGCTCTATCTGTGTTGCATGTTCGCATTGTTCGCTATGCTTGCGATATGAGATTTTCTCTTGCATGTTCATGTTTTTCATGTTCCTGGCCGACAAGGTGTTGAAGCATGTTGTGGATCTTTGAAGAGTAATTAATTGGAGTGGTTCATGTTCGAGGATGGTATTTTGCATCTTAAGTATGTTATGGCCAACTTTGGTTGATTCACATGAATAATCTTTATTGATTTGAGCTGACTGTTTATATTATTTTTATTCTTTTGTTGGAGCTGACTTATAGCAATGTAATTTATTGTTGCAGATATATAAGAGAGATTGTTTTATCATTTGAAGTGGTTTATGAGAGGTGTATGAGAAGGGAAAGTGAAGTATGTGAGTCCTATGTGGGAATATTATTCAGATCATATGAAGGCAGAGTAGAGTGTGAAGAAGAGTGAATGTTCATGTGCTTAACCAAAACTGTAACCATGCATTAACATATGCTATTTTCTTAGTTAAAAATATGATGGATTTAATCAGAACCTTTCTGTAAGATAGTGTGTCTTCCTTTGTAATTGATTAGTGAGCTCTAGGTAGTGTGCCTGAATGCATGTGCATTTCCCATTCATATTTCTTATACTTTTAGCAGGGTATAATCTTGTGGACTAACCTCCACCGTGGTTTTTCCCCTAATAGGATTTCCACATAAAAATCTTGGTGTTATGTGTGTTTCTGATCTATTGTTCATTTATACTTTCATTGATATTGATTAGATCTAAGAATAAGGATTAATAAGTTTAATAAGTTTGAAATTCAGTGACAATTGATTCACCCCCCGTCTCAGTTGTCTATCCTTGTGTTGCCAACAATTGGTATCAGAGCTAAGTTCATTAGAAGAAGTTTAACAACTTGAGGTGATCCAGGATGATGACTTATAAGAAGGATAGTCCTAGATTTGATGGAACAAATTATTCTTTATGGAAGAATCGAATGGAGTGCCATATGAGATGCATTGGTGAACCCTACTGGAGCATTACAAGTAATAGGTATGTTATTCCACATAATGGTCCTACTACTTCTGCTAAGATTAGGGATGCTAAGTATAATATCAGGGCTAAGGAAGCATTGTTGAGTGCTTTGACTGATACTGAGATGAAAATGTGATGGATTTGAAGACTGCTTATGAGATCTGGAAAAATTTGGAGACCTTGTATGAAGGTGATGCTAATGTGAAGATTGCTAAGCTACAAAGTCTGAAAGGGAAATATGAAAAGTTGAAAATGGGTGATGATGAAAATGTTACTACTTTCATGCAAAGAGTGAATGAACTTGTGTGTGGTATCGGATGTTGTGGTGGATAGATAAAAGAATCAAAGATTGTTGCTAAAGTGCTTAGATCCTTGCCTAATTCTTACAAAGTTAAAGCTAGTGCTATTGAAGAGCTCTAGACTATGACAACTGTTACCAGAGATATGTTGATTGGTAAGCTTACTACTTTCGAGTTGAGTGAATTTGGTGATGCCCTTCCTAAGGTTGAATTTGCATTTAAGGCTGCTACTTCTGGAAGAGATAAACAAACATATGATCTGGGTGAAAGTTCATCAAGAAAAATATTCAAATATGAGGATGAAATGAAACAACTTGATGAAGAAGAAAGAGAGCTAGAAGAGCTTGAAGCATTGATTGTGAAGAGAGAAGCCAGAGGACAAGGTAAGTATAAGGGAAAGTTGCCTATTAAATGTTTCTCTTGCAATAAGATAGCCCAGTTTGCATCAAGGTGTCCTGAGAGAGTTTCCAAGCCAAGATATAACAAGCCTAAATTCCAAAAGAAGTGTTACTATGTTGTTGAAGAAGGTGTGACAGATGATAAATTTGATAAAGGAAATGCAAGTGAAGATGAATTAGTATTTATTTCTATCAAGGAAAATAATCCCGTGTCTATTGAATCTACTAATATTACAAATGTGGAGAAAGCCCTAGGTGCTCGAGTTGAAGAGAAAGATGAATGGGTAATTGACAGTGGTTGTTCACATCATATGACAGGAGATAAAAGTAAGTTTGTGAGTTTGGAAAAGTATGATGGTGGTGTTGTGAGATTTGGTGATGACAAAGCTATTGTGATTCGTGGAAGAGGATGTATTTCTTTTGATGGCAAGCATAATACTGATGATGTCTTGTATGTTGAAGGTTTGAAGCATAATATTTTAAGTGTTGGAAAGATGGTTGATAAGGGATACAATCTTCAGTTCAAGGATGGTAAATGCAAGATATTGGGAAATTCTAGAAATATGATTGCATCAGGTACAAAAACAAAAGGTAATATTTTTCACTTGAGTGCTGCTAGTAAAAGTTGCTTGATTGCTCAAATTGATGAAAGCTGGTTGTGGCATAGGAGAATGTGTCATGCTAACTTTGATAATATTATCAAGATAAGTTCTACTAAGGCTGTGAGAGATCTTCCTAAGTTGATGAAACCTACTAATGCCATATGAAAAGAATGTTAGTTGGGGAAGCAAACAAGAATTTAATTTCAGAGTAAACAACAAAATTCAAATGGATTGTTGGATCTTATGCATACTGATTTGTGTGGTCTAGCTAGAGTCAGAAGTTTACAAGGTTACATGTATTTCATGTTGCTTATTGATGATTATTCAAGAATGATGTGGGCTACTTTCTTAAGGGAGAAATATGAAGCTCTGGAAAAGTTCAAGATATTTAAGGCTAGAGTTGAGATAGAGACAGGTCTGAAGATTAAATGTTTGAGATCAGTTAGAGGTGGTGGATTCACTTCTAGTGAGTTTAATTCTTTTTGTGAAGAACATGGAATAAAGAGACAATTATCTACACCGTAGATCCCTCAACAAAATGGAGTTGTGGAAAGGAAGAACAAATTTTTTTTAGATGCTGCTAAAACCATGATGTTGGAAGGAAATGTACCTCATATCTACTGGAGAGAAGATGTGAGTATTGCTGTGTACACACTTAACTAGGTAAAAATAAAAGGTGATACTGATAAGACATCTTATGAGCTATGGACTGGTCAAAAGTCTATTGTTAGATATTTCAAAATCTTTGGAAGCAAGTGTTATATCAAATGAGATGAAGATATAGGAAAGTTTGATGCTAGGAGTGATGAAGGAATCTTTTTGGATTATTATACTAATAACAAGGCCTACCGGTGTTACAATAAGAGATTGAAGAAAATGGTTGAAAGTGCAAATGTTAAGGTTGATGAAGACATAGTTGCACCATCCAAAACCTGTGGATATGATTTTGATGATCAAAATGATAGTACAAACCAAGGAAAGCTAATTCAGACTTCAAATCAAGTGTAAATCATTCTAGTGAATCAAGGAGATCAAGAAGAAGGAGAAATTGGTGAAAGAACATAAGAGAGATTAGAAGAGCCTGAAGTTGAAAAACATTCTAAGAAGACTCTGAGGTATGTAAGGTTGAATCATTCAGAGAATCAGATCATAGGTGATAAGAACAAAGGTGTCCAGACTAGGAGAAAGATTGCGGAAGAATATTGCTTGATTCCAAAGACTGAGCCTAACAATGTGAATGAAGCATGTAATGATGAACATTGGGTTGAAGCAATGAAAGAGGAACTACAAAAAATTGAAAATAATGATACATGGATTCTTGTTCCTAGACCTAAGGATAAAAATGTAATTGGAACTAAATGGGTCTTTAGAAACAAACTGAATGACCAAGGTGAAGTGGTTAGAAACAAAGCGAGACTGGTATGTAAGGGATATTCACAGATGGAAGGTATTGATTTTGAAGAAACCTTTTCCCCTATTGCTAGAATTGAAGTTGTGAGATTGTTTCTTGCTTATGTTGCTTACAAATACTACTAGGTTTATCAAATGAATGTCAAGTCAACTTTTCTAAATGGTGAGTTGGAAGAAGAAGTGTATGTTGAACAACCTGATGGATTTCAGTTGATTGATCAGGGAGATATGGTTTGTCGGTTGAAGAAAGCATTATATGGACTTAAGCAAGCCCCTACAGCCTGGTATGTCAGATTGGATAAGTACTTGGTGAAGGTTGGATTTAACAAAGGTACTACTGATAATAATTTGTATTTCAAGATTGATCATAATAAAGATTTCATTGTTGATTTTTTTGTTGATGATATCATATTTGGAGGAGATGATAGCTTGTGCATGAAGTTTGTTGATGAGATGCATAATGAGTTTGAGATGTCAATGATTGGAGAGATGAAATTCTTGGGATTGCAAATTACTCAATTAGATAAAGGGATCTTTATATCTTAGTCCAAGTATGTGAAATAATTACTAAAGAAATTTGGTATGGTAGATTCAAAGCTAGTTGGTACACCCATGGTGACTGGATGCAAGTTGAAAATTGATGATGATTCTCCAAAGGAAAATCAAACTAGATACAAATCAATGATTGGTGGATTACTTTATTTGACTCAAACTAGGCCTGATATCATGAATGATGTATGTATTGTTGCAAGATTTCAAGCTGATCCTAAAGAATTTCATGTGACTGCTGTGAAGAGGATTTTTAGATACTTGAAGGGGACAGTTGATTTTGGGTTGTGGTATTCTAAAGATGATGATCTTACTTTAAGTGCCTTTACTGATGCTGATTGGGAAGGAGATGTAAATGATAGGAAAAGTACTAGTGGTGGAGCATTTTTCTTGGGAAAGAAGTTGATTTCATGGTTAAGAAAAAAGCAGAATGCTATTTCCTTATCTATTGCAGAGGAAAAATACATTGTTGCTACTAATAATTGTACTCAAGTATTGTGGATGAAGCAAATCCTAAAGGATATCAAAGTTGTGTATGATGAGCCTATTGTTATATTCTGTGATAACTCAAGTGCTATTAACATTTCTAAGAATCCAGTGCTGCATTCCAAGACCAAGCATATATCTATCAAGTTTCACTTTTTGAGGGAGAAAGTAAGTGAAAAGGAAGGACGAGATTGGAGAATGTGCCTACTAAGGAGCAGATTGCAGACATATTTACCAAGCCGTTTCCTAAGGATAATTTTGAGTATCTCAGAGGGAAGTTAGGGGTGATTACCCCTCCTAATTAGAACTAAGATGCATTGATTTGCATCAATCTGTGCATTTCATGATCATATTTTGATCTGGATTGATGTTATGGTGGCTACTACTCAGGGGGAGTAGTCAGATGTTTAGGTGTTCAGGTATGTGGTTCAAGATATTGTAATGTATATCTTTTCCATTGATGTCAGAGGGGGAGAAGAGTAATGTGAAAACTTTCTAAGGGAGAAGAACCTTGCGGGGAGAAGAGTTGTGTGGATGAGTTGTGTTGTTGTGTTGATGGTATTTTTCACATAATGTGTTTCCATCAATGCCAAAGGGGGATATTTTTGGATATTGTAGTTGTGTTGTTGATATGTGGTTGTCATTGATGTCAACACTATTAGCATTAATACGCTAGAAGCTGTGTATGTCGAGGATATTGAGAAAATTGTAATAAGAAGTGCTGTAGGTTGTCAGTGGTGAAGTGAAGTTCATTTTGTCGGTGAGTTCAGTACGTTGGTTTTTAGAGGTTGTGGACTAAAGGGTTTCTTGTTGAGTATATCTAGTTTATCCACGTTGAGTTTTAGAGATCCGCGTGAAGATTTGATCAAGTTATGAAGATTTGTATTCTGACAGTTTTTCTGTTACTTCTATTTGTGTTCCTGAATGAAGATCATGTGATTTCAATAAGTTTAGTTGTTGTGGATGCTTCTCTAGTGTTTCATAATGTTTGTGGATGTTTCTATTTTGTGCTCTATCTATGTTGCACATCTGCATTTTTCGTTGTGCTCACGATCCGATATTTTCTCTTGCATGTTCATGTTTTTCATTTTCCTGGCCGACAAGGTGTTGAAGCGTGTTTTGGATCTTTGAGGAGTAATTAATTGGAGTGGTTCATGTTCGAGGATGTTTTTTTGGGTCTTAACTATGTTATGGCCGACTTTGGTTGATTCACATGAATAATCTTTATTGATTTGAGTTGACTGTTTATATTATTTTTATTCTTTTGTTGGAGCCGACTTATAGCGATGTAATTTCTTTCTGCGGATACATAAGAGTGATTTTTTTATCATTTGAAATGGTGTATGAGAAGGGAAAGTGAAGTGTGCAAGTCCTATGTGCGAATATTTTTCAAATCATATGAAGGCAGAGCAGAGTGTGAAGAAGAGTGAAGAAGAGTGAAGAAGTGTTCATGTGCTTAACCATAACTGTAACCATACATTAAAAGATGCTATTTTCTCAGTTCAAAATCTGATGGATTTAATCAAAACCTTTCTGTAAGATAGTGTGTCTTCCTTTATAATTGAGCAGTGAGCTCTAGGTGGTGTGCCTGAATGCATGTGCATTCCCCATTCATATTTCTTATACTTTTAGCAGGGTATAATCTTGTGGACTGACCTCCACCGTGGTTTTTCCCCTAATAGGGTTTCCATGTAAAAATCTTGGTGTTATGTGTGTTTCTGATCTGTTGTTTATTTATGCTTTCATTGATATTGATCAGATATGAGAATAAGGATTAATAAGTTTGAAATTCGGTGACAACTGATTTACCCCCCCTCTTAGTTGTCTATCCTTGTGTTTCCAACAATTAGAATCTTAATTAAGTCCAATTAATTAAGATACCCAAACATAGTGTGAAATTGTAAAGGTGTACAATTTCCTACACTACACATTTAAATCCTGATTATATTATGTATCATGTAGTCATCAATGCCTTTTTACCACCTTGGACTGCAAACCTTCACATTGCTTTGTATCCAATTATTGGTGCAAGTGTATATATAGTACAATGTAGTTTGGAATGCATGAATATCATTTTGGAATATAGGTTGATGGTAATAATTATACTTTTATAAACTATGAGTGAACACATAGTATTGAATATACATAGTAATTATCATGTGATCACATCGTAATACTTTGAAGGAGTTACATGAATGGGTAAAATGGTAAAGTTGAAGGATAGGAAGGTGAACACATAAAATATAATTATCTTTTCAATTATAAATTCATGATATATTTCATAAGACATCTATATAGTTCTCATCATAATTTTGATTGGGGAAAGTGATTTTATTAAACATTACTTGTGAATTTAAAATAAAGTTAAAAAGGATGATCTATGAATTTAAAGAAGCAAATAATGTAGATAAAGTAGGTTTATTATGAAGAATACAAATATTCAATGTTAGTATCTTCAACAACTAATCATGTGCTATATGAAGAATACAAATATTCAATGTTAGTATCTTCAAATACTAATTGTATGCTTGAGTTGTGCTGCAAATGCATCATGTGCTACTGAGGACAATAGTTGATTTATAGGGGGAGAAATGTTATGTGACTTTTTTTTTCAAAGATAAAGTTATGAAATAATCCTTTAGAATTAAAAGGGAGATAGAAAAATAAAGGATAATATGATCCTTTGGTTAAAAGAGATATTAATAAAGAATATGTCTAAGAACTCTCTTAAAAAATGTGGAAGAATAATTAGTTATTATTGGATACAACCTCTGCGAAAGGGTGTGATGGTTTGGAAACCACCCCTTAAAAAGGATATATAAATCATTCATGTGAGACATGGGGAAAACCATTCAAGATGGAGAACATTCAAGGAGAGAAGAGAAAAAGGAAAAGAGAAAATTCAAAGGGCACAAAGGAGTGAATGTTCAAATCTTGGATGGCATGGAAACATTTGGATAAGGGGCACATAGTGTGTGTCCAACTCGAGGTACATCGTACACTTGGGAGTGTCTTGGCCAGGGCTGTATTTATGTCGTGAAGGAAGGTTTGGTTCTGTGTAAGAACCGGTTTATGCCATGAAGGAATGTTGGGTTCTATGTAAGAACTAATTTCCTCCTGAGGTGTTTATGCCATGAAAATCCTAGACCTGTAATAGTTCCTCTGAGTGTTAGATAGAAGCCTCTTTGTGATTTTCAGATAAGTGTTGAGAACCATTGATTCAATAATATTGGGAATATTATCTCTATGATATGTGGAGGTGTTATTCCATTTATTATGTTAATTATTTAATTATCACATGTTTATAGTGTACATTGATTATTTACTGTTATGTTGATAACATTACATAACTAAAGTTATCTTAATTCTAATATTTATTATATTAAATCCGCTGCTAATACTTAAATAACTATTAGAGAAAAGTGACATCACATCTATTCTCTTCTAGAACTCCTCAACAGAATGGGGTAATGGAAAGAAAAATATGATAGTTCAAGAGATGACAAGGACTATGTTGATGGAAGAAAATATTTCTGATGTTTATTGGAGAGGCAGTTTATACTACAATCTACTTTCAAAATAGAGGATTATTAAGAATAAATAATACTAAGACTCCTTATGAGTTATGGTATGGAAGATCAACAACTGTCAGATATTTTAGAGTCTTTGGAAGAAAATATTACATCATAAGAGATGAAGATGTTTTGGGGAAGTTTGATTCAAGAGCTGATGAAGGTATTTTTCTGGGATATTCATCTCAGATTAAAGCATATAGGTGCTACAATAAAAGGCTAGGAAAGGTTGTTGAAAGTATAAATGTTAGAGTTGGTGAAGATCTACATTAGAATATGTATGAAATTGAGGACCTCGGACCTAATGCATCTCCCTATTTAGAAGAAGAAGATGAAGAAGTTGAAGAGAAAGAAGAAACAATAGAAAAGCCATGTAAGACTCCTACTAAGTATGCTCAAAGGAATCATTCAAAGGATCAAATCATTGGAGATAATAATGAAGGAGTGTAGACCAAGAGAAGGCTTGCAAAGACAAGTGAACTAGTAAACTTTTGTTTACTATCAAATCTATAAAACCTAAAACTTTTGCTGATGCTAGCAAGGATGAAGGATGGATATAATCAATGGAAGAAGAATTGAATCAGATTGAGAAAAATCAGATTTGGGAATTGGCTCCAAGAATTGTAGACAAAAATATGATAGGAAAAAAGTGGGTTTTCAGAAATAAATTAAATTAGGATGGAGAAGTTGTAAGAAAGAAAGCGAGGTTGGTATGTAAAGGCTACTCACAGGTAGAAGGAATTGATTTTGAGGATAAATTTTCTTTGGTAGAAAGAATGAAAGCAATTAGAATGTTTCTTGCCTTTTCTTCCCACAAGGAATTTAAATTTTAACAAATGGATGTCAAAACAACCTTCTTGAATGGAGATTTGGAAGAAGTGTACATAGAGAAACCTGAGGAATTCTAGTTATCAAAAGAACCACTCATGGTGTGCAGACTTAAAAAGGAATTGTATGGTCTCAAACAAGCTCCTAGGGCTTGGTATGCAAGGTTGGATAAGTACTTGCTTCAAAAAGGTTTCAAGAAAGGTACCACAAATAGTAATATTTACTTCAATATTGAAGATGAAATAATTTTGATAGTTACATATATTGATGATATAATTTTTGGTGGAAATAATGAAATGTACAAGAAATTTGCTGAAGAAATGTAGAAGGAATTTGAAATGTTTATGATAGATGAATCATCATTTTTTCTTGGTCTTCTAATTGCTCAGCTAAATGATGGTATCTTTATTTCTCAAGCAAAGTATGTCAAGGAAATGTTGAAGAATTTTAGTATGGAAGATTGAAAACCAGTGAGTACTCCCATGGTAATTGGTTGTCATTTGAGCAAAGATGACAAGTCTCCCCTAGCTGATCAAACTCTATATAGATCTATGATTGAAAGCCTATTTATTATATTTAATTGCTTCAAGACCTAATATCATATATGTGGTATGTTTAGTTGAAAGATTTTAATTCTAAGGATATGTGAAGGTAGTCAAGAGAATCTTTATATATTTTAAGAGCACTATGGATTATGGAATATGGTATCCAAAAGGTAATGACTTTGATAAGAGTGCATACATTGATGCTAATTGGGCTAGTTGTGTTGATGATAGGTACTAGTGGCAGTGTTTTCTTCTTAGGAAGCAGGTTGGTTTCATGGCATAGTAAGAAACAAGATTCAATATCTTTGTCAATAGCAGAATCAAAATATATACCTGCAACATCTTGTTTCTCTCAAGTGTTGTGGATGAAATAAAAAATTGAAGGATATCACGATAAAGTATGATGAGCCCATTCATATTCTATGTGACAATACAAGTGCTATCAATATTTCAAAGAATCTAGTGATGCATTCTAGAACCAAGCACATATCAATCAGGTATCACTTTCTGAGAGAGAAGGTTGCAGATAAACAAGTGAAGTTGGAGTATGTATCTACAAAGGAATAGGTTGCATATATTTTCACAAAGGCACTTGCAAAGGATATAATTGACTATCTCAAGAAAAAGTTAGGGGTGATTTCCCCTCCTTGCTAGATGCATAGTTGGTGCATCTATCCAAGGGGAGTAATTGAAGTCATATTCTTACTCCCAGACCAATGATGGCTACCTCTCAGGGGGAGCAAGTAGTGATTGGTGCTAACAAGAAGAGCCTATATGTTGAAGGAGAGATTGTAAAGAGGGGGAGTCCTTTTTTCCCTTTGTCCTTGATGTCAAAGGGGGAGAGATTTTTGTGGTTGAGGCGAAGATATTGTGTACCAAAAATATGTGAGGTTTTTTTTCCATCAATGACAAAGGGGGAGATTGTTGCAGTTTGGTTGTCATTGATGTCAAAAGTATGTTACAAAATAGCTGATTGGTTGCTAGATTCTTTGATAAATGCTCTGTATTTCTCCACCTATGATGTTGTGCTCCTATGGTTTGGAAGTTAGCTTCATGTTGTGTCAAGGAATGTGTGATCTAAGTCTAATATCATTTGATTAACTAAAAGGTTGTTTTTTGAAAGTAATAGATTGAAGACCGTGTTGATTCTCTGAGGATGTTCTCAGAGGTGTAAAATATGGTTCGATATATCTCCACATTTGTAGATATGGTTTTGTGGTTTAGAAGTTAATTTTATTGAGAAGTGAGGGTGTTATATCCAAAGTATTACTAGGTTATGCTTTTTCCTAACCCACTAAAGTTCTCCACCATAGCTCGTTGTCAATAATCACATACTTGATGGCATGCAATTTCAATGTCCTCTTGTCATTGTCATCCATATCTACAGGACATTGCAAAGTTTGTAAATACTAGACAATTCTTCTACACCATCTGCATGTTTGCATATCACAGATAGGTGCAACATCAATCACTTCTATCTGATTAACCTGATTAGCCTCCAAATTAGCTTTTGTCCTCAATTTAGCTAGGTCCTGACCTTTTACTAATTTGGTGATTTAAACCTCAATGTTAAGTTCTTGGATCTTGTTGATCCATCTACACCTTCTTCATATAGTCTCCTGTTGAATGAAAATATCTTTCACAACAACGCTTGGTACAAAAGCTATGACAATAGCTCCCTATAGGTAAGTCCTGAAGTTCTTTACAACCTTAACTAGAGCATATGCCTGCTTCTTAGTCATGTCATATTTCAGCTCTATAGCTTGTAAATACTTGCTAAAGAATGCAATGGGTTTTTCAAATCCCTCCTAATTTTTTTGTAATAATACAACAACAATAGTATGAAAGGAAGCAGAAGAGAAAATGTGCATTGGATTAGACAAGTTAGGAGACTTCAAAACTGGAGCCTCCTTAATAGCTTGCTTAATTTTCTTGAACGCCTGACTAGGATCCTCACTCCATAGCACCTTTTCTCCCTTCTTCAACATCTTGGAAATAGGTCTTGTGATTTCTACAAAGTTAGTCACAAACCTTCTCAAAAAATGTATTTGTCCAAAAAATGACTGAATGCCCTTGACATTTTTTGGCTGAGGGATTTTATCTATGGCTACTACTCTTTCAGGGTCTATCCTTACTCTGTCTTTAGACACAATGTGGCCTAGAAACTTACCATTAGTGACCCCAAAAGAATATTTTTTCAGATTCAGAGATATCCCATACTCTAGAGATCTGATGAATACCTTCTCTAAGTGCATACAACGATCTTCCTCCTTTTTAGAGTAAGCAATTAGGCCATCTTGATATATAGCCATAAATAAATCAATAAAATCAGAAAAAGTTACATCCATAGCTCTATGAAAAGTGGCACCTTCATTTGTTAAGCCAAAAGGCATTCTTACATAGATGTAGGTGCCTCATGGAGTAGTGAATGTAGTCTTGTACTACTTAGACTCCTTCACTTTTACTTGGTTATAACTTGAAAAGCCATCCATCATTGACAGTAGCTCACAACAAGTCACCTTCTGTAACATAGCTTCCATGTTTGGCAATGGGTAATTATCCTTTAGCGAGGATATATTCAAGTTTTTAAAATCAATGCACAACCTTATATCACCGTTCTTTTTCCTTATTGGCATTAAATTGGATACGAATGAATAATGTCTAATTGGTTTTATAATGCCAACATCTCTTAACTTTACCAAATCCTCTTGCATCTTGGGAGCTATAGTAGGATTGATGGGTCTTTGCTTTTTCCTGAAAGGTTTAGCATTCTCCTTCAGAGGAATTTCATGCTGAAACCACTAACTCGTTTGACTGTAAAATCCAACGAATTTTTTTGACGAAAGATGTATAATTTGATGTATTGTCAGGATTTGATGTGTAATTTTCAATTTTTTTAAATTTTATCCCTGACGTTCGTCAAAATTTCAACGAACATTCAAAATTAGAAAAAAATGAATTTTTGGTCGACATAAATAAAAGTGAGCTCACCTATTTATTGCGATAGTGTTTTGCTATACTTGCGAATTTGCTCTACTTGCAAATTTTCTCTACTTGTGATAGTTTGTGGAGAACTAAGGATGACTTTCTTGGGAAAAATCAGAAAAAATTCAAAAAGATATCGCCAGGTTGAGGGTGGTCATTGTCTTTTTCCAGAATTCATTTGTGAAGTCAAATTTGTACTTCTAGGTTTGAAAATCATATTTTAAAGCAACATCTCATTAGATTTCATTTTTAGACTTGTGCATTTTGAGAATTTCATTCCCAGATTTTGTTGTGCAAGCTCAATATTTTGATTTTAGGAGTCTAACGGTTGAAAATCATAGTAAAATCAGAATTTAATAAGTTTTGGAATTACCATTTTAAAGTGTTTTTTGGGGTCATTAACTTCAGGCTATCTTCTCTTTTGCAGGGATGGTTGCATGCTGAATTTTTTTGGTGTAAGGTATCCAAATTATTAGATTTTGTTACCTATCTATGATTACAAATTATTGGAGTGTGAGTTTGATATTTTTTGAAGATCTAAATATTCAAGCTTGGTAAAGAAAAATCATGTCAGATAATATTAGTCCAGAACAAAATGAAGATACAGTTGCTAGAATGTGGCCTAGATTGAAAAGAAAGGGTGATGGGAAATGTTATTGTCCTTGCAATAATTGCAAGGGATTAAAGACGAGAAGAATTTTAATCACAACAATTGAGAAACATTGTAGGCAACATTGTCATGTTGAAGGGGGGCATGATTATCATCCATTGGTAAGTTGTTCATTATATGTGTTTATATTGATTGAATTTGTAAATTTTTATATTGTTTTAACATTTTTTATATATATAAAAAATCACTTGATCATGATCATGGTTTATTTGTGTCTATCATTATTATAAAGGTGGGGCACCCTAGGGCATATGATATGGATTATCATGGCCTGGAGAATGTGGTTTTGCAAGCGGAGGAACATGGAGCTGTGAATATCGAAGATGATCATGCACCAGAAAACACAGTTGAAGATGATGGTACAAATACATTGATCCATGACACATTTAGTGGCACAACTAATTATGATGATTGAGATGACTTTGATGATGTTCATGAGATTTACCTATACTTGAGAAGGCATATGAGAACCTTTAGAAAGGCTCCCAGACAACTCTTCTCTCTGTTGTATTGTTGCTGGTGAACTTGAAGGTTATGAATGGTTTATCCAACATAGCAATCTCATGGATGTTAAGGTATGTCATATATGTCATCTTTTTTCATCTATTTTAATTGTTGTTAGTTCATCACTAGTAAATAAAGGATGAAATATGTACCATTAATATTCTTTATATTAACAAATTATTTTTTTGTTGTAGATTGATTGGTGAATTTTTGTTACCACCATCAAATATTTTACCTCGCTCATACCAAGATTTATCTAGCATTATAAAAGATATTGGAATGGAGTATCAAACAATAGATGCATGCCCCAATGATCATATTATATATCATAAACAACATGAATTTGCAACAAAATGCCCTAAATGTCATATTAGTAGATATCAAACAGATCAACTAACAAAAAAGGTGCCTCACAAGGTTCTTCGTTATATTCCCATTATTCCACATATGAAACGATTATTTAGGTGTGAAAGATTAACACAATTTATGAATTACCATGCATGGAATAGAAGTGGAGATGAAATTCTTTGAATGCTTGTGGATGGTTCTGCATTTAGGGACATGGAGAAAAATTGGCCACACTTTTTAAAGAAGAACCTCGTAATCTCAAGCTTTCATTGGCAGCGAATGATGTCAATCCATTTGAAGAGCTGAGATCTATTTACTCTGTGTGGCTTGTTTTTGTTATCAACAATAACATTCCTCCATGGATGTTAATAAAGAGGGAGCACATAATGTTATCAATGATTGTTCCAGGTATTTGTTTACATCAATTTTCTTTAATGTAGTAGCATCTTATTTGTCTTATTTGTTGCATAATGACTTATATTTTTTTTTATTTAATAGTCATGTACATTAATTTATATATATTGTAGTAAAATGGTTATAATAATTATGTAATGTTTATATTCATTCAACTAGGTAAGTACTAAGTTAAAGATATGCATGTATATATCAAGCCTCTTATCGACGAGTTACTAAAGTTATGGAATGGCATCACTATGTATGACGTCTCTAGACCAATAGGACAAAGACAATTTCAATTCCATGCAATGCTTGTATGGAAAATTCATGATGCCCTAGGGCTAACACATTTTGTGGTATGTTATAATGTTGACTACACTTTACTTGATATTTAATTTTATGAAGTAGATATCATCATGTTTTTAAATAATCTATTCATTATATATAATTATAAAAATTGACATATTTAATCCAATTATATATGATCTTGCAGGTCTTCAAACAAAGGGAAAATTTGCATGTCCAATTTGTGGTCCAAAGATGAAATATCGTCGTTCAACAAGTTTAGGAAAGTAGGTGTTTGATGAGTATAGACACTTCCTCCACACAAATCATAAGTATCGAACTACTAAAAAACATCTTTTCAATGGGAAAGAAGAGACTACATGAAAACCACGAAGAATGACACCTTGCCTATGGAAGTTGAAATATAATAGAATTAATCGTCAAGGTTATACATTAGATCAAATTGTTTATCTATCATATATGATATGTTTGGAAATTATATTTTTATATTGTGTTGTGTTTACTCATGTTGTAATTGACAATGATTATCATTGTTAATTTGTTTAACTTATATGCTTCATGAAGGTCATCAAGGCATTAATGGCCAGCTTCCAAAGAGATTGAAAATTTATCCCAGACAATTTAGTAGGTTTCCCTACTATGAGCAGCTACAAATTGTGGATTTGTTTGATACAATGCATATCGGAAAGAATATAATAGAAACATTATGAAAAATATTGGATGGAAGGCATGACAAAGAAAAAATTGTCAAAATTTGTAGTGACATTCAGGAAGCCAATCATGCAATGAAAAATGTCATTCAATTGAATAACGATGGAGACCAAATTAATATAAGTGCCCTTCCTTGGTTATTAACATAGCAACAAAGCAATGCTATAAAAGAAGTCATACGAAAAATTTGATTTCCTATAGGATTTGCTACGAACATAAACAATATCATAACAAAGGAAGGTGAATTTGGGTTAGGGATGAAAACACATGATTGACATACCTTCATTAAGGTAATTATTCTGGTCTATTATATACACTTGTATATTGCATGTAATTTTCAATATATTATGTTTACTACTTTTGGAAAAATAATGAAAAGATCATTTTATAATTGTTGTAGTACGTTCTACCTCTATCTCTTCCATACAACTTCAACAACAATGTCAAGCAAGCTATATATGATCTTGGAAAATACATGAGGTAAGTAGCAATATTTGTTCAATTCATTGTATAGATCTTATAATTTCCATTTATTTTACTTGTTATGTAATATATTATATATTTTTGTTAAATCTTGTTAATATATTTGTGCCTTGAATCACTTGTAGATGGCTGTCATCGAAAGAAATCCATAAAGAATATATAAATTATTGGAAGAGAAAAATTCCTCATCTAATGTGTGAAATGAAAAAGTGTCTACCTTCGACATTTTTCAATGCATAAAAACACTATCTCATACACCAAGTTGAGGAGATTGAATTGTGTGGACCTGTACACACAAGGTCAATGTGGATGGTTGAGAGGAACTTGAAATTTTTGAAGGCTGTGGTTAGACAAAGAGCACATCCTAAGGGTTCAATGGTGGAGGGATATATGGTATACCAGACCATGGTGTACATTAGTGAATATCTTCCTAAGTTTGCAACAAAGATCCATGTAGATTGCATTTGGGATCTCAACTCCATTAACAAATTCGAAGGGGAGTACCTAATGGGGAAAGGTAGATTGAGGAAAGTGAAAGGTAATTATAAGATGGTCATGGAGATTAATTAGAATAAAATTTACATATGGTTTTTATGTATATTGTACTTATTTAATTATTAATCTTCAATATACATCAATCATAAATTAAGGTCGTATACTGTGGTAATTAACTAATTATATGTCGTTTGTGAATTTCAATTTTTTTTGATATAATTGGTCAAGAGTGGGATGCACTACATTTGTACGTCGCAAACAATCTTGATTTGATGACTGTATGGATTGAACGATGTCAACAATCTGGTCGCACATTAATATGGGAAGGTGTGGCTTCATTGGTTAAAGAAGCTCATTGTAATGGAGATTCCAATGTTACACAAAGGGAAATTGATTTAACATATGGTTTAAGAGATAAATAGGTACGTATAAATATATTAATTACCCATATTATTTAATTATTTTCAATTATATTGATGTATATATGATGGAAAGGATCCAACAACAACACCAACACCATCATTTCATGAGGGTAAATCAAACCCAATCAGAATCAGGAGAAGATCAAATTCTTAATTCACTTTCTTTTTCCTCAAAACTCATACTTCTTTTGATTCTTCAATTCTACAAGACTTCAAGGAAACAAGTTAGCACTCCAATTTCAACAAACCATATGTCATTATCAGTATTCCAATTGACTCATTCAAAGCAAAAACCATATTAGAAAAAATTGACTCAATCAATCAAATTCACATCATTCTCAACCACCATATCAACATCTATACATTCTCTCAGCCTTTCATAAGGCAACACATTATGCTTACTTGCTACACAACCAATTACCAATCCTTCAAATTCCTGTATACATCATATCCTCAAGGCAACAATACACCTATTCTAAATCAGATTCCAAAATGTCAACAACCAAACTTCAATCATTGAAAATAGTCTAAACTTCTCAAATAGCACCAATTCATTTTCCTTACAAGGAAAAATAACAAAGACCAATCCTTATTGCTATCAACTAGTTAATCAGTCCTTCAAGACACAAGATTCATCATGTTTTGAGAGAAATCAATTCAATACATCAGTGTATAAATATCAGATCTGCCTGCTCTGTAAAGATACCAAGACACACAATAGAATCATCATTCTCAAAACAATATGCACTACCTTTACAACCTTATTCAAGCATAAATTCTACTGTAACTCCATCCAAATGACAAGGTTCAAGTATTTAAGGTCACTCACTTCCCTGTACACACAGATTTCCACCGCACATGAAATCTAAACATTAATTAGAAATAGACCTCCATACCCTAAATCAGGTGAACCACTCACACTAGGTTCAAAACCAAGATCCAAAGGAACATTTAGAGACCTCTTAATGCCCATATCATCATATAAAAAACTCAGAATGATTTATACTGGGGAAACTAACAGATTTTAGATTGTACGCCCAAGAAAGGCTACTAGAATAGGGCTATTTTACAAAGCATCCACCTTTTTTCCAACTCAAAATTGTTAGACAACCTCAAAGAGTCAAAGTAAAGGTCAAAAAACACTAGATTTATCCACTTTCAAAGATTGAAAGACCCATTTAGAAAGTGTATTAACAAATCCTTAATTTTAGGCTGGAAACACCCAAAACAGTGAGGGTTTTGTGATTATCACCCTTACAATCCTCCAATACTCCGTCCAACCATTGAAACATGCTCCATTATGTCTAAAAATTCCTTTAGAAACATCTCCTTAGACATGCATATGTTATTTCTCCAATACCCTGCTGGAAACCTTCATTTTTCAGGAGGAAAACTCAGAAAATTAACTTTAAATCAGCAACACAACACCATATTCTTGATACCCTGCACTCACACAAAAAAAATCACATAAATGATACTCTACTTATCCCATCCCACCATTTCTACTAGGCTTACATTGGTGGGATGGGCCTTAAACTTCTTTAGGGACTCTCAAAATCACAGTGAAACTAACTCTGCCCGAGACACAGGATTGTCTTTGATTCTTTTGCTACTTAAAACTAACTTTTAGACTCTTTGACAATGAAAATTAATCTTTCTCAAATGAGATTACACAAGAACTAACTCTTGGATGTTACCAAATTAGCAATACAAGTTAGGAGAAATAGAAAGAATGCTTGATAACTCAGAAAAACATGGCTTTTATTCGAGATTTTGTTACAGGAATTTCAAGATTCTACTCTTCCACGCCTTGCCATGCTTTTATAACTTTTTCCCTCTTAATAATTTCCTTTTGTAACTTCTCATTGGTTCAAACTTCCTCTTATCTCCTAATCTGCTTGATTTACGCCTTTTTATTTACATAATATTGCATTATTTGCATTTTTTTGCATTTTCACCTCCTAGCGACTTCTTTTATGATTTGATTACATTCAAATTAGCCTTTTCATGGCCTTGACACACAAATTTAGACTCGAACATGTAAATTTAACATATTAGCCTTTTGAAGGCATTTACAAGATCTAGGTGCTCCTGCACCAATATATACGTTGAGATTTTTTTCTTTGCATACATTCGACCAAGAATAAATATGATTATCAACTGACGATATTGCAATAATTTTTACATGTTTGAAATATTGCAGGTGAAACACCACAAGGCTATGTGGTGCAATGGTCATAAATTTTGAATCAAAAAGTTGGATGAGACGAAGAAAACTTGTGATTTTGGTATAACTGCAGTCTTTCAGTTTTTTAATGTTTCATCTAGAAGCGCCATACATCCAAAAGTCTCATAGAATCGATACTATGGGATTTTGGATGATATACTTGAGTGTGACTTTAAGTCCTTCAAATTAGTTCTATTCGTCGTCCTATGGTACAGGCTACGATTGAATGAAAATGATCCCAAGAGAACTGTTATTGAACATGATAATGGATTTACCATGGTTAATACAAGGTCGATCGAGCGAGCTGGAAATGAGCCCTATGTTCTTCCAAGCCAATTTGAGCAGGTATTTTACTCAGAGGTTTCAGGTAAATTGGGCTGGTCATTTGTTGTTAGACATGATCCAAGAGGAAGGCCGGTAAAGTATAATGTGGTTGAAGAAGAAGATATCGAAGAACTAGAAGATGATGTAGATGATGATCAGGATCAATAGTTAGTTGATGATGTGCCTGACGAAGATGTCGAAGAGGAGGAACTAGATCATGATGATGTAGGAGTTAATGTTCCTGAAGATGATATCCGTGTGGATGATGACATTATCAAAACCGATATCAATGACGATGATGATGATATGACCAATCCTTACAATGTCAAATCTAGATCGGATGATACATACAAAGAGTTGGATGAAGAAGAAGATCAATGACATTTAAATGTATGAGTTATGCATTATATTATCTATTTGATATTAATTTCTTGATAGAATTATATTTGACTTATGTGGTTACATAATTAATTCATGATGTTTACATTGACATATGTATGAGTTATGTGATTATATTATCTATTTGACATTAATTTCTTGATAGAATTATATTTGACTTATGGGAGATATGATTTTATGAATTTTTATCCATGTGTGGACCTAATGGGTTGTGTATGAACACTGAATATAATGATACACACACAATACACATATATATGTATATATGTATGTATGTATGTGTATGTATGTATATGTATTTGAAAATGTAAATGTAAATGTACTGGATGCTCTCCTAGAACAATAAATGCAACATATCATTAAAGAAATCTATATCTATGTATATAAATGTGTATTTCTAAATGCAAGTGTAAATGTAAAGAGCATATGGTTTTGTAGTGTTATAGATACAACATATCCATAAATTAATGTAATTGAAATTCTAAAGTCTTCAACACATATAATTCAAACTGTCAGGCACATAAATTGTTTACAACTTGTGTAAACGTGCAAGTGAATAATTGAAAAACTCTTCTTGAGATAGAATGGTAATTCTAGTTATGTGATTCTTCTGATTAATCCAACTAATACTTACCAATTGGTGTGATTTATTAAAATATTTTAATCCCTACTTGGGAGAACCAAATAACCAGATCACACATATATAGCAAATGTACAATGATAAACAAAGTATACACTTGTTATATCAATTTAAGCAATAGAGAAGCATCATAATGGAGACAATCAAATAACTGCATAAATTTAACAAACAACTGATACCAAAATCTTAATCCGTGACTTAGATATCTTCATTTACTCCATCAAAATACATGCATATGAGTCTTTGTATATGAAAGCATTTTGCTAGAAATCTATCTACTGAATATCTCCTAATGCCTATATCTGTTGCATTACTATGGAACAAATATAAATACATCAAAACTTGGAAGGGACACGTCCCTTCACAAATGTTTTATTTTACCTAACTAATTAAAACAAGAGATTAGGATTTATTTAGCCATAGATGAACATTTGATAAATGATGTAGATAATCCTGCTGTTGATGAGTATCAACATCTCCTAATGCATTCCTGGCCGATATTTCCACCTTTATCATCCTTTCATTTTGATCGTAGCTCTCGTCCAATGTCGAATCCTTCCCTGTAGCATTTTCTAGAATTCTCTGTAGCATCAATTCGCATTCTTTGATCCACTTGGATTTCTCTTTCAACTTTTCTCCATCTTCAAATAGTGTAGGTAGTCCCATATTCGTAACATCAACCAACCCGTTTGCATCTTCTCGCAGTTCCTCATAAAGGTCCTTGTGTTTCTTTATAATATGGTCACCCATACCAATGGCCACACTATCAGGAACATCTCTTTCATTTAATTCTCAGAGCTTTTCTTGAATCCTTCCATCAATTCTCTTGTGTTCTTGCCCTGTAACATGGTTCTTTGAATATACTCCCCATAGCTTATTCAACCAAATCATTAAGTTGGCCTGCCTTTTTCTGATTATTGCAGCGAGTGTATCATATTTACCTTGTGAATATGCAGTTGAATCATCCCAATGATCTTTTACTTGTGAGCTTTCACCATGTGTTATTAATTTAGGAGGCCCCATTGTGACTCCTAGCATGTCCTTCAAATGATCATTTTCTTTCATGATCCTTTCATTACTCATTTTGTACATTTCCTTTTCTTTGATCAACATTTGTATTTGGGCTTTATTCAGTTTTTCCACATTAATCCCAATGTCTATAGTCGCCATAGGATCTACCTCTCCAACCTTCAGAGTCATGACATGTCCAAATGCTTTCTTAGTATCAATCACCACTAATTTTCTATGAGGTGGATACAAGGCCCATATCATGAGTGTTCCTTCATCTGGGTTATATTTGGATCCAACATATATTTCTGTCACCCCCTCTAGACTAAGCTTGTGTGTGGCACTATTATCCTTTAAGAAGATATCAAAGACTAATGCATAATTCAAATACAACACTAGAAAGATCATAACTCCAACATCCTCTAACATTTTCCTTCCTTTATCGGGGGTCATATTAGCCATTTCTCTATCCACAGTCAATTTTAAATTATTTAGTAGCTACTCCTCATTGCTTGGTGTAATATTATCAACTGTCTCCCTTATCTCATTGCCCTTTTGTTTATACAAGAAAGATATGAATTCTGAAGAATTCACAAATTCATTGTTTGCTACAAATGACCTATATGCCATCTCTATGGTGTTTGTATCTTGGCTCTCTTCAACACTTGGTTCTCTAGGAGGGCAGTTGTAATCTTGAGTTTTTAATCTAGAAATCCTACTGGGCAGGTCTCATGGCATATCTTCTCCAGATTCCTCATCTCTAGAAAAAGGGAACCCTGTATCTGGCAACCCTTGGTTGTATTCCTCCACCACTCTCTTTGCTTCCTCTGCCTCCAAATTTCTAATCATGTCATCAAACTGATAAGGCACATGATCATATCCTCCAAAGTTTATCCTTTGTCTAGCAGAATTGATATATCCCTCTAGATCAAAACCTTTTCTTGGTGGATCCTTATTCATATTATACTGCATTAATTTGTTAAGGATCAAATCATATCCTTCCTTTGCAAGCACAGTAAAATCAGCAAATCACAAAGTACTAGGCATAAATGCATGTTTCCCGAATGAACCAAAATTCATGAAACTAGAAAAATCCATTTGTCTTACAATTTCCAAATATGCAATCCTATCTGGGATTGTTTTAGGAAAAATGAATGGAGAATCCTCAAAACCAAACACCCTTACAATAGTAGCATCTTCCAAGCAATACTAGTCTCCCCAATTGTGATCAATTGGTCCATTAAAGTCCTTAGGTATGAGGAAGTGTTTTATTTCATCAGAAAATGAGTGTGCACAAGGATGACTGTAAAATTCATATACTGTCTTTACAAAATATTCTTCAAAATATAGGTAACTAGAATTAGCAAACCTATTGTCCCGAATGGTAGTCACAATTGAATGGGTAACAATTTTCCCTCTTTATCAAATTGTGAAACCTTCAACTTTTCTGGCCAAATCCCTAACTCTTGTCTCAAGTACAATACTAGATGCATTAAAAGAGAATAATGCCTAAGGTGCAGAACAAGGGATTTATTCTTGATTGCCATGAATGCTAAGTCAAGTTCCTTGGATACAAATGAAGCATAGTCGAAAAACCTAGAATTATGACATTGAATATCAGCTGCAATTACCATGGGAATAATAGACATATACTCAGGATATTCCATACCCAAGACTTGTCCTACTAAGAAATAGGTATATCTCATATAGGGCTCGAATAAGTCCACATGGAGTGGAGGCCCATCGACATCGTCAAGTGGGACAATTTTACCATCTAGTTTAATTCTGTGTAAGGGCAACCTACAACCCTTGTAAGTGGTGTCCATTCTCCAAAACTCCTTTTCCAACTCTTCATTCACAATTTTCTCATTACTCCACCCTTCGAACTTAAAAACCTCACTTATTGAAGCCTCTGATATGTATATGAAGGGTTTCCCAGATGGTTCGCATATGGCCTTAAGTTTTGAGTCATAATGGGTGGCCAACAATTTTACCAGCTTTGTATTGACAAACACATTAGGGCAAACCATCTTTCCCAAATTTAGATGCCACAGATTACAAACTGGCTCAAAATGATCTGTTCGGTGAAAGTGGAATATAAAAAATTCATAGCCTCTTATTGGGGTCCAAATGTATCCTATGTGCTTGCATTTTTCGTCCAATTTTTCCAATTCCGCCCTCATTTGCATGGAGCGCCTACCTCTGGGCCTAGAGCTAGGCAATTGGTTAATTAAATCCTGATTCAGCTTTCATTCAACACCCTCCGACTCAATTCTAGACTCAACTTTCTACTTCTTACTCTTAGGGTGACTGCTCTCACTTTGTTTTCTACCTTTCAACTTCCCAGAGCTGGTGGCTTCCATATTACTCGCTTAAAATTGTAGAAATGAAAAAGTTAAAATGTAGAGGACTTATTGGTTTTGATTGAGGTCTTTCAACTAAAACAATTCTCTGGCCTTTTGTTTGTCTCCTCATTTCCTTTGCTACCAATTCGCAACAATGTTCATTTTGCAATGATTTCCTTTCAATTTATGAAATTACCTGTACTTCATGGTGCTATTAATGTTTTAACTCTAGGCATGAATGTAACAGATTTTCAAATTCCTTATTGTCACATCAAATGAACTGGTTGACAAGACACCTTCAAACTTTGGGTGATCTATACATTAGGCCCCAACCAATGTTCACTAAATACTCTGTTGATCGGGGTAACACTCTACACATTTGATCGATGTTAACATTTGTCCCGTATACATCGCTAAGAGTCACCTCGACAATCATTTTAGTTCATTTGTTTCTTCATCGACTTGAATTTTAGTATCGCTAACACATTCAGTGGTTCCTCTGATGTTATAAGTCTCATCGATATCTTTTCTTTTGGTCTTGAACATGTCGCTAGAACTCTTGCCGATATCCTCCTATCGGTGTAACTTAGTGGGTTGGGTGAACATTTAGGATTTACACCGATTGCACATGTCTCGTCGATATATTCCCAGTGCTCCTGTCGGTGAAAGAAATAATGGTCTCGCTGATGAAACTTCATCGGTGTGACTTAAGCGTTCGGGCCAACATATATATTTCATGCTAAGATGACTTGTCTTGCCGATAGATTATCTTCATCGATGAGACCATAAGCCAATCTCCCCGATATGTCTTCTTTAGTAATCTTGATCACTACAACAGTTTTGATGTCTCATCGATGTGCTAAAAAGTGCTTGTAACCCATAATAGGTTGGGAAGACCCATACCAGCTCATGCCAATGTGATTTTTTTGCCACAATATCTTTGATTAGAAGGATTTTCAGGAGTAAAACAAGGTGACCATGGGTAATTATATTCTGTAGGGCCAATTACATCCTTTTTTAACTCAAAATGTAGTTAATTATTATTGAGAAATTTACATGAGTAAATCATTATAAAATTTTGAATTTTTTTATAGTTCCAACAGACCCTTCTTCATGTTGTATTGCAGCAATTTCTTGAGAACCATATCATATCCATCCCTTGCTAATACAGTGAAATCATCGAAGAAAGGAAGAGAGGTGGAGAGAGAGAGAGTCAATGGATAGGGGGGATAGGGAGGGAGAGATGGTGAGAGATAAAGAGGGGGAGGGAGACAAAGGGATATAGATAGGTAGAGGAGTAGAGATAAAGAAGAGGGGGAGAGATAAAGAAGAGGGTGATATAGAGAGATAGAGGGGGATGGTGAAAGAGATAGATAGATCATGATAGAGGTAAATAAATATGTGGATATAAAGAGATAGAGAGAGGATTGAGAGGGAGATAAAAAGAGAAATAGATATAGAGATATAGAGTAGGAGAGATGGAGCTAGGGAGAGATGGAGTGAATAATAGAGAAAGGGGGGAGAGGGAGAGATAGCTCAATAGATAGAGGGGGGAGAGGGAGTGACATAGATAGTGGGAGATATAGAGAGATAGAGATAGAGATATATGGGAAGAGAAAGAGAGATGGAGATATATGGGAAGAGAAAGGAAGAGAGGTGGAGATAGAGAGTTGATAGATAGGGGGGATAGGGAGGGACTAGAGATGGTGAGAGATAGAGAGGGGGAGGGAGAGAAAGGGATATAGATAGGTAGATGAGGAGAGATAGGGAAGAGGGTCTAGGGTTTAGGGTTTAGGGAGATAGAGAGCAACAGGGAGAGATATATCAATCACACTCCCTATACTCTAACTATTCATCCTTATCTCTTTATTTCTCTACCTCTCTCTATCTCTTTGTCTCCCTTTCTATTTGTATATTTCTCATTATCTCCCTCTCTCTCTATATTTTCTTCCCTATATTTATCTTTGTCTCCTTATGTGTGCAATGGGTACATTGAAGAGGTCTTAAAGGAGAATTATCATATATTTAATCAAATGGCATGCTACCTTGAGCATAACTCCCAAAGGACACATGCCATCCTTGGATTGTTGACATGAAACAACCAATCCAAATTTAGTTTCTCTTTTCCCTCTCTCTCGTTTCCTTTGTATCTCTTATATTTCTCTCTCTCATGCTCTCTCTCTCTCAACTCTCTCTCTCTCCCTATCTATCTAAGTTCATATCTTTCTCTCATTCTCTATCTTTTTAGTTTCTATATCTCTTTCTATTAGCTAATATGCTACATATATTGTGAGATTTGAGCTTGAAACAAATCTCATGCTTGGAAACCACTATTGTGTCATTGTCTTTATATAGAGAGGGGGAGATAGAGAGGGGGAGGGAGACAAAGGGATATAGATAGGTAGAGGAGGAGAGATAGAGAAAAGGGGGAGAGATAGAGAAGAGGGTGATATAGAGAGATAGAGGGGGATGGTGAAAGAGATAGGGAGATTGTGATAGAGAGTTGATGGATAGGGGGGATAGGGAGGGACTAGAGATGGTGAGAGATAGAGAGGGGGAGATAGAGAGGGGGAGGGAGAGAAAGGGATATAAATAGGTAGAGGAGGAGAGATAGAGAAGAGGGGGAGAGATAGAGAAGAGGGTTTAGGGTTTATGGTTTAGGGTTTAGGGAGATAGAGAGCAACAAGGAGAGATATATCAATCACGCTCCCTATATCTCTATCTATTCATCCTTATATCTTTGTCTCTCTACCTCTCTCTATCTCTTTGTCTCCCTTTCTATTTGTATGTTTCTCATTATCTCCCTCTCTCTCTATATTTTCTTCCCTATATTTATCTTTGTCTCCTTAAGTGTGCAATGGTTACATTGAAGAGGTCTTAAAGGAGAATTATCATATCTTTAATCAAATGGCATGCTACCTTGAGCATAAATCCTGAAGGACACATGCCATCCTTGGATTGTTGACATGAATCAACCAATCAAAATTTAGTTTCTCTTTTCCCTCTCTCTCTTTTCCTTTGTATCTCTTATATTTCTCTCTCATGCTCTCTCTCTCTCAGCTCTCTCTCTCCCTATCTATCTAAGTTCATCTCTTTCTCTATTTCTCTATTTTTTTAGTTTCTATATCTCTTTCTATTAGCTAATAGGCTACATATATTGTGAGATTTGAGCTTGAAACAAATCTAATGCCTGGAAACCACTATTGTGTTGTTGTATTTATATAGAGAGGGGGAGGGAGACAAAGGGATATAGATAGGTAGAGGAGGAGAGATAGAGAAAAGGGGGAGAGATAGAGAAGAGGGTGATATAGAGAGATAGAGGGGGATGGTGAAAGAGATAGATAGATCATGATAGAGAGTCAATGGATAGGGGGGATAGGGAGGGACTAGAGATGGTGAGAGATAGAGAGTAGAGGAGGGAGAGAAAGGGATATAGATAGGTAGAGGAGGAGAGATAGAGAAGAGAGGGAGAGATAGAGAAGAGGGTTTAGGGTTTAGGGTTTAGGGTTTAGAGGGTAGAGAAACAGGAGAGATATATCAATCACGCTCCCTATATCTTTATCTATTCATCATATCTCTTTATCTCTTACCTCTCTCTATCTCTTTGTCTCCCTTTCTATTTGTATGTTTCTCATTATCTCCCTCTCTCTCTATATTTTCTTCCCTATATTTATCTTTGTCTCCTTAAGTGTGCAATAGGTACATTGAAGAGGTCTTAAAGGAGAATTATCATATCTTTAATCAAATGGCATGCTACGTTGAGCATAACTCCCCAAGGACACATGCCATCCTTGGATTGTTGACATGAAACAACCAATCCAAATTTAGTTTCTCTTTTCCCTCTCTCTCTTTTCCTTTGTATCTCTTATATTTCTCTCTCTCATGCTCTCTCTCTCTCTCTCTCCCTATCTATCTAAGTTAATCTCTTTCTCTCATTCTCTATCTTTTTAGTTTATATATCTCTTTCTATTAGCTATTAGGCTACATATATTGTGAGATTTGAGCTTGAAACAAATCTCATGCCTGGAAACCACTATTGTGTCATTGGAAAACAAGTTTCAATTGCCATTTAATGGTAAACCAGTTGTAGTGTAATGGTAAAATCCTCTAAAACATCAGGTAAAAGCTTATATATGCTATTATATAATAATAAATATAATTATATTATATATAATTTAATCTAATATTACTATTATATTAAATATATCTTATATTAATTATATTTTGCATTGGGATAACACCAAGGAAAATATAGAATATATACTTTCATGAAGAAAGAACATGAATGTCTATTATTAATCTACAAGAATGAGCTACAAAATATAAATCTAATATAGCTAATATATATTTAACTAATATATACTTAACTATATTGTGGAATATTAAAACCTAGCTAAATGGCGCCATAATTTTCAATTTAATTAACATACTCTAAAACCTAACGAAACTAGGTTGTAGCTTGTCAAATTGGAGAAGTGAAAGGTCAATACCAGCGCCGAGGAAGAGTTTGGAGGAGTGAAAACAAGGTCAATACTAGTGTCGAGGAAGAGATTGGAGTTAAAACAAGGTCAATACCAGCACTGACGAAGAGCAGAGTGAAAACAAGGTCAAGACCAATGCTAAGGAAGAGTTTGGAGGAGTGAAAACAAGGTCAATACCAGTGTCGAGGATGAGGTTGAGGGCACTCAGGGAAAATCGACAACCAAGGGACAATGAGTACTGTAAGTTGGCACCCCCATTCTCTTTAACCTGCAATTTTCATGCCTAGCTTCCAAAGATCTTCTCGTACATTGGCACCCCCAAAGGTCTAGGATTTCATCACACATAGCCTTCATCGCATTATTATGAAGCAATTGTAGACTTAGTCCAAGTATATGCTAGGCTAAGCTAGATATAATGAATGGAAATAGAGGCATACAATTCTTCTTTAATACCTCCACCACAAACATATGCAAGGAAAGGTCTCCTCCCTTCTTGGTAGTGATAACCTCCTCCACACACAACCCTTAAAAATTATGAAGAGAGGAATATAATATTTGAAGAACTCAAAGTTGATTCTCTCCTACCTAATGTAATTAGTGATTTTATCCTTACAAATTTTTATAGTGATTACTAGAGGCACATAGACCAATTCTTCATAATAGAAGAATTTGATCATACTTTTCCAATGATGGCATTGTGAGAAAACCTTAGGTTAAATGAATAATTCATAGCTAAGTTCTTTAAATCATGTCCAACCGTATAAGAGAGAACTATTGCTATGTGTACTTGGATACCATGGAGAAAGGCTCTTTGGGCTCTTTCATCAATCAAGGTATTGTTAAATTTTAACACCTAAAAGTGAGAATGAAGAATCTTTTCTAGGATGGTGGCCATCCCATTATAGCTCTTAGAGTTGTTAGAGATATTTTTGTTTTGAAGTAGAGATTGGACCATCAAATAGTGTCACCATGACTCTACCAATATATCCATCAAATTGACAAACCTTGACTTAACAACCACAAATACACAAGAAAATTGCCCATGTTAGCCCTATGGCATCAATTCAATGCCAAATTTATTGCTTTAATAGATCCCTAAATGCAATGAACCTCTATCATACCATGTTGTACACCAATCCACCGAGTTACAGTTCCAAGACAGTGGGTGGATTGGTGGATCTTATTTCTATTTAGCCCTCAAACCCTTACACAGGAAAAAATAGGGTAGTCCCTGTATTTGATTGTTTTCTCCCACAAGACAGTGATCTCAGAGCATATCAAGCTTGTATGAACACATATATTTATCTACACCAATGATCTCAGAGCATTTCAAACTTGTATGGATCCATACAACACAAAAGAACTTCAAAAAAATAGTAAAAACACAAAAAATTGCTTCAAGAACTTAGTATTTGATATGAAATTTTGGTATCAACAATTTCAATGGGATGGGAATACAATATGATAGAAGTGGGATAAGAAATGCATCATTTGAAGCATCAAACCAATATGCAAAGGTGAAAGAAAGTGATAACCCCTTAAACTGAATTTTTTTTCTTTTAACTTTAAGTTTGTTGGGTAGCCAATTCTTTTAAGTTATCAAATCCTACCATCATACATAATGAAAATGTTGTTGTTTCAAATGACTATGAGCACTAACCTTCAGTATTTGAAGATGTTGAAACCTTGTCATAGAGAACTAGAACATTGATGCAACCAATCATCCTACCTTAAAACATACCAAAAGTCTCCTAGCAATTACACATAGGAAGATTTAAGATGACTTAAACAATTTTTATTGCCAAAGCATAAATTTATGATGACTTAACCATGCCTAGTACACACTCCCTCCCCATTAACCACTTAGACATATGGAAATTAAATGTAAATTTGCTGCTATTTTTAGTCATGTAGGTGTCCAATAAACCACTTGGTGGTGTTTCCCTTCAAGTTTATTTACTTGAATGAAGAGAAAAAGTCCTTTGATTACAATTATAGAATACATTTGAGGCCTTGGTTGTGTAACTGGTGGACCATAGTCACATTTAACACTTGTTACAAAGTTTGGGAGTTAAAACATTAAGTAGATTTGATTTGTGATGGACACATTTGGACGGTAGTAACAATAACTTGCAATCTACCAAGACTTGATTACCTTATAACCTGTCAAATTCTAGCGATGAAATGCGAGATTTATCATAATGTCAACTTGGGATCACATCACCATGAAAAAACTTCATCCGACATCCTTATGAGTACAGGTACCACCAAATAGGTATTTTTCAGATTTGTCTTCCTCGAGCGAGGGATATTCAAGAAGAGAAGAGGAAAGCGAGACATGTAGTAGGTCTAAAAGAGTGAGATCAACTAGAGGTCAAAAGATTAGAAGAAAATTCCATAAACGCATGGAATTTTTTCTTGCTGAAGGGGGGTCATGTTTTTATGATGATGAGAGCATAGGCGACATTGAGGTTCCCTTGAGGTACAAACATCTATGAAAACAATGGGTACCCAAGGAACTTCCTGCAATAAACACTGATTTTTGTGTCAATGAGAGGATATATCGCATAACACCATCATCATTACATGGTTTGGGATTATTTTGCATGGACGAAATAAAGGTTTGTTACGAAAAAGTTACTAAATTGATGGAGTATGTCGGACCCTGTTACAGTTACAAAGATTGGATGTAGTTGGTTAGATATACACAAAGTATGCGTAGGTATGCATTGTCAACAAATTATATACAACTAAAAGATAAGGATCAAAATATAGGAGTGGCTATGTACATTGACGAAAGGCCAAAAGCATCAGGGAATGTTGTAGGGTTTATAAATAGTACACAACCTGGGTCAACAAATAAGCAACCCAATTGCATATTCAAGGTGTGTGAAGGAAACTGTGTATTTGTATGTGCGATAAAATCAATAACTGCAAGGGAAGAGTTGCTAATCGATTACAATTTGAATCGATTAGTTACAAACACAGTTACTATGGGGGTGGTACATACTAAGTACCATTTTACCCAACCTCCAATTAATGACTCCAATATACCATTTTATTCTTATGTTTTTTTTCGTAAGTCTATTGGTTTCATTTCGGTAATGCTTTTTTATATTTAATTTTTGTCACAATGGAACATTGATCATACGGGGAAGGATCCGACCTAGAACACAGATTGCGATGCATCTTTAACCGCTTCTACCTGACAGGTTTACCTCATTGTAATTGTACAAATTAGATATGAGCAAAATGGTTATTTTTATGTTTTTTTCATAAGTTCCTTGGGTTAATTTCGATAATGTTTTTAATATTCTTGATGCAGTCGGCTGATTGGGGAAAGGAACTGATAGTAGTGGAGAACATCCATAGGGAGGTGCAGTCAATATTATGTTATGATGACATTGCATATTCAGCAAGCCCTATCGATATGTTAAGGAAGACCCAAAAAAAATGCAATGAATAAATCCTTAAGTTGATATTCATAGTGCCTCAAATAGATGAGATAAGAGAGAGGGTTAAAATATTGACTGAGAGAGCACAAAACATGCAAGTAAGCTGTCATGAGGTCTTTAATTATAACATAAGTTCATTCATGGTTTTATATTTTGTACTCTTTTATATCATGAACTAAAATATGTCCTGTTTTTACAGGATTATTTGTGTCCTCATGATGTTGCTGGCCATGAACAGGGTACTGCAGGTGCTACCCGAGGAGTAGGGGTTGGTACAAGTGTCGATCCTGATCTTCCTGCGCATACATCACATCATCCGACCCCATCATCCGTGCCTATATTGTCATCTCAAATGTTGGCAACACATAGCATGTAGGCATCAGGTAGTGCACCCTCTCGCAACGAACACATGCCAAAACATGCGTCAGGACATGTACCTAGGGATGCAGAGGCCACAACTAGTACTGGTGATGTTTTAGTAGCATTTATTGGATCTTCCCATATTACTAGTACGGGAACATTTCCGGTCACATTTGTGGTGACTGAGGATTTCGTTCCCATAAAGATAGAGAAGGTCCCAAGTACTTTAAAATGTTTTAATTATTATTATATATAATCCAATTGAAATTTACTTATTGATCACTCTTTTTAGACCAATGATCCCATGATCATTTTGTAGGAAATGATCTTTTTTATAAACATCTAAGTGATATTACATTGGAGCTCTTTGGGCCCACCATACGTACATGGTGGAATGCCCAAAATGAAGATTTAAAAGATGAGCTCATTAACTGTTTAGTTGTGCTGTTTGGTGATAAAACATTCAACAGAATGGAGGTCCTTAAGAAAGCTGGTACCTATCTAAAGTATGTGAGGGACCAATATAGGTAACATTTAGAGAAGAACAAAAAGTACGAGCATCCCCCCATGATTCTGGAGAGGGAGTGGAAGGACCTGGTGTCAGATGGAAAGAAGAAGGCTGAAAAGAAAAAAGGAAAGACACCACTGGGAGAAGGAGGTATGTGATACTATCAACAATGTAATTATATACTGATTACTCTTTTTATTTTTACATAATCTAATGTATTTCAAACTTTTCATAGGCTTCCTGACACATCAAAGGCAACAAAGGCAAGTCTAGAAAAACACAGGCAACATAAACTTGGCTCTAGTGGTTATATGAAATTAGCCACACGAATTGTAAGTATCAATAAATGAAATATTGCATCCAAATAATAAATTGCAAACAATTTTGGTTTTATCACACCATAGAAGAAAAAATCATGATTTTATGCAAAAACACAGGGCTCTAAATTCAATAGAATGCCCACAAAAGAGGACCTAAAGATTGCCTTCCAACAAGGCTATGGAGTCGTGGCCAAATGCCTAAGAGTCTTGACTGGGAAAACACAATCTTCCACTGCATCCAACACGTAGGTAAATAAACTCAATAAAGTTTATTTAAAATTGAATACTTGTGCAATCTATTCAATATTAATTTCCACCATAAAGTAATTATGTGCCTATTTTTTTTAAATAGACAAGCAATGATAATACTGCACATGACATTGGAATGCAACCTGGTGAGGGTGGAGCACAACTTGTAGATGAAGGTCATGGTGTGCATCCTGGTACTGGATGTATTCATGTGCTATACAAAACGTAGTATGGATTAATACAATTAAACATCTTTAATTGAAATTGGTGTATTAATTAATGTAACCTTTCGTGTTTAAACTTTAGAGCATGTAGAGCGTGATCAAGATGTTGAGCATGATTAGGCTAGAGAAGATCAAGAACATGATGTGGCCCCATCAGGTAAAGAGGACCACTCTAATGTTCTTTTAAACATATTTAATTGCAATTGGTGTATTAATTAATGTAACCTTTCGTGTTTCAACTCCAGATCACAATTTAGAGGGTGTTCAACATGTTGAGCATGAGGTTATAAGAGAAGATCAAGAACATGATGTGGCCCCATCAGGTAAAGAGAACCACTCTAATGTTCTTTTAATTAATTAAATACTTGTAACAATAATAATAAAACATATCAATTTAACATTTATTTGTTATTGCAGCAGATCCCCCCTTGCAGTAGCATCCACGTCGTGAGTACATGACTAGGCATACATTAAGATCACAAGCAAAGGGAAAAACAACTGAAGGGGGCACATATGATTTAGAAAATGATACTCCACTTAAGCTTTTTTTAGCTTCAAAAAAGAAACAAAAAAAAAGTGATTGTAATCATATTATGAATGAATGTGAATACTTTAATGAATGAATGTTATATGTTAATGAATGAATGTTATATGTTAATGAATAAATGTTATATGTTATTAATGGATGAATGAATGAATGTTATATGTTATTAATTGATGAATGAATGATTATTGTTATATGATCGAGTATGGGGAATTGAGAGTGATGTGAGGGGGGGAGAGGCCAAATGAGCTTCCACCGTCACGTGGTTGGCCCTATTAAGTAGAGACTATTAAACTATTCTCAAAATAAAGAGAAGCTCAATAAAGTAATGAAATTTTGAATATAAGAAATGCATTGTTTGAAGCATCAAACCAATATGCAAAGATGAAAGAAAGTGCTAACTTTTCACTATGGTGGCAGAAAAATGATTCTTTATACCCTGATGCCTTCATTTTCTAAGCCAATTTCTCCTACTTTGCATAGCTCTGCCATGTTTGTGGATGTGATGACTCCTACACAAAAAACATGTACCTGTTTATGGCCTTCAATCCAACTACATCCAAGTATCTTTTTAATTCCTCTATCTTTCATCAATCTATTTACTATTTGAACCTCGTACAAATGTTTTAGATGAAGAACCCATTATTGTGAAATGTGCCTCCAGTTGAGTAAAGTGAATCCATGCTTTGTATCAAAATCTCAAGTTGTTTCCACCAATGTTCTGAGTTTAGTTTGTTTGTATGGCTTTCTATGAATACCACATTGTGTTGTGTGTGGATTTGGTTTCAAAGCTTTGTTTCTTTTGTTTTTAGTGGTGACATAACTCTAAAATTTGACTTTTGTGCATAACAGGTTAGTGGAAAAATTGACAGCTTTGAAGGGTTTAGAGGCTCGATTGAGATAGATACACAGATATTTGGATCTTGTTGTTGATGGGAGGCTTCCACTTAACCATGAAATTTTATACCATTTGTAGGTATGCAAAAATTTCTCTACTTACATTCATTCAAGAGGCTAGATCATTTATCTTTTGTCATATGGTTGGATTAATGTGGCATACGATGTCAATGTGGGCTATAGTTTTTTTAATATGTTCAAGTTATGCATAGTTTACAATGAATAGGGGGTGAAAAGGGGTGTGTAAGTTAAAACAACCATCATTAACAATAATTCTTTATACTATTTTATACTTATTCATTATTCCTAAAATTCTTAAACATATAGACTAGGAAGAGAACTCTATTCAATACATGAGTATGTACTACACATATTGTTGTATCCAAGCCTTATGATCTTGGATATATCTAGGAAGGCCCAAGAAAGGATTTGCATGTATATACTAGTTGATTGGATGTCTACGAAGTTTTGGAAGAATAACAACACATGACTTGTACGTGTAACAATAAATAACAATGCACTAGTTTTAATAAGAGTTGCATGGACATGGATATAGACACAAATGTGATTTTTTTTCAATGCCCCCCCTTCTGTTGTTATGGTATTGATCTTATTATAGGTCCTCTCTATATTTCTAGCATTTTATTGAACACTACCTCTGAAACAAAAGCAACATTTTGTCTACTCTTGTACAATTGTTCTTTTTGTAATCCCAATTATTTTCCTATACTACAACTTTTGGAATATTTTATAAAAGTGAATTTACAATTCAGTATGCAAATTCATCCATGTTTCAGAAGTTGCAACCTCAAGATGGATAAATACTATCTCACAAACCTGCACCAACATTCCTCTTCATTCTTGCAAGGTACTTTGCTGTCCTTTAATACTTTGATAGTTATTTTATGACATTTGGCTCAATTCCGGAGTGCTATAGCAATCTATTCTATGATCAACACTTAATATAAGTTTATATCAAAAAATACATGTCATGTATGGTGTTTTGTAATGCATGTGAAGCTAACTTGTAATCCTTCGAATGGTCATACCACCAGATAGTTATCATTTCTGTGTTGTCTTCATATAATATAAGTTTATATCAGCAAATAGAAAAAGATAGAGAGAGGACTGAGAGGGATAGAAAGATGTCTTCGTATTGCTGCAATATCTTGTTGAACCTTTCTTGCTGCAATGGGGTTGGCATATTTGTGAGCACTGTTATTATGTGTACTTGCTTGTGTAGGTGCATTTGTGGAATGTCAGAAGCACAAATTTATGTGTGTGGGCAATGATCTTGCAACATTGTTTAGTAGAGACCAAAGCTAGTTTGGCTTGTGCTGTTAACTCAAGGAGGTTAAGTTTCCACTTGTCATTATGTATTGTCCATTTTTGTGCCTTAAAATGGTAAATTCCATCATGATCATACACTCATGGTTGTCCAATATAAACAAATTATATCTTTTTAGGCATAATTTTAGTTATCTCCTTCTCCTGATTTTAAATAAGTAATATTATTTTTCAATAATATTTTAACCAATAGATGTGTCTGGCATAATTCACAGACTCCTATGTCTTCCTTGAAAGAGCTCACTAATGGAGAGTAGAGGCCACAAAATACTCTCACTGATAGGCAACAAGTATATGATTATGACCTTTTGGAGGAGTATCTATCTCTTCTATTTGTATTTCCAGTTATATCACTTTTTTGCTTAGGCACATTATATTATAAAGCTCTGGCGATTTTTTTATTCCCTTACACTACATTTTTTTGTTATTTTGGTTTCAGGAAAATCAAGATGCATTGATCAAGTGTATCACAAAAGATGTTGGCTTTAGTAATGGAAGACCTATAGCTGCATGTATCATATATAAGTCACTTCTCCAATGGCGTTCATTTGAAGTTGAAAGAGCAAGTGTTTTTGATCGTATCATTTAAACAATTGGTTCAACAATTGAGGTATCATTGATTCTGCATTTCCCTAGTTCTGAGTAGTTTATGTGAATTGGCCCTACAAAATATAATGATTTACTCAAAAATTTATAATGATTTACTCATGTAAATTTCTCAATAATAACTACATTTTGAGTTAGAAAAGGATGTAATTGGCCCTATAGAATATAATTACCCATGGTCACCTCGTTCTACTCCTAAAAATCCTTCTGATCAAAGATATTGTGGCAAACAAATCACGTCAGCATGAGCTAGTATGGGTCTTCCCACCCTATTATGGGTTACAAGCACTTTTTAGCATATCGATGAGACATCAAAACTGTTGTAGTGATCATGATTACTAAAGAAGACATATCAGGGAGATTGGCTTATGGTCTCATCGATGAAGATAATCTATCGGGAAGACAAGTCATCTTGGCATGAAAAATATATGTTGGTCCGAACGTTTAAGTCTCACCGATGAAGTTTCATTGGTGAGACCATCATTTCTTTCACTGACAGGAGCACTGAGAATATATTAGCAAGACATAGTGGGCTGGCTAAACATTCAGAACTTACCCTGATTGTATAAGTCTCATCGATATACTTCCTCATGCTCTGTCGATGAGACCACAAGTTAGTCCTCCCGATAAATATTTAAAAAAAAAAAAACTGCAATGTTTCATCAAAATTTTGACAACACAGTCCGACAAAAAAAAAAGTGCGACGAGGTTGCTATAGCTCCGACTCAATCTTGATCTCATTCCAATGGCAAGATCATCAAACAAACGATGGAAGTTTGTTAGAATATCGGGGATACTGGCTTATGGTCTCATTGATGAAGATAATTTATTGGCAAGACAAGTCATCTCGACATGAAAAATATATGCTGGCCTGAATGTTTAAGTCTCACCAATGAAATTTCATCGGCGAGACCATCATTTATTTCACTGAAAAGAGCACTGGGAATATATCGGTGAGACATAGTAGGTTGGGTAAACATTCAAAACTTACCCCGATGGTATAAGTCTCGCTGATATACTTCCTCATGCTCATCAATGAGACCACAAGTCAGTCCTCCTGATATAGCTATAGCTCCATCACAATTTTGATCTCATTCTGATGATGAGATCGTCGAACAAATGACGAATGTTTGTTCGAATTTCGACAAAACTTGGTCACAATTTCAACAAACATCTCATGCTGTTCTGATGATTTGGTAGAGGCATGCCATGTGTGTTATGAATATTGTTCATCGCTAGATCGATGTAATGTTTGTCGATATTCCGACGAACATGAGGTCCCTTTTTTGTGGTGGCAACCGACGAAGTTCAATCATGAATTCAATGTTTTGAAGCTCGTCGAGATACCGACGAAATATTTTCAAGAGATTCATCAGAATTCTGACAATAGTTTGTTGACAGTTCAACAAACGTTTATCAGAAAGTGGAGACAAATACTGTAGTGAAAATTCCTCTCTATAAGCTTTCAGGTCATCATATGACCAAGCAAATAAATTCCTATATTTTCTAAGCAAAGCAATTAACATTGCCTTCAATTTTGGCTTTATCTTCTTTCCTACATAAAATTTCTTAGGGGTATTTTTAGTTCCCAAATTTACTTTTTCTAGGTCTTCTGGGTGAGCAACAGTTGTCTTGGTCTTGATTTTATCTTGACTATCAAAGACCCTTTCAAGAGCTACAAGGCCTTTGGGGATTTTATTTTTCTTTAACTAGACAAATTCTTTTCCAAATACCGTGTCCTTTCCATCAATATTTTCAACAAATCCACCAAATTCAATCTTCTAACCTTCATATCCATCAGCATAGTTCAAGAACTTGAGAATGTCCTCATCATCATTGAAAATATTCCAGTTGTGCACATTGTCAGGAATGGAAGGCCTTGTTTGTATCTCAACCTTAGAGATTCCTATGAAATTTATATCATCAGGTATCAATGTAATGTTAGCAAGTAAGTCAACTACTCTATTTTTTCCTCTTTCCATCCAGTCAATTCCAAAAGCATCAAACTACTCAATGGAATCCCATATATCATTTCTATATTACTTTAGTCTGTTACTCTTGCATGCATATTTGGCTCTTACTTGGGATATCACAAACTCAGAATCACCAATCACCATTAACTTCCTTATTTCATGCTTCTCAACCAATCTCTATCCCACTTATAAAGCTTCATACACTGCCACATTATTTGTACAGACAAAGGACAATGTGAAAGATAATTTATAAGTACTTCCACTAGGTGATACTAATAATATCCTTGCACCAAACCCTTCTTTGGAACTTGCACCATCAAAGTACATTTTCCAAAGTCCATTTTTGTCAAACAATCTTACAACTTCATTTTCTATTGGTGCAGGGAACCTATCAATTTCTCTTGGTACTTCTTCCATTTTGAAATTACTGATGTTAGTTTTTACAAAAAGAATTGTATCATCCTCTGGAACATGTTCCAACATATGTGGGACTCTTGGTTCTCTCATCACTTGAACATCCTTACCATCAATGGGAAATGCGACATAAGACATATATTGCATACTTCCTCCCATAGATGCACTCCATTTCCCAGATAGCAACATTCCATAATTAGGTGGGATATCCACTACCACCACACTCATCTTAAACTCTTTGTCTGGGTGGGCTGCTAATTTGTATGGAAGTTCATTTATCATACCAATAACAGGGACTTCCCTTGAATCCATAGCATAACACTTACCATGAATACTATCAACTTTCAATCCTAATGCTTCCATAATTTTAGCTGGCATGATGTTATTTGACGCTCTAGAGTCAATGATACAATTTTTTATAAAATTTTCCCCAACAATTAAAGTGAGAAAAACCAAATCTATCTTCTCATGTAGTAACTCTTGTGTTACTGTTACTCTTATGATACTTTTTTGTGTGTGGTTGATATTGTTTGGATACTGTTTATGTTTGATGCATACTTAAGACTATGTTGGTGACTGTTTCACAATGTTGTTTGGTTGGTTGAAAGTTCTGCTTATTGGACTTGGTTGTCTATGACACTGCTACTATTGCTTATGATATGTGGACATATGTGTTTGATGTTATGCTTATGCAGTTGTTTACCTATTGTTTAATGATGATGTTGTTTAGAATATGGTTATTGTTTGAGGTTCAGGTGAGAGGGATGGTGTTGCATCGCTCATCCGTGAGTGCCCTGCTACACTACAATTCTCTCTCACATTGTGTTTGGCATTGATTATATATGTTGTTTCGACACTTGGTTTTATGCAAGACTGCAGGTACCGGGCACCGACTCCACTTGCACCGTCGGGTCTGAGTGTGCCCAACATACCCAATGGATATGATGTGCTTTAGGGAGTTGACAAGAAATTATCCCCGTCCATGTCCTTCATCCTATTGTTGTTTGATGATGTTGTCCGTTAGTACCCCGTTTTGTTATGGTATTGTTTTGTTTCATGTCGTTCATTTTAAGTGTTAGTTTTAATGTGTTAATTGTTTGGTTTTGATACGTTATCATTATTGTTAATTAGTTAATTTAATTTAATGATGGTTATTATTATTGTTAAAATTAATTTAATTAAGTATTAAATTTAATTGTTAAAGTGATTTGTGAAAATGTCAAGGATTTAATTAAATATTAAATTAGTTTGTAAATTTTAAATGTTTATAGATTTAAATGAATATTGTATTTTTAATTGTCGATATTAAATATTTTTAATTGTAAATGGAATAATATTTTAATTGCAACATTGTTAATTTTTAAATTAGTGATTAGATAATATTGTTTATTTAATCATTATTATGAATTTATTCAAAATGGAGATTTTAGTGTTTTTGGCAATTTAAAAAAAAAAGGATATTGTGTTAAATATTATATTTGAAATGATAAAATTAAAATAAAATAAAATATATATATAATTAAAAGATTCACTGTAACAGTTACAATTTATTTAATTTAAATAATGTGATGTATTGTTAAACAAGTAAAATATTAAATAAGGGTGAAAATTATTATGGTAACAATATGATTATTACCCTAATCAAATATTTTGGTGTAAGATAGGTTTCTTGATTAAATAAATAAAAAGCTAATAGTTTATGAAATGCTCATAGCACTGCCAAGGTATATCATTCACTTTTTAAAAGCTTCATGCAATGTAAATATCTTATGCGCTGGCTTCTTTAAACTTTAAACAAAGATTTTGAACTATGCAATTTTATTAACATTTATGGCAGTGAATTTTATCTTTTTTGCAACGTGTAACCTTAGCCTTAGAAACTTCATACAAAGCACATTGAATACTAATAGGTGGTAAAAAAGGAGGAAGAAGAATTGATGGGTGACATCTACAGGAGAAACGAAGGCAAAGGCAGCTGCATTCCTGAAACCCTAACGAAATTTGGCATTTTCCTGCAAATCTAGAGCCATCCTGCCGACGCTGTGCATGAATCTTTCTCAAGATTCATCTGCCTCAGCCTCGGCCTCCTCTGCTGGGTGGACTAAGGATGATGAGGAGCTCAAAAATCAAGGAATGCATTTAAAATCTATGGCCAGGAAAATGGGGGTGTCTAAAATAAACAGTTCCAAGGATTCTTCCATGGGGTTTGTTGATTTGGAGGATAATATGGCTAAGGAGGGAGTAAAGAGTGCAGATCTGGGTGTAGCTACCAATGAGACGGATGATTTGAAGACTAAGGCTGCTTACCAAACTACTGAAGGAGACGAAGGGAAGCTAGATGATTCAAACAAGGAGCAAGGTAAAACCCTAGAGTTTCAACTCCTTGATGAAGTTGTAGATCTCATTACTGAACACCAAAGAAAAACTGTTATTTTGTTTTTTTTTAGGGGAATTCCTCTAGAATCAGAATTTTACAAATGGGCCAGAATAAACTGGGAAAAAAGGGGATGGGTGATTGAATCAATAAGGGGATTAGGTAAGGGATATGTTCCCTATATGTTTAAATTAGCAGAGTATGCTCAGGCAGTATTGCAGTATGGAACATGGATTATTTGTGGGCAGATATGTTACCTTCAAGCCTGGTCATTTGACTTCCATCCTGAAGGTCCTTCTCGTTCCCGTTACCCAATGTGGTTGGAGCTACCCTTTTTCAATTTAGTTTTTAGTCCATATCTTAAGGAGATTGTGTCACAACTAGGTAAAGTTATTTGGTGCAAACAAAGTTCTGATAAGTTTTCCAGTTTAAGAGTTCACCCAAGAGTCTGTGTAGAAGTCGATTTGAACAAACCTCTGCTAGATTACATTAAACTATATGGTCCTGGTTTTGAAATTGATCAGCCAATAGTTTATCTCAATAAACCCAATGCATGCTTTTACTGTCACCAAGAGGGTCATCTGATCAGAGATTGCCCCATTAGGAAAAATAGGTCTTCCTTCTTTCCTTCACAAGATCTTCCAGCCAAGGCTGTTTCTAGTTCTGCATCACTTCCCAAGCCAGTTGTTAACACTTCTCCGCCTTTGTCTCATCAAATGGACAATAGTGTTCCCTCCTCTAACCCATACTCTCCTTCTGAGCCTCCTGCGACAGCCAATGTTTCAGCCAATGTTTCTTATAAGGATGTTGTGATGAGTGATGATTGGAAAACTATTCGTAAACGAAGGGAACCTCCTTCTCCTACCTCAAATTCTCAATCCCCTCATTTTGAACTTGTTGCTCTAACTTCCACCAGGTTGTCAAAATCCCCTAGAAGATCTTTGTCTCCTCCTCCTAATCCTAGACATCGGTCTAGATCTCCCCCTGGTGGTTCAATTGAGAAATCGATTAATGGCCAAGAAGTTCCTATCTCTAATCGTTTTGGAGTTTTGCCACAAGAGGAGAACGAATCTCTTGACGTTTCTTCATGAGGTTTAAAATCTTATCTTGGAATGTGAGAGGGTTTTCTCACCCTCATCGCAAATTTAAAGTCAAGGACACTCTTGCGAAATGGAAACCATATGTGCTTTTATTACAAGAAGTTAAGATTGGCAATGAACGTTTAGATATGTCTCTTTTCAATCTATGGAAGGATGCTCTTTTTGTTCATACCTTGCACAATGAAGGCAGCGGTGGGGTTGTTCTTGGTTTGTCCCCTTCAATTTCAAAATTTGTCATTGATAAGGGTGAGGACCCATCCCATTACTGTGTCTGGGCCCTTACCCTTATCAATAGGCAACCCCTTGGGTTTTGCTCAATATATGCTCCTAATAATCCAAGAGAAAGAGTTGCTCTTTGGGACTAGATGTCCAAAAACCTTCCTATTGCTGATTGGGTGTTGGGAGGAGATTTTAACATGGTAGAACATCATGAGGATCGTAGCTAGTCTAGTCATCTCAAGCTCAGTCAAGAAGAATTTGAAAAATGAATCTTTTGTAGAAATGTGCTTGGAGTAGTTGATCCTATCCATAACAAATTCTCTTGTCATGCCAAGAATTGGTTCACCTGTTCTAATTGCAGACCAAGTAATGAGAGGAAGTTGAGCAGATTGGATCAATTTTACTTATCTCATTTTTTGTTGTTGGAGAAGATGTCACAAGATTTTTGGGTGCTAGTGGACTATTCTACAACCTTATCTGATCATTTTCCAATTATTTGTTCTATTTCTTCTCTTGAGAGTACAAATACTGAGTCTTCTCATCTCCCTTTCAAGCTGAATATTTCTCATCTTAAAAATAAAGTGTGTGTTTCAGCCTTAGTTGGGATTTGGAACTCTATTCCCAAACCTCATGAAGGAGAATCATGGGTGAGTTGGTGGATTTCTGCTATAGAGCAACGTGTTGAGTTTCTTCGTTCATTTGGAAGAAGAATAGCTTGGAAACGTAAACGTTGTGAGAAATATCTTCAAGGATAGTTAGAGCTTGCTAGAACTAAGCTTAATCTTCATCCACATGATGAATTACTTCAAAAACATATTGCTGTTATAGAAGCTCAGCTGCAAAAACTTGACCATTATAGAGGCCAGGGTGCCAAAATTAGAGCCAAAATTCAATGGATCAAGGAAGGGAACAAGGGGTCCAAGTATTTCTTCAATTATCTTAACTATAAACATAAAAATGAGAAAATTGAAGCTATTAAGGATGAAACTGGTTATCATACTTCCCAGGCTGAAATCATTAATTTATTTCATAATTTTTATGAAAGGCTGTTTAGAGAAGACACTAAATGGACTGATATTCAACATACTTTGGAGGACAACGTGCAAGAATTTATTCCAAATATGATTGACCCTGGTTATAACAAATTTTTAGATCGATTACTCTCCTTGGAAGAAATTGAACATGCTTTGTTTTCCATGAAACCATATAAAAGTCCTGGCTTTGATGGTCTTCCTGCTGAATTTTACCAAACTATGTGGGAGCATATTAAGGATGATTTTTATATGTTATATTTGGAAGCCTTTAACAATGGGTCCTTAGGTCCTATTATTAACAAAGGAATTATTAAACTTATTCCTAAGGGTAAGAATGAGGATAGTATTTCTGGTTGGCATCCTATCACACTTCTAAACACTTCGTATAAAATTATTGCAAAGGCTTTAGCTATCAGAATTAAACCCATTGTGCAAATGATTGTGAGGGCTGAACAAATAGGGTTTTTAAAAGGGAGATATATTCTTGATAACCTTATCCTGGCTTGGGAGACTACAGAATGGGCACAACAATCAGGACAAAATGCTTTGATAGTCAAGTTGGATTTTGACAAAGCTTACGATAGAATCCGTTGGAGCTTTATCCTTAAAATGCTTCAATGGTTGGGCTTTGGTCCTAAAATTCTAAAGCATGTTCAAATGCTGTTCCAAGATGCTAATTCTCATTTGATTATTAATAAGAATATGTCAGAATCCTTTGTTTTACAACGTTCCATAAGGCAGGGATGCCCCCTTTCTCCCTTTTTGTATGTTCTTACAGCTGATGCCTTGGGTTATTTTCTGCACAAAGCTCATCAAATGAAGCTCATCAAAGGGATTTCTATCCCTCAAGATAAGGTGGTCATTAATTCCCATTTTGCAGATGACAGTATGTTATTCTTGCATAATTATGAAGAAGAGGTGAATAATGCCTTGGCAATGATTCAACTGTACTATGAGGTATCTGGTTCTCTAATTGCTCATAATAAAACTGAATTTTTAATGACTCAGCCCTATTCTAATTCTCAATGGATACCAAAAGAATGGAGGCAAATTAGACATGGTGAGATAACTAGATATTTGGGTATTCCCTTTGGTTTGGGAGTTTCTCTTTCTGAAATGTGGACTTGGTTTTTAAATAGAATTAAGCATAAGCTGTTCTCTTTTGGCAATAAATTTCTATCTTTGGCTGGCAAGATTCAAGTGGCAAATAAAATTCTCATTGCTTCCCATGTGTACTATTCTTCTTGTTGGATGCCTTCCAAGCAAGGCTATGAGGAACTCAACAAAATAATTCAAAGATTCTTGTGGTCCAAATGGGATGGTAATGGTGGTTTTATAGCTTCTTCATGGTCTCACTGTATTCAGCCAAAGCATAAAGGTGGACTTGGACTTATCAATCCCCAAACCCAAGGGTTTTGCCTTGCTGCAAAATGGATTATAAGAGCTGCTAGTGGAGATGAACCTTGGAAGGTTTTAGTTCGTCAACGAATCATGGATGCTTCTATTAAGAAGAGGTGGCAAGGGGTTCGTTGGATTGATAAATTGCTGCTGCCCTCTTTCTTTAAAATCAAAGCTTCTTTCCCCCTTCAAGCAGTTTGGAAAGCATGGAAAAAAGTTAGCAAGTTTTTACATTGGTATGGCTCATCTTTGCAAACTGGGTTTAGCTTGTTTCGATGTCCATTTGGTGGAACAGATTAATCATGTATCATGATCAACCTTTAGCTTTATGTTTCCCAAGACACACTTACTATTTGTTTAAAAAGGGAGTTAGACAATTTAAAGATCTTTGGGATTTTGACCTTTTTGATTGGGCTCCTTGGTATAAAATTAAGGAGCAGTAGGGGCTGAGTTCTGGTTATGAATAGTTCATCATTTTTATTAAATCTCTTGTGCCAGTGGATTTGACTATGAAGTTTTGTACTTCAAGGGATTGCTACTTTTTTCGAGATTGGAAATGGTTATCTTATCGTCATTTCAATAACTTTCCTTTGAAACAGATATATTTGAAGCTTTTGCCTAGTTGCAATATTGCTTCTCGCTTGAACCAGAAGTGGAAATGCAGATTTAGCATCAAATTTTGGTGCAAATTAAGTGCTCAGATATGGCGTTCTAAAGCTGATTTTGATGCACAGGTGTTGGTTTGGAAAATTTTGCACTGCAAGCTACCTGTGGGGGATAGATTGAAGTGCATTATGGTTCAACCAACAAGTTGTCCTTTTTGCAAGGGTGTGGAAACTTTGAAGCACATTTTTTGGGACTGCACTTATGTTAAAAGGCTTTGGTTTTCTATTTTTAGAGATTTTTCTACTATTTTTAATCATGATTTGTCTTGGAAAGAGGCTATTTTCGGCTTTGGCATGCAAAAAGATGTGATTGCTGATTCTATTCGACATGTTTTGAAAAACATATGGAAGATTAGGTGTGCTGCAATGTTTTCTAGCAACTCTTATCAGATTGTTGGGGCTTTAAGGCTTTACTCTGACATATATCTACAGGTGATTGTTCTTTTGTCGCATATTCGGGTTATACATAAGACGAATGAGCAGGCTAAACAAAGACTACTACAAATTAAAGAACAGATCACGAAGTTTCAACTAGTCAATAAGATTGAGCATTGTAATATTATACAACTTTTGTAATCCGTCTTCTTATGGCTATTTCTTTTGGCTGATGCCTTGTTCAGCCTCTGATATTGTCATTCGATTTATGTATCTCTGGTTTTGTCTAGCTTCTTTTGGTTATATTATTTTTCAGCTACTGCTGGTAGCTTTCTTCTTGTAATTCTTTCTACTTTGTTCAATATAAAAAAAAGAATTGATGGGTGGGGGAAAAGGATTTTTGAAAATTTCCACCTATCCAGTGGATTTATCGAGAAACTTTAGTGTAATACCTTGATTTATTTTGGGGAATTCGGTAAAAAACATGATATAGAGAATTTCAACGAAATTTTTCACATTGGTTAAAAAAAATTACTCTGCATTGTGTTGGGGTGAAAGTGAAAAGAATATCATAGTTGGGGAAAATTTTGGAGAAGGAACAGTGCTTGCCAATTCCGTTGTCAAATGAAGATCTCCAGGTTGGAATTTATTTCTCTTGAAAGCCCTTTATTGTGAAGTTTATGTTTAATAATTGCTGGCTATTTAAAATTTGTTATAGTCTTGTTGCTTAATGGATTTTCTTTTGGCTATGTCGACCATTTAATGGTTACGGTTGTTTGAGTATTCAATATTCCTTCTAGAATTTATTGTTACTGCCTTCATGGTATTCACTTAGAATTTTGGTAGTTATACACCTCCAAATTTATGTTGTCGTGAGTATTATGTGGATCGACCCCTTGAAAGAGTAAATTTTTGTGTATGAGTTTGCATATAGGTGGGTGAATAACTCCCTTAGAGGCCACTTCCTTCATCAGGATTTATTGCTGCTTAATAAACTTTGCATTGGTTATAAGTGAGGCCAATTTTTTTCCCCCGCTGAGATTGCCTCTCTACCATGCATGCGATTTGGTGAGTTGGAGGTGCCTCTTGTTTGATTGATAGTTGATGTAGATTGTGGTGTAGGCTTTCAACTTGAGTATCATGTTTTCCCTTATGGTTTTGTTTTGTTGGGTATCAAACTCTTGATCATGTAATTATGTTTCCTTTGATAACATGATGCCTAAATTTTGATGTTGCCTCCTATATCATAATCGTTGGAAATTTTAGTTGGAGAGTCATTTTGTTTCCAACATAATATGGCTGTATGTACCTGGTGGAAACGTGGTATCCCTTGATTTCATGCGGTTGTTCAATGTAGCTGCTTGAAGTTTTCCATTTTCAGACTTTATTATTCATATATCAACAAATATTCATGTTTCATTTACTGATCCATTGAGTTGTAATACTCAGACTCACTTAAAGCCTATGCATCCCCTTAAGCCGCGACCTGCCTTGACTGTGATGATTTTATTTTTATACATATATAGATTTATATGCACATGTGTGCTAGCTTTTATGCTGTGTTTCTTTAAAATTTTAATATGTTGTATTAAAATCTATAGATTAAGTACACTTAGTTTTATACAATAGTTGTTTAAAGTAAATATAATTATATATATGTATATGTATAGATGTGTATAATTATATATTTATATATTTATTTGTTTTTATTTACGAACTAATTTGTTAATCACGATTGGGGAATTGTTTTTAGAAAAGTGGTATTTAAATTGATGAATTTCCAATTGGTTGTGAGTTTGAGTTTAATGAACAAAATAGGGATATTTCAATTGCAAACTGTTGTGTATTAGTGAGAATGGTAGAATTATCGGATTGATTTAATGATATTTTGTTAGGAGAAATTTGTTATATAATAGAATGATGGTATTAAGGAATAATAAATTTAGAGAAAATTGGTTTGAACAAAATGTATAGATGGGTGTTCATTGTTATTCTTAATTATATATATATATATTTGAGTAAACAAATGTATATGCTAAGAATCATAAATTAAGAGAAATCTATTGGTTTAAGTACTAGAAGATTTCATAGTTCTTTATTTATTTAAATGATTTCAATATGGATGTGTAAGTAAAGTAAAATTTTTGTTTCTTGATTATTTAATAATCTTAAAAGTTATTAGGTGAGATTTGATTGTTATTACATTCAAGTGAGTGGAAATGTAATTTTCCTTGAATTTGTTTAGATAGCTATGTGAATTATTCTAAATGCTCATTGAAATTAATACCTTAAGATGGATGTTTTAGTTCATGTTGATTTCATTTTCCTCTTATAATATTTTGCTAGTTTAAGTGATGTAATGTATAGTCATATTGGGAACTCGTAGCTTTAAGTTACTTTCCTCAAGGGGTTATGGGTAATTGTTCTATAAACTTCCAGGGGCAATGGGAAAACTGTTTATGTGGATTTTCATGTTTGATCTTTATGAGTCATTAACTGAATTTTTGGTTTCAACTCTTGTGGGTGTTACCTTGTTTCGTTGTTTTTGCCTCTTGTTATGGCTGTTTGGCAAGATGGTCCATGCCTTGGATTTGCACTCGAACTCATGATTTTTGGTGTTTTGTGTTTTGGTACACCCTTGGTGTTGTGAGATTTGTTTCAGGGATATTAGGGAGAGTGGCTCTTGATGGGGGCTGATGCACAAAGGGGAAGCTTGGATAACCTATGGAAGAGTTGGTTAAACAAGTGAAAACCTAATAAAATAAATTAGTGGGTATGGGTAGGAACACATTAATTAAAGATAATATGATACCTCATCCATGCCATTTGTGCTTTCATCGACAAAGGGTGGGTTGAGAAGGCCATGGTCAACAAGATCGCTACCTCATCCTCATGAGAGGCTAGTAGTCCCGCATGTGTCACCCTATGGGGCCGACGCCTAGTGATAGGTAGCCAAGATAACCATAGATGGGGGTTGGTGCCTGTTAAAAGGAATTCAGGATAACCCATGATAGGATCGTGTGATGACACTCTCCCATAGTATCCCTTTCCTTTCCCTTTGTATACCTCTGGAAGTAGTCACCTTGTAAGTAGTCATTGAGATTGTTGTTTGTTATGTGTTGGTTGCTCTTTTGTGGTTTTTTCTTGTGGTCGTTCTACTCGTATGTCTTGGTCATGGGTCTTTCTTGTCAAATCCTAGCACAGGGGGTGGGCCATCAGGCCCACTTGGTCAGGTGGAACGCGCTATGCACCCCATTGGGTTCCAAGTCAGTGTTTGTGAAGCGTGGAGTTCATGTTATTGTAGATGATCTAGAGCTTCACCACAGTTCATTTGTACCATGTTCATGTTGGAGTTATGGATAGACACTGAGAGGGGGGGTGAATCAGTGTCAACACTTTTGTTTCAACTTCGACCAAGATTTTACATTCTAATTTCCTTTTCTTTCAACAATAGAGTAGAGTAATCACTTTTGAAAGCACAAAGATATGACAACATTAACTCAGTCTATTTGACAACTTATGAAAATATGATTTGAGTGGGATATCTTGCATTTCCCGAAACATAGCTTAGATTTGATCTCAATATTACTCTGATTAATGCATTCATGAGTTGAATGTAATCATTCATAAACAGAATTGAGATTAGTAATAAACCCAATAGTGAACTAAAACTACAACAACACAGAAAAACAAAGAGCACAAAGAAGAACAATGAGACAAAAGATTTGCCGAGTGGAAAACCCTCCTAGGGGTAGAAAAACCACTCCTAAACTGCCTTACTGGCTTAATCTTCAAAAGCCACTTTTAACAATGCCCTATAGGCTAAATTTCTAAGCACCAACTCAAGGAGCACCAACCCCTCATTTAGAGACACCAATCTCAAGGAGCACCAACCCCTTACTCAGATTTCAGAATTACAATCATAATATATCAGAGGATCACTCTATTTACAGTTAAGTTCATAACTCTCTGCTACTAATACTCTAGGAATCCAACTCTTGAATTACAGAGTTTTCCAATACATCACTTGATACGGCCAAAATAACTATCTCTCAGAATTCCAGGCCAGCAGCACCTACACAGTTTTCAACACTGGTTTTTATATACATTTCAAGTATGTCTGTTATCAAGAAATCTTCAACAAGCATTTTTCACAAGATTCTGAAACTATCTTGCTATTATTAGAATATGAAGCTGATTCATAATGATCTGTAGATGATGGTAAAAAATCAGAGAAACGCCTATCCATAGAGCTTTTAATTTATGCGCTAAAACAGGAGATTTCAAATTGTAACTGAAAGATTTTCATCAAAGTCATGACAACCCACAAACAAAAAAATCATATCTTCTGAAATCTTAGAGAATATTTTCTAGAGAATCGATACCAACCAAAGATTTCGCCATGCAACTAAACTTAGAAAATCACATGTCGGCCACAGAGACAGAGTTTTTAAACGTTCGTTGAGACATTCAAACAAGTATGCCGAAGGCAACTTTAATGTTAAACATACTTTGGTTTCTTCTGTTTTTCCGTGACCCTTTGTTATCAGGAAGACCCAATAGAGAATTCACTTTGTTTTGCCGAAAGCCCCGAGCTCACAATAGATCACCAAGACATTAATGATCTCACACTGATAAAAACCTTTTTCCTTATGTGCATCACTATAACATTATGATATCGGGGAGACCTCCTGTAGAGCACACCATGTCTTTCTAAAAGTCTTCAACCACTTGTGTGTCATTGTGACATTATACATTTGGGGAGACATTATACAACCAACATTGAGTTTCACCGATGGGCTTGTTCACTGAGACATCAACAAGTCTCTCACCGAGATCTCCTTTAGTTTCATTCACTATCGCTGTGACCAAATGATATCAGAGAGACCTCTTGTAGACTTCATAATGTTTTTCCGAGAGTCACTTTGATACACATTGTCGTTGTGACAATTCAAAACCTATTCCGAAGTCCTTTGTCATTTCCAAGTTGCCAAGACAATACATAGTCGAGGAGACACTATATAGACTGCCCCTTGTTTTGCCGAAACATCCTGAGCTCATCCTGGATCGCCAAGATAGTATCAATCTCACACCGATGAGCCTTTGATAGAAATCCCTTGTGTGATGTCACTATAACAAAAAGTTTCTCTCCGATGCACCCTTCTAACTTATGAGGGTCGCTATAACATACCAATATCGAGGAGACCTTATATAGAATACCTTGTGTCATACCGAAACAATCTTCATTTACTCGGAGTCGCTGAGATAGGATAGATCCTATGCTGATAGAGTTATTTTGTGTTCCATCGGTGAGACCAGAGGTCACTCGCCGAGACCTCTCACCGAAAACCCTAGCTCTTACCAAAGAGACTACCTTTATGTTTTCCATCAGTGTAACAAATCGAATTCGCCAAGACCTTTCTTTGATGCACAAACTCTTACCGAGATGCATACCTTTACGTTGTCAGTTGGCAAGACAAGAAAACCTTGCCAAGACATTATATCGATAGCCATTAGTTTTACCGATAAGTCTCCATATGCATACGGTCGGTGAGACACACTTGAATTCGCTGAGATACTAGACCGAATACTCCAAGTCTGGCCGAAGTGAAAATTTTATTGTGCCCATTGGTGAGACCAAAAAAGTTCGCTAAGAACATATGACGATGCCACAAATCTCGCCGATAGACTTCCACATGCACTAGTCGGGGAGACAATATGATTTCGCTATGACCTCATCCCGATGGCCAAACTCATGCTAATATGCTTATTCTGAAGCGGGTCAGTGTGACATTGCATGTTCCATGAAACATTACACGGAAGATGATTTCCTTTTCTGATATGCTCATTCTGAAGCGGGTCAGGTAGACATAATGAAATTGATAAGACCTTATCTTGACGGTATTACATATGCCGATAGAGAACACTTTTCTGTCGCCGAAACCAAAGACAAGTCTTGCCGAAATAAGCTTTCTTGTGCCGGTCGCCAAGACAACATGAATGCCATGTTGAAAGCAGCCTGTATGTTAAATTCAATCGACATGACATTAGAAATGTCTTGCTGATAGGCAACACAAACATTTTAAAGTGGATCGGGGAGACCCTGCCATACTCATGCCGATGTGTAAGCCTGATATGAAAAGAGAACCATCCTGACAAAGAAACCATCTTTCAAACTCTTTCAGTCAAAGATGTAGCATTCATAACTTGAACCAGCAACGACACGAAGCTCAAACTGATAAGTACCATAAGATATTAAAATTATGAATGTAGACTGTCCACTTAATGCCAAGACAAGTAAACCATATAGACAAAACTGTACCAAGATAAAGCATGAGAAACCAATCTAAAACAGTCAACAAGTAGAATAAACTGATAGGGATTTTGTCATCATTTACAAACCATATGATCACAACTGAGATGCAACAAACTCCCCCTTTGTCCTTGATGGAAAAACACAAATGACTCTCCCCCTTTTTGCCTCAATGATAAAGGATAGAGGAGAAGAATGTGTAATGCTAGAAAACACAACTGAGAAGCCAACCAAATATCATAAGAACCGGCTGCAAATAGAGCAATAGTGCAACAAATATATTGAATAACTTCACATCACCAATACAAGATAGAGCATCATATTGTAACAACACAACTTCACTCACTTCAAATGCACATAAATTATCAGAGAAATCAGCAGTAACAACCCGTGCAATAACTCCCACTTCAAAATTAGAAAGTTAATAACATCATGCAGATAATCTATCTTCAAGGAATCACACCAAAGCTCTCTCCTTTTGTTTCTATCAAAACATGAATTCAACCAGCTTTCATATATATAACTTGCACTCACTTTCACACACAACACTCAATTTCAAAGTTCAAAAATAATTCCCAGCCATACACGATGAGGTTAATACTACCAGTCACCTTCCTTCATCGAAACACAAATAACAGAGCATATCCCATGAACATACACAGTTCTCAAGACTGCTGTAGCAACCTACTTAGATCACTGTACCATACTCAGAAGACCAAAACACTCAATTCCTTCATGACAACTTCCAAAAGACATTGTAACTATCTTCATTCAGCACACAATCTTAACTCAGCTTCTTCATGCAATACCGAATAATATCATCACAAAAATAACTCATAACATCTGATACTCAAGAAATATTGAGGAACTCATCTATATGTCTCCACACCGCTCAAAGATGTCATAAGGACATACCATTATTTCCAAAACCCAAACATCCAAAAGTTCATTTAAGAACAAAGTGCACTGTCATTCCAAAAACTTCTGAAAACTGTCAACCACTAGACCAAGCAAAAACATTCCTTAACATCTTATACCACCAAAAGAAAATGCAAGATGTCATACCTCATTCTAGACTCCATAGGGGTAAAATATATTACCATAATAGACTCCCCCTGAGTCTTTGCTTCTTCTCAAGACCTGGAAGGCAACACTTGTGCAAGGAGTGCACAAGGAGTTTTCTCAGACACACCTTTATTGCTCTTCTTGTCATCTTGATTGCTCTTTCTTCTCCACTCCAATGAAGCCTTTTTCACTTGTTTGCTTAAAGTACTTGTCTTTCTATTGAATCTGCATTGCTGTACTTTATGCCCAATGCTATTACATTTGAAACAAATGACTTTGTGATTGTTCTGAGAAATAGAAGACTTCCTACAGACATTTCCAGCATTGTTCCCTACATTCTTATCACTTGTATTTATTCTACAGTCTCTTCTCAAGTGACCAAAATTGTTATAGTTGTAACACACCACATCCTCATTTCTAGGGACATTAGAATGATTCTTATTTGACCATCTTATGTAATCAATTGCCTTATGACCATAGTCATTACAAACATAAAAATATCCTTGGAAAGAATGATTATACCTGAATGAATGATCATGCCAAGGATGTGAAGATCTGAAGACATTTTTCCTTTCTCTATGAATACCTTTAGATTGTCTTCTAGTGTTAATGTTATCCTTTGATGCAGCAATACTGTAACCAAGATCAACCTTCATTCTTGGTGTTTGCTTGGCTGTAAACTTCTTTCCATCTGAAGTACTTAACACTGTTTCATGTTTAGATTTGTCTGCAGAGCTTTGTCCAACCTCATATCCCACTCCTGTAGGATCTTTAGAATGCTTTTTCCTGCTCAACATCTCATTCAATATATTAGTACTATGATCAAATTTTTGAATTTTACCAGATTGAGCATTGATACTTTCAAGCTCTTTTCTTAAAGAAACTACTTCTTCTTCAAGTTTTAGACAAACAATCTTTTAAATCTCCAAATCAGAACTCACAACATCTACAATCCTCTTATATTCTTCAATTTCAATTTTCTAACTAATAATCATATCATTCTTAAGAGTTAGTTCTTTTAACAAGGAATCATTATCTGAACATTTCTTTAAAGAGTCAATCTCATTTTCTAGTTTATTACACAACTCATCCTTGTCTTTTAACTTGACTTCCAAACTCTCTTTTTGCTGAAGCTGTCTTGTTAAAAACTGGTTTTCTTTTCTAAGCTACTTAATAGTATCTAAGGCACATAGGGGTTCACCTTCCAAATCAACCTCACTTTCTGGTTCATCATATTCTTGTTCAGAGTTAACTTCACCTAAAGATTGATCTACTTTTACACAAGTTTCTTGATCATTTAAATATTCATTAATGATCTCCTTGTACTTCTTTTCATAACTATGAAGGTTTACACCTCTTCACTCTCAGATGTTTCACAACTTATTTCAGTATCCAAAGATATCTCTTCTTGTAATTCACTATTCTGATTCATTTCAGTTAACTTGTCCCAAACTTCCTTAGCACTGTTGTAATGAATGAATTTTGTAATGAGTTTATTTGGAAAGTTATTAAGAATAGCATTTATAGCTCTAGTATTGGATTCAAGTGATTTCTTCTACTCAAGAGTGGAAGGAGATGTTGTAGATGTAGTACAACCCTTTTCTATTGCTGCCCACACTTCAGATCCTAAAGAAAGTAAGTATGTTTCCATATAATAAAGTTTGTTTCTTCGAACTGAGGATATCCAGATCTAGGATACTCTACCATTTCAGAGCTGTTTATGAACTCTTCCTTGTTATTCCTTATACTAGATTTAGGTTGAACATGATGAATAACATTTTGCTGAGAACATATTTTTCCCTTATTCCTTTTGTTCTTTCCCATATTAACCAAAGTACTCCAAGAAACCAGGAACAATCCTAGGTGGTTTAGACCTAACAGAGGACCCTAGGCTTTGATACCAATTGTTGGAGTTATGGACAAACACTGAGAGGGGGGGTGAATCAGTGTCAACACTTTTTTTTCAACTTCGACCAAGATTTTACATTCTGATTTCCTTTTCTTTCAACAATAGAGTAGAGTAATCACTTTTGAAAGCACAAAGATATGACAACATTAACTCTGTCTATTTGACAACTTATGAAAATATGATTTGAGTGAGATATCTTGCATTTCCCAAAACATAGCTCAGATTTGATCTCAATATTACTCTGATTAATGCATTCATGAGTTGAATGTAATCATTCATAAACAAAATTGAGAATAGTAATAAACCCAACAGTGAACTAAAACTACAACAACACAAAAAAACAAAGAGCACACAGAAGAACAATGAGACAAAAGATTTGCCGAGTGGAAAACCCTCCTGGGGGTAGAAAAACCACTCCTAAACTGCCTTACTGGCTTAATCTTCAAAAACCACTTTTAACAATGCCTTAAAGGCTAAATTTCTGAGCACCAACTCAAGGAGCACCAACCCCTCATTTAGAGACACCAATGTCAAGGAGCACCAACCCCTTACTTAGATTTCATAATTACAATCATAATATATCAAAGGATCACTCTGTTTACAGTTAAGTTCATAACTCTCTGCTACTAATACTCTAGGAATCCAACTCTTGAATTATAGAGTTTTCCAATACATCACTTGATACGGCCAAAATAACTATCTCTCAGAATTCTAGGCCAACAACACCTACACAGTTTTCAACACTGGTTTTTATATACATTTCAAGTATGTCTGTTATCAAGAAATCTTCAACAAGCATTTTTCACAAGATTCTGAAACTCTCTTGCTATTATTAGAATATGAAGCTGATTCATAATGATTTGTAGATGATGGTAAAAAATTAAAGAAACACCTATCCATAGAGCTTTTAATTTCTGTGCTGAAACAGGAGATTTCAAATTGTAACTGAAAGATTTTCATCAAAGTCATGACAACCCACAAACAGAAAATCATATCTTCTGAAATCTCAGAAAATATTTTCCAGAGAATCGATACCAACCAAAGATGTCGCCATGCAACCAAAAATTAGAAAATCACATGTCGGCCACAGAGACAAAGTTTTTAAACGTTCGTTAAGACATCCAGACAAGTATGCCGAAGGCAACTTTAATGTTAAACATACTTTGGTTTCTTCTGTTTCGCCATGACCCTTCGTTATCAGGTAGACCCAATAGAGAATTCACTTTGTTTTGCTGAAAGCCCCGAGCTCACAATAGATCGCCAAGACATTAATGATCTCACACCGATAAAAACCTTTTTCTTTATGTGCATCGGTATAACATTATGATATCGGGGAGACCTCCTGTAGAGCACACCATGTCTTTCCGAAAGTCTTCAACCACTTGTGTGTCGCTATGACATTATATAGTCGGGGAGACATTATACAACCAACATTGAGTTTCACCGATGGGCTTGTTCACTGAGACATCAACAAGTCTCTCACCGAGATCTCCTTTAGTTTCATTCACTATCGCTATGACCAAATGATATCGGAGATACCTCTTGTAGACTTCATAATGTTTTTTCGAGAGTCACTTTGATACACATTGTCGTCGTGACAATTCAAAACCTATGTCGAAGTCCTTTGTCATTTCCAAGTTGCCAAGACAATACATAGTCGAGGAGACACTATATAGACTGCCCCTTGTTTTGCCGAAACATCCCGAGCTCATCCTGGATCGCCAAGATAGTATCAATCTCACACCGATGAGCCTTTGATAGAAATCCCTTGTGTGATGTCGCTTTAACAAAAAGTTTCTCTTGCCGATGCACCCTTCTAACTTATGAGGGTCGCTATAACATACCAATATCGGGGAGACCTTATATAGAATACCTTGTGTCATACTGAAACAATCTTCATTTACTCGGAGTCGCTGAGATAGGATAGATCCTATGCCGACAGAGTTCTTTTGTGTTCCATCGGCGAGATTAGAGGTCACTCACCGAAAACCCTAGCTCTTACCAAAGAGACTACCTTTATGTTTTCAGTCGGTGTAACAAATCGAATTCACCAAGACCTTTCTTTGATGCACAAACTCTTACCGAGATGCATACCTTTACATTGTCAGTCGGCAAGACAAGAAAACCTCACCAAGACATTATATCGATAGCCATTAGTTTTACCGATAAGTCTCCATATGCATACGATCGACAGTGAGACACACTTGAATTCGCTGAGATACTAAACCGAATACTCCAAGTCTGGCCGAAGTGAAACTTTTATTGCGCTCATCGGTGAGACCAAAAAAGTTCGCTAAGACCATATGACGATGCCAAAACTCTCGCCAATAGACTTCCACATGTACTAGTCAGGGAGACAATATGATTTCGCTATGACCTCATCTCGTCGGCCAAACTCATGCCGATATGCTTATTCTGAAGCGGGTCAGTGTGACATTGCATGTTCGATGAAATATTACACCGAAGATGATTTCCTTTGCCGAGATGCTCATTCTGAAGCGGGTCGGGGAGACATAATGAAATCGATAAGACCTTATCCCGACGGTATTACATATGTCGATAGAGAATACTTTTCTATCACTGAAACCAAAGACAAGTCTTGCCGAAATAAGCTTTCTTGTGCCGGTTGCCAAGACAATGGGAATGTCACGCCGAAAGTAGCCTGTATGTTAAATTCAATCGACATGACATTAGAAATGTCTTTCCGATAGGCAACACAAACATTTTAAAGTGGATCGGGGAGACCCTGCCATACTCATGCCGATGTGTAAACCTGATATGCAAAGAGAACCATCCTGACAAAGAAACCATCTTTCAAACTCTGTCAGTCAAAGATGTAGCATTCATAACTTGAACCAAAAATGAAATGAAGCTCAAACTGATTAGTACCATAAGATATTAAAATTCTGAATGTAGACTGTCCACTTAATGCCAAGACAAGTAAACCATATAGACAAAAATGTACCAAGATAAAGCATGAGAAACCAATCTGAAACAGTCAACAAGTAGAGTCAACTGATAGGGATTTTGTCATCAAAGACAAACCATATGATCACAACTGAGATCCAATAGTTCATTTGTGTAACATTGTTGTTATTGATGTATCATCTCCTCTTTGTACCGGGAAGCACTGATGTGCATATGTAATCCTGAAATGATGTAACTTCATAGTGATGTATATGTATGTTCTAAGTTGATCAATGTAATGAATGGATATTATTGATTTTATCATGTGTTTCATATATATATGATTCTCTTTATTGTATTATGATGAATGTCTACACATGGTTCACTTATCCTTTATCATGGTTTATAATGTAATCTTGGAATTTGTTCGTTATCGTTATGGTATTAGTTTAGGTTTTCGTAATGCCGTATCGTGTACCCCAGAGGATGTAGTTGATATTTTAAATGTATAATTTCCTTTCATGTAATGTATGTTCACATTCATCTTATGTAATGTTCTTCTTTCAAAAAAAAATTGTGCAGTAATTTGTTAGTTTTAGATGTCCTTTGGGGTTCGCACGACGAGGCGTTACAACTTGGTATCAGAGCCAAGGTTTACAACTCTGGATACTCTAGGTTAGTTGTGCCCATTAGGTTAACCTTTGTGCTTAACTCTTGATCTCACATGTTCCCCCTTTAATGTTGCACACGAGCATGCCTTGAGGTAGAGGTCATGGTTGTGGAAGAGGCCGAGGTGGTGGTTGCAGAACCAACCACTAATGTTCATCTTCTCTGGGCTCCCATGATTCAGAACGTGAGGAATGCCAGAGTTCTCAAAATAATCTAGGAGGCGGGGAACAAAACCCGAAGTAGCCGGGTCTGGAAGGAGGGTAGTTGTGACACCTTCTTGAGGAGATCCTTGGCCGTTTAGACCCTAGACCGAAGGAGGAGAAATGGGTAGAGATAGAGAGGTCACCGAGGTGGAAAGAATTAACAATAGAGCATGATGCAGTAGTGGCAGGTTACATGAGAGACCTGTTAAGAGCTCAACCACCCACATTCGATGGCACTGGTGGAGGAATGGAGGGAAAAACATGGCTGATTGATATAGACCAGTTCTTTTCTATGCACCCATATGGCAGCAATACTAAGGCTAGGTGCACCATCATGCACCTTAGAGGATTTGCATCCACTTGGTGGCGTTTAGAAGAGTAGAAATTGCACCTGGACATCAATGTTGTGACCTGGGAGCTATTTTTGGAGAGATTCAGGGCCCGTTTTCTTTCAGATCATTGGATATAGCTTCGAGCATATGAATTCCATGAATTGAGACAAATAGAAATGTCTGTTGAGTAGTACGAGTGCCGATTCTATGAGCTAAAACAATATGCAGGAATCGATAATGATGAGGCCATGCTAGTACAACACTTTGTTAGGGGCTTGAATGCCCGAATCAATGGTGGAGCCTGGGTCTTCCAACCGAAGAAGATGGAGGTAGCTATAAAAAAGGCTCGTCTTGTGGAGGAAAATTTGGCCATGGCTTGGGGAGGTCACACAGGAGTGCAGATAGGAAGTACACCTACATCTGGTTTTGGTTCTCGAGGTGGAAAACCTCAAGCTACAGGATCTTCCAAGAGTCATCATGCACCCTCTAAGGGCAGACAACAATAGAATCACAGCCTAAGCACAAAAAATCTCAATCTCAGCAGGGTGGCAGGTCTCAGGGGTGATCCCATAATAGTGGTTTACAATTTTTGGCTAAACTAGACACTGAAATTATTATTTTTAACTAAATCTTCACATTCGGGCACCTATAGCGGCTAAACTGTGAGGAATTTGAAGATGGTGCAAACTAGAGTCTCATCAAATTTTGTTTGTAGATTATAAAAATATTTTTTCAAAATTTTGGAATCAAATTGCACTTATTTTTCCATCTCGAAAATAGATTTTTAAACAACATTTTTAAAAAGTGGCCTTAATCGTATAATGCATAACTTTTTTCCATGAAGGATAAAATTCTAATTCTTTCAAATTTATATTTTTAACTTTGATATCTAGTGCTTCCACTTAGTTAGATAGTTTTTATTGAATATTTTTCCTTAATCAAGTTTCAAAGTCAAACAATTACAATTCGCATTAATAACGTATAGCGTAACTTTTTGTATATGTCAAAATTTAATTTAATTTTTTGTTGGATCAAGGACTTCAATATCTGATGCACTCATATTTTTTTTATTTTTTTATAATCTTCTATTTTTCCACATGTGAAGAACGAAGAAATTCATTTTCGATGAAAAACCTATGTTTAATAAAACTTAAAAAATAAATACATAACAAAACCAAAACATATTAAAATTGTATTCATTGGATAGCTTGTTATGAGGAATACCATAATCATTTGATTCCCCAAAATCTAAATCAAAAGTGATTTTTTATCAGCATTTTGATAGGTGTAAAGGAGACGCATTTATAGGTATGGTTTAAAACTAGCGAGGTTCTATCCAAGGGGGTTTGATCTAAGGTGATTTTATCAAACCCTCTTCAATTGGAATCCTTAAAATGGAACTTTTTAAGGCTTAAATCATTATATTTTCTAAAAATATGTGATTTCAGCTAAAATTCGTTCCTCTCAGGAATTGTAAACCACTATTATGACAGCACCCTCAGACTAGAAGGAATCGGAGTTGGCACTAATCTCGACAGGACCATTTTGAGCAGCCTGCATAGAGTTCATAGTCGACACCCAGTCAGGGTAGCTTTTAGCAATCTAATGCACTGTTGGGTAGCAGAGGTTTTGGTTGAGGTACAGGTTGCTTCTCTTACAGTCAATAGGGACACATTGCTAGACAATGTCCATAGAAGAAGACTACATGTTTTAGTCAGAGGCCAGCCGCTTCTGAGCCAACGATGGGTGATGTAGAAAGATCTCATCAAGTTTTTGCCACGGTTGACAACCATCAGGCTGATCATCAGGGCACCATGATTGAGTCATCAGGTGTGTTACAAAGCACTAGTATTTCTATTCTCTTTGATTTCGGTGCATTAGATTCATTTATTTCTCCTTCAGTAGTAGAGTGTTGTAGAAATTAGTGGTAGTAACGCAAGGAGTTAAGTGGCAGGTTGAATTGGTCTCCATGGAAAAGGTAGCAGTTGAATCACTTGTTTAGGGTTGTGGTTTGAAAATTGGGTCGTTAGTGACTTCGGTGGACCTTCGGATCCTACCTCTTGGTTCCTATGATGTCGTTTTGGGTATGGATTGGATGAATGCTCATCGAGCTATAATAGATTTTTGCCACAAGGCTATGCGATGTGTAGATGATTTAGGTAATGAAGTCGAGATCATTGGCATACAGAGACCCATCTCATTACGGATGATTTTTGCTATGCAACTGAAGAGGTGTTTCCATCAGGGTTGTCAGATGTTTACTGTGTCATTCAATGACTTGGACTTGGGAGAAAGTCAAGAGGTGTCATTGGATGACTATCCTCTCCTTAAGGACTTTGCAGATGTTTTTTTGAGTGAAATTCTGGGGATGCCACCAAAGTGTGACATCGACTTCAGAATTGATCTTGTACTTAGAGCTGAACCTATATCATGGGCTCCATATCAGATGACAACATAAGAGCTTTAGGAGCTTCGTTTGCAGTTGGAGGAGCTATTAGCAAAAGGGTTCATTCATCCTAATGTTTCCCTGTGGGGAGAACTAGTGATATTTGTGACGAAGGACAACTCCCTCTATCTATGCATCGACTACAGATAGCTAAACAAAGTGACGGTGAAGAACCAATACCCTTTGCCAAGAATTGACTACCTATTTGATCAGATAAAGGGGGCTCAGGTATTCTCAAAGATTGATCTTAATTCTGGATACCATCAATTGTGGATAGCTGAAGCTCATATTCACAAAACCACATTTCACACTCGATACAGGCATTATGAATTCACTGTTATGTCATTCAGGTTGATAAATGCACCATCGGTTTTCATGAGCCTAATGAATGGAGTATTCCAAATCTATTTGGATAGATTTGTTCTAGTGCTCCTCGATGATATCTCTATTTACTCAAAATCTATGGAGGAGCATGAGGAACATCTGAGGCAGGTGTTGCAGTGCTTGAGAGGAAATTAGTTGTATGCTAATCTGGTGAAGTGTGAGTTCTATAAGACTGAAGTGAAATACTTGGGTCATGTCATCTCTGGTGAAGGTATTTCTGTGGATCCTTAAAAAATTCAAGCCATCATTGATTGGCCTGCACCCACAAGTGTCTCTAAGATTCATAGTTTTATGGGTTTAGCAGGTTACTATCGACAGTTCATGCAGGGATTTTCAAGGATTGCACACCCCATCACTACCCTCACTATCAACATCCTCATCAAAGAGAAATTGCTAATAATATGCACTAGCAATTTTCCTTTGATTATCTACATCCACTTCATAAGAGTCCATATCAAAAGAACACTCACTGTTAGCAATATCAAAATAACTCATAACCATAAGTACATTGATATCCTCCTCATTTTGCTTATCATAGTCTTCAGGCATATCCTCTTCCACTCAACCATCTGTGCAACTGCACATTGCTGAGGAGAATGTGGCATTTGAAAAACCATGCACCAAGGGGTGTCTTCAACATAAATTCTTGAATTCTTCTCCAAAGGGTCCGGAGAGACCTTATTCTGAATATTTCTTTGATCATTAGGAACATGCTTCCCATTATACCAATTGGTATTTTATGGGTGGTCTTGCAACCTAGGAGGTCTTTCATTCCTTTGATAATTTTTTGGTTGAGCCCTTTCTTGCTTTACAATTTTGTCACTTATAGTCTTCAAAAAATTATCAATCTTATCCTCAAAAGTGTTCCCCTTAGCTCCTGAACTCTTGTCCTTCTTCTTTTAATTTATGAGGAGTTTTGCATCATCTCTTCTACCAACTTTACCAGTTGCTCTACTAATATTTTTAATATGCTCCACCATCTTGAAGGCTTCCCTTAATGTTTGAGGATTCTTGTCTAGCAGTCGGTAACTCATTTTTGTATCAAAAGAATTATAGTAATTTACCAAGAACACATGGTCATTCAATTGTAAATGAGGAGGCAACCTCTTCCTAGTCTTTTGGAAGCTTGTATTGAACTTAGCAATAGATTCATTATAACCTTTAGGAATATTATTAAATTTATTCAACATAAAACTTGGATCAGTCTTGTCACCATACTACTCTCTAAGTATCCTTTTAAATTCCTCCGAAGAACCAATGCTCTCGGCAGAAAAACTTCTATACCACTCTTGAGCATCGTCAACAAGAGACTGCATAAACAAATTCATCATGACATCTTCTGCCTCTACCTCAAAATCATCCATAAGATTAGCAGATGCTTTGAGATGGTCTTCACCACTCAAGGCATTTTTACCCGAGAATATGACTAGAGTAGGTCTAAAATCTTAAGGAAATGGGTTAGGGTAGCTAGGTATTCCAGTGAAACACAATTGTTGGTATCTATCTACTTGGAGTGGTCTCCTAGTATGTTGATCCCTATGAACATCTCTTTTGTTGTTAGAGTGGCTGCTATCTTTACCCTTTCCACTTTCACCATCACCACCTCCTTTCTTGCTTCCTTCATCATCCTCAAAATAAGAATTATTATTATTTTTCTTTCCTCCACCTCCACCACCTTGATCTCCACCACCACCTCCAATAGGAATGTGTCCCTCTGGCTTCTTCTTTTGTGACTCACTATTAGTATGTCAAGAGCTTGAAGACTCTAGAGTGGGTGTGGAAATTTTAAGAAAAGAAATCTTCCTAGCCATCTCTACATTAGAAGCTATCATCTCAGCTTTTTTAAAAATTTCTTGCAACTTTCATTCTCCAATTGTAATTTCAATATCTCAGGATCTGGAGGTGCAGTAGATGGAGTTGGATTAATTTTGGCCTTGTACATGGGGGTTTCAACAGATGAGGTATTGGTAGTAGTATTGGTATTGAAGGTAGTTTTCTTAGGCCAATCCATGGGTTTTTTACCATGATCTACAAATGATGTCTTCTTAGCAGTATTAGGAGGATTTAAGGTTCTAGTAGTTGAGACAGATGTAGTGTAGGTATTAGTAGTAGAGGTTCCCATTAGGATTGTTACCTTAGGAATGCCATTGGTCATTTTAGAAGCAAATTTAAAAAGGTTTTCCTCAAACATCTTACGCCTAGTAGCATCTTCTCTCATTTTCTCCAATTTTTGTTTTCTAGCATCTCTCTCAAGTTTCTTAGCTCTAATCATATCTTCCCTTTCTTTTAACACCATCAATTTATTCTCTTCTTCTTCTTGAAGCCTCAGTTCTTCCTCTTCTATAGCTTGCATGTCTTTATCTATATCTTCCTCATTTTCTAGAACATCTCCAGGCTCACTCGGGGCAGGATTAGAGTAGGGCTAGTCAATAGGATCTTCCTCAAGAGAAAGGTGCACTTGTATATCAGGAGATTTACCTCTTGGCTTAAAATTATTTCCATTAAAAATGGATCCAATTCCAGGAGTTAAAGGCTCTGAAACTTCTTATTTTTACCCCAAAACTCCCACCTATCCTCTTCTCTTGAAATATTAAGCTCATTTCAAATACTTGCTCAACAGTAAAACTTCCTCAATGTATATTAGATTCTTCAAATTCATGTTCCTTTTCATGGATACTGGTAGTACTTACTTCAATATTAAATGTAGGAGATGCATTAGTAGGAGAGTCAACAGACTTACTTGATTCAGAGCTTTTCTTTACCCAGGTGGGTTGCTTCTCTTTAGTAGGTTCAGATTCTGCCTTCTGCTCAGGATGATTTTTTGCATAACTTCTGGTCTTCTTCATGATGTCAGATGTGTCAAAGTCCTTCTTACATTCCTTTTGAGAAGTTATCTTTACATTGGTATTAGAGAATTTAGAGTCGCCACCTAGAATCCTAGGAAATAGAAAGTAATTACACTTTGACTTTGTACTTGTAACTCTAGAAAAGATTGTAAACATAACCCGACACAAGGTGACAAAATCATCTGTAACTAGAGTTTACAAAATTAACTTGTAAATTCATTTGAATTACATTTTTTTCTGATCTAGGCAGTATTGCGTGATTATGCTTCTTAACCATTGAAAATGTAAAACTAGTTCAATAAACTTTACAAAACTTGAAAAGACTATCTAACTACTATAATGTTGTAATTAGAAATCAAATTTTGAATTGAAAAATGAAAAGAAATGAAGAGAATGATAGATAGAAGATCAAAACACATAGGTTGATAATGAAGTTCCTCCAATCAGGACTACGTCTCCGGGTTTGCTTCTCAAGTAGTACCACTTTATTAATGTTGCCAAGCAATCAAATTTCCTTGTTACAATATCCAAGCTCCAAACCCTGCATAACATTTCTCACAATCTCCTCTCAACACTTGAAGACACTCAAAAGGCCTTTGTGCTTACAATATTCTCCTCCAAAGAATTATTTCTCCAAAATGAACTTCACTAATTCTCCCTGTTACAATTTTCTCCCAGAAAATTCTACCTCCTTTACAAGAAAATGAGACCCCTTTTTATACAAATTTATTTGCTAATATGGCTTTAACCATATTATTTTGCAAATATTGCATATCTCCTGTTTACAAGTAAAAATTCCAACCAATTCCTCCTAATCACATAAAAATCTCCAAAATATTTCAAAATCCATTCAAGTAATCCTAACCCCTTTTAAAAATAATGGCTCTTATAATTTGAACCTTACAAGATAATCCTTGAAATATTCTAAACCCCCCTTTTAAATCATAAAAATATGTAACCAATTATTTTAAGCTCCTTAAAATATCATAATTCGTTGAAATATGAGAAAGGTGCTTAAAGGGGTTAATTTTTTGAAATATAAGTTTACGGGTTTTATTTTTCTCCTTGTTTAATGGGGAAGGCAAGAGGATTTTAAGGGATAAAATCCCACCAAATCCTCTCTTTTTAATTTTTAATTTTTTTTTTACCATATGTGTTTTTTCTTTCTTTAATAATTATAGTTTAATATATATTTATGCCAACTCACCACTCTTGCCACATCATCATGCTGATTGTACATTTGTTGACATCATCAGTTGACTAGAGTCAAACTTTTGACCAACCTTTGACTAGCTGTAACTTTCACATACGAGCTCCGTTTTTGAAACCGAATATAGTTCCAAAATCAGCATGATGAGCACTAAAAATTGGAATCATTTTTGTTTCATTTTGAGATGATCAATTTTTTCCTTTTTGAACGTCTAATTCACCTATTTGACCAAACCTTTGATTGAGCATAACTTCTGCATACAAACTCCTTTTGGGCCCGTTCAAGTTGCGTTAGGATCATGTGAGTGAGCTCTATCCAATGATGTTGATTTGGATGAATTCTAAGACTGTAATTTTTTTAGATATTCTAAATCCACCTAGATCACAAAATGAAACAAGAATTGATGCATAAGATTGAGTACGATGTGACTAATACAATAGAATTTAAACCAATTATTCTTCACATGGTAAAGAGTATCATAACAAACACTTGAATTTAACTGTACTAGATCTGAACTAGAGACTTTGGACTTAGCTAATCCCCAACAGAGTCGCCAATTTGTTGGTTATTTTTTAAGAACCAAACTGATCTCCAGAAATACCTATGGACTTTTCTATTTCCAATAATCAGTACTCCAAAGGGATTGGGAAACGAATGAGTGGAAGCTACAAGAATTCTACTCCTACACTTTGGGCTTTGTGAAATCCGAGAGGGTGATCCCATAATGTGTACTCAAGAATTTACACAATTGTAATTAAATACATTGTTAATAACATATACTTCTCATAAAATTACTCAACAACATAGTACATCAAATAAGCTAGAAACTCATTTATCAATGTCCTATACTTGGAGCATGAGAAGGAAAAATTCCAACACAAAACAACTACAATGGTATCCATTAGAAAATTTGTAAATTAAAAGTGATTAGTTGATGAATCAACATAGAAACTGAACCACGAGTACTTTGCATGAACCAATGCCTTTATCCTAAGCACAAAGTCAATATCAACCTATATAACCAGACAACAACTCAACAATATCAACATACAGTCACAAGAAATACTGCATTACATCATTCCCTTATTACATTGATGATCATTACTACTTACAAATATCCTAGCACTTGATTCTTATGAGTTAATGATCTCATCCAAGCATTTACATTAATTCATTGAATCAATAAGCAGGAATGAAATCAAACATCCATTGAGAAACAATAGAGACAAACAAAAGGAATCCTAGATTACTTTCATTCATAACTCATAAAACGAGTACAAGGAGAGACATAACCATGAAATTGGTATTACTCTGTATTGTAGTTGCTATATTGTTATCAAAATTACATACATAACAATGAACTCTAAACTTAAGACAAAAACTCTAAAACATGCTTAATATTACCCTTACAATTCACAGTGTTAATTGCAAAACAAAGAACCCCTACTTTTTGGTCCTAAATTCCTTCTTATAGAAATGAAGGAGAAAAAAAAGCCTTGGGCCAAAAAGTACACATGTCAAAACCCTATTGGACCACCATAACCAAGATTCTCCCATTCAGTTACAATGAATTCCCAAGAGGTGGGAGACATGTGGGAAAATGAAAGTAGTCTTCATTCGTTGTTGGAGATCCGGTCCAGTCTTCAAAAAGTATCTTCAAACAATTACCTCAAAATTTGTGCCCATGCACAAAAAGTGAAAGAAGGAAAGCATGAAAGAAACATAAAAGAAAAAGAAGACATGTCCATGTCTGTAGCCTTATCATCAATTCAACTTGGAGAAGATGCACTATATTTTCCACACTTTATCAAAAGCCTAATCTGTACTAAATCTAGGCTATGTAGTACATTCCCATCCATCCATTACTTATCATGGTTGCAAAATTCAAATTTTCAAATCACTAACTCGCCATCTTTTATGTCAGACCCTCACTCCTTCCAAGTACCTGTCTTTCCATGCTAGGAATTCATCTTCAGTGGGCCAATCAAAATTCATGACTTCATCAACACTCTGTCTATAAGGTGCATACTTGGTGACAATCTGGTTAGCTTCCTTATCAAAAATTCTAGTAGGACAGTCTCAACATGAATTATCATATCCATATTTATCTTCAATGTCTCCATATCAAATTTCTGACAAATTGGCATAACATGATATGAAATAACTTTATTTGTTTCATTTCTCCACTCCTGTAGAGTTTTGATGCTATCATCATCCCTTAGAATGGATGAAAGAAGGCCATTATGTGACTCATGAAAGGATTTCACCAGCTCTTTTATTTTTTTTTCTAGTGGTTCAAGATTTCCCCTGTATCCTTCAATTTTATTTACAAGAAGCATGGTGGGTTTAAAATTTTTTAGGTGGATTGGGATCCTTCTTAACTCTAATTCCCATCAATATCAAATCCTGCTTCATAATCCAAATTTCCATGAGTGGAATGGCTCTTTCTCTGTCAATGTCAAAATTCCTGATGGTAGCCACCATGGATGAATAACTATGGTGGATACTATTCAACTTGTTATTCACTCTTATGTTCAAGTGTTCTAGCACTTTTGTGACAATATTTATATTGGTCTTGAAAGTATCCTCATCATGATTATCATAGTTCTCTTTGTATTCACTTAGCTACCTAAGCAACTCTTCCCTATCGATATCCCCTTTAGCATGTGGCCCTTCTAATGTACCAGGTTCTACTATTTAGATGGGAACACTTCCCATGTTATATGACACAATTTCCCATGAAGAACTTACTTCAAAAATAAACTCTTGGGGTACACCCTCTTGTGAAGTAGTGGGGGAGTCAACATCATTTTGCTTAGGCTTTCTAGGTTGAAATCCTTGCAACATATCCTCCAATAGTGCTACCTTTGTCTGCAACTACATATTATGCCACTCAAGGTCTCCATATTTAACTAACAAGTTATTGCACTCTATCTTGAGCTTATCCTTTTCTGTAGTCACATAATCTAAAGTGGCCCTTGTAAATTGTGCAACATAAAATGACATATTTGCAACTTCTAAGGCCGATGTTTTTGAAACTCCTCTTTTTATTAGGCCTCCCCTATAGTTAGGTGCAGGCTCAACAATATCAGGCTTACTTGTGCTTGGGGCTAAAGACCATATAGCCAAGGCTTCCCATTCCTCATGGAAAGCAAACCCCTGTAATGCAAGTGCAACTTATTTTGTATCATAGAGAGGCCTATCACATTTGTTTATTATGTCAAAAGCTATGGAAGAAGCAAGATCCCATTTTGGTAGCAACAAAATGCCACTAGTCCTTACCAATTCTTTGTTGGAATTGTGTGCCTCAATCCATAGGCCTAAACCTCTGAGTGAGCTATTTCGGTGTGACCACTGAGATGTCTGGCCGATCTGCTTAAGTGATCCTGAACTGTTTGTGAGATCAGTGTGACTCAACCCGATCTGAATTCTCCTTGTAAAGTTCCTTTAAGCATATTGCTGTGACTCTTTCCGATGGATTTGTGTTCGATAAGAGCTCTTGCCAATAATGATGGTCTTGTCGATAGAGCTGCATGTGATGAACATCGATGATACTTGGTCGGGGTGACATGAAGGCTCAATAAGAGACTTAACGATAGAGTGTGTTTGGTCGATCTCCTTCGTTGTCGCAACATTGGTGGTTTTGGTATTTCCCTTATTCCTTCGGCTTTACCAAATAAGACATGTGGTGGTCACCCATGATATCGTGATCAATAAAGACCTTGTGATTTCTAATCACGCAATGGTGGGAAACCGTTGAGATCAAATGATGATTGATCAACGGTCACACAAACTCATAGTTGGGAACTTTCTAACCGGTAGTGGGAGTTATGAAGTTTACATTTTCTTCGACTGGGCGACAGTGGTATCGGCTTGTCATGGGGATTGGTAAATCTGTAACTTGTTTGTGGTGGCTATGAAGTTATCTTTTTTAGCGACACATCGACGGGTGTTCACTTTGGTGGGGCCATGCCGACGAATGTGGGGACCACTTGGAATTCTGGGAGACTTGTTGAGAATATTGTAGATTCCCAGCTTGATTCTCTAGAAATGCACAAGTAGTGAACATGTGTCATGGTGGAGACCACAAGGAATGGCCAACAGCTCGATGCGATGGTCAAATGCGGTGTACGAGTAAGTTGGTAATAAAAAGGGCTAACTCGTGGATATGTAAAGTCTTCAAGATTTTGTTTATAAACTAAAGATTGTTAATATTCAGTGGCAATGTGGGATAATGTCGATGGTTGAGCAAACTGAATCGGTTTGGACACTAGATTCTTGGAAACCGAATATGTATGTTTTCCATGCATTGTATCAAAGTTGAATTGTTGAGCCGTGTGGCTGGCTAGTAAGGCCAAGGCTGAGCTAGGAGAGAGGAAGATTGAGGCAGGATTATGCTGCCGAAATCTCTCCAGATTAAGTGTCTTGGTTGATCTCTCATGTTAATCTACATTGTATATTGTGTGAGAGTATTGTAACAATGCGAAGGTTGTATGGACTGAGAGGTTGATCAGGGAATGTAAAAAGGAGAGGGAAACATAATAGGGTTGCTGCCAGTTTGTCTCCAGAATGAAACAAGGTGTAATCTCTATGAAAAGGGCTAAGAGCTTGAGATTGTATTGTAACTCTATTTGTTGCTAAATAATAAAATGGCTTGGATCTTTTGGAGTGTGGGGTTTTTTACCCGAAAGGGTTTTCCCCATGTAAATCTGTGTGTTCTAACCTTTTGTACTATCTTTCATGTTTAATGGTTTTGTTTGTTGAATCTATTTATGCAAGTTGTTGAAACTGAATTTACATGTGCTTCTCTCAGAAGGATTAATGTGGGAATTGAACTGTGTCTGATTCCGCTTTGTAACATAGTTGTACGTGTTCTTTGAGGTAATCTATTTGAAATTAAAATTACCGAAGGCACTACTGTTCTTGGAGGTTTCTCTGAGATGACAAATTTTTTCCAACATTCTTGACCCTCCTTTGCAATCATTTTTTGGAATCTAGTTCTCATTTCATATAACACTTTTTTTTGGATGATAACATCTTGAAATTCTGGGTGAAGGCTTCTTTCTATAGCCAGGATTTTTACATATTCATCTCTTTTAGCCATGTATGCAAATTCCATAAAAGCTTGAGACATTATAAATGAGTCACCATCTAAGAACTTTGGACATGCTTCAACTTGCATATCATCTCTTCCATTGAGTCCAATGAGATCAACTTTACTCAATCTTGTTTCCAATTGATGTGATGCCCTTACTACAAGTGCAGTGGGAACTCCTTGAATTTCCTACTCTGACACCCAAATATCATCATCTGAGCCATCATCATCATAGTCCACTAGACCAGTGGCTTCAACCTTTTGTATTTTCAATGGTCTCTCCCTTGGTGTTAATTCACTAGGTGGTGGGGAATCAATGTTCACAATTTCAAGCTCTACCAGCCTTTGTGGAGATGGTAGTGGTACTTGTGGCACAGGAGAAGAGCCCTATACTCCTCTTGCTGAGAGGGAGCAGGGGATTCATCAATTTTCTTTTCCTTATTCTTTCTCCTTACAAATAATTTTATTCTTGGTTCCTTAGGGGCTTGTGATGTAGATTCTTCTCCTATAACAGGGATTTCTCCTCCACTCGGTCCTTCTACAATTGGAGATTTCCCTTTATATTTACCTATTACCCATTTAGTTTCAAGATGGCCCACTATTGAATCAAAATTACTTGCTAAAAGCTCCACCTTTTGTATTTGTAAAAAATATTTTGGCTTCCTAATCTTTTCTAGCACTTCTAGGGTTTTTCACCTAAAAGGAGAAAGAAGGGCCAAAATCGACAATGTTACAGTCAAAGTCAATGCAATATGGATGGAATATGAATGTAATATGCCTAGATTCAATGCTTGAATACAAGAAACTGATAAAATGAAATGATTATTAAGTGGAAACTATGGAAATGCAAGTTGTTGGAAAACACATTGTGTAATGCAAAAACACCTAGAAATGTGAACAAAATTGAATGGAAATGGATGAGACTGAAAGTGTGCACCTAGAATATGGATGGAGACTAGAAATGGCTTCTGGAATGCTGCTGATGCTGAATTTTAGGCCTAGTGGGACGCATTCTCCATTTTGGGAGAAAAAAGTCCCAATTTTGTAAAATTGTTTTGTAACCTGTTTCAGAATAAAAAAGGGTATCTAAAAATACAGAAAACCAAAAAATGACCTGGAAGTGGGACTCATTCGCCACCCATGGTGAATGAGTCCACTTTTGAATTTCTAAATATTCAAAGGTGGAATTCAGAGCTTTCGGTCTGCACTTTCTTCTTCTCCAGGTGTCTGCTTTTGAAACTTTGCTTTTTGAACTTGAAAGTGAGTTTTTATTGATATTTTGACTCGTTTAATGAAGAGAAGACTTAAAAAACTTTGCAATGAAATCTTTAATGATGCCTAAGCCTCTAAGATGTCTAAATATACAAACACACAAGACAAGAGAGAGAGATGGTGAATGTTAGGGCATGGGGGTTTGCCTTGGTCAAACCCCTTTTAGGTAATTAAACCAAAATGGAGAAAGAATGTAATGAAACATGCAATAATGGAGTTGATTACCATGCCATGATGTTTGATCTTGAATTTCTGCAACAATGGAGGAAGATTCAACCCTTGAATATCTTTAGAAGATTTCTTGATGACTTGTAATGATGAAGCTCCCTAACTTGCTTGACTTGAGATGGAAGAATGATGGATGAATAATGAAGAATGGTTCATGAATTGAATGGGGAAATGTAAAATGAGGAGAGAAACACTTATTTATACACACTTATGCCCTAATAACCCAATAATACCTCATCACAAGCCGACATAAGGTAATTTTGAATAAAAACCCGAAAGGAAATTTAAATTATTTTCAAATTGGAGCCAAGAGGGACTCATTCGCCTCCCATGGCGAATGGGTCCCACCTTGGGCTTGTAAGTGGGTGTCAGGAATTAAGTCACATTTAATGTTGTTTGTCGGGTTTACATTTAGAAATACATTTAATTATGATTTATGAGTGCATAAAGGGGTCAAATTAAGCATAAGAAAGGTGTAAATAGTGAAGATAAGCCTAGAAAAGTGTGAAATATTGTTACAAGTCATTACAAAACTTTAAAATAGGACTTGATAAGGAATAAAAATGGAATATTTAGATGAATTATAACGAGAAGAGTCTAGAAAAGTGTAGAAATGTGTTACAACACTTCACACCACCTTCACAAGACATTAATAAAAACATGTTATAGAATTTTCAAGGGTCCAAGACCTAGTGTGGATGCATAAAATGCCTCACAACACCAAATCAAGGCCTCATTAAGTCTAATTTATCATGAATTATTCCCATGTCAAGCAAGAGGTCCTTTTGTCTACGGTATATTATTATACCTTCAACCTCTGGGAGAATTTTCAAATTAGGTTCTTCTTGCTTTATTTTTCTTTGCATTTTTTTGAATGCAATGCATATTTCTAGTCTCTTTTCTTGCTCCAAAGTTTCTGACACATTTTTTATTACATCTTTTGTATACTGGAAAATGTGGAAAAATTTGTAGCTCTTGTTTCTTTCTTTCAACCAAGCCATAAAACCTTTAGGGTCATATCTAACCCTCTCAATTGACCTCCGCATGCGGTAGGTTTTGAGTATATCAAGGATGTTATTCCAACCTCCCTTGGTCATTAAAAAATTAGAAAAACACATGTACAAAGGAAAGAAAGCTCCTTTTCCTTGATTCAATAAGTGTTCATTTTCTACACTTCCCAGTTGCCACATAACCTCAAGGAAACCAATTCTTTCTTGCACAAAATTTGGCAACAAGTGAGGTGCTACCATGGAACCATATACTCTCAAGATAGTGTAATCAGGGTATGAAATAACATCTCCCCAATTATGATCAACTGCTAGCTCAGGCTTTCTCTCCTTGGGTCTTAAGAAATCATGTAGAGGTATGGGAATTTTGGGTAAATTCACAATGAATACTCTCTTTAGTTTAGAAGCAAACAAATTATGGAATGTCACATAATCATATGTCCTATTATCTTTGTCCAAGACTGTGGTCCAACATTGCACGGGCAGATACAAGTCACTTGTCTTTCTTTCGAAGACAATATTGTGTCCAAAGTAAATTGCACCCTTGTACAAAAACATGTGCATCAACAATGAATACCAATTGCATCTCACTCCCAATTCACCCTTCTTCAACCTTGTCAGTCCTTCATGCATTCTTTCTAAAAGAAACCCCACATAATCATATACTTCACAATATTGGGGGTGCTGGATATGGTAAGCCATATACATCCATGCCATTGGCATTCCAGAGACAGGATCATGACCAACTATTTGGAAAATATAATAGAAATTCCTTTTAAAGTAGGAAACAAAATAGTTAACAGGGAAACGCTATTTATCATGTGTTCCTATTACAATCTTCCAACATGCAATTTCTGCTAGGAATCTCGGAAAAATATGGACTATGAATGCAATCTTGGTTTTATCATACACTTTCTTAAGAGTGTCTTCATTTATCTTATGCATTTCATCACTCCTTCTAGTGAGTTTGAAAACAAGACCCAATTCCTCCTTAGTGATTTTGACCATTTCTCTCCCATCATATGTTCTTATAGTCCTTGTGATTGGGTCATAATTAGTAGCTATTTCCTTAAGCAAGTCAACATCCATATAGAAATTTGGCACAATCAACTTTCCCAGGTCATAGTTCCAAGGGTTTCCTATTGGGATACCCATATTTCTATTCTTGAACTAGCTATAAAATAGTTCCCATCCAGTATAAGGAAATTTGGCATCCTTGATAGAACAACTCTTGTCAAACAAACCCTTTGCTACTTGGGGACCTCTGGGAATAAATTGGCCTTTAGGTTTGTCACTGGTTGAGGGTGATAATTGATCGATGAGGTCTTTATTTAAAGGTCTTTTGGGAGTAAAATCTTCCCCTTTAGACGAAGATACTTTTACTTTAGGAGCCATAACACAAGAGGTACTATAAAGCAAGGTTTTTTGGTTTATCTGAACAAGGCTTATGGATTTTATGAGGGTTTGATACAAATTAGGAAAATACAGAATTAACAAATTCCTCTTTATGAACGTCGAACCTTAAAAATGATAAACCAAGAAAACCCTAACAGACTCAAGCTTTGAGAAACCACAACTTATCAATAATGATGGAAAGAGGGAAACAATTCACTTACTAGTTTTCTTTGCAGGTTGACAACCTTGGTTCTGACGTTAGAAAAATGTTGAGAGACCACAACATGAGCTCCTTGAGTGTGTCGAGTATATTTCTCAATGCTAAATTATGCTTTTAAGAAAAATATTAATAATTATGCAGCTCCTTACTTCGATAGCTCAATGCCCTTTTAGTTATTAAGGCTCGCTCATGCAAACCAAAATGACTCACTTTCCCTACACTGAGTTTTGAATACCAACCATTGATCCTTTTGGAGTGTTAATTGATCGACGATCCAGATTGACCAGCTTATTATGAAAGATCTAACTGTACACAACCGTAATACTTGCCAAATGACAGGAGGCCATATGGAACTACTTGTTAGTAGTACGCGGGCTCCACCATCTCTTTGTCACTATAGCCCTGATCCACGTGTCCTTTTTCCCTTGCCCCCGTGAGTCATAACTCGTGTGCAACTTTCATCAACGAGGAGATGGGGAGAGGCTGAGATTAGATCTCTAGGCTTCTTCATACACACTTCTTAGTTACCCACAACTTTATCCTTCATACAACATCCATGAATTAGATTAAAATATCTTCAAGCATGTGCAATATATCTGCATTAGTAACACACACTTTATTTCCCATGCCCTGTGTTGAGATATTTAATTAAATATTTGTCCATATGCCAATGCCTCCATGTCCTCTGGATCACTCCATGTGGAAGATGCTCGCTTCCCCGTTGGGAGTCTGGTAGGAAAGGTGGGACCCACATGGGATAGCGAGGAGTAGTCAAGATTAATCCACATCACCCACTATCAATCATTGATTCATTTGAAAACTTAGCAATGCTAACCATTTGAAACCACCAGGTCCATCATCAAAGAAGACACGTGGCAACCGCCCGCTATCCCATTTGATTATTTTAATAAGCAAGAAAAATAAATGGGCACGTGGGGAATGGTCCAGATGTGGCCACCTCGCTTAACTCCCACCATTGATCTTCTTCAACAACCAGATGTGCACCTTACCAAAGACGTCGGGCCCACCAATCATTCAAGACACATGGCCTTCGCCCATGAGCTCGTATGAATAAATTAATGAGAAAGAAAATATAATGGGCACACAGGGAAGGGTGGCGATTGTCTACATGAATAAAATGACAGTTAGGGGTCCTTATATCTACACATGTCAAAAACTATTAATCTTTAAAAGGGACCTGACTAGGTCGACAAGACCATACCCATGACATAAAAGACTTAAGGCTTTATAGTGGGAAATATTTAGCCCGACTTAGGAGAAATTAAAATAATGGACCAACATACGTCAACCGGTAAAACAAGACCAGCGGGTCAGTTACTTAACGGGTTTTGATGGCATAAGTCATGACTTAAAGGACTAAGAATCGACACAAGGGGTCAATAGAAAATTACAACCCAGAAAAGGATACCGATTTAAAGGGTTTTTCAAATAAGGCTTAAGTAAACTAAAACCCTTATATAGTGACAAGAGACAAAACCCAAAGTCTTTAGAACTAAGCTAGATTTTGGAGATGGAACATAAAAATTTTAGGGGTTCCATAAGATAGAAAGGAGACAAAGTAAAGCCTCAAAATTTTTGGGGACAAAACAATAATTGCATCAACCATGGCAACTAAAACAGGCCTCGACTAATGAGGGAATAGGGACCAGATTAGAACCCGTTGTAAGATCACCAAACAAAGAAAACCCATGAAAGACAATGATGCCATTGAAGAAATTGGGGAATTAACAAGGACTGTTACTTGAACAAATCACCTAGCATAGCAAGACGTCTACAATTGGAGTAGTAAAAGAAAAACCCAACATTGGAGAATGATTAAATATATATATATATATATATAAATAGTATAGTGATACAGTTATTATTTTAAATGCTAAATGACAACATGTTATAGTATAACCTTGATAGATGGATTTTATTTATTTATCACTTCATTCACAATCCTTGGAATTTACTTCTTGACTACATAGCTTAATGTAATTATTATTGCTACACAACCTTTTGAGTCTAAGAAAATTGAATAGCACTTAATAAAAGGATAAGACAAATAGGTGCGCCAAAGAGGAGATCTAAACAAACTTGGCTGAGAACAAAAAAAATTCAGTTGAACTAAATGAACCACTACATAACGAAATGCATAACCATGGCCTAAAATGGATGAAAGAAAAATGATGTATATACTTGTAAAGAGTAGTTACAAATAACAAGTTGGCTTAGGCGATTCAAAATTTGTAAATACATTCAATCTAGCTGACTTTACTGAATTCATTTATCTATAATGAGTTAAATACTTATTTTAACAATAACTATCCAAGCTGCAGGTTGGGGCTCCTGCTAAGGTTCCGTATGAAGTTATGGATGACTTTCAGGAGACTGGGACAAGCGACATGGAGGCTGATGATATCCTGAAGAATCTGTAGTGTTGTTGTTTTTGTTCCTCCTTTTTGGTTGTTGTCGCGCTGATGGTTTACTATGTTTTAGCAATTGTGTTCTTATTGTAGTTATCTTTTGAGTTAGCTGTTCTTTTTTTGTAAAGGGTTTTGGGGCTAGTTCAAAACCTACTTTACCTCTAATAAAAAAAATAGCTATGCAATCAAAAATATTTTATTAATCAACATTTTTATTTCTTCACTACAAATAAGAAAATTAATCTCTTAGTATACACAGATCCAAAATTTAACATAATAGAAGTTAACTATGGAGTAGATAAATAAAGGGTAAGCACTATATATTTGGTTGGTGAACATTTGGATAAGAGATAATAACCAAAGATAAACTAATTGAGGGGTTCAAAAGTCCATTTCAAAATAAAATAAACTGAGCGCTTCACAAACCCGCAATGAAAAGGTTTAAACACTTATGATTTATACGTTGTAGAACAAAAATATTAAGTATGGATAATAAGGTGATTGAAGTGGCTATTTTTCTAGGAAGATTGAATTCAATTCAAGCTCGCCAAGGTTTCAAAATAAGACCAAGGAGAAAGGTTCATGCTGAGCAAGCACTATAAACTATGTTTTCCAATGATCAACATGCAAAGATAAGCAATACATTCTATAATCAATTAGTTCCTAAATGTAAGGCATTTCTATGACAAGCACACCATCTAACTCAAGTTGGTTATGAATCAGACTCAACACTGTACAACTATACACAATAATAAGAGAAAGCTAATAAACTAAACCCAAACACTTGCTACGAAGGCAATGATGAACATAGATATGGATTAGAGCATATAGACTGTTGATAGAATGGACTCAAAGAGATCTAGTCTCATGGAATGGAATGATAGTAAGATTTGTGCAATTGTATTTGTTGAAAAGTCTTAAGAAACTTTCAAGAAATGTAATTGGTAGGCGTAAAAATATTTCATATCATGGAATGCAATGATTACAATATATGAATCGAATGGATTTGTTTAAGAGACTTCAAAATAATTCAACAAATGTGAATGTTAGGTATAAAACCATATTTCACAACCTTTGTCGCATCCTCATGGCTTGTGTCCAAAATGGTCGCCTTCGAACAGGGTATGAACATATAGTCAAAACATAATGGGAAGGGAATTTTTTCAATTATTTTAATTGAAAATGCTTTGGAAGAGATGCTATCTCATCGAATACAATGATTTCAAGATATGCACAACAGGGATTTGTTAAAAAGGTTTTAGGAACTTACCTTCAATTGTAATCGATAGAGGAGGAAAATCCACTCACAAACATCTCCCCCTGCTCTCCTCAACTCCCTTCTCTTTTTACTTCCTCTAAATCCCCAATCCAAAATTCCAAAAAACACCATTCCCCACATAATCAACAATAGAAGAAAAAATTTCTGACAAATCTATTCCCCCTCCTTTTTTCAAAATCACATGAAATCCCCCAAAACCAAAAACATTTACAGGAGGAGAAAAATGTATGGGAAATCCAAAATGATCCCAACCAACAATTGAACAGATTATAGTTAATTTTACTTTATTAAATCAATAGTTAAGAAAATTAAAATTATTTCGTTCAAAATTATAATTTGGGTAAATATAATTGATACCCAAATTCACACAAACGATAAAACCATTTACCGACATTTACTTACATATTATAATTAATTAAGTAATTCCAACCTTATACCATTTTATTTATTTATGATATTATTATTATTTATTAATTATAACATTACATTATAAGTTTATTTTATTATTAACTATAATTATATACATATATGTATTTATTTATCAAAGGTATACCTTTTTACTTAATAATTTATTTTAATGCATAAGACAACCAACAACATTTTATCAAACAATTTAAATTAAATAAAACCAAATGAAAAATAATTACATGACCACTATCCAGGGTCGTAAAGAAAAAACTCAAGCAACACTAATTGACCAAACTGACAATACTGACAGGGTTCCAAACTGGATGCTCATCCTCTTCAAGGATGATGGATAGGGTAGGGGATCAAGTTTTATCTCCAATCAAATAATCCATTGGGTTCAAGGCACGCTCAGACCTACCAATTCAGGTGGAGTCGATGCCTGGTACCTACAACTTGTAGCACACACAATAGTTGTGCATATACATATACATATAAACATACACACTATGAAAGGGAATCACAATGTTACAGGGTACTCACAAGTGAGTGATACGACACTGTCCCTTCCACTCAATCACATCAGTAAGAACAACACCTAGTAATCGAATCAACTCATATAACAATCAACTACATAGTAATCAGGATAAAATCAATCACATGATAATCACATAACAATCATGATAAGATAATCACATAGTGCTCATGATAGGGTTAGTCCTCATAATCAAATCAGATCTCCATAGTCACCTGAATGGAACACATAAATCATCAATGTCTCAATAATGCTCATCCAACCAAATACTAATAATAACATGTGCATAAACCTCATGTATCAGAAGTGTCATCAATGGCATCATCATAAAAATAAATCTATCATCATATAATGTATCATAATGTCTCATCATATAACAGATCAACTGGTAGTCTATCATGGAAATAGTATGAGAGGCACTACAACTAAGTAATATATACAATGAACCATGCAAGGTTATCAATTTTTAGTTTTTATGCTGATGAGATTGTACTGATGTTGGAACATAAATATAGTATGGATGAATCTTGCAACTAGCTGGATAAGATACAAAATGACCTATAGAGGGAAGCATCTGGTGTACTCAACATATCCTTGTCAATAAATGACATGTAAGGATCACACTTACCACTAGATCCTCATATCTCTGGGTAATTAAATCTTAGTCGTTACACACACACCGATTGATGGAGCTACAGGGATCTCAAGCTATTGATGGGCCAACAAATATAATGTTACTTTTTTTAGTTTATTCATTTTTTTTCTCAGACAATTAATACAGAGGTGAAAGGTGAATTTACTTTCTCTTAGTAATTATCTTTTTCATTTTAACCAACCATTGGAAACTTTAGAGCAGGCTATCGTATGGGCTGGTAGCCCAGAAGTGATGGTAGAAATAGCACTACAATTTTTTTTTAATAAAATTTAATTATTAATTAGCCCGCCCTTCAAACTCCTACATCTAGGCATATTGTGGTCATTATTTATTGCTTGTATTTGTAAATGACATTTGCAAACTCCTAATTGTAGATGGTATTTGAGAGCTCCTGAAAATGCCATAACAACCGTTTTCTCTTACTTTGTAGACATTGATAGGTAATGGCTATGGGTGCTAACTATTGTATGTTTTTACATCAATAGGTATACAAGATATTTTTGTTAAGAGTACCTATTGTATATGTGCCTGAAAGGATGCCTTGGCTCTACACTGGACACTTCCACACAACTAGGTCATTTTCATGAATTTGCAAACATTAATGAGTTTCCTAAGCACTGCCGAGGCTTTGAGAGTTTTCATTTTGGCTATTTGTTTAAAATACATTTCTTGTGAGTTTATTTACAAACAAAAACAATCTTCTAGAACCTTTTTCTTGGACCAAAGAAAAACAAAAAATAATATACTAGACCATAAATCTTATGGTTGCTACACTAAACAGATGAATTTATGATGCCGCTCAACGTTATTTTCTTGTGTAGATTCTCTAACCAAATTGATAAGGTAGGGAGTTATTATTTAGATGCAGTGAAATCAATGGAGAAGAGGACTTAGGTGAACAAAATTAAATGAATTTGAATCCATTGGTCAAGTAGGTGAGAACTCCATACATCGCCAAGGTATATTTGAATAATACAGTAGTGGAATAGAAGTATGAGACAAAGAGTTTATGCAATAAAAAGACTATGTTCCATTGATTGGATTTACTTTGCGTGCATTTTTTTATTTACTTATATATATATACGTGACAATAGTACCCCTTTCTTCCTTCTCTCTCACATAATTGAACACAGGTAGCTCTGCTATCTTTTTTTTAAAGTGAAACTCTAATGCCCTATATTTACACTAAGACAAAATGCTACTATTTATTTTTGGTAACCATTAACGGGTGAGTAACTAGCAGTGATCAATGGGGTAGTGTCACCACTATTATCATTAACCAAATAGATGACAATATTACTTTGCCATTAACAATAATGTTGTTATTAGTTCCCATTAAGTGGAATATCTTGATGACAATCATATTATTATGATCGTGACAACTATCGTAATATAAAACCTTCTTTAGAGTTAATATAAATATTATTAGATCTATAGGTGAATAAAACAATTATCTCTCCTTTAGAGGAAATGCTATTTCACTTGTTCTCCCTAGAATCTTTGAGCCCCCCACCTCCGACCTAAGCTAATGAAGTCAACATTGTAAACAAAACTTGAAGTTCATATGTGAGGGTGGGGAGAATATTCATATATTATTTATCAAACTTGTATGTCTAATTGTTTATTCATATTTAAAATTAATTTAATTAATTACTTATTCTTAACAATGTAAATAAATAAATTATTAATAACATATTTATACATCATTTTATTCTTACTTAATATTAATTTAATTATTCACTAAATTGGTAAACAAATAATAACATATTTATCTTTATGTATTTACCTTTAAAAAGAATCACAAGAATTAAATATTTACCTTTTATTCACTCTAAGAAATAAATTTAAGAAAAGATTTTCAATAATTAAATATATACTATTTCCTTTATCTCCAAGTTATTACATTTCCTTGAAAGAAAAATAGAAAGAGAATCAATAAGGAGGAAATGATTTCTCTTTTTTGAATCCCTAGTAATAACCTACTCTATCCTTACATAAAACCTTATTTAACTTAAAATATGGCGATATATTCCCCTCTTCCACTTTTTACCATATAACTATTTTATTTCATGCATTATTCGTGGCAAGGATATGAATTAACTCTTATCATCACAAAATGTTAATTTACTCACAAATAAAGTTAGTGTTATCCCGTGTTGGGAAGTCATCACCATTGAATTATAATATTATTTACCATATCATGCATTGGCATCAAAAGGATGTTACATTATTTTATGGTTTCTTACCATTCCAAGTAGGAGGTGCCTGAGACTAGCACGTTTATGGATTTAAATTAAGAGGAGGAAAATTATGCTTGAGATTAGGTTTTAGATCCTCACTTGGGAAACTCATGATAACACGTTTGGTTTCCCTATTTTGTTTTTTTTTTCTTTTTTTCTTTTTTTAAATTTTGGGCTCCATTTTTTAGAGTAGCCCTGGGTCGTCGATTTAAGAGTAGGGTAGAAATAAAATAGCAAGAAAAAAAAAATGTTAAAGAGTTAACCTAAATTTTATGAAGGGACCCATTGTACTATTAAAGTTGAGAAAGCCAACTTCACAGACCTCAAAGATCACCTGCATGCAAATAACCTGTCACAGAAAGAAGAGATGGAGACAATAAAGCAAGGGTGCTCTGAAAAATAAAAATGTATTAATCAAAAAGAGATAAAATACAATGATCAATCCTTATAAAAGGAGATTGTGCAACCCTAAAGAAACCCTAATAGGTAGACATTTAATAATTAATATTAATTATTAAATGTCACAATATGCAAACTAAAGTGAAATCTTAAGAAAGGAATAAAGGTAACTTAATTAACATAATTAAGTTAAAACCTTTACTCTAACACCCCCCCTTAAGATGAGAAAGAGTGCAGCTACAAACATGTGCAAGAAAGAAAAGGTAACTACAATGCATGAAAGCAAACAAGGGTCCCGATAACTAGGCCTGATCAGGTACCCGAATACAACCAAATATCTGTAAAGTGGAGAAAGGGAGAAAACCTCATGGGAACAAAACTCCCCCCAAAAGAGAGAAAAGAAAATAATGAAATGCACTAATGAAAGAAGAATAGGAGGTGGATTACATGATACCCCCCATTGACAACTTCTATCATATAAGTACATATATAATGGTCTCCATAGGAGAGATATAAAGAGACAAGAAGGCCCCCCCACAATGAAGAAACTCCTGTTGTAATGGTAGATGGCTGATGTAGAATCCAAAAGGAGATCCTTAAGCAACAAATAATATTCCTCCCCTTGAGAAGAAATGGATCCAAAGGATGATGTCGAAGAAACCCTATGAAGAGTGATGAACCAATCTGTCTCAAGATGTGTGCCATGATAGGATGCTGAAGAATCTCTCTATCTGAATTGAAACAAATGATGCCAAATCCAAACTGATGTGGAGAATTCTGAAATGCAACCTTTGAATGCATGGAATATGGTGGGCGTACAATGATAACCTGACTGTCAAGGTAGAGGAGATGAATGTCCTCAAAATAATCCTCAAGATTTGCAGTGTGAGACTCAACAAACAAGAATGTGTCTGCAAGATAAGAATCCCATGATGTAGTAGATAATGAATGACCAAGATGGTCATGATGCTGAACTGAATCCATAGGGGCCAATGTGGCAATACTGATGTCATTAGGAACAACATATGATACATGTATAATCTTATTTTGAAGAGTAGGAACTGTGAGACAAGCCTCTGATCCATCGGAACATGTAAGGTTGTCTAAATACTCAAGCTACTCTAAAGTATCATGATCAAAGGGTGTATTATCTCTCCAAGAAATGGGTAAGAGACAAACTGAAGTAGGATCCTTTGGGAATGGAGAGAGATTTGGGTTTCCATAGATCTCCCAAAAATGTGTCCAAAGTGGGTGGAGACAATCAATGTCCGATATAGCCCACACAGTGTCATCATCAACACTAGACAATATAAGTCCTACTATGTGATCTCTAATGATATCAAGCTAGTTTTCCCTCTGAAGTGGCTGGTTCAGGTATGAGATCATAAAAATAAGGCAAAATATTAAGCCACCTACAATGTGTAAGTATTCCCTTTGCCCATGACTCATAATTACCCCGTTCCAAAATTACAACTGAAGGGTGAGTAGAAAAACCCATGATAACTCTTCAAATTAAAAAATATGAGAAAAATAACTTTACAACATGTAGATCAAATGAAATAGAGCCTAATGACGCAAACAAGAGGTTCCTAAGTGCCAAAACGTCCAAGTAATTAAGCAAACTGTGAAAAAAAAACACTAAATAAAATATACCTAGGGTAGAATCTTGGAAAATAAGTTTGATCATTGTGTAGAGCACTGAACCAACTTTCAAACGCCTATTCATTTGCACAAAACGGAGTCCAGACGTAAAAGTTACGCCCCCTGGAGTACAAAAACCATGATCTGACTTTGACTACTGATAAAGGCATCAAAATTGAAAAAATAGAAATCACACCTACGCCACTGGATAGTGCTTGGAACTAGCTTTCTGACAATATTTTGTTTTCAAAAAATCGACACCATATGCTCGAGATATGACCATTTTACTAAATATGCTCATTTAGGCTTTAAACCAAACATTTTATTAATTTAAAGATTAAAAAATTAATAAAATATTCAACTGTACCTTCATGGCACGAAAATTGGGGTAGCACAGAAATCAAAATGGCATGGAAATGGATGTAAAATGGCACAAAAATTTAGGCAGCTCAAAATTGATGCAGACACCAAAAAAATGGCACAAAATCGCTGCATCCGTATGAATCCGTACAATCATATGGATTTTTTTGGCAGCATTTTTGAGATTCCCCAAAAACACTAAAAAGTAAATTTTCAGCAAAACCTAACATATTTTATGTGAAAATAGGGGTTTTTGGGCCTTCTGAGTGCACCCATGAAGTCCGTTTTGCACCAGCATCCACTGTTTGAGAGATCAAGGTCAAAATTTCTCAAAAAATAATGGAAAACCCCTCTGATCTCGCAAAAAATATACATAGAATTAAACCCTTGCACAAAAAAATCACTGTAAGGAAAATATCTTCAGATCTCGAATAGGCAACCACAAATCTGGAGCTTTGATACCATGTTAAAGTTGAGAAAGCCAACTTCACAGACCCCGAAGATCACCTGCATGCAAATAACCTGTCACAGAAAGAAGAGATGGAGACAAAAAAGCAAGGGTGCTCTGAAAGCTAAAAATGTATTAATCAGAGAGAAAGATAAAATACAATGATCAATCCTTATAAAAGGAGATTGTGCAACCTTAAAGAAACCCTAATAGGTAGACATTTAATAATTAATATTAATTATTAAATGTCACAATATACAAACTAAACTGAAATCTTAAGAGAGGAATAAAGGTAACTTAATTAACATAATTAAGTTAAAACCTTTACTCTAACACAACCCTACTCATCATGGAGAGAGGGAAATCTTCCTCCTGAGGTGGCGACACATTGGTTCATTCCCTGGCAAGGTAAAGGCCATGGCCTGGTTCAATTTTCATATGTTTATTACGATAAACAGTCCAGAATTGATCGTTTCATGATTTGATTTCTTGCAGGGGGGATTCAAAACAATTTTCATTTATTTTTGATTGATTTTTGTACTTATTTTGTAGATTTATAATGTGTATTGTATTGTTTAATTACTTACACAACCCTCAGAAGGATTGCTAAGCATTTACCCTAATCGGATACATAGTCTCACGTTTATTATCATTCTATATTATTTTTATTTATTTATTTTATTCATTCTTTTTACTTGGCAGGTTGGGGTGGCTACGAATAAGGGAAGAAAGGCGACTAAAATTTTGTTGATGCTATGGCTGCTCCTTTCTTCCCTTTCTTTGTTCCTGAGCATGTTATTGCTAACTTCGCCCACTAAGTTTGGGATTTTGTATTGACCAAGAAGGGATTCATTACTCAACGATTCCTAGCCTTAACGGTTTCTCATTTGACTAGGTGATTGCTTGTGGCATTTTCTTGTCCTAGATTTTCTCCGATTATTCCCTAAGACTTTGCATCGATTAGTATGCTGGTATATTGTGTTTCGATATACATCTATATATATATATGCATATTTTTTTTCATTCTTGTTGGAGAGATTAATAGTATGAGTCGGCTATATATTTGTTTTGTAGGGAGATGGAATAAGGAACAAGGCATCTGACTTCTCCCTTGGGTGGCTAAATTTTTCTGATCAGATCGATTTCATTGAAGGGTGGCTCTAAAGTTTGGATCCCATTTGAGCATCTGGATAGGTGCATATTTCTGATTCACAGCTACATTCGACATGGTCGATTCATTTTGAGCTATTGTTATATTCATATGTATATTTTTTCTTTGTATGTATCATCATTTTTATTTCTCTTTCAATCTAGCACAAAATGCTACAGTTTAGTGTGTTCTTACCCTACCCCACCTCATTGAGTCACCTTGTAATGATTTTGAAAAAGAATAAATAAAAGAATAACCATTTGAACTTCAAATATTGCCTTCTTGTTTTAGACTATGTAAAAAAAACCATACAACTCTACCTTAGTTTAACAAACACACAACCAACAAGTTTCTCTATGGGTATTTATTTGTCTAGCTATTTTTAACCAAAACTATGAGACCACATAATATGCTGAAATTAATTAACCAATTTGACATAGGAACTAAGGAAAATAAATAAATCATGAGTTTATTCTATGTTACATCTCTTTTTTTTCTCTTAATAAAAAACATCAAGAGTATTCATTTATTTATTTTTATTTCTCTTCATTAACAATCATTCCAATGCTTAAACTGGGAGATGCTTAGAGTATTTAAGTAAAATTGAACAATAAGGTATGGCCTAGTTTTTTTGTTTTTTCCCAAAGCGAAAATAGAGTACAATGTTTTTATTGTATTAACCAAAACATTCCTCTTGAAATGGAAAGCTTCTTACATCCGAGAATTTTTTTTATAGACTACACTTCACTCAACATAATACATTTCTCTATTACTTTTAAAACTGAATACACTCCCTATTATGACAAAATGTGTTTTCTTTTAAAATATAGCACATTTCTCTCTTTTGTTTTTTTCACGATACAGTCCATTCTAAAACAGGAATACATCTCTTTCTTCGAACAAAACATATTATTTTTTTCTTTGAATACAATTACAAATTATTGCAAGGATGCAAAACACATTTTTTTTCTATTTTTCAAAACATGGCTTCAATTTAATACAATAATACATTCTCCTTTCAGAACAAAAATACATTTCTAATTTAGAATAGAGATACATTTCACCCTTTATTCAACATAGATTTGAGCAAGCCATCACATAGTTCTTGATGCAACAATCTGGGAAGAGTAGAACTCTTCAAATCTGCAACTTGAAAAAGGACAAGCCTCCCTCCAAAGCCTTCAATCTTCCTAAACAGTCAACCTGCACTTAGAATAAAACTTCTAAAACATGGGGTGCTCACCACCCATCCATAGGTTGGAAAACTACCCACCCCGGAGATGGGAGGCTGCCAAATAGAAATGGGGAACACACATAACAACCCTTTTCCCATACAACAACACACTTCCACAACCAACAAAAGACAATACTCATTTTAGGTAAAACATTATTACACAAAATCCATTTTAATGGATTTCATGGGGAGAGGCTGGGATGATCACATCCATAGGGAAACTAATATTCAATGCTTCACATAGACTTCTAATCAATCACCTTCTCCATTCCCAAATCTTCCCATTTTCTTATTTTCCACAAGAGGTACTCTTACCCATGGGTACTCATACCCATTTAACTTAAAGTTGTAACCACCAATTTTCACAAGGAAATTTTCATATACCCTCATGGGGATCTCTCCCCCCTCAATCCCCAACTTGGGTTGCTCACTACCAATAGTGGGGAGCCAACCCAATAGGATACAAAAACTCAACAACACTTACACCACAAGAATTTCAGCAAGACAACAAAACACAACATAGCACAACATAAATTTAGTACATACACACATACAAAATGTTGGGACAAGGTTCAAAACATTACACAAAACAATTACCCAACAAAACAACAACACCCAAACATAGCACAACATGGATTTAGCACATACATTCAACAAAACAAAGGGACAAAGATCCTACCTTTAAAACTTGAAAGGGAATTGCTGCTCTTCCTTCCTCTTCTTTAGCGCTTTCTCTCATTTTTCTTTCCTTTTTTTTGATCCAAAATAAAAATGCCTAAAACTTAACCACATCTCCCTCAAATTCATCTCCCAACAGCCCCAACTACCATGTCCTCCTTTCCTTTATGAGGCATGGCCTTCACATGGGTTGCATGCACTCATTTTTGTCACCCCTCTTATAAGCAATGTAAGAAGGGTCATTAATGAGATATGACCATGATTACAGTCTAAAAATACCCCCCAACCTTTAGGTCATAGACCTAGGGTGTATAATAAGTAACCATTAACTAAAATCGGGACAAAATTGACTTAAAATTGCATTAAATAACATATCCGAATTTACTATTTCCATTTGAGTTCACATTTGTTTTTCTTACAATCCAAAATTTACACACTTACCCCAACGTGTGTAACATAAATTACACAAATTTTAACACAACACATAAGACTTTAGCCCTCCTATGTGGCTGAGTCAGGTTTAACAGGGTGACACACCATAGTCTATTCGGTAGCCTCTAATTCCCCATGGCCAAGGGAATTCAACCTACACACTTCATGAAATCATTAGTCCAACCACTAATGAAGTTGAATTTAAGCATATAATATAGTGGAGTACATTACATATGACCATCAATCGTGCACACAAGCATATGCATAATTTACACTTTTTTTTTGAAAATCCAAGCACATGTTACAATTCAATGCATTATTCTTTTTCACTTATAATGTCACATTAACCCACAATCCTCATAATTATTAACATAGCCATTCCATTTTCCACTTATGATCACATAATATCACATTTGCATGTACATTGCATGATAATTCAAAATTCATCTTATTAACACAATATCACATCTTCTACTCTAAGTATGTTATGTCAATTATCATATCATTCAGGATATCAGTAAATTCAATTAATCATAATTAGCATAATCATTAAATTACAGTCCATAAAAGTAATTAATTTGACATGCATCATAATATATAAGCTCAATGTTCACGAATCACAATCATCCATCATAAAATATAAGGTAAGAGTATAATGTATCAAAGTATGATCATGTAATAATAACAAAACATAATGTCCATAGATCTAGCTGACGATGGGCCTCACATCCCCCCCTTAGTAATGAACTTCCTCCTAGAACTCATCAAAGAGGTGGGGATAAAGAGCGTTGATACGTGATGCATCCTTTGAAGTGGCTAAGACCTCATCATAATGGTCCCATTGAACCCTGACCTGGTCTAACTCTCAACCTTGAAGGGACAATTTCTCGCGAGCTAAAATGTAGATGGGCTCTAGCACTAGTTGCCCATCCACCTCCACCTACAAAGCATCCCAATCTAAAATGTGAGAATCATCATGAACATATCGCCATAAAAATGACATGTGAAACACATCGTAGATACATGACAGGCTAGTGGCAAGGCTAGACGATAAGCTACTCGACCTATCTACTCCAAAATCTCAAATGGTCCTACAAAATGAGGTGTGAGTTTAGAGACTTTTCCATAATGGATTGGAATCTTATGCAGTGGCACTCTCAAGAAAACATGATCACCGATTGAGAAACTTTGATTTGTCCTCTTAGTATCAACATACTTCTTGTGATGATCCTGAGCCTCTTGTAAACACTACCTGATCAAAACCACCTTTCCCTCCATATCCTATAACATCTCTAGAACAATCACCATTATGTCCTTAATCCAATCCTAACTCAATGGTGTCCTGCAAGGCCTATCGTACAATGCCTGATATAGTGGTATACCCAAAGAATTGTGATGCCCATTATTGTAGGTAAACTCAACCAAATACAAATAATCCTCCCATCAAGACTATCGGTCCATCACATACATGCATAACATATCCTCAAGAACCTAATTCACCCTCTTAGTCTGTACATCTATCTCGGGATGATAAGATGAACTGAAGTTGAGCCAAGTGTCGAATTCCTACTATAATGATCAATTACCAATGCCTACTATAATGATCTCCAAAATTATGATGTGAAGAGGGAATCCCTATTTGATATAATCCTACAAGGTACACCATGTATCATGACAATTTGTCATCAAGAAATACCCTCGCCACTGCTGGCACTGTATATGTCATATGCATAGGTGAGAAGTGGGATACTTTGGTCAACTTGTCCAAAGTCACCATGATGGCATCATGGTAGTGTGAGGATAAGGGTAGAATAGTATCCCACTTCCACTCCAAAATATCATGCGGATATAGCAATCCTATTGGATGTTGATGCTCTACCTTGACCCTTTGACACTCAAGGAATTGGGTCACATACTTTGCAATATCTCATTGCATACTTGCCCAATGATACAACTGTCTGAGATCGACGTGTATTTTGTTTATTCCTGGATGTGCCACATATAGTTCCCTATGTGCGTCTGATAAAATAATTGTACGAAGATCTATTGCACTAGGTTCATAGATGTGTCCTCTATGTCGTAGTAACCCATCCAACTCAAGTGTGTATCCTGAAAACTTTCCCTTAAGGGCCCTCTATGACTAAACCTCTTGCTATACTGCTAAATATGACTCATCCTCTAGTAAATGGTGTAGGATCTAACCCCTAAGATCAATGTTCACCAAAATGGATGATATCTCATGACACCTCCTGCTCAATGCATCTACTACCACATTCTCCTTCCCTTTAATGTAATGCACATCAAAGTTGTACTTGCATAAAAAATCCATCCAATGCCTATGATGAGTGTTTAGATTTGTCTGCATGAACATGTACTGAAGGCTATGATGATCTGAATGCAACTCAAAGTGATGACCCAAAAGGAAGTGCCTCTAATGAACTAGAACATGAAACACTGCTGCTAACTCCAAGTCATGTGTAGGGTAGTTCAATTCATGGGGCTTGAGCTTTCGAGACTTATACATGATCACTCTACCCCCCTGCATGAGTACTGCACCTAAGCCATAAATTGAAGCATCCATGCAAACCATAAACTTTGTTGAAGGATAAGGTACTGCTAAGATATGAGCTTTGGTGAGATGCTCCTTGAGAGTCTAGAAGGCCCTCTCACACTGCTCAGTCCACTTGAACTTCTTCCCTTTTCGTTGAAGGAAACTAATAGGATGTACAATCCTAGAAAATACCTCAACAAAATGGCGGTAATATCTAGTTAATCCCATAAATATCCTAACCTCTATCACTATAGTAAGCGTTGGCCAATCCATGATAGCCCTAATCTTTGATGGTTCTACTGAGATACCATCGCTAGATATAACATGACCAAGATAATGAACCTCTAAACAAAAAAAGGAACATTTCAACAAGCTACCATACAACTCATGGTTCCTCAAACACTGCAAAACCTATCGTAAGTGCTCTTCATGCTCCTCCTCGGTATCTGAATATATCAAAAAATCATCCAGAAACACAATCACAAATCTGTCCAAGAAGGTGTAGAATTCCCCGTTCATGAGACTCATGAAAATTGCGGGGGAATTTTTCAAACCAAAGGGTACCACTGTGAACTTATAATGGTCGTACTTGGTACAAAAAGCTATCTTATGTATATATGCCTTAGCAATTCTCAACTGATGATAATCAGACTTAAGATCTATCTATGAAAACACCCTAGCACCCTAGAACTGGTCGAACAAATCATCAATCCTTGGAAGGGGGTAATGGTTCTTGATGGTCACCTTATTCAGATGTTTGTAATCTATGCACAATCGAAGAGATCCATCCTTCTTCTTAACAAAGATGATAGAAGTGACCATGGTGAGATGCTAGGGGGTAAAAGCACAAAGTTGTGTCACACTTTTAGCCAACTTATCAACACAACTGAATTTAAGTATTTCTAACTAAAAATCAATTTTGGTCAAACATATGATCTAGTAAGATTCATTCTAGCTAAGTTAGATACTTCCACAACTTTTTGAACTAAGATTGTTGGCTAAAAATATATGGAGCATCACTTTGAGTCCAATTTACCAAAAAAAAAAATTATTTGAAAAACTTGAACTTTCAATAACTCCTACTAATGTAAATAACATTTTTAAAAAAATATAAAAATACCCTTTTGTAGATCCATAAGTGTAGTTTTCAAAACTATATTTATTTTAATAGTTAAATTATTATTATTATTTTATTTTTTATTTTTACTAAAAGTAGGTTATCAACACAAAATATTAGGTTCATTACCATGCCAAGGAAAAATATTAAATTTATTAAAAAAATTAAAAAAAAATGATGCACTAGATAAAAGAATCTATTTCAAGATGGTATAATTTTTTTTCCATTTTAAATAAATATTTAATATGAAAGTTGATGTCCCATGGAAACAACTATTTTTTTTATCACGCACATTTTAATATTTATTTAAAAATATATATTTATCAAAATTGGGAAAAATATATCCATGTACTAAAGTTTCAAATTATGAATACACAAAAAAATTGAAAGAAAAGAAAAATTACTATAAAAAGTTTGACATCTCATGCAACTTCATTTTTTTAGCATTTTATCAACAACTAAATTATGGTGTTAATTTATTAAAAACTAGTTTAAAACTAGCAGTCATATGCACAGGCATTCGACGATCAGCCGATAGGGGTCTTCCACAAATCTCTATTGAGTGGGAAGCAAGGAAGGAAGTTGTTAATATTTGCAAGTATTAGAGAAAGTCAGAAAAAGGAAAGCATGCTAAAAATTCAATATGGAATAACAGGAGGTGAATGAGGATAAGATTTTTTGAATCTCAAGCAATTAATCATGAATAATTTTAATTACAATAATTCTTTTAAAGTGATTTTAATTAATTACATTTGGTGAATTAAATACAATTTTAATTTTCAAATAATTAGTTTTCGTATTAATAATAAGTTCTCTTCAAAATTTAAGGTATGGGATAATTTTGTGTATTTTAGTTTAATAGTTGGCAGGGCTAGATTCACATGTATATGTAACATTTTTCTCTAGGTTAATCAATCTATTGATTAATTATTATTTAATTTTCTTAAGATAAGGCAATGCATTCGAAGACTAAGAACCATTTGCATAAAAGATGAAATTCATGTTTGATATGTTTTTCTACGTTAATCAGTAAATTGATTGATTATTAGTTCATTATCTTTAAATAATGCAGTGCGTGAGAGATTAAGAACTATTTGCATAGAGTGGGAAATGGATCTTTGGATTTATACATATCAATATTTCTTAGTTTGAAATTGATTATGAAAATAATCTTAGGAGAACGATTTTTTAATTAATTTTTTCTTAATAAATGAGTTGTGGAAAATTAAATAGAATTTAAATTTTTAAATAATTAGTTTTGTTACTAATAATCATTTTTGTTAAAAATCTAAGGTATCTGAATATAATTTTATATGTATTATACTGTAATAGTTGTTAGGCCTAGATGCACATCTATATTTGATATTTTTGTCTAGTTGATGAATCAATTGATTGATTATGATTTAATTATCGTAAGGTAGATATGAATACTAATACATGGAAAACTTGAAGTTGTGGATTAAATAATATAAACACTAGAGTTTCTCATTTCACAAGGCAGCCAAAACAATTGATATCGTTATATTAGAACTATGAATACGATCAACTGGCATATGAGCAAACACCTACCATTTTGTGTTTGTTGACCGGGGCAAGATGATGGAACCAGGAAGCCAATAAAATCCATGGTCGTTGTGGAGATGCTCGAGAAAACCATGACAAATAACATGGTATTCTATCATGTATGACAGAAAAGAAAATCAATGTACACAACACTATGACGAGAAGGATTTTGTAGACAAATATTTTTAGCAATTTGAATCATAAATAAAAAGTTATTAGTGATTCCCATAAGTACCAGAAATGAATAAAAAAAATGATTTATTGCTTTCATGACTCGATAATTTTGTAGGTAAATGCATTGTTATCCATACAGTTTTATTGAATTAAAATGTATGCCTTAATTTGTGGGAAAACAATGATTTATTTGACTTCCAAAGAGATGCTATACTCAACCCGTTAGAATAAAAAAGGAAGCATTAAAAGTAACTAAGTATATGTGCAAAACCATCAAAGACAATGGTGAAGTAAAAATAATTAATGGTATTTACAGTCGGTAGATTGCATCTATTTATTGACATGCTAACATTATATAGTTGGGAGCGGTGAATTTTTTTTTGTAGAGCACCGATGCTGAAGCAAATGTAGACATAGCATTGAATTGAAATAATCGCCACGCAGAAAATTCGACATGTACACACCAGAGCACTTTTGGCCTATAGGGTATGCAGTCAAAAATGTTATAAAACCCATGGCAAATACCATAACTTATAATTTCATGACGAATGTCATGAATTTTAAAGACATGGAAAATGCCACAGATTTTATAACACTTGCCTGCATATCTTGCAGGGCAAAATCACTACTTTTGGTTCTTCATCTCCCCCATTTTAAATGAAATATGTGCTACACAAATATGTATCCAATGAACAACATATCTGCTGATTAAAATTATGTAGATTTCCACCTACAAAAGGAAGATGGTCACTAGCAAATAATAGTTTCATGTTTTTGAATTACATAGCATGCCATTAAGTAAACTTAATTTCCTACGTGGAAAACTATATTCTTGGTAGAATCACATTTCATTGCAAAAAAAAGCAAGCGAAATAATTAATAATATTTACAGTTGGTTAACGAAATCTATTTATTGATAATAGGAAAGTTTTGTACTTACATGTCATGTTGGTGGTGTTCAACAAGAGTGAGCAACATTGGAACAACTTGTTGGAGTAGGAAAGAATATGAAATAGACAATTTACAATACATTAATTCTCTTGTATGGCTATTGCTTCTGTGCAACATTATAAAGGAAAAAATATAGACATAGAATAAAACAGGTTAGCATTGTTTGTTGTAAATAAAACAAGATAAAATAGGAGATTTTGAATACATGGGATATTGGCAAACAATTGTGTATAAGTAATGCACCAAAAATGTTGAAAAGAGTTGTGGAAACAATGAAAAATACAATGAATATAATAGAGTATGTTTTTTTGATGGGCAAGTGCGTGTGAGAATTTGTGTGTCTATGTATATAAGTAGCAACAAATATAAGATGATAGAATCCAAAAGCACTAAACCCACACTCGTTGTCCTCCCTAGCATATTGGCATCATGAAGCCTCATGGGCTCTAGCCAAACCCCCGAGTAAAAAGGCAAGTAAGGTCCATGGAAAATTTCAAGGACTCTTATCATATATCACACAAAAACAAAAAAAAAAAGAAATTCTAAAACAACTATTGGATGAGCACTTAAGAATCACAAGTAACTTGACATACACAATTTACAATAGACTAATTTGCTTGAATGTCTATTGTATTCGTGCAACATTAGAAAGGGGAAAATATAAATATAGAATAAAATAGGTTAGCGTTATTTGTTGTAAATAGGAATTTAAGAAAAAATAGAAGATTTTGAATACATGGGATACTGGAAAACAATTGTGTATAAGTAATCTATTGAGGAAGTTGGAAAGACAACTGTGGAAACAATGACAAAAATAATGGATAAAATAGAGTATATTTTTGGTGGATAAGTGGATGTGAGAATCTGTGTGTCCATGTATATGAGGAGCAACAAATAGATCATGATAAAATTCAAAAATAGTAAATCCACGCTTGTTGTCCTCCCTACCATATTGGAATCATGAAGCCTCATGGATTCTAGCCAAACCCCTAAGCAAGAAAGGCAGGTAAGGTCCATGGAAAATCTCAAGGACTCTTACCATATATCACACAATAAGAAAAATAGAGATATTTAGAAACAACTATTGGAAAAACACTTAAGAATTACAAGTAAAAGATGGCTGGGCCAAGTTGTTGGAGCATGAAAGGATGTGGAATAGAGAATTTACAACACAGTAATTTTCTTGAATGTCTATTGTATTTGTGTAGCATTATAAAGAAAATAATATAGATACAAAGTAAAAGAGGTTAGCAATATTTGTTATAAAAAGAAAGAGATAAAATGAAACATTTTGAATAAATGGCATGTTGGTGAAGAGTTATGTGTAAGAAATCTTCATTGTTAATTGTTTGTATCTTTGCCATTATGCCCATTTTGGAGACTTGAAATAGATAATCATTCTCTATGCACAATTTTATTGTAGCTAAATCTTGTCCTTGTCGACATATATGTGCGGTGACTTGACCTGCATTCTTTAATGGTGACATGGAAGCATGGAAATTATGTGGATTTTCGGTGGTGTGGTGCTGGTTCAATAGCAGACTATTGTAAAAATCGCTCGCTTTAGTGGAATGGAGAAATATACACCACTCTCATGTACTTCGGGGGATAAACCGTGTGATGCTATCAACAATTTGTTTGTCCACTCATAAGCACATGAGAGAAGTGTTTGGTTGCTATTCATAACCACATAAATCGATGCCCATTTTCCTCCCCACCATATTGGCATTATGAAGCTTGACGGGCTCTAGCCAAACCCCTTGAGCCAAACAAGGAGTTAAGGTCCATGGAAAATCCCATGGAGTGTTACCATAAACCACAGGGAAAAGGAACCTATAGAAAGATGGGTGTTTTGAACCAAATTCTATAACATTGTAGTGTTTTTTATGGGTTAAGAAGTACACGAAAAAGAGATATCCTAGTAAAGACAAAAGCATAATGGGATTTGAAGACGGTTATAAGAATGGACAATAAAGCAAAGAATATAATAAAAAATATTCACACAACACAAGTAATGTATGTAACGGTTGACTAAATGCGCTTGCAACTTTAACTACAAAAGATAACAATAGTTGCATTGTCTCTTATCTGTTGAACTTTATATCTCTAGCTGGTAGGCTGTTTGTTTGAAGTTTCTATTTCCTAAGAAGACAACATTTAATTGTGGAGAATCTGTAAAGCTTGAAACAGATGAGGGGAAAAGGATATCTCATGAAACACATTGATATAAGATTCAAGCTACATTATTTCATAGTAGATATTGAAAACAAATAGAGGAATTATATAACAGGTATTAGAATAACACTTGTCTGGTAGTAAATATCACACACAAAGAGGAAAATTGTATTGAGTGCCCTGGAAGATAGACAAATACATATGCACATATATATATGTACTTAATTCCTTGATTGATAAATAAAAATACTCGTATAGGCAGATATACATATGCATATATCTAGACAAAGATATATATATACATATGTATATCTAAATAGGTTTTTATATTATTTTTATGTGTAATTATGTATCTACTATGATTTTAAGCAGAGTTTAAAGTAGCATGTATAAGTGTTGTCTATGCTCTGTAAAAATCATGACTATACAGTTATAGCATTGAGTCGTATAGTATTGACATGTTGATAAGAACAAAGCATTTAATTGTGTAGTATGTGTAACATATTGATAATGCCAAAATGGCTCTTCTAGCAATGCAACTGAATCGATATATTTTCTTGCATATTTTGCAGTACACTTCCCCACACTGTAACATTGAATATTGCATTTACTTCCTACTACACGATTACACCACAATACATACATATATATATATATATATATACACATATGGAAACATATATATACATATACATCTATACACATACATATATATACATGTACATATATAGATACACACATATGCATATATATACATATATATACATGCATATATTGTAAAGTTGGGCTCCACTATTTACCATTAGATAATATAGAGAAACAGGAAAATTGTAAAAGAACTATCAGGGAAACATTGGAGGGCGACATACATCTGAATCTTAAGTATCATCTTAATATGTCTTACGACTGTTACATAGACTGCTTGGCTTCTACCAATATGTTGCATGATACTCTTTTTCCGTCATCTGTTCAAAGCTTCCTATAACAAATTATTATTTGTGATTGATCTTTTTCTTTGTAAGGCAAGAAAATTTATTGATTAAGTTGCATTGTCAAAAGAGCCATTGGGGTGTTGCTTGTGTATGAGGCTATTGTAAGAATAGTCATACTTGAGTCTGTTCTATAATAGATTTGAGAGTTTTGAACTGTTGTGTTGTGAACTCTGTAAGTCCTTTTACAAGGGTAGTTTGTATAAATATTTTGTCCATCATATTGAATAGCAAACTTGATGCAACTTAAATTTCCAATTAAGCCTGTGGTGCTATATGCATTTTTCATAGATCATTGCATGATATAATTGTTGCATAAGATAGAGAAAACATGTACTTCCTTGGAGAACTAGGTTTGAATAATTGATTTGGGAAGTTGGAAGGATAGATGTATTTGCTGATGTTTATACAGTTTTGTTACAATTTCCCTAGTTCTCTATATGTAAAGATGGGTTGGGGGTGGTGGAGTTGGTGTGCTTGATACGTGCAAGCTGAGTGGTAAGTGTTTTTTCACACGAGGGTGGAGCTTAGCAATTACATGAGTTGGGGGTGGTGGAGTTGGTATCCTCAAACAAGGTAAATACAATATTCAATGTTGCAATATGCAAAAGTATACTTTGATGAAGTTATGTTGTTGAAAGAGCCATCGTGGTGCTGGTTCGGTAGCAGAATATTGTTAAAATTGTCGCATATGGCTCCATTTTTTAGTAGATTGGAGGGATTTGAAAGTGTGGTGGTGCATAATCTGTAAGTGACTTCACATGGGTATTTTTTAAAATTAGTTTTTCATAGGTGGCTCACTCTATGCTTCTATATGGATGTAGAAATAACAGTTAAATCTTCTTTCTCACGCCTAAAAAATATCTATCCTTGGGAAGACGAGAAGGTGACTATGGGAACATGGGCAAGTGTACTATGGAGAGCAGTTTATGGGCCATGATTTTTCGTTGTACCTATTGTAAACGTTATCGAATAGCTCTTGTACAAATTTTCTATTTGACTGTTAAATCTACTCCTAGGCAATGTAGCTTGAATTTCTGATTAAGCCAATATGGGTTTCGTGGCAAAGAATGTAGCTACAAATTTTTCAGTGGGGAAGGCACCGTTTGTTTCCTTTGTGGTGATGTGGGAACTCGTAGGTACGTGGGTTGGCGATGGGGGAGAATGGTGCCGTTGTAACAGGAAGGTGAATGGCATGTGTTTGTTGGCACGAGCGCAAATGCATCTTCCTGTCGGCGTACAGGGGAAGAGGTGGAAGTAAATGGTATACTGAATGTTGGCATGTGGGAAAGCATACTTTCATTAAGCTGTATTTTCAAAAGAGCCATTGTGGTGTGGGTGAATTGGATTTGACGGCACCGAGAATGCCACAACCGATGGGAACTTGTCCAAACTTTTTTTTTAGGTGACATGGAGCTTGGTAATTACGTGAGTTGGAAATGGTGCAGCTGGTCAACTCAATAGACAAGAACTGAATTCTTGTGTATAATATTTAGTAACAAATAAGTGTTATTCTAATACTTTTCATAAAATTCCTCTATTACAGTTGAATATATATGTGTAATAAGTGAAAATTGCACGGTTCCTCACTTGCCCATGACATTGGCATCGTAAAGCCTCATTGGCCCCTGGAAAACTATGAGCCAGGTAAAGCATGAAACTCTGACCACAAATGTGATGGTGTTTCATTATATATTAGAGAATAGTGAAGTTGCTAAAAAAAATTCTATGTTTTGATACATGTATTTGTTTGCCTACACTTCTTTTGGCTCGAATAGATTTTTAGGAAAATAGAATGCCTCATAAAGAACTATAGTAAATGGAATTCCACAAATGAAATACAAAAAAAATTGTTTCAAGGAAGACATCAAAGAAACAACAAAGGTTTTGTTTCAAAGCATACAATGTATAGGAATAACTCTATAGACATACCTGATTTTGGTATGTTTTGGAAAGTATGTAACCATGTAGAAAGAAAAGGCGCTAGCATACAAATTTGCTTTGCATTGAAGGATGTCTAGCTCTACAATAAGAGAAGGGTTAAATACATAAGCTAGTAAATTATAAATTTACAAAACAAGACTATGACAATATATATTTGTGGTTAGGTATGTATGAAACAACCAAAAAGGAAGAAAAACAACTTACAACAACAATACGTCTATGACGTAGTGAATATTGCAGAGCACAACACTTGTTGAACATCCAATCAGTCAACTGGTGGAAGTGGATGGTAGGTTTTGACCATTCTACACCCATCGAGCAATGCAACCAAAGGAAAAAATGGAATATATAGAAGACTATATATGTTTGAAAGGAATACAAACAGATAATTCTATACATCAACATTATACATATAGATATACACATACATATACATATACATATACATATACATATAAAAATACATACATATACATATACATATACATATACATATACATACACATACACATATATATACATATATATATAAATATACATATACATATACATATAAATATACATATACATATAAATATACATATTGTAGACACGTAAAATATACTGATTGACATTGTGCATCTGATCCGGACCACTAACATCATTTCGTCCTGAATCATCCTTCGATCTAACCAGTTAATCAAATACCTTTATCTGATTAAATTCATCAATATTCCTCTCTTAATTAAATAAATTAGTTATCTAATTAAGTTACGTTTTCTCGATAATTAAATTAATCATTTTTGATCTAATTATCCTATTTAATTAAATAATTAATTTTATTTGATTAAATCTCTTAAGTCTATCTATTAAATTAAATAAATTAAAACCTTATTTAGTTTAATCTAACATCATCTCTTGTAATTAAATAAATCAAAAATCCTTATTTAATTAATCCTTTATAACATTCTTCTCATATTTGATTTAAATAAAGCCAAAAATTTAAGTCAAATAGGTCACATCATTTAATCCCTCCATTAAATTAATTAACCTTGATTAATTTAATCTCTCCTCATGTCCCATCCTCCATCTTTTACCACTTGCACATGAAAATAGACTTATTTGATTTATTAAATCTCTATTTTCCTCAACAAGGCATCTTTTAAGGAATATTCTCTAAGTTTGAATTCAAAATCCAAGTTGACTTGTCCCTTCCAACAAGGAATTTACTCTCTCTTACATGTCCTTTGCCTTGAGCCAAGTGGCATTCAATGCATTTTTCCTTCCCTCTTGCATGTCATTTCAACAATTTCAAAATTCAAATATATGCATTTATTGGCACAATTCTCAAAACTTGCACATCCTCCATCCATTCACAAGTGGACAAGTGGCACTTTTCCATTGGCTAATTATTAGTCCCACATTGCTCTATTTTGGACATTCATCCATCTTAGCATTCTATAAATAAGAGGCTAATCTCCTCATTTGATCATCCACAATTTGAGTAAACTTACTATGCTCAAATCATTAGCAATTTTCATCCATTTTCATTGAGTTCATAGTTAGCTTATGCAGATTTTTCTATTGGAGCACTCATCAAGCATCAACAAAGTTGATCACTCTTCATCACACATCAAGCTTGCATCATAGGAGTTGGGAAAGGGCCAATTTTCACATCAAATTGACACCAATTCCCCCATGGGATCAAGAGTTTGCTTATTTTGATAGGATTTTAATCTATTTCATTTGTGTTCTTCATTCTTCTTTCCTATTTTAAACTATGCTAATGGATTTCATGGGGAATCCTTGTTCTTGCTTGAATTTCATCTTGTAATGTGTTTGTTCATGTTGTTTTGTAGGTATTAGGATTGGGGTTCACACATTTGGTGCTAGAAGGAGGGCAATCTCACCTTTTAATCACATTTTTTTTTAATCAAAATTACGCGTTTTCTTTGTTTACAGGTTCAGCGTCGCTGTTCAACACCACTGGTTCTCCAGCATTGCTATATAGGACCACTGGAAATTCAGACTCTGACGCTTCAGTCTTCCCGCCCAAAAATTTAAATTCTAAACTGTGCCACTGGACCAATCAAACCCGCGGGAATTTTCAAAAAAATCAAACTGCACCACTGGACAAAAGTGTGATGCCTTCATGCTCACAGGCCTGACTGTAGAGTGATGCTGACTGGCAAGCGGCGCTATACAACACTACTGGAGAAATCAAATTGTGACGCCTTTACGGATTGCACTGATGGAGGGAAGTATGAAGTGAAATTTAATTTACAACACATGCTTTTTTTCAAATTCTACTTTTTCTATCTGTTTTTTGTCCTTTTGACCTCTATTTTGTAGAATATAATTGATTTTTTCTTGTAGGTTGAATTGATTAAAGACGAAGAGGAAGAGAGGAATGATGATGTCATTTCACAAAAATAAGTGTTTTTAAACACTTTAGTGTTTGTTTAACACTATTTGAGGATTCATTAGTCCTCTTAAGGAAAAAATGTCATCTTTTTATGCTTAGGATCCACTAATTTCATTTAGGATTTTAAAGAAAAGAAAATTTCAATTTTTGTTACAAAAAACTTAAAATGAATATTAGGACTCAAATCTACTAAAGTTTGTTTTGGGATTAAAAATTGAACAAGGCAATTTTTCACACTTACTTTGGTGCTTTTAAAATGAATTCACAATTTCTTTGAAAGGTTAAAATGAACATGTGCAACTTTGTTTTTTTGATTTCTTACTTAAACTAACATCATCGAAAAGGAAATATGCGCTTCTCTTGCGCTTTATAGCTATCTTGAGAATCAAAAGGCCTTTTTTATGATCTTAGGTTGAGATAAAGTAATCACCTCCACACTTCATTTTGGGAAATAAAATTGAACAAAGCTTGCGAGTGTGAGTTAGGTATATCGTGAAGGTTCTCCCTTTGTTTCTAAACAAAGGTGGATCGAACTACAAATGTGCTTGCTCGCTATTGTTTACCTTTAGAGGGGCTTGCCTAAGAGACACATCCGCAAGGAGAACTCAAAGGTGACTCCAACCAGTTTTTCATTTGGGCTGGTATATAAATGGATAAGACTAAACTGTCAAGTCCTCATGGTATGTAGGGCTTAGCCATATAGTGTCTTTCAGAATGGGGTACTATCGTAAAATATATAAGAGCCCCTACTAGGATTGATTAAAGCCTTTAGTGGCTTGCTGGACACTCGCAAGGTGCCATGTCCCCGATGTCCCATCATTAAGAACCTTGTTTGTAGTAGCCAACTAGTCCATCGAATGAGTTTATCAAAGTGGTGCATTGGAACTTAGATTCCAATAAGTTACTTGCCATGTCCGATCTTGGTTAAAATATAGAGGTTAAGATTTCATTCTTAACATACCTTTATATTTTTTCCTTGGTTGCATGTAAAATCATCTCTTCTACTACGAAGGGCATGAGGCAAGCCCACCAAGAAATACGTACCAATTGAGCTAGGATGTTATATTGCTTGTGAGTCAAAACACTTTGCTTGTTCAATTTTTTTTGGAAACAAACACTTAACATCATCATCAAAATTTCAAACCCCTTAAGAGACAAATACAATTGACCCAATTCATGTGTTATTGCTTTCCCTTGGGATTTTATCCTTAGAGGTTTCTAAACACTTGGATTACATCTCAATTTTTCTACTAAAGTTAAACAATAGGTAACCCTTGCCTTGAATTCATCAAATTTCCACATAACATACTTTGTGGGATTCAAAGAAATTAAGACATTGTACATCTAGTTTGGAAAACCTAATCAAAGAAGTGTTTGTGGTAAAATAAAGTCACTAAGCAAAGATAACAAAATGGACTCTCACATGTGTTGAAACCTCATGATTTCCAAGAAATTCAAAATCCCAAGACAAAAGTCCTTGAGTCAAAGTTCAAATCTGGAAATGTATGCTCAAATTGAACCACTTCTTAGTTATATAGGTTCATAGAAGCATTGCATGTTCTTCAATACCGAGGTCTAGAAAACAAAGTGTATTTTTAGGTATATCTTAGGATCAAAATCAAAATATTTTTCATCCATCCTTCAAACTTCAAAACCAAAAAATCATCTCACCATCATATTTTGAGAAATCTTGAAATTATCCTTCATGCTAGGCTTTTTGGAAAAAATCAAAATCATCAAATCCTTGAGACAAAATCCTTGAAATATTTTCATCTTTGGCTAGGTATGTGTAGATGCATCCTTTTGCATATGCTTAGTCAAAATTATCAAACCATCTTTTTTATCTAGGTATATGTAGATGCATCCTTCTTCATATGCTTGGTTAAATTATCATCTTGTTTGAATATGTGTGGGTAGATGCATCCTTCTCCCTACACATATTCAAATCATCATCCTTTGAGAAAATCTACCCCTTAGATAATCATCCAACATCTTAGGGTCTATTGGTTCAATCAAAGCAAACAAAAAAAATCAAGTCAAGGGCAATCCAAAAAATCAAAATCAAAATCCAAAACATATCCAAAAGTCCTAAAAATCTAGCATTCCCCTCAATATTTATCAAAATATTAAACATCCACATCATCCATCTCTTACATCATCATATCACCTTTTGATCCTCAAGACATCCTAAAAAAAATAAAATAAAAAAATCTATTTTGTGCCTAAAATTAGATCAATTCAAAGAATTAGAGATTCATCTCCCATATTCTTGAAAATTGATCCTTGTTTTATGGTTCAAACTAGATCTCAATACAAGAAGAACATGGAATCTGACAAAGAAACACCGGCTTCAAGTGAGCTTAGCCAAAAAAATGCCAAAATGAATCCTGTCGAATCAAGCAATCCTTTGACTATCTCATCATCACAAAATCCACAAGAGGAAATTCAAGAAGATCTTACCTTTGGGATGTCGCATGAAGAACTAACCAAAATGATCCAAAATCCGGAGAACCATAAGATCATCAACATCAAGATGAGGCTTAACCCTTCACTATACATGCTTGAACTAGCAAAACAAGGGGCCAAATTACCTTCTGATTTTGACGTGAGCTCTATAGTGGAACCACCTTTGGAGGTCATGCCTCTAATTTCATCCACACTCCCCATATCATCTACACCCCCATCCCAAAGCATCAATCAAAACATTCCGCAAATCACAACATCTTTTGCACCAACTCAACCTAATGTTAATAAGGGAAACACATTTCTTAATGCCACTCAAACACACCCCCTTGTTAATAATCAAGACTTGGACGCAAATACCATTTTGGAACAAAACATACCCCAAAATCCACTATATAAGTATGCCCCTCTCACTTTCCATGATCCTAATGATCCATCATCATCATCCTTCCGTGCAACACCTCAAACTTCTCTCCTCACAAATTCACAAGAAGAAGGTGACATGTTCAGACTTGGGGGAATTTTTGACACCACATCATTTTCTCAAGAACTCACACCCCTCACATTTTCACCTCTTCCACCATTACCACCATTATCCACACCTCTACTTGGCTTGGGACTCCCACCTTTACCAAACATTAATCAAAATCAAACCAATATCCCAAACACCAATCAAAGCATCACGCCAAACTCTCAAAACTTGTCATCGATATTGCAACAATAGATGACAACTACAAAAGCAATCATGAAATCATCAACCACTCCCCTAACATATCAAAGCATGGGCTCTCAAGGACCAACCACATTGATCGCACCATTCACCACTCAAACCACCAACACGACATCACCACTCACCACCACCACAAGCACCATTTCGAATCCACCACCACCGCCACCACCACCAAATTCCAATTTATAAAGCCAATACAACATGGCATTGCAAGCCACTCAACAAACTACTTATGAAAAGGCATTCCTGCAAGTGCAAAAGTAAAAATCCGCACAAGCAACACAAAATGCTCAAGCCGCCCAAATTGCACAACAAGCGCAACAGGCCCCACAAGCCCAAGCCTTATTGCAACAAAAAAAACAACAAGCCACTCAAGCAACCCAAGCTGCATTACAAGCACAAAAGGCTGCTCAAGCCCAAATTCTATTGCAACAACAAGTAGCACAAGCACAAGCCCAAGTACAAGCACAAGCCCAAGCTCAGGCACACGCCCAATATCAAGCACAACAAGCACAAGCACAAGCACAGGTTCTTGCACAAAAATAAGCAACACAACTACAAGCATATCAACAACCGATAAAACAATACCAAGAGCAGCAAGAAGTAGCCCAATTAGCAGCCCAACAACAAGCGTTGTTGGAATAACAACAAGCACAATAGCAAGCTCAACAATAGGCAATCCAAGCACAACAACAAGCTCAACAACAGGAAATCCTAGCACAAGAACAACAAGACCTACAACAAGTGCAAGCATACCTAGCTCAACAAAATGTGCAAATACCATCAAACAACACACCAAACAACCCACCCATCCAACCAACAATTGAAACACCCCAAAACACCTTCATCCCACCCCCTGATCAACAAAACGATGTAACAACATAGATTAGGTTGCTCTTGCAACAAGTGCTCGATCTTGAATCAGGATGAACCACAAAAACACCAAGCAACTTGTGTCCCTATCCATTTGACAAGAGCCTTCTGATGAAACCATTCTCGAAGGGATTTGAGATCCCCAAGTTTGACAAATATTGTGGGACGGGAAACCTTGAAGATCACATTAGGGAATTCTAGGTTCATTGCATGGAAGTCGCATATGAGGATACCTATATGATACAGCTATTTCCTAGGAGTTTGGCTGGCCATGCTATGAATGGTTCTCCTGCCTACCCACAGGCATCAGGACATTCCAAGAAATTATAGATGCATTCATTAAAAACTACACATGCAATATCATAATGGATGTCAGTCTAGAAGAACTCTCAGCTCTAAAACAAGGTAAGAATGAATCATTCGCTTCATTCCTACAATGATAGCGATCCAAGGCCAATTAGAGCAAATGGGTCATGCCTGAGGAACAACAAGTTTGCACCATCATATCCAACCTTGATGGCCTCTTGGAATTCCATCTCAAGGTCCAAGGGATCACCACGTATGACCAGTTGATCTCCAAGGTGCTCAACATCGAACAAGCCCTTATAACGCAACCCGCGAGATCAACTTCATACCCCAAACAACAAAACAACCGCCCACCCACCAATTATAATGACAAACCTCGCACATGGGAAAGAAACAAAAATGTTACCAATGATGGTGTTGTCGATGCCAAAGTGGTCATTAGTGCCCCTCGCCAAAATACACTCGCACCATAAATCCAAATTCAACACCAAAAGAATCATCAAGCAACACAACAACCGAACAACAATCCAACAATTAACAATGTCAATGATCAAAGGGGACCACCCCAACAAAACAAGAATTACCCCAAGAAAAAGTACACTACTCTTGTGGAACCACTTGAAGTCATCATGAAGAAGTTGATAAACAAAAAAATCATCAAGGCACCCACCTATGAGAATTACCAAGAACTTGATGTGAAACCTCCTTGGTATAATGAGAATCAACTCTGTGACTTCCATAAAATAAAAGGGCATACCATGAATAGTTGTATGAGGTTAAAAAACTTAATTCAAGATCTCATCGATCAAAGAATTATAAACGTGGAACAACCAACATGAAACCAAAACCTTAAGATATACACGAATCCAATGCCTAACCATGGCAATAAAGGGAATAATAACACGGATAAGGGGAAAGAAACCTTCAAGAATGTAAATCATGTGTATGACCATGATGTTGCATCTCTAGATGACTACTGCGCTACCATCACTATCAAAGGAGCTCATGCCGATTGTGGAGTCACCACAAGAGGCGACAAAGTTACCATTGCAAGATCATCCCAGCCAAATAGAGTTTGTGCACCTAGATCTATCCCCAATAGATATAACATCCTTGATCAACTCAAAAGAATGCCAGCACAAATCTCCATCACGGAGTTACTAAAAATCTCATTTGCCCATAAGAAAATCCTTGAGGAAGCATTGGCTTCATCCACTGTCCCTGCAGATCTTGATGCGGAACAATTCCAAGCTATGGTCGGAAATATCATTACCCCGAATCTACTCACATTCTTCGACCAAGATTTTCCTGCCCAACCATCTCATAACCGTGCACTCCACTTAGAGGTCCTAGTATAGAAAAGAAAAGTCAAAAGGGTCTTGGTGAATGGAGGTGTGGGCTTGAATATTTTTTCTCTCAAGCTCATCAAACAATTAAAAATCTTAGAGGATTCTATCAACAAAGGAAAGGGTATCACAATAAGAGAATATGATGATCAAGAAATAGCATCCTAGGGCACAATAAAAATCCCTATTCAAGTAGGGCCAACTACCATGGAAACCACTTGTCAGGTCCTAGACCTCGACTTACCATATAACATCCTCCTAGGACGCCCATGGATTCATGCAATGCAAGCAGTAGCATCAACTTTCCATCATTGTGTCAAATTAAACTTTGAAGGAAAGGAAGTCACCATCTATGGAGATCCCGAACCATTTTCCTACTGCAAAAGCCTCGAGGCAAAGTACTATAAAATCCCCCAAGTACCAAAAAATGATGAGGGCCCATGTACACCATACATTGATCCCGCCACTCTCGCTTCCACTTCTGCGATAGAGACACCTGCCACTCCCGCCATTCCTACCATTTCTGACATTAAGGTCATCATCCAAGATAACGGTTGTGGAAACTACATGATCCCTAAAATTTCTTTCGTGGTAGGAGAGTTACCACAACTCCTAGATCACGGGGACGTCCACAAGTAAATGAGGCCTCCACATCTCAAACGTTTCCTGAAGACTATCCCAACTTTAAAAGTTGGGGAGATCTTGGTCAAGAAGTTATCAAGGAAGATCCATCTCATATGCTATACCAAGATGAGAGACCAATAGCTGATTTACCAATGGATGATAGAAGCAAGGGTCTGCAAATGATGCTCGCAATGGGCTATGACAAAAATCAAAGACTTGGGAAAAACGACAATGGGCTCATAATACCTGTCATTCCAGAGACATGAATGGGAAGTCTTGGCCTCAGATGTACCCCTCAGAGTATAACCATACATGGTCAAGGTCCTTTAGTTAGAAAGGTCAAAAATCCTCCTCAACAAGCTACAATTGAACTGCGCTTACCAGTATCTACAGGTCATGTCATAGATAACTTCACATTTGACATAACCGATGTCTGTAGTAGTGGTGATGATGAGGATCTCATGACCAACTTACCTAGGCTATTTGAGGATACCACTATTTTCATGATTAGCACCTTATCCTTTGAATCAGACCATCAAAATCATGAAATCCGCCTAGTATACCCCCAACTCATCGATTACGACCAATGAGGACCACCAATTCTTGATATATTAAAAAATGGTGAGGCTCTCTCAGAATTCATGGAACTACGGGAAAACATTCCATGTGGGGATCACAAGAAGGGTTCATAATTGAGATAGATACACATGCCTATTATGGGGAAATGATTGAATCCCTCAGTCGCAAAAGTGAAAAGCTAAGAATAATATCTAAGTCCTTGAGTAAAAACCACACTATGGAACTCTCCAACCAGAAAAAAGTAAAAAGAAAGGATGCATCCAACAGTGAAAACCTCTCCGAGGTTCCTGAGGATGGGGGATTCAATCTTCCTTTTAGAGCTCTTCATCAAGAAAAATCAATAGTCCTAGCAGAAAAATGCAATCTGGTCAATCTAGGAACATAGGAGACCCCACATATCACATTCTATGCAGAGTCATTACTATCAGAGGAACAAGAGCTCCTAGCAGCCTTCCTAAGAGAGAGACAGATAAACTTCGCATAGAGCTATGCTGACATGCCAGGGCTTGATCCAAAAATTGTGGTTTGCCACTTAGTAGTATACCTAGAAGCAAAGCCTGTTAAACAAAAGATCAGGAAAATGCACCCTCAGATCGCCCTGCTAGTAAAAATGGAATTAAAGAAGCTATTAGATGCAGGATTCATTCGACTGATAGATCATCCAGAATGGGTGTCAAACCTGGTGCCTGTCTCAAAACTTGATGGGGGCATCAAAATCTGCACAAACTTCAGGGACTTGAACAAAGCATGTCCGAAGATGATTTCCTGTTGCCCAATATTGACATGATCGTAGACATGATGGCAGGACATGAAATGCTTTCCTTGATGGACGTTTTCTTAGGTTATAACCAGATAATGATTGATAAAGAAGACCAACACAAAATGACCTTCACTTGTCCATGGGGGACACACTACTGGAATATGATGCCATTTGGCTTAAAGAATGCAGGAGCAACATAACAAATGGCCATGACATTAATCTTCCATGACATGATTCACAAAACTATCGAAGATTATGTTGATGACATTCTAGCCAAATCCAGAAGGAGAAAGGATCACATAGCAACCCTAAGTGCCATTTTTGACAGGCTGGAAGAGTACAAGGTTCGATTAAACCCAAAGAAGTGCATCTTCGGCATACAATCATGAAAGATGCTAGGATACATAGTGTCAATGAGAGGTATTGAGGTAGATCCAGCAAAAGTAAAAACAATCCTTGAGATGGAGGCACCAAAAACATTAAAGCAATTGAGAGGTCTCTAAGGCAGGCTTCAATCGATTCAAAGGTTTATAGCCCAGCTGACAGATAAGCAGAATCCATATTCTCGCCTACTTCACAAGGGAGTAGTGTACAAATGGGATAAAAAGTGTGAAGAAGCCTTCAATAAAATCAAAGAATATCTACTTACACCACCAATCCTAATGCCACCAATCCCAAGAAAACCATTAATTCTCTACATGTTAGCAATAGCAACAGCTCTTGGAGCTCTCCTAGCTTAGCATGATGAAAATGGAACAGAAAGGGCCATCTATTACATCAACAAAAAAATGGTTGGGCATGAGCTAAATTACTCATTCATAGAGAAAGCATGCCTAGCAGTAGTGTTTGCATCACAAAAATTCAGACATTACATGTTGGCACACAAAATAAAACTCATCGCCAAAATCGACCCTCTTAAGTACTTACTATCAAAGGCAATGCTCACTGGAAGAATGGCCAAATGGGTAATGATACTATCATAATACAACATTGAATATGTGGAGCGGAAAATAATCAAAGGCCAAGTCATCATAGATTAGCTTGTAGAAGCACCAATCTATTCAGAGAATCCTCTCATCTCAGAGTTTCCAGACGAATCTATTTTTAATCTTAACATAGCCGACCACTGGAAACTCTACTTTGATGGCTCATATACACAACATGGATCAGGAGCTGATGTCTTCTTTATCACCCCACAAGGGGACTACATACCAAGGTCCTACAAACTGGCGTTTCCCTGCACCAATAACATTGCAGAATATGAGGTTTTAACCATAGGTCTTAGAATAGCAGTATAGTGGAACATTATAGCTCTCAGAGTATATGGAGACTCTCAATTAATAATAAACCAAGTGAATGATGAATACCAAACTAAAGAGGATAAGATCACTCCATACAAGAAATTGGTGGAGACTCTCAAAGAATCCTTCATCGAGATTACATTCGAGCAGATACCCAGAGCCAACAATAGAGTAATAGATGCCATGACAACGATTGGATCCTTACTAGACATCCCCCACAATGTTCCAAAATATGAATTCCTGATAGAGCAACTTCTTGTGCTTGCATTCAAGGTACTAGAATCAAAATTTTTGTGTGAAATCATTAGTCCTGGTGACCCTTGGTACCACGAAATTTATACATACCTTCGAATAGGAGTCATACCTGCTGACTTACCCTCAACCCTAAAATGAACCTTTGTCAAAAAGGCATCCTGATTCATCATCCTGGGAGATACCCTATATTGTAGGAGCATAGAAGGAACCTTACTACGTTGTTTAAACGTTGAGGAGGCATTGACCGCTCTAACTGAAGTACATAACAGTATCTGTGGTTCACACTCGAGTGGAATGACCATAGCCAAGGAACTATTGAGGATGGGGTATTATTGGCCTACAATGGAAATAAAGGAACATGACTACGTCAAAAGGTGTCTACAGTGTCAGCAACATGGAGACCTCATCCATGCTCTAGCTCAAGGACTTCATCCCATCATCACACCATGGCCCTTTTCGCAGTGGGGACTTGATCTCATTGGAAAAATCATGCCCACTTCATCTAACAACCACACGTTCATCATAACCACCATGAAGTGCTTTACTAAGTGGGTGGAAGCCATACCCATGACGTATATAACTGGGAAGAAGATTTCAAAGTTCATCCTGAACTATCTCATTTGCTGCTATGGTGTCCCACAAGCCATTATCTCAAATAATGGGACACCATTCAAGAATCAGGATGTCCACAACTTATGCAAAAAATTCAAAATCCAACATCGCTTCTCCACCCCATACTATCCCCAAGGCAATGGCTAAGCAGAAGCCACAAACAAAACCACTTTGAAAATCCTCAAGAAAATAGTCAATGACACAGGTCATGACTGGAATTTGCAACTTAATCCCACCCTCTGGGCCTATTGAAATAGCATCCACACACCCATCGATGCCACCCCCTTCTCCCTGGTCTATGGATCAGAAGCAATACTCCCCATTGAGATCGAGCTCCCATCACTAAGAATATCACTACAAAATCTCATCATAGATGAAGAGTACCGAGTATCAAGACTAAATGAGCTGGAGCTACTAAATGAGCGGCGTATAGATGCTTTAAATCATTTGCAAGTCTATCAAAACAGACTCAAAAGGAGCTATAACAAGAAAATTAGAAGCAAAACATTCCAAGTCGGAGAAATGGTACTAAAGGAGAATCAAAAGAAGGTGCCAAACCCAAGCAAAAAAGGAAAATTTGAACCCAATTGGTTGGGACCATTCGTTATCACAACAAGTTATAAGTCAAGGGAATATAAGTTATCAACACCAGAAGGGGAACCTCTGCAAGAGCCCATGAATATCTCTCATCTCAAAAAGTTTTATGCCTAATCTTGCAAGGTATAAAACCTCAAAAAATAAAAAATCAGAAAATGTCCTGAAAAAATGGTTACCTTAGTGAAAACCTGGCTAATAGGCGTCTTGGTGACAACAAAAAAATAAAAAAAGCAAAAAATCCAAAAAAATAAAAAAAAGGATAAAAAATAGTAAAGAGAAAAATCATCCTCTAGTGAAAATCACTTCGGTGGCACTTTGGGCAAGTACCTTGGTGAAAACATAGAAAACATGCACCTTGTGTAAATAAGCACTTTCCATCCATAGGGATCTTTACGACTTGTTCTACATCATCCTTCCATTATGTTTCCATCATTCATCGCATTTAGGTCTCCATCCATCACTCATCCACCCGCATTTGCACGATAGCTTGGTCCTATGTTCATATAACGATCCCTCCTAGTACCACTCGGCCCATCCTCAAGGTCAGTTTGTCTTGCCTTTATCGGAGTAGTCTATTGCACCATGCTGGGGGCATGTTCTCATCGAATCAGATTTGTGTATATTCTTGAAGTCCTAAAATCAGAAAATCCAAAAACATCAAAACATTAGAAAATCCAAAAACATCAAAAAATCACCAAAATCCAAAAAATGTTCAAAACATATCAAAATCCCAAAACAGGTTAGAAGTCAGTCAAAAAGTCAAAAACAGAGTCATCTTGTTGAACTATGGGTCTCTGAGCCTTGAACGTAGGCAAGGTTGATCCTTGATCATCCCCCGAGACACTTAGGTCAATCCTTTAGAATTCCATCATAATAAATTGACATCTCATCATGTATATCGTCATCTGTAAATCGGTCAAGTCATCAGTTGAACTACGTGGTCTCTATGTGTATAACGTAGGCAAGGCTAATCTTTTGATCAACCCCCGGGGACCCTAGGATAGGTCCTTAGGTTAGTCTCTTGGTCAAAATCTCAGAAATCCCCAAAAAAATTCAAAAAAACCAAAAATCAAAACATTTGCAAAATCTCAAAAACACCAAAAAATAGCCTCAAAACATTGCAAAAACTCCAAAAACATCCAAATATTTGAAAAGATCCATTCGTCTCATCTTGCTTTCACCTGCAATAACCCCACTCATAATAAACGATCGTCATCCTCAACCTTTGGTGAAACAATTAGAAACAAGTCTACTAGGTTAAAAGTGAAAACTCAAAACGTCAAGTCTTAGGTCTAAGTGAGTATGTAAGCAAGTTGGTCAACTCTTTGTGTCAATAGCCTATCATCCAATTGGTCCCATATCAATCATTTGAAAGAAAACTTTGGATAAACGAAATGACGTGCCGCCATCCACTAACATGTCCTAGGATGTATCCTTCCTAAAATGGGCATTATCTTTTGGCAATAGTTTTGGTTCTTATCCTTGAAAACACATTCCCTTTCGGTTAGCGGTATTGAAGAACATCAACTTGTTTGTTTATTTTGTCTTTGTATTTTGACTTATCTTATTGTGCTCATTCCAAGGACTTCTCGATGATATCCGAACAGAGGATTTAGAGAAATAGGAATGGGCCAATGATCATTATCTTTTTATCTGCTGTGCTTGTTGGACGTTCTTGTAAAATAACCTTGGTGAATACTTGCTTTGATAGGTATGTATGGAGGAGGTTTTAGGTAGCTTGTTGACTATTACATTGATAGGTTATACCTTTCCGTGTTTTGGTCTGAGGTGTTTGAAAATTCTAAAGTGCATCCTAGCAAGGTTTCTGTATGTTAGGTGTGAACAAGAATACTCCTATCCGTTTGTCAAGTCAAAGTCCATCACACTAGGTACAATGCCATCCTGGTTCTCTATACCTTGATGCATCGTACCACATGTGTTATCAAACATAAGAAAATTGGCCCTTTGAAAATCCTAACTCCTCAGCAAGTAGTCATCATCATTTTCATTTTCATCATCTCATGTCTTGTTGAAATGACTTCTTTTCTTTCATCACTTCTTGCTCATCATGCTAACAAGGTACTATGACAGTTCATCATCATCATCATCACCGTCATCGATCCTACATCCACAAATCATTAGCATATTTCATAAACATATCATATAGGAAACATATGCATTGCATTTTCATCATCATATAAACAGGTCATTACAAACACTTTTCATAAATAAGCACATTTATAAACCATCACTTTGCATCCATCACATTGCATTCATCACATAAACCATTGCATAAACATTCATTTTGCATAAGGCATCACCATACCAATTTGCATTAAATACATCACATACATTGCATTATCATTTAACATGTTTAGGATAATATATTTGTTATTCTAAGCATCTTAAAACCATCTCATTAACATCATCAATACATAAAAAACACGACCATTGCATTCACATTGCATCATACATAAATCATGAAAACATACATATCGTCCATAGGTCATCACATCGCAATAATTTTGCATTTCATTGCATAAATTATTCCATACCATTATAAGCATAATAGGAAAATAAGAATCCATTACATTGAAAGTGTATATCCATCCATAATCATTTTATATAAGCATGATTCACATATCATTTCGCATATACACCATAGATCATGTCCATATCATTTTGCATATTACATTTCATATCATATCATTTGAATCAACATACATAGATCATCATATAAATCATCATCATCATCCATTCATATTACATATCATATAAATCCATCTGCATATCATGAATAAACATCATAATATAAAATCTAGTCATAATGCATACATCATCAAAAAAGTTATGCATCCATCACATCACATCATAACATGATTGCATAGCATATAAAAACAGAATAATCCATAAATGCATAAATAAATGATACACATCACATCATATCAAAAATAATCATCTCATAAATATCATCATCGGGTAACTGTCATAGTACAAAATAATTGGATCACTGTACATGTGTGTCAATAAGTACAAAAAGGCCCATCGGGCTATCAAAAAGGAACCCATAAGGCACAAAAAGTATCATCTCGATCAAAACAAGGTCTACCCATCCTGTCTACTGCCCTCACCCCTGTCACCATGACCCTCTGTTGGTCTGTGGCTGGTCCGCTGCGAGTAATCTGGGGCCCACTCTGCTCTAGGCACGGTTTGATGATAATGCATGCGGTAATAATCCACCTCCCGGACGACCTCCTTGTAAGACCAAATTGACAATGTGCTATGAGAGGAGGAGGCTGCCATGCTCTCTAACTGCTATCTCCGACCCATCTTTGTGGCCGCCTGTAGCTCTGCGGCCTGCCTCTGCAAAATGGCCTGGTCTCTCTTAGCCCTGATCTGATCTCTCTCGGCCTTGGCCTGATCCCTCTCCCCTGTTAAAGTCTGAACTTGACCCTGCAGCTGTGCAATCAGTGCGTCTCTAGGGTCCAACTACCTTGTTGGCTGTGCTTGTGCGGGCTGCATGTGAGGCTAATCCTCACCCTCGGCTTGTGGTGGTGCACTTTCCTGCTCTTGCTACCTAGCTGGCACCTGCTGTTGGTCCTGCATATGAACATCAACCTGACCTGGCTGAGGTGGAACCTTGGTCGATTGATCCTGCCATACACTATTTCTCCATCCTCATCCTCCCCCTCTACCCCTTGTCCTACACCAAGTGGGGACTGCTCCTAGAATTATCAACTGTAGGGGAGGCCAGAACTAGTCTCAGTACGCCTATGTAACCCCTGGATCCGCAGGCCCCTGATTGTAAGCCCATGGTTGGGCCACTAACTATCTAAAGCTGTCAACAACCTTAAAGGCAGGAATGTATAGACCCCATGAAGCTTGTGACATAGTGCGAGAAAATATGGCCACGTAATCATCGTCTGGCCGGTCTTGTGGCTCACCGAACTGGCGCTGAATGTGCCCGGGAAGGTATCTCTCCACCATGGTATGCTGCTTCCCCTACATAAACCGGTCTTGACGGGCAAAGAAAATCTACTCTGCATTGTCGGCCCATCCGAGCTGACCAAGGTATGGGTGCCATGTAAAAGCTTGCATCTCATCTGGGACTCTCCTCTAGTAGGGAATCCCATGCTCACCTGTGTGTGTGAAGGACACACCACCTTTGTAATTCCATACGAGGGGATCATCAGGCCCCATCGGTACTGCAACAACCCGCAGCCAAAAAATAGCAATGTGCTCCCACGCCCATACGTGGAGGAGTGTAACACCTGCCCCGAGTGCTCTATCGTCGAGGTAGACGTACTCGTGTAAATCTCTGTAAAGTGAAGCAAGAAGAATGGGCCCCCAAGCAAAATGAACTGGCCTATTACGCATCACCATGCACTCCTAGCAGAGTCCCCAACCAAGACTGAAGTACTGGCCTTTCCAATCTGAGGCAACGAGACCTGAAATGATAGCCACAACAACCAAGCGAAAAGGAGAGGCCAAAGACCTATGACGCTCAAGCTCAATCTGATCGTCGAAAAAAGATAACGTCCTCTGTGGCAAGGACTATGTGACAGGTGTCCCACCTGACATCTATATCAAAAATAACGCGCTGACCATGAATCGACAATCTTAGGATGCGCCACACGTCCTCCAAAGTGACGATAGCCTCGCTGATAGGAAGGTGGAAAGATGAGGTCTCGCTGTGCCATCTCTCAGCAAGCACTGACATCATCCCAAGGTGAGTATGCACGGGCGCTGCATATGCGATGTGCCACAGCCCCATGTCTCGTAATCGTTCCTGCTCTCTGTCACTAAGGTCTCGCAAGTAACCAAAGAGATCCCGTGACTTGTGCTCTAGAGAATAGAGCTCCCTTGCTGTGTCCTGCATTAGGAAGGGTCACCATGTTAAATTTTTTGAAAAATTTCATGCCGAGCATCCAAAGAATCACTCTAGCGTCGCTATCTGTGAAGGCATCATAGTTTGATTTTTTATCAAACTACGACACTGGAGCACAAAATGATGAAAGTGCACCACTGTGGTGCACTTTTCTGCCGAGCGGCACAGTTTGAAAATATTCTTGTTTGATAAAGCACCATCGCATCGCACTTTGTAAATGACCCTGCGGGCCATGGCATTAGCATCAGAGTTTGGAGTTTGTTTCCAAACTCCAAACTCCACCACCGTGGCACAATTTGACACCAAGCAACGTAGTTTGACTTTTGAGCAGCACTATATAGCGCCGCTACAAAAGGGCTAACTTTAAAAGCAATAAATGAACGCGTAAAACAAGAAATAAAGCTCAAGGATCACTTACCGATGCCCCAATGCTGGATGGTCGCTGGTATGTCCGAACTCGGTCAGAAATGTGCATCGAGAGCTGTCATTGCGCCATATCGTCAAGAGGTCAGAGCTCAAATCTCAAAGTTGCTAGAGGGCTGTGTGTGAAAATGAATTGAAAGTAACCCCTTGGAGCCTTTTTAAGCTTGAAAATTAGGGTTTTTTCACCCTGTTTGGCTATCCTGCTAGGGTTTTGGACCCTTGAACCTATTTTTGTCTAGTTAAGGCCTATTTTACATCGTTTTATTGTGTTTAGACATGTTTTTGGCTTCCTGGAGCCTTTTTGGACCTTTCGAGCACCTTATCCCCTTTTTTCATGAGATCACCCAAAAATCAAAATTTTCGTCCAATCTCTCGAGGGGGAAATATATTGGCATGTTTTCTCTCACCGGGCAACGGTGGGACAAGATTTTGAAAATGAAAAAATCTTGGCTTTGATCGAGACCGTTTATTTTTTGAACCAACGCAACGAGTGCATTGCTTCAAAGAGGGGCAAAATGTAGACACGTAAAATATACTGATTGACATTGTGCATCCAATCCTGACCACTAACATCGTTTCATCCTGAATCATCCTTTGGTCTAACCAGTTAATCAAATACCTTTATTTGATTAAATTCATCAATATTCCTCTTTTAATTAAATAAATCAGTTATCTAATTAAGTCACCTTTTCTCGATAACTAAATTAATCATTTTTGATCTAATTATCCTATTTAATTAAATAATTAATTTTATTTGATTTAATCTCTTAAGTCTATCTATTAAATTAAATAAATTAAAACCTTATTTAGTTTAATCTAACATCATCTCTTTTAGTTAAATAAATCAAAAATCCTTATTTAATTAATCCTTTATCACATTCTTCTCATATTTGATTTAAATATATCCACAAATTTAAGTCAAATAGGTCACATCATTTAATACCTCCATTAAATTAATTAACCTTGATTAGTTTAATCTCTCCTCATGTCCCATCCTCCATATTTTACCACTTGCACATGAAAAGAGACTTATTTGATTTATTAAATCTCTATTTTCCTCAACAAGGCATCTTTTAAGGAATATTCTCCAAGTTTGAATTCAAAATCCGAGTTGACTTGTCCCTTCCAACAAGGCATTTAATCTCTCTTACATGTCATTTTTCCTTGAGCCAAGTGGAATTCAATTCTTCCTTCCCTCTTGCATGCCATTTCAACAATTTCAAAATTCAAATATATGCATTTATTGGCACAATCCTCAAAACTTGCACATCCTCCATCCATTCACAAGTGGACAAGTGACACTTTTCCATTGGCTAATTCTTAGTTCCACATTGCTCTATTTTGGAAATTCATCCATCTTAGAACTCTATAAATAAGAGGCTAATCTCCTCATTTGATCATCCACAATTTGAGTAAACTTACTATGCTCAAATCATTAGCAATTTTCATCCATTTTCATTGAGTTCATAGTTAGCTTATGCAGATTTTTCTATTGGAGCACTCATCAAGCATCAAAAAAGTGGATCACTCTTCATCACACATCAAGCTTGCATCATAGGAGCTGGGAAAGGGCCAATTTTCACATCAAATTGGCACCAATTCCCCCATGGGATCAAGAGTTTGCTTGTTTTGATAGGATTTTAATCTATTTCATTTGTGTTCTTCATTCTTCTTTCCTATTTTAAACTATGCTAATGGATTTCATGGGGAATCCTTGTTCTTGCTTGCATTTCATCTTCTAATGTGTTTGTTCATGTTGTTTTTTAGGTATTAGGATTGGGGTTCACACACATATACATATACATATACCTACAAACATACTTTTTTCCCTTCATTTATCACTTCTAGTTATCTTTGTGTAGCATTGACATTATACTTATTACCATATGACCAGTTCTTGTTAAATGTTCTTTGTTTCTTCAAAAAAATATGGCTAGGGTCACTAATATTTTCACCTCTTCCATTCTTCATGTACCTAGCACTAAATATTATAGACAAATAGAGAACACTTCTCAAGGGATTTTACTCATAGCCTACAAACATACTTTTTCCCCTTCATTTATCGCTTCTAGTTATCTCTGTGTAGCATTGGTGTTATAATTATTACCATATGATCAATTCTTGTTAAATGTTCTTTGTTTCTTCAAAAAAATATGGTTAGGGTCACTAATCTTTTCACCTCTTCCATTCTTCATGTACCTGGCACTAAATATTATAGACAAATAGAGAACACTTCTCGAGGGATTTTACTCACAGCCTAGAGCTTACCTCTTAAACAAAGGATTTTCCTAAATGTTCCTCATTGGTGAATAAGCTTTGCAAATAAATCATAAATTTACAATTGTGAAGGCAGTTGTTATATAGTAAATGTCTTTTTAATAGATTTTTGACACTTTCCTTTCTCAAATAGTAAATGTCTTTATAATAGTTTGAATATTCAATTGAGAAGCCAACTGTTATATAGATTGGTCTAGGCACGAGATAAGTTTATCTCTGGCCTACTTTTGATATTCATTAGACCTGGAAGCACATTTAAACTTTTTTTTTCATTAAATTTGTATGTGAATGGAAACCAAGAACCAAGAGTTATTATCATTCAAAGAAACTTTAAATCAAATACAATGTCATTAAACTGATGGAATAAATAATTTATGACTCCTAATTTTAGCATAATGAAAAAACTTATAACATTCATGCAAATTTTAAATGTGACATAAATAAGTTTATTCTCAATGATTAGCCATATACAAAATATTTAATATATATTAAAATATATTGTGAAGTATTCCCTGTATAGAAAATATTTGAAATATATGTGGAAATAAATTGTTCAGTTGTCTTTCAAATTGTAATTTGTGTAAACATATCATATAACCATGCAACTGATTTGAAATATTTGAAAGCAAGAATGACAACAAAATTGATGCACCATGCTATAATAAAAAAGATGGCAGATCAATAAACGTGCAAATATGTAGATGCAAACATAGGTATAAATTATGTCGATATTTCTTAAACAAAAGTCTTAGAATGCCATAGTCAACATTTAAAATTCAAATATATGAGAAATGATCAGAAGTGAAAAAGAGTAGTCAAAGCGTAGGCTCACTAGTGGAGCCTTTTTTTGGAGCAGGAGTAGATATCTTCATTAGTCTACAAGCAATAGTTTAGACTCTGCTTTGAAATCAACTTTTGTTGCTTTGACAATAGTTGTTTTTAGCCGTTCCTCTAAATTATACGTTTATGTTCTAATCAAAGTAGTAAAGATATATGCTCTAAAAATAAGACCTTTAATAATAGCAACAGGATCTGTTGTAGAGTCAGAGTTGTCTTGCAATGCGTAGAGGTCTTTTGCTGGGATCTGCAACAAACTAGTGGCAGCTTCATCAAACATAACACACCAAAGGCTGCCTGAATGGTCTTGTAGCTTTAACTGCAGAAGATAGCGATAGTTGCATTCCTCAATTTCCATCTTGCAATGATCACAAAACCAAACATCAGCATGGGGGCGTGTGCATTTCCTTTTGCATTCTTTACCATTAACCAACAAGGGGTAAGTAGGGTAACAAAAAGACTCAGTTTTTGCAATTTGAATGGTTGCTTTAATAATGGCTTCAACAGTTTCTCCCAAATGAAGGAAGTTGTTTAAGATAAATGCAATAGTAACTCTATCATTTGAAGGATGCAACATCCAAGGTGCAAAAGAAGTTGAAGCTACTTGGTCTACTTTAATTGGCCCCTTGGATATAAGACTGTTTGCCTTAGAAATAGAAGGGTTAATCTCAAGGATTGTTCCTATTGATGTGTTGATAACTTTTCCATTAAAGTAGCCTACACGACCACTATTGACAACAACAATGACTATTTCACCAAAAAGGTACATTCACTCCAAGGTATCACCTTTTTCTTGCCAGCTTGGGCCCCACAAACTAACATCAATGAAAGAAGTGGAGACATCATATAGTTTAATGGTTCGTTGGATTTTTTCAGTTCCATTTCTCCTACGAACAGTTGAAATGTACCCAACATGCACTACAATGCCAATAATATCAATGAAGTTGTTATCACTATAGTTGCTTATTTCACTAACCGACACAAAAGTAGTTTTTTTTTTGGATAACAATCTCATCTTCACATCGTCTTATTGTTGATTTTTGATCCAAACAATCTCAATATTACTATTTAATTTATTGAATCTTTTATTGGCTTCCTTAACCAATCCCATCGATATTAAATAAGTAAACCCCACCTCAACTTGACCATAATGCAATTAAGCAATATCATCAAAACAAGTAATACGTATTTCTGTCCCCTCCACATCTATAATGTCAAAACTAAACAGTTTCCCTTCACCTCTTTGTTTCTAGAAATGATGCATCTCCCTAATATGTGTTACATGCCCTTTCACTATCCAAACATTTTGATAAATGTTGAACGCTTTAATAGGGTTGAACTTTGGAGGGCTATTTTTTTTTTAGGGGTCAGTTGCAAACCAAATTTAGGGGTCTGTTTAGAAGGAGAAGGTGAGTCAGGTGCCAAAATTTTCTATTCTTGCTTCTTGAACAAATACCTAGGGGTCCCAATAAATTGACAATCAGGCATAATTACAACTAAGTTGGATATGATTAAGGCCCTGAAAAAGAAGCAAAACAATGTATTGGACAAATTATATGAGGCAAAAATGAAAGAGATAATTTTTTAGCATATTCAACAAAAAATGCAGTCCACCTTGAATCTTGGATATTCCTATAGATGTAGTCTTTGAAACATACAAGGGACCCTATTTTCAAGGCACCTGTTAACAACACATCATTGCATTTGGAAGGGAGAGTTCCTCTTTGTAAATGGTGACCATCGGACAAGATACCCTTGTGTGTGATCGAAAATAATAAGCGTAATGAAATGAAATAAATACTATTCAAACACACCAATAAGACATTGTATCAAAACATAAAATAAAAGGTAAGTAGATGCAAACTCAATATTCTGCTTCAATTGTCATCTTATTGTCCTCTATCTTCAGTGTTTTTGTTGATTCCAACTTTTGCTCTCAGATTGTGTGCTAGGCTCAACAAACTGTCTTCCTAAAGAACGAGATTTAAATATGATGCATGATGCAAGATTAAGTTATGATATGAAATAAGACTAAGATGATTGAAGTAAACATGATGCTATGATACTAGAATGCTAAATGAATTGAATGCATGAACTCTAATTAATTGCCTATTACCAATGCTTAGATTAACATAGGTATTTAGAGAGTTTTTTGAAGGATTCTGATTGGCTATCTTGATTAATGGTTGTGATAATTCCTGGTAGATCGAATGGCTGAAGATGGATGAAACTGAAGAGAAAATAGAAGAAAACCTGAAAACAAGATTTTTCTATTTTTATGAAAGATGAAAAGATAAGAAGATAAGAAATCATCTTTCTTTAAAAAGATAAAAGAAAGATTTAATAGCTGTTAAATAAATGAATTAAAAATTCAATTATTTATGTGTGGATGACATTCAGCTTTTCTTAATTAAATTAAATATTTAATTAAGCTTTTTTTAAAGCAGAAAAAAGTTTGTGATAAGAAGAAAGCTTTAATCAAGATTTTTTGAAAAAAGCAGAAGATCTCATATTTAAATAAAATATTTAATTATGATATGAGAAGAAAACATAAGATTTCACAATTCAATAAAATATCTAATTGTGATTTAGAAAGAAAGCATAAGATCCTTTAATTAAATAAGGTTTATTTAATTAAATCACATTTATGAAATTAATTAAATGAAACATTTAATTAATTAGAAGAAGAATTTAAAATAGAAGAAAGAGAAATATTTAAACTTAATTAAATCAAAAGATTTAATTTAAATTCAAATAGTGATAATTAATTTAAATAAATAAAATGTATTTATTTAATTAATTAAGTGGACATATGAAAATAATTAAATAAAATAAATTTATTTAATTACGAAAGAATAAGATGAATGAACAATATAATTAAATTAATTAAATTTAATCATATGTAGAGGATTTTTAGAAAAAATAATTAAATAATAAATATTTAATTAATTGCCAGGATTATAGACATGACCATTTTTATGTTTATACATTTTCCCCCTCTTTGAAGTGATGTGTGAAACGCATTGCTTCAAAGAAAATAATTTTTTTTTGCCCCTGATATGTTTCTAATTTTTGATGTCGATGATGCCCCCTCGGGAGGTAAATCATGGAAGATGATGTCGAGAATGATAGGGAAACAGTGATTTAGCTCCCGATAAATGATGTTTGTGATGGCCTGGTGAAAAATAATATGGAAGGAATGAAAAACATTCACTAACTCTCACCCTAATAGACCGTTAAAAGGTAAAAGGGGTAAAATGAAGTGTCATTTTCACCCTGCTGCTACAGTGAAAAGTGAGCTCTGACAGTGACTTGGCGAGATGGAGATCCCATTGCACAGACATAGATTCAAGCGAGCACGCCGATACCAGAGACCAGCTGCATATGGACCCTCGGTGAGTGATTCCAACTGTTTATGATTTCAAATTTCACATTTTGGATCAATTTTGCAAATGTTTTAGGTCATTTTTGAGTTTCTTCAGCACGTTTTAGCGCATTCGATAAAACTTTTAGCGCATTCAAAAAATTCTATAGTGCATATAGGAAATTCTGTAGCGCATATAGGGTCGGGTTTAAAATGCATGTTTTAGCGCTTACGACAGATAGAGTAGCGCATATAGGTTAAAATTGGCTAGTTTGATCCTGTAGCGCATCTAGGGCACAAAATGGCGCATATAGGACTAGGGCCATAAAATAGATAAAGTTGCGCATTTGAGAGTTAAAGTTGCGCATCCACATTATAGATTAGCGCATGCCAAGTTTTAGCCCATTCGGGAAAAAGTTTAGCGCTTTTGAGTAAAACTGTAGCGCATTTGTGTTTTAGTGCATCTGGGAAACAAAATAGCGCATATGGGAAATTTTTTCACAGAATGCTTGTGTGATGAAAAATGATGATTTAAATTGCTTCCTTAGTCAATAGATAGATGGATTGTAGTACCATCATGCTGATATGGGAAAAAAATGATAGGAAATCTGATAAAGAACTGATAACTTTGCTTGCCAAAATAGAAAACAAAGAGTAGATAGCTGATAACTTTGTGGCGAACAACAAAGAGTAATCTGATTGATTGATTGATTTTGTGGTTGATAACTTTGCTTCTCGCGATTGAAAAACAAAGAGTAGATGTCTGGTAAATTTGCTTTATGCGATAGAAACCAAATAGTAAAATGAGGATACAAATTTGCATTCATGATTGAAATACAAATAGGAAATGATGTGTGTTGATAAATTTGCATTTCTGAAAAGAAAAAAAAATAGTAAATGATGATAGAGTAGATTGATTGGATATTCAGATAGATTGATTTAACACTTGATATGGATCATTGATTGAATTTGCTGGATAGATAGATCACGTGATATGAGTCTGATTAATGTGTCCTTGTGATGATAAAAAATAGGAGGCTTTCAAAAGCCTCTAGATTAGAGAGCGGTTCCCATTATGTTGGGAGCGAATAGGAGAGCTTACACCAACAGAGTTACAGTTGATAGCAGATTGTGGACTAGGACCTTTGTTGACAATGCCGTGAGGTATTCAGGCCAACAGGGGACTGTTGACCGCTTTGGCAGAGAGATGGCACTCGGAGCATAACACCTTTCACTTGCCGACTGGTGAGATGAGTGTGACGCCTGAGGATGTGTACAGGATTCTTGGGATCCTAGTTGTCGGTGCCCTTGTGGTTTATGACCACAAGGAGATTGGTGGGACTGAGGCGCTGCGGCGGATATGTGGCGATGCGAGCATTTGTGGTTACTGGATAGATTGGGAGGATTTTAGTAGGTATCCAACCTTAGTTGCTGTGTTGGCCGCATTTATTGGAGGCTTCCTTGGACCGGACCATCGGTCAAAGGGATTTGCAGTTGGTTGGGGTAGGATGCTGGAGTGGTTGGTGACATAGCCAGGGAGATTTGCCTGGGGGAGTTGTGTTTTAGCTGACATGTATAATGATCTACATCAGGTTGTATATAGAGGATCCACTAGCTTGGTGAGTGGGGTGACGCTTCTACAGATCTGGGCGTGGGAGCATATTGCGATCACGAGACCACATTGTATGAGATATAGGCCAGCAGGGAGACCTTATGTGTATGCATATTCTGGGGCACATGTCCAGCAAAAGCTGGGCAAGGTAGAGTATTGGCGACGGGTACTGGATGATATTGATGCAGTGATATGGAGACTGTACACGGATTGCAAGGCATGGGGGAGTGATCACTTAGAGATGCCATTTGTTTGCAGACCACAATATTTGATAGGGCGGACCCCCTTTATTATTGAGAGATTTCTGGCATTACGGGTCCTGAGACAGTTTGGATTTACATAGGGGATGCCCCAGGGCGTTGCTCATTATGGGCGGCGCAAGGGTGATCCAGGATGGGGGCCATGCATTCGATACTAGGTAGCATACACAGAGTATTCTACCTTACAACCAGAGGTATGGACAGACAGACCAGAGGTGCAGGATGCAGGGATGATAGATGATTATGCACAGTATTTCCATACGCATCCATTTCCATGATTTACAGTGCTAGATGAGCCACGAGCGATTGGGATAGCGCCACAGCCAGGGGGAGGGAGACAGGAGGATGTGGTTGGCAGAGAGTAGGTGATGGGCGGAGGAGAGGAGGAGGAGGGAGATGAGGAGGAGGGAGAGGAGAAGGAGAGAGAGGAGGGTGAGGAGAGCGGAGGTGGAGGAGATGAGGACGAGGACAACTCGGATGACGAGGATGATAGGGGAGATGATGGTGGAGAGGAGAGGCAGCAGTGATTGGATAGTCTAGGTAGAGCACAGATTGTTCGGCGAGCCAGATCTGGTGGTCGACCACAGACAGTGATTAGGGTGTCGTCCTCATCTCAGCAGGCACAAATGGCTGCATTGCAGGCTCAGGTTCAGACTTTTTAGGGACAACAAGCATAGCTACAGAGCCAGCTAGCTCAGGCTCAGAGTGTGATAGTGCAGTTGCAGGCACAACTTTCACAGGCTTAGACACAGATACAGTCTCAGGCACAGAAACAGGTATAGGCTCAGGTGCCTGCCCCCGATCCCCAGGTGACACAGTTGGTAGCGGAGAGGGATGCACTTAGACGATGGGCACTGGAGGCCGAGGGTGTTGCACAGAGACTCATGGGTATCGTCGAGAGTACATCATTATGGGAGGCCATTGCAGAGGGATTTGAGGCAGCTAGAGAGCCTGAGTACTACAGAGTCCGATACGAGGAGCTGTGTCCTCCAGAGCGTCGAGAGCCTTACCCACGATCACATAGCAAGACGAGGACCCGATCGTGGACATCGACACATGGCAGAGAGGTTACAGGGCCCCGACGGGATCCTGATGCAGGGGGTAGTGGCAGGCCGCCTCCTTCCGAACCAGCTCCTTCAGGGGCATCTACCAGGCAGTGATTGGGACAGATATATTTTGCACATATGCATGGCATGTATATTGAGTTTTGATCATATCTCATGTATCATGTTTTTAACTTTGTAGTTTCATTGGACATTGGACATTTGTATTATTTTGATGAGCGATGATATGCAGCGGCGATGATTTTGATGATGATATGTTTGTGCATTTTTTATGTTGATATGGATGCTTCTTTTATGCATGTATGATATGAGATGGATTTTGATATGTTTTTATTGTTTTTGCGGACTAATCTTATGATGCAAGACGATCTAATGATATGATGCCGATGGATGATCTAGGATGTAGATGTAATGATTGTGATAATGTAGATATGAGTTGTTGATTTTTGAATTTTGCTGTAAATGCAGAAATGAATAGTATGTGTATGAAATGTATCGTGAAAATATGATATGAAAATGGTAGATAATGAATATGATACTGATAATGATAATGATGAAAAGATAAATGATATGTTTGGTAATGTTTATGTAATGACAATGACAATGTGATGATAATAGGATAATTATGATGTGAATGCAATAATATGAAATGAATGAGTGCAATGGTAATGATATGAGATGATGATGATAAATGGTAGTAAATGATAAATGATAAAATGATAATGGGATGATGAACAATAATGATATGAGAGAAAAGGTAATGATAATAGTAATTGAGAAAATGATGATGTTATGAAAAATAATGATATGAAATGATAAAGGATAAGGATAAAAATGATAGAAAATAAAATAGAAATAATAATGATAATGATAATGGTAATGATAGAAAATGAAATGGAAATGATAACGATAATGATAGTGAAAGAGAAATGATAGAAAATGAGAAAGAAATGATAATGATAATGATGATAATGATAATGAAAAATGATAGAAAATGAGAAAGAAATTATAATGATAATGATGATAACGATAATGAAAAATGATAGAAAAATGAGATAGAAATGATAACGATAATGATGATAATGATGACGAAAAAAATGATAGAAAATGAAATAGAAATGATATGATGATAATGATAATGATATGATGGAAAATGATGAATGAAACAAATGTCCAAATGTCCTCCACAAAGAGTTCAAAACTACATGACAACTGTTAATGTTTTCATTCTGCCTTTCAGAACATTGATGTGAATCCAATATGCAGATATATATAATGATCTAACTAACATGCAACTAAATGAAACTAACCAATTTGTTGAGCCTATTATAAGCATTCTTGAATCATCATAGAGCATCTTAAAATGTTGGAAGTATGTACAAGCATCAGAGGGGAAATTAGCGCCAATGATGACCTGAGTACAACTTTCATGATTTTTGATATAGCAAGCGAACACAAGCATCAAGGTATAATTAAACCGAGATGACCTGAGCATTTCTTGCATAAACAAACAAAGATTAACCACCCTTCCGATGCAAATGTGGAACTGTCCTTAATGATATTGCTTTGGTAATCATGTCCTATGACATATTTGCACCAGATTGATCGTTAACCTCAAGACAACAGACAAAGAAAAATCATTCTCGTTCCTTGCCACTCTAGTACAATACATCATCGAGTGTGCTCCAGAGTAATGATATCGAAAATCAAACAACCTTTGTTCAAAGTGTAATACTGTTATTTCATACATTATTCAGATTTTTGGATCATCCAATAGACAATGATATGGCATCTGCTGAAAATTATTCATGATATGGAGCGATGATCGGATAAGGTTGAATGCGAGTTGTTTGTTTGTTCGCGTAATCGGAGTTTTATGACATTGTCCATCTATTTTAGTATGCTCTAAAAGTTAAGTGCCCCCAGTTAAGTTTTTGCCCCGTTTATTGACACAACTTGCGAAAAGGAATATATACAACAATCAAGCCATGGTAAGACGTTTTTGTCACTTTAGGCAAATGACAACAGGATGATGCAATTATAACCCTAAGATGCGGAAAAAGATGTGGAAAAAGGAAAAGCTGAAAAGTCAAAGTGCAAAACAGGAACTAATAGATGGAGAGGTACAAATAGCGTCTGTTTGCCAGATTTTCACTATCTGTGTTTATTGCATTTTTCTGATTTCTTTTTGATTTTTTTGTATTTTTCTGTCAATAGACTGCCTGTTTGCTAAGTTTTCACCCTATGACATCTTTTTGATTTCTTTGAATTTTTCTGTCAATAGACTGCCTATTTGTCAAGTTTTCACCCTATGACATTTTTCTGATTTTTTTGTATTTCTTCAGGACTTTTTCTGCTGTTTTTGAATTTTTTCAGAACTTTTTTCTGCTGTTTTTGAATTTCTTCAGGACTTTTTCTACTGTTTTTGAATTTTTTCAGGACTTTTTCTGCTGTTTTTGAATTTCTTCAGGACTTTTTCTGCTGTTTTTGAAATTTTTTCAGGACTTTTTCTGCTGTTTTTGAATTTCCTCAGGACTTTTTCTGGATGATGATAGTGGACTTAAACATAATATTTCTTGAGATGCATGCTGTTGATGGGTTCGTCAAACAGGTCCCCTTTTGGCGTTGATAACTTGTAGTCTCCTGAACCGTAGATTGTGATAACCACATAAGGGCCTAGCCAATTTGGTTCAAACTTTCCTTTCTTTTCTCCGTCTTGCTGATTTCATGGATTTTCTTTCAGAACTAGATCACCCACCTGAAAGGTACATGGCTTTACTTTGTGATTATAGCTGCGAGACATCATCTATTGGTATGCTTTCAAATGGTCAGCTGTTCTCTGTCTCTTTTCATCTAGAAGTTCTAACTCTTGTAGTCGGGAAACTCTGTATTCATCATCTATTATGAGACCTTTTAGTGATACTCTTAGTGATGGTATTTCAACCTCTAAAGGCAATATGGCTTCTGCTCCATAGATGAGAGCAAAGGGTGTTGCTCTCGTTGGCGTTCAGACACTAGTTCTGTAAGCCCACAAGGCGGGATTGAGTTGAACATGCCAATCTTTCCCGGAATCATTTACGGTCTTTTTCAAAATCTTTAGTATAGTCTTGTTTGAGGCCTCTGCTTGGCCATTCCCTTGTGGATAGTAAGGCATTGAATATCTGTGCTGAATATGAAATCTTTCACAAAGTTCATCAACATCCTGATTCTTGAAAGGTCGACCATTATCTGTAATAATGGCATTAGGAATACCATACCGACAAATAATGTAGTTGAGTATGAAGGATGAAATTTGTTTTCCGGTGACTTTAGAGAGAGGTACCGCCTCAATCCACTTAGTGAAATATTCTGTCGTCGTGATGATGAACTTATGCCCATTTGAAGATGAAGGATGAATTTTGCCTACTAGATCTAACCCCCATTGGGAAAATGGCCAGGTTGGTGTGAACAAGTGAAGTTCTTGCGCAGGAGCATGAATAAGATTCCCATGAATCTGACATTTTGAGCATTTTTTAACAAAAGTGAATGATTCCCTCTCCATTGTAGGCCAGTAATAACCCATTCTAATCAATTTCTTGGTTAAAGTTAGTCCACTCGAATGAGTACCACAAATGCCCCCATGAAATTCTTGTAAAGCTTTATCAGATTTGTCACGTTCAAGACATCGAAGTAAAGTACCATCAAGACCACAGTGATAAAGGGTATCAGTGATAAGGGTATAGCAAGAGGATTGTAGGATAAAGTTACATTTTTGGTTACGGGATAAGTCAGGTGGTAAAATTTTGTCTTTTAGGTAGGCATAAATCTTACCATACCAGGGTGAATCGGATCCTACCAAGTGGCAGATAATTTGGCTTTCGGGTGTGTCATAAGCAGGTGCAAATAATTGTTCCACCAGAAATTCATAGCGAGTCTATTTTTCTGGGAGTTGTACCAATGATGTGATAGTAGCCATAGCATCAGCTGCTTTGTTATCAAGCCTTGGGATTTGTGTGACTGGATTTCCACAAAGTACTTCTTCAAGTCATCGATCATCTTTTTGTATGGCAACAATTTGTCATCTTTAGTCTGATAATCATCATTGATTTGGTTAATGACTAACTGTGAGTCACCATAAACTTGTAGCTCAGTAATCCTCCATTCCAATGCTGTCTTTAGTCCAGTGATTAGTGCTTCATATTCAGCTATGTTATTGGTGCATGGAAACATTAGCCTATATGACCGAGGAATGGTATGTCCTTGAGGGGTGACAAAGAGAATGCCTGCCCCCGATCCATGTTGAGTAAAAGAACCATCAAAGTATAAGGACCATAGTTGCTTAGATTCTGTAGTGAAAACATCGGCATCTGGAAATTCAATGTGCAAGGGGTGCTTTGCTTGTAGGGGAGCGTCTGCTAGTTGATCAGTGATAACTTGTCCCTTGATTGCTTTGCGATCAACATAGTGTATGTCAAACTCACTTAGAATCATGACCCATTTTGCTAACCTTCCTGTCAACGTAGCTTTGCTTAACAGATATTTAAGTGGATCAATCTTTGCGACAAGATTAATCGTATGCGTTAACATATAGTGTCAAAATTTTTGTGAAGCAAAGACTACTGCTAGGAAAGCCTTCTCAATGAAAGTGTAGTTGAGTTCATGTCCTGTCAATGTTCGGCTGATATAATAGATTGCTCGTTCTTTCCCTGTATGGTCTTCTTGTGCTAGCAATGCACCCAAGGATGTCTCTGTTGCGGCAATGTACAAGATCAATGGTTTATCTGGATTTGGTGGCACTAGAACTGGTGGATTCATCAGGTACTGCTTGATTTGTTGAAATGTCATTTTACATTTGTCATCCCATATAAAAGGAACATTCTTATGCAGGAGATGTGTGAATGGTAGACTTTTGTCGGCCAATTGCGCAATGAATCTTCTTATGGACTGAAGTCACCCTTGTAATGATCTCAACTAACTGATGTTCTTTGGGGGAGGCATCTCCATGATTTCCTGAACTTTAGTAGGATCTACTTCAATTCCCTTTTCTGAAACAATATATCCTAAATTTTTTCTAGATGTGACCCCAAAAACACATTTCTTGGGATTGAGGCGAACTTTGAATTTTTCCAATCTGGTAAATATTTCAAACAGTATCTCCAGGTGTCCTTCTCTGGTGTATGATTTTTCCAATATGTCATCCACATAATCTTCCATGAATGTGTGCATCATGTCATGAAAGATCGTAGTCATAGCTCTTTGATAAGTAGCCCCAGCGTTCTTTAGACTGAAAGGCATGACATTCCAATAGTACGTTCCCCACGGACAAGTGAAAGCTATTTTCTCTTGGTCTTCTGGTGCAATCTTGATTTGGTTGTAACCGGAGAAACCATCCATTAATGAATACATAGCATGGCCAGCTGTTAAATCAACTATAGTGTCAATGCTTGGAAGCAGAAAGTCATCCTTAGGATAGGCTTTGTTAAGATCTCTGAAATCAGTGCACACTCTGATGCGTTTATCCAGCTTTGCTACTGGGACAATATTGGAGATCCATTCTGCATAGGAAATTGATCTTATAAATCCTGCATCTAGGAGTTTCTTGAGTTCTTCTTTAACTAGTAATGCAACATGAGGATGCATCTTTCTGAGTTTTTGTTTCACTGGTTTAGCTCCTAGTTTAATAGACAAATGATGCATTATGAGATCAGGATCAAGACCTAGCATGTCTGCATAAGACCAAGCAAAATTGACTTGATTTTCCTTGAGGAAGTTCATGAACCCTGGGATTTCATTATCTGTCATTGATTCAACTACCTATAGAATCTTCAGATTATCTATAGTTTCAATATTGATTTCCTTTGTAGGCTCGATCAAAATGGGCGATCGCTCATGATAGTGCTCCGGGAGAGTGTCAAATTTCCCATCAGCTGGTGTCTTAAAAAGGTTTTCACCATCTGATACGCTCTTTATTTTATCTTTTGTTTGATCTAGTACTACTAGATTTTGGTTTTCACCACTAGATCATTTTTCTTTATTTTCATTTTTGCAGCTAGGAGATTTGACACTCTCCTGATTAAAGACTTTGTACCAAAAATCACTAGTGGAACAATCATTTACATCATCTGCAGAAAGGAAGTTTATGATAGCTTCGTCATTGGGAAAAATAGGTAAATCAATAGGTTCAGTTAAATCCCAATCAATGAGATCAGGATGGATCAAAGGTAACAAGTCATTTGGTCATGTAAAATCAGCGATGGTTAGAGTCAAAACAGAGTTATCAGTAGGATCCGAGGTATGAGGTAGATCAATGATGGTACTATTCTCATGAGTCTTGTTCGTTAAAATCCGACTCAGTATCACTAGACTCATAGTTGCTTTCTAGTTCAAATTCTTGTGGTTGGGACCCTGAACCTTCTCCTTTGATTAAAGTTGGTGTATACTTGTGTATGACATCTACCTCTTTGTCTCTCCAAAATTCATCATCATGGATGGTATCCCATTCATATTCAGCAGAATATGTATCAGAGTTATTTTCTATGAAATTCAAGGTTGCTGCCAAACATGCACCCTTTTTATCAGAACCTTCCTGTAGTGTAAAAAATTACCTTGTGATTTGTTGGATGGGGTAGCGTCATAGCCTAGTCCAGCTTTATCATATGCAGCAAGCCCTAGAAGATGGATAGGCTCAACTACACCTTCTTTTCTTTTGCCAATAGGACCATTGTCATATCCCATCTTTTGCATGATGGAATACCCTTTCCCATATCGGTCAGTTGGTAAGGTGACATTTAGAACTGTTTCATCTTCATCCTTATAAAGCCAATTCAGAATTGCTGTATCCTCAGGATCTCCCATAGGGAATTTTTCATTGATAAATTGTCCATTGAACTTGGTAGTTGGCTCTGTTTGTAGTTGTGCTGATGTTGATGCTATTGATATCTGTTGTTGTGTAATAGAAGGTTGTCCATGTGATCGAGGTGATGTAGGTAGATTAGCAAGACAGAGAGAATATTCCCCAACTCCACTTTCCTTGAACTGCAGTTTCTTGTCAAAGCCTTTGGCTAATTGACTAATTTGTGTATCATTCTTAGGAGAAGTATTAGCAAGTGCTTCTCGGTTGTTTGGAACCAAAGTATCCCGACGAGCTTTGACATTGGCACAGGTTTGGATGTTTAAATTATTAGCTGATATAGTGATTTCCTGTCCGTCATATGGAAATTTAAGACATTAGTGGTAAGTGGATGAAACAACTTGCATTTCATGAATCTAAGGGTGACCCAACAAGATGTTGTATGCAAGATCCTGATCTAAAACTTGACAAAAGGTATTTTTGATAATAGGTCCCACTCTGATTGGTAGCATGATTAGACCTTTAGACGTTCTTTCCTCATCATCATAGGCTTTTATAGTAATCTTCCTTCTAGGATCAATGGAGTCCTCCAAAAATCCTAAAGCTTGAACCACCTTCAAGGTACATATATTCAAACCAGCCCCTCCATCTATTAGGACACGTTTAACACAAAACTTATGGATCATGACCTCTAAGTATAATGATGAATTGTGGGGATGAGTCATGGAAACATCATCTTTGTCTGAAAATGAAAGACATGTAGGTGAGGACAAATGTCCTACCATGGCTTGAAACTGGTTCACATCCAAATCCGTGGATACTGTTGTTTCAAAAAGGGCCTTCTCTAAGATTTCTTTATGTGCCGAGGAAATCTTCAGGAGTTCCAAAATGGAAATTTGAGCCGGATTTTTTCGAAGTTGGTTAACTAAGTCATATTGATGTTGAGGGAAGGTCTCAGTGGATTTCGAAGAGGCACCCTTCAAGACAACTTTAGCTTGTGCTCTCGTTGTGACATTAACTTGTCCATTGTCTATCTTCTCATTGATTTTTATAACATTGATTCGCTCATCATCCGTATAGAGGTGACGGATTACAGTGTCATCAATTTGATTCACATTTTTGTCAGAAGACTCTCCCTTTTGATAATTTGGCAAAGGGTTGTGAAATGATTGGTGATCTTCATTGGATTTTTGTTGTCCTTCTATTGTGATAGTACCATTGTCAATTAGGTCTTGAATAGCATGCTTCAAAGCTTGGCAGTTGTTTGTACATGTCCTCTGCACCTATGATAGTCACAATAATAAGCTTCATTCCATGATGGAGGTTTTACACTAGGTTCATAATTGCGTTGAGGTGGTAAAGTAAGGACATTTTTTTCCATAACCTCTTTGAAAGCAGATTCCAAGGATTGTCCTAGTGGAGTGAAAGTTCTACTAGAGAAGAATGAAAAGCATTGTGGGTTCGTGTTTGAGGTATTCCCTAAGGTGTTGTTGTTGTTGTTGTTTCCACAGTAATTTTGATTGTTGACAGTCCCCTGATTGTTGTTCTTTGGAGGGGGAGGATTGTTTCCTTGATTCATGACATAATTGACATTGTTGTAATTATTGTTACGGGGAGTATTTGGAGTATTAAGAACAAACGGCTTAGTTGAGACATGATTTTCATCTACAACACCATCGTTTACAATGTTTTTGTTGCGAGTCCAAAATTTAGACTTGTCTTGATTGTTATAATGGTTAGATGGGCTAGGATTGTCCTTGTCAAGTTTTATTGTCCCTCTTTTGACCAAAGCACCTTCAATGGTGATGGCATCCTCAATCAATTTCTCAAAGGAAGGTGGACAATGTAGATTTAAGCGATAGCTCATTTATGAATTTAGGCTATTGATGAAAGTAACCATTTTTTCCTTTTCAGGAACATGACGTGGATACCTAGCGAAAATTCTTCTCCATCTTTGAAGAAAGGTAGTGAAAGGTTCACCAGGTTTTTGTGCAACCTTGCAATGATCAATCATGGTGATTTGGTGTTGGATGTTGTAGGAGTATTATGTTATGAACAAGTTGATCAATTCCTCAAATGTTTGAACAGGAGGTGTGATTTTTGATAGCCATTCCATAGAGTGACTTCCAAGACTCCTAGGGAACAAACGCATCAAGTAAGTGTCTTCATGTGCAAATTCTAAAGTCATGTTTCGGAAGTCTCTAATGTGATCAATTGGATCCGATTTCCCATTATAACGATCAAATTTTGGAATTTCACAATGTTTGGGAAATGGAATCATATTGAGACTTCTATCAAAAGGATAAGGACATATGTCATCAAGAGTGTATTTCTTTGTTGTGGTCCCCCATTGTAACTCTTTGATTTGTCCTTGGAGTGCCTTAAATTATTGAGTAAGAACAGTAAGATTAGATGGGGATGTTTATTCTTCTTTGCTCTTTAATTTCTCAGTATCAAAATCCTTAGGTAGTTTAGCTCCTTGATCGGCTAGGAAGAGAAAATACTTTTCTTTGTCACATTGCAGGATCTTTTCTATAGCTTTAAGAAACTTGGGGTCTTGTTCAGCCTCTCTAATGTGAAGTTCTTCCTCTTGCTCATCATCATTATCGACATGAGTTTTGTTCATGCTTTTGTACTTATGAAATGGGTTTATTTCTCTATTATCCATATTGTCATCACTGAAAAGAGGATTGCGATTCACACTATAATGAGGATTACCACGTTCACCTTCTTCTTGAATGTTATGGTTAGGACTTTCTCGTTGAGACTCTTCTCCTAGTTTGTTGTATTGAGATCTTGTAAAAATAGGCATATGAAAGAAATCCTATGAAAAGATGCTCCCAATTCTTGATTGTGGCTTTCAAAGATGAAGGGTATCAGAATCCTGTTTAAGGGAAGTTGAACCAATAATCCAAAATTTTGCTTGTGAGGTGCACTCCTAAAGTTTCAATCCCTATTTTTTGAAAAGATTTGTAAATCTATTGAAGGTCACTGAAGGATTTGACTAGGATGCGTTGAATATTCAATCGAAGGTTGTGGTATATTCTCAAACTCAAGAGGTTGATTAAGATTGTGATGTTGAGATAGAGCTAATATTTGATAATAAGCTTGAGTAGCTAAAGGTTCTATAGCATAATCATCGGTGAATCCTCTGACGTAGTCTTGGTATCTATGGAGAAATTTGCGATAATGGAGCAAGACGTGTCGACTCTTATACAAAAATTCTCTGCGGTCTAAGGTTTCCTTGTAACTTAAGTTCGTTTTGGGTTTCTTGATCCTATTGAAGACTGATTTCTTGACAAACTTGGTTGATTTCCACTTCCTCAACATGGGAGAGAAATGTCAAAAATTCGGGTCTGTGTAAAATTTTGACAGAAACCTAAAAGCGCTATTCTATTCCCTAAATGCGCTGCAGAAAGAGGTATATGCGCTAGAGAAAAAGTTAAATGCGCTACAAAATACCTTGAATGCGCAGAAACAGACTTTAGATGCGCTAAACCAAGAAGCAAATGCGTTAAAACAGTCCCTAAATGCGCTAGAAGATGACTCAGATGCACCGAAACAGCTAGTGAATGCGCCAGAACAGTTTGTATATGCACTACAGTTTTTCCTAGATGCGCTAAAATAGTTTTTCAAAGACAGTTTTTAACCAGTTTTGAACATTTTCAGCTGAAGTTTTTGATGTTCGTCTTGGATGATCCTTTATCTAAATTAATGTTCTTGAAAAACATAGCAAACAGTCTGATTTTAAGTTGATTGTAACCAAGCACAGAATAAGACAAGGACAACTTAAGTTAGGCCAGGACAATATCTGCTAGATTCCACATGGGTTTCCCCAACCGCATATCAGTAGCGTGTGAATTTAGAAGCTTGGCTGCACGGGCTCCCCCTTACAGTGCACTCTCTTCTCAGGCCAACCAAGCTTCCAACCCCCATGAAACTCCCATGGCAGATTGATCACCTCTACTAAAGACTGCGAAAGTGTGGAAGGCTTCGCACCGACCGGTGCTGGACTAGCAAATAGAAGGTTTTTGGCTTTCTAAACAATGGTTTTTAGTTCAGGACCTCCGTTCGAGTGGCCATACATGGGGCAAGAGATTAATCACCATTCAGGTGGCACTCTAGCCTGAAGAGGTTAAGCTCAACAGGGTTTAAGGGAGTACAACTCCGTCTGTATGACACATCCACACAAGCAACCTTAGGTTTTCCCTTAAGGTTTACATTTATATACCAGTCGGGGGTAGCTTGGCCTTAGCTCCGTTGCCGGTTTGAGTCACGTTGAGGTGATGAAATCCCCAGGTAGACCCAATTTCTAGAGTCAATAACCATTTCTCTTACACCTAGGATCGCACAAGTGCGCAAGGGGAGAGGATACTTTGATTATCAAGTCAAGGTTACACAGGGAAAAGTGGGTCTGGCTTTTTGATCATCTAGTTTGCACAGGGTGAGAGCATAGTCACCTACCACTTTCAAGCACAGTCAAAAAGAGTAGACAGATTCATTTTAGGTGCACCAAAATAAAAAATGATTTAATCTAAGTGAAGATTTTGCTTCACAATAGACATGGGGTTCATTTTAACTGCATAATAAAGATGTGGTGGCTACCCTAGATTGATTCATTTTAAAACCAGTAAGAAAAAGGAAAGAAATTCTGTCTGCGGAAGGCGTCAGACTCAGAATCTCTGTTACAACTCAGATGCGCGACTCTGTTACCCAGATGCGCAAGAACATAACTCAGATGTGCAAGAAGAGAACTCAGATGCACAAAAATAGAATGCAGATGCGCAAAAACAGAACTCAAATGCGCAAGAAGAGAACTCAGATGTGCAAAAAATAGAACCCAGATGCACAAGAATAGAACTCATATGCGCAAGAACAGAACCCACATGCGCAATAACAGAACCCAAATGCGCAAAAACAGAACCTGGATGCGCAAGAATAGAACCCTGATGCGCAAGAACAGACACTAGATGCGCTAAAGTACCTGCAAAATGGAAAATTTTCGAATCTCCAGATGCACTACCGAATGTCAGAAAACCTACAAGAAAGAAGTCTAAAATGGGAGCATGTGCCCCACGGTGGGCGCCAAAAATGTGTGATCAAAAATAATAAGCGTAATGAAATGAAATAAATACTATTCAAACACACCAATAAGACATTGTATCAAAACATAAAATAAAAGGTAAGTAGATGCAAACTCAATATTCTGCTTCGATTGTCGTCTTATTGTCCTCTATCTTAAGAGTTTTTGTTGATTCCAACTTTTGCTCTCAGATTGTGTGCTAGGCTCAACAAACTGTCTTCCTAAAGAACGAGATTTAAATATGATGCATGTTGCAAGATTAAGTTATGATATGAAATAAGACTAAGATGATTGAAGTAAACATGATGCTATGATACTAGAATGCTAAATGAATTGAATGCATGAACTCTAATTAATTGCCTATTACCAATGCTTAGATTCACACAGGTATTTATAGAGTTTTTCGAAGGATTCTGATTGGCTGTCTTGATTAACGGTTGTGATAATTCCTGGTAGATCGAATGGCTGAAGATGGATGAAACTGAAGAGAAAATAGAAGAAAACCTGAAAACAAGATTTTTCTATTTTTATGAAAGATGAAAAGATAAGAAGATAAGAAATCATCTTTCTTTAAAAAGATAAAAGAAAGATTTAAAAGCTGTTAAATAAATGAATTAAAAATTCAATTATTTATTTGTGGATGACATTCAGCTTTTCTTAATTAAATTAAATATTTAATTAAGCTTTTTTTAAAGCAGAAGAAAGTTTGTGATAAGAAGAAAGCTTTAATCAAGATTTTTTGAAAAAAACAAAAGATCTCATATTTAAATAAAATATTTAATTATGATATGAGAAGAAAATAGAAGATTTCACAATTCAATAAAATATCTAATTGTGATTTAGAGAAGAAAGCATAAGATCCTTTAATTAAATAAGGTTTATTTAATTAAATCACATTTATGAAATTAATTAAATGAAACATTTAATTAATTAGAAGAAAATTTAAAATAGAAGAAAGAGAATTTAAACTTAATTAAATCAAAAGATTTAATTTAAATTCAAATAGTGATAATTAATTTAAATAAATAAAATGTATTTATTTAATTAATTAAGTGGACATATGAAAATAATTAAATAAAATAAATTTATTTAATTACGAAAGAAGAATAAGATGAATGAACAATATAATTAAATTAATTAAATTTAATCATATGTAGAGGATTTTTAGAAAAAATAATTAAATAATAAATATTTAATTAATTGCCAGGATTATAGACATGACCATTTTTATGTGTATACATTTTGCCCCTCTTTGAAGTGATGTGTGAAACACATTGCTTCAAAGAAAATAATTTTTTTTTCCCCTGATATGTTTCTGATTTTTGATGTCGATGATGCCCCCTTCGGGAGGTAAATCACAGAAGATGATGTCGAGAATGATAGGGAAACATTGATTTAGCTCCCGATAAATGATGTTTGTGATGGCCCGGTGAAAAATAATATGGAAGGAATGAAAAACATTCACTAACTCTCACCCTAATAGACCCTTAAAAGGTAAAAGGGGTAAAATGAAGTGTCATTTTCACCCTGCTGCTATAGTGAAAAGTGAGCTCTGACAGTGACTTGGCGAGATGGAGATCCCATTGCACAGACATAGATTCAAGTGAGCGCGCCGATACTAGAGACCAGTTGCGTATGGACCCTCGGTGAGTGATTCCAACTGTTTATGATTTCAAATTTTGCATTTTGGATCGATTTTGCAAATGTTTTAGGTCGGTTTTAAGTTTCTTCATCATGTTTTAGCGCATTTGATAAAACTTTTAGCGCATTCAAAAATTTTTGTAGTGCATATAGGAAATTCTGTAGTGCATACAGGGTCAAGTTTAAAATGCATCTTTTAGCGCTTACGACAGATAGAGTAGCGCATATAGGTTAAAATCGGCTAGTTTGATCCTATAGCGCATCTAGGGCATAGAATGGCGCATATAGGACTAGGGCCATAAAATAGATAAAGTTGCGCATTTGAGAGTTAAAGTTGCACATCCACATGATAGATTGCGCATGTCGAGTTTTAGCGCATTCGGGAAAAAGTTTAGCGCTTTTGAGTAAAACTGTAGCGCATTTGTGTTTTAGCGCATCTGGGAAACAAAATAGCACATATGGGAAATTTTTTCACAGAATGCTTGTGTGATGAAAAATGATGATTTAAATTGCTTCCTTAGTCAATAGATAGATGAATTGTAGTACCATCATGTTGATATAGGAAAAAAATGATAGGAAATCTGATAAAGAACTGATAACTTTGCTTCCCAAAATAGAAAAAAAAGAGTAGATAACTGATAACTTTGTGGCAAACAACAAAGAGTAATCTGATTGATTGATTGATTTTGTGGTTGGTAACTTTGCTTCTCGCGATTGAAAAACAAAGAGTAGATGTCTGGTAAATTTTCTTTATGCGATAGAAACCAAATAATAAAATGAGGATACAAATTTGCATTCATGATTGAAATACAAATAGGAAATGATTTGTGTACTGATAAATTTGCATTTCTGAAAAGAAAAACAAATAGTAAATGATGATAGAGTAGATTGATTGGATATTTAGATAGATTGATTTAACACTTGATATGGATCATTGATTGAATTTGCTGGATAGATAGATCACGTGATATGAGTCTGATTAATGTGTCCTTGTGATGATAAAAAATAGGAGGCTTTCAAAAGCCTCTAGATTAGAGAGCGGTTCCCACTATGTTGGGAGTGAATAGGAGAGCTTACACCAACAGAGTTACAGTTGATAGTAGATTGTGGACTAGGACCTTTGTTGACGATGCCGCGAGGTATTTGGGCCAACAGGGGACTGTTGACCGCTTTGGCAGAGAGATGGCACTTGGAGCATAACACCTTTCACTTGCCGACTGGTGAGATGAGTGTGACACCTGAGGATGTGTACAGGATTCTTGGGATCCTAGTTGTTGGTGCCCTTGTGGTTTATGACCACAAGGAGATTGGTGGGACTGAGGCGCTGCGGTGGATATGTGGCGATGCGAGCATTTGTGGTTACTGGATAGATTGGGAGGATTTTAGTAGGTATCCAGCCTTAGTTGCTGTGTTGGCCGCATTTATTGAAGGCTTCCTTGGACCAGACCATCGGTCGAAGGGATTTGCAGTTGGTTGGGGTAGGATGCTGGAGTGGTTGGTGACACAGCCACAGAGATTTTCCTGGGGGAGCTATGTATTAGCTGACATGTATCATAATCTACATTAGGTAGTATATAGAGGATCCACTAGCTTGGTGAGTGGGGTGACGCTTCTACAGATCTAGGCGTGGGAGCATATTGTGATCATGAGACCACATTGTACGAGATATAGGCCAGCAGGGAGACCTTATGTGTATGCATATTCTGGTGCACTTGTCCAGCAAAAGCTGGGAAAGGTAGAGTATTGGCAAGAAAAGTGAAGGTTAGAAAGAGATATATTGTTATGTGTTCTAAAAAATCAATGCATGACTACTTTCATATCTATATCCTCTACTAGGGCCAGCTATATATGTATACACCTAAAGTCCAATCAAGCAACAACAACAAGAAAGGTAGGAAATAATAAGAGCAATTTTGCAGCAGGCACAATGAAAAAGAAAGGAAAACTTACGGAATTAGAGTTTGTAGGCTGGTGAATGGAATCCTTAGAACCAAACTTTGCAGCATTAGGTGTACAAGTTGACACCAAATCAATCACCAAATCAATTTTTTGGGGCTCTAGAGACCCATCCACGGACACCAAATCAATCACCAAATCAATTTTTTGGGGCTCTAGAGACCCATCCACGGACCCCGACTTCGCAGACATAGTTCTAGAATCCTTTAAAGGAAAGGAATCCTCCAACCGTAGTTGACTCATTAACAACTCTATACCACAGTAAAAAAATCAAAGATTAATGTATTCAACATTCAATACCAACTGGTGGAAAAATTAGAATGCATACAATCTTCTTGCTATATTTGTATCAACACCTATATGCAACCATTTGTATATATTGGTACTTGATTCTTCATCTTTTTTAATAGAAACAATGGAATATAGAACAACAAGAATGGAAATCCTTAAATACATATATGGGTTCAATTTTACCTCTATTTAGACATTTTGAAAAACACAAATAAGCAGATATATATATATCCATATGTACACATGTATCTATTTATCTATATATACAACAATATATCTAAATGATAACATTTTCCATCTAAAAAAATTAAGCACGTTAATGATCACAAAATTTTAAATATTACAAAACAATCCTTCTTACAAGAACAATAAAATACTCTGCTACAGGAAGATTCAAATAGATCATTGGAAAACAATATCATGAAAGTTATTGATAGTTAAACAGATGAGGGAAAAAGAATATCATGAAACATGTTAATAGAAGACAACCAGTCTATGTAACAACTGCCTTGCAAATTCTAGTTCTGTAATTTTTTGTGCAATACTTATTCACCAATGAGCAACATTTACGAATATCTTTTGTTGAAGAGACAAGCTCCACATTGTCATTATCAACTGTGGGAAACTCTTCTATATTTGAAGAATTTTACAATATTCTACTATCAAAACAACACCACAATGGCTATTTCAACAAAGCAACCCAACCAATATATTTTCTCACACATTTTGTAGTATACTTTCCCATACACACACACACATATAAAACCAAAATTTTAACAAGATTGCTAGGGAAACAATGAAGAACCACACAAATTAAGATAGGAGGGATTGCATATATATGGATATGTAGAGGGTTTCTTATCTATTTGAAGTTTCCAAGGTGATTTTCGTCAGCCAAACCGTGAATAGGATTTGGTTGTACAATAGTTGTTCCACAATTTCTTTGTTGCTCTATAATATTTAATTCCACCCTATGCAGCTCACATTTTTTGCACAATGTGCAAGGAAGTACATTGATTAAGTTGCATTGTCAAAAGAGCCATTGTGGCTACAATCTACTATTAAACCAGCAGGGACCACACATCTCAGGCAGTGCTCTGCTATGAAACCAACACGACAATGCTGCTTTCAACAATGCAACCTAGTCAATATATCATCCTCACAAAACTTTTTTCAAATGGATAATAGAAGGTGCAAGCTACCATAATCAAGAGTTTCTTATGGAAGGAGTTGAAACATATGAGAAAGAAAGAATATATATATTTATTATATATATATAGATATAACATTGTACAATGGTTTTTTGAACAATGCAACTTAACCAGAGTATGCTTTTCCACACTACAACATTCAATATTGCATTTACTTCATCGGCCCCCACTAGACAACAACAACATAATGCATTAACCCCCGCATAAGCAAACACTTACCATTCACCTTTCGCGTATCAAGGTCACCACCTCCACAACTACCAAACCACGTAATATATATATATATATACACACACACACACACACACATACATACATATACACATACACACACACATATATATCTACATAGACATATACATATACATATATATATACACATACGTACACATATACATACATACATATACACACACACACATATATATATATACATACATATATATATATATACATATATACACATATACATATATACATATGTAGACACATATCTACACTCTGTGCATCTTTGGTGCTATACACATTTTGTACAATTAGCCCCTTCGAATCCCTCTAATTGATTTCACTTCAAACCAAGAGGACATTGTAGATTGTGAATGGCCATGCAATTTATTCTTCCCTTTGCCTATATAGATTTGCACATTCATTGAGCTACCATGGTTTTCATTTTATTTTGATGCCCACCTTCTTTGTAGTCTGCTAACAAATAGAGGAATTGTATAATAGCATCTGCATTATCTACCATTGAGTATTATAGAAAAAATGGGGAAATTGTAGCAATAGTATTAGTAAAACATACATACATATATTTATCCATACATACATACATATAGAGGTGGAAGTAGACATTCATTGATCTTTTCAAAGACTTCAAAATATATTTTCCTTAATCATTCTATCCATGTGCTGTGATGATGTACATTTTCCTTCATTGCACTTGTTTAAAAAATAAATAAATATAGATATGCTTCCAACGCTACTAAATATAAAGGTAGGAGAGATAAAATTATATCGTACCCGGACCAATCTATATAACAGTTCACTTGCCAATTCAAAATCCAAGCAACATAATTTGGTACTCAATATTATAGGAAAATACCGAAAGTATAAAAGATCTATCAAAAAGACATTTACTATGTAACACCTGGCAAACTAATTTCATCTATATACAACTATGTATACATGTATATGTATGCATATGTAAATACATGTATATATGTATGCATATGTGCACATATTTGTATGTATATGTTTACATGCATATATGCATGGATATCTATACATGTATATATATGTATATATGTATACATGTATATATGCATGTGTGTGTGTGTGTGTGTGTGTGCATTTTTTACATGGGTATTTTTGCATAAATGATTAATTTATTGTTCATGCCTTTCAGGCTCTGCTTATTGTTCCTTTTGATAGCAGGTTGGAGGGTTTAACACTGGTGTGGTACAAAACCTATGAGAAATTATATGTATATACACACATGTGTGTGTGCATACATATGTATGTATATGTATACATGTATATATATGTGTATATGTTTACATGTATATATGTATGCATACGTAGACATGCATATACACATGTATATCTACATGTATACATACGTATATATGTATACATGTATATATATGTCCATATGTTTACATGTATATATATATCTCTATGTTTACATGGGTATTTTGTATAAATGATTAATTTATTGTTCATGTCTTTGGTTCTCTGTTTATTGTTGCTTTTGATACTAGGTTGAAGGGGGTTAACACTGATGCACTATGAAATGTGCGAGAAAGTATATTGATTAAGTTGCATTGTCGAGAAATCCATTGTGGTGTTGGTTTGATAGCACATTATTTATTGTTCATGCCTTTCGTTTGGTGCTTATTGTTCATGTTGATAGCAGGTTGTAGGGTTTTACATTGATTAAGATGCATTGTGCAAATAGCGAGTGCGGTGTTGGTTTGGTAGTAGACCATTGTTAAAATCGTCGTGTTCCACTTCATTCTATAGCATCTTGGGGGAGTTAAGGTTGTTGTTCCACAAAATCTATAAGTGGTTTTACATGGTAATTTTGCGTCAATGATTAATTTATTGTACATGTGTATATATATCCCTATGTCTACATGTGTATATATCTATATGTTTACATGTATATATACGCATATGTATACATGTATATATATACAAATGTAGACATCTATATATACATGTATCTATACATGTACATATACGTATATATGTATACATGTATATATATGTCTATATGTTTACATGTATATATATATGTGTATGTCTACATGGGTATTTTGCATAAATGATTAATTTATTATTCATGTGACCCATCCTTTTCTAATTGTTCCTTTCGATAGCAGACTCGACAGTTTTAACATTGATTTGCTGCAAAATGTGTGAGAAAGTATATTGATTAAATCACATTGTCGAAAGAGCCTTCTTATATATGTATATATATACATATACACACTTATTCGAGACTCCAAGCTACATTAGTGTTATTCTAATACCTCTTATAGAATTTATCTATTTCTCTATAATATTTAGTGCGAGGCGATGGAGCTCAATTTTTTTGATAAAATTAAGATTTAACTACAATTGCCCCTATAGCAATGGGTACCAAGCCAAAAATGCACATGGATAACTACAAACAATAAACAAGGGCCACAAAAATTACTCACCCCAACCATATTTTTTTCATGGAAGGAAAAAGATTTAACTGCAATTTCCCTAAACCCACAGTAAATAGAGCTCCCAACGCCAAAGATATACATAGATAATCAAAACAGTAGACCAACAACGATACAAACAAGATTTAACTACAAAAAGCCAAAGTTGCATAGCCATAACTACAAACAATAAACAAGGGCCACAAAAATCACTCAGCCCAACCATATCTCTTTGAAAATAGGAAGAAATATAGAAATTGTAAAAGAGCTAATAGCATAATACTGAACAACCAAATATTAGTAACCCTAACCATATTTTTCCCATGAAAGGAAGAACATTTAACTGCAATTTCTCCACCCGTAAAGAGCAGTAGTCTCTTTCAAGTCTCAAAAAGCACTATGATGCCAAACATAGAAACATATTAGAAGAACACATTAACAATAAATTAATCATCTATGCAAAACACCTGTGCAAACATCAATATAAGGCCACAACCTCCATTGAAAATTTGAGCTACATCACCTGACACTAAATACCATATAGAAATAGATAAATTGTAAAAAGAGCTATTGGATAACATTAAACACCCACCAACACAGTTTTATCTCCAATATGTCAATGGTTTCATACAACCCTAAACCCTACACACAAATACCTACAATTCCTCCTATGGTAATAGCTGCAATGCTAAAGATATACACAGATAATCAAAATAGTAGACCAATAGCGAGAGAAAGTAGATTTAACTACAATTTCTCCTATGGTAACAGGTATAAAGCCAAAGAAACATATAACAAGAAGACATTAACAATAAATTAATCATTTATGCAAAACACCCATGTATAACAGAGTATAACCCCACAAGCTTTATTGAAAATGAAAACCAAACCATGTGTATGGAAACAAAGATGCACATAGTATATATATGTGTCTACATATGTATGAATAAACAAGGGCCACAAAAATCACTCAACCCAACCATATCTTTTTGATGATAGGAAGAAGATTTAACTGCAATTTCCTTGAAGCCACATTAAATACAACTCCTAAACACAATATGTACTAATAATCTCTACAAAATGAGTGCAACCCTGCACTTCACTAAATATTAAAGAGAAATCAAGAAACTGTAAAAGAGGTATTAGAATAACACTCAACAACCAAAAATTAGTAGCCCTATCCATATTTTTTTGATGAAAGAAAGATGATTTAACTATAGTCTCTCCACCCCCAAAGACCGATAATCTCCTTCAAGTCTCGAAAATGGGTATAACGCAAAAGATAGAAACATAAAACAAGAAGTAATTGACAATACAATAATCATGCATGCAAAGAACCCATGTAAAAATTAGTATAACCCCACAAGCTTCATTGAAAATTTGAGCTACATCACCACAAATAGAGAAATTGTAAAAGACTTGCTAGAATAATACTTGACAACCACCAAAGTAATTTTGTCTCCAATATGTTAATGCTTTCATACAACCCTAAACCCTACACATAGATAAATACAATTGCTCCCATGGTAATGGCTAAAACACCAAAGATACACATAGACAACCAAAACAATAGACCAACAACGTGCAAATAACCAACCCGAACCATATTTTTTGATGGAAGAAAGAATATTTAAGTGCAATTTCTCCATCCATAGAGAATGATATTCTCTTTCAAATCTCAAAAATGGTTATACACACAGACAACCAAAACAATAGACCAAGAGCAAACACATAACTAACCCTAACCATATTTTTTGAAGAAAGAAAGAAGATTTTTGTGCAATTTCTCCATCCATAGAGAACAATAATCTCTTTCGAAACTCCAAAATGGGTATAACACCAGGGATAGAAACATATAATAAAAAGACATCAACAATGAATGAACCATCTATGTAAACTACCCATGTAAAAGGACTTACAGATTCCACAGCACAAGAGTTTTCAATCTGGCATAAAACGGTTTGCGAACAACCTGCTATGAAACCACCGATGGAGCCAAAGGACACAGTTTTTTACAATAGTCTGCTATTAATTCACTGACGAAGCCGTAGGCAAGGATTTTTACAATGACCTCCTATGAAACCAATACCACAATGGCTATTTCAACAATGCAACTTAATCAAAATTGCTCCTATTGTGATGACTGCAACACAGAAGATACACACAGATAACCAAAACCATAAACGAACAACGAACAAATTACTAACCCTAAGCATATCTTTTTACGAAAGAAATAACATTTAATTGCAATTCCTCCATTTATATAGAACAATACTCTCTTTCAAATCTCCACAATGGGTATAACGCCAAAGATAAAAAAATTTGGTAATAAGACATAGACAATAAATTAACCATCCATGCAAACCACCCATGTAAAATGACTTACAAGTTCTGGAGAACAATAGTTTTCAATCTGGCATAAGACACTTTTCGAATAATATAGAATCAAACTAGCGACAGAGCTGAAGCCAATGATTTTTTTCACATTCGTTTGCCACAAAACCAACACCACAATTGCTATTTGCACAATGCAACTTAATCAAAGTATACTTTCCTAGACTGCTACATTCAATATTGCATTTACTTCATCCGCCTCCATTGTACAACAACCACAAAATGCATTAAGCATCGGGTGAGCAAGCACTTACCATAAACCTTCTGCCTTTCAAGGAGACCACCTCCACCACCACCAACCCACGTATTTGCAAAGGTCCACGTCGAACACTTACCATTCACCTTCCCCATTACGACGACAACATTTTCCACCGCCACCAACCCACGTAACAAATAACGCCCATGTCCCCACAAAAAAAAAAGGTGCCCTCCTCATCGGTTGGAAGCCCCTCGATGTCGACAAATCCAATTCGCTGCTGGGATAACAAAAATCCTAGTAGAAACTTCAAACAAAATAGGCTATCAGCTAATAATTTTTTAATTTTTTCAAAAAAATACAAACATAAAATATACTAAAAAATACATATTTTACTAATTTACATCATTTCAAAATTTGAAACATATATGCCACTTTTTAGTGATTCAAGTTTAAAAGTTGGATTAGTGTTGGTCATTTCCTTTATAAAGTGTGACACAAATTTGTGCTTTTACCCTAGGACAAATGTGACCCTTCTTTAACAACTCCTCCAACTGAAGCTTAAGCTCACTAAGCTCATGAGTGGTCATCCTGTAGGGTTCCCTCGAGATCGACTCTGCTCCTGGTATCAAATCAATATGAAAAACAATCTCTGTGTGAGGTGGCATCCCTGGAAGATTTGAGGGAAACACATCTGCAAACTCTCTCAAACTGGGATGATCATCCAATGATGCCTCTGGCTCCCCCTCATCTCTTTCACTAATCGAAATGGAAAACAATTGACACCTCTTTTGCAAGCAACACTTTAATTGCATAGTGGAAATCATGCAAAGGGAAATAGGTCTTTGAATCCTTGTAATCACCACAGGAGCACCCTGATTGTCTACACACTCGATCACCTTTCGATGATAATCCACCTTAGCCCTATGTGCATTGAACCAATCCATACAAAATACCACACCATAAGAGCCTAATGTTGTGACATGTAGATCCACTGAAGTAGTCACACCTCCAAGTTGTAGCATACATTCTCTCACTATGGAATTTACCGACACCTTAGCCCTTGAGCCTAACTCAACCTCCCACCTATCATCTTGCCTAGATGCCACTAGCCTACTACACTCCACTATGGATGGGGAAACAAGAATCAGATGCCCCAAAATCAAACAAGATAGAAACATTCTCATCACCAATCATACATGGGGCCTCAATAACTGTGGCCTGATGCTCGGCTTGGTAGTTCTCGACTGCCACATAGATGATGTTGATCACATGGTGATCCCTATGCTTTCCATCCCCTACTAGAGCTACCCTGGAAACCCTGTTGAGGCCTCAGCCTCTGAATCTGTTGCTACTACTATTGTGGTGGTCTAGATGGTAGTGATGAAGGTATAGACCTTCCCTTAGGAAAGAAAGGTGATCTCCGAAAACCCTATGGTAAGAATCCTGATTACGGTTTCTAAACCACTCATGTGCCTCCTAGGACTTTCCCTGAATCTCCTCTGCAATAAGGATCGACTTGTCCATAGCAACCTGAAGGGTCTCTAGAGTAGCCATATAGACAAGCCTGAAATTCTTGCATTCATGCCCCTAATGAAATGATTGACAAGAAGTTTCTCATCTTGGATGTAGTCGACATACTGAAGCAACTCAAGAAATATGCTCTCATACTGAGCGATAGTCATCCCACGTTGATGTAGATCATGAGACTCATCTATACGAGGCTACCTAAAAAGCTCAGATGTGTAATAGGCTCTGAATCTCTCGAGAAAAGTCTCCCAAGTAAGAATTTCAAGAGAGAGGTGGTGCTTGTGTTCCTTCTGACGCCACCACATGGATGCATTCTCTCTAACAAAATGTACTGTGAAACATTCCTTTAGGTTACTTGAGTACGTATGCAACCCAAAGCACCTCTCTAATTGTATTAGCCAGGCCTCAGCCTCTACACCATCTGTGGCTCTTAAAAAATTAGGCGGAAACAACCATAGGAAATCATGAATCTCCCCTTCTGCATCTCTGGGTGCCCTAACATTATTGACTCTCTATAGTGGTGGCACATCTGGGGGTACCTCCAAATGCACTAACTTTGACTCCCTCTCTCTATCCTCACGATTCTCTGCACGACCAAGAGGGGGAGACTTGTTGCGCTCATGGTACTCATCTTTGCGTGCCTGAGAGGAGTGATGTGAATGCTCATGTTGATGGTCCTCTGCTACTGACAGTAGTCTAGCATGAATAACTCTGATAAAATCCTCTATGGCATGGAGGATTTGGGAGTTGATGTTCGGTGGAGGATATAAATAACTTGACTTAGAAATGTGGGTCCCTATTGGTGATGAACCTACTTGTCCCCTTCTTGCACCATGTCCATGTCCACGTCCATGACCACACCCCTGAACTCTCTCATCCTAGCCATCCTGCAAATTTTCGTGAATGCATAAATACTTGTGACATAGTTATGCCCAGAGCTCCACATGTTGGAACCTAGGCTCTGATACTAAAATGTAATGCCTTGTATTTACACTAAGACAAAATGCTACTATTTTTAATTTTTTGGTAACCATAAATGGGTGAGTAACTATCAGGGATCAATGGGGTAGTGTCACCACTATTATCATTAATCAAATAGATGACAATATTACTTTTCCATTAATAGTAATGTTTTTTATTAGAGGTGAATAGGGTTTGAAGGGGCCCTGAAACCCTTTACAAAAATGAATAGCTGAAGCAAAAGATAACTACATAATGAAAATAACAACCAAAAAGGAAGGAAAAAAGCAATAGAACTACATATTCTTTAGGATACTTGTAGCTTCCATGTCGCACACCACAATCTTCTAGTAGTCATCCATAACTTTAGACATATCTTTAGCTGGTACCCCAACCCGCCCTTTGGTTTTATGCATGTTCTAGCTCCAGGCCCCTCACATTTTCCTCAGTAATCAAAAAAAAATTCACCCCACCAACCTTCTGAACAGAAACCTCCTCCTCCATATGCCTTTCACCAACACCAGCTTCCTCACTAGGAGCAATCTCCTTTCAATGCTTGGCCATTTCAATAGGAGTAGAAATACCTACAAACTCAAACTTTGCATTAGATTTAGTTCCCTCCCCACCCTTCTCCAAATTAGTACCAGTCATTTCCAACTGGTCTTCAAGGGTCAAGATTCTTTATTCGAGCATCTGTTTCATCTTCAGCATTTTGTTAGCAACAATCTTCAAGGATTCAAATAGCTCATCAATTTGATTCTTAACCAATGAATCACTCACTTTTCTCACCGCACCCCTAACCCTAACATTTGTCATGTTGAGCTCATGGAACACCCATTTAACCAATTTATACAAAGAGAAGGTGCCCTCCTTGGCCAAACCAAAAACATTAGGCACATCCTCCTGGTCAAAATTAAAAACATCCTTAACCTTAGTATCATCCTCTTGTGAGGAGCTAACCTTTTCCTAACTAACACAAACCTTCTTACCTTTACCAACAATAGTCGATGTTTGAATTTTGTGAATGGAGTAAGCAATTTCCTCAGCAACAAACCTCATTTTCTACACCTCCAAGTCCATACCCAAAGAGTCTAAATCACCCTGCTGACCATCCAACTTCAAGGGAGAAGTAACTTGTATCTCAAATAGCTGGCTAGTAACCCTAGTAGTTGTTTTCTTATTACTAGACTTCTTCAAACCCTGCTTTCTCTTGGTCCCCAAAACTGGGGATGAAATAGACACATCTCCAATAGTAACAATCCTCTCCTTTAGGATAGTGGAATCATTGGGCTTAGTTGTAGTCGGCTCATCAGCAGCCTTTTCCTCACTACGGGTTTCATAACCCATTTGGCTAGGACCCAAATCCCTTTTTTTAGAATTACCCACATCAAGAGGTTGCGAGATCACTTACGTGGAAGCCTGAGAGTGTTGTGTTGGTTCCCAAATCAACAGATGCAATGAGTCCTAAAGAGTATCCACTCTCTCATATTGAGACTCAACGAGTTGATATGGCCAATGAATGGGAGAGTGAATAAAATACACCTTTCTCCCCTGCACTTCAGGCTCTGTTAAACTTGGGAGGGTGATCCCAACCTGTATATTTATAGATACTTGTGTGCTGAAGCACCAAATACACTGTAAACATATTTTTCTCCTTTAGATGTTTAATAGACACAATACATAAAGGCTTGGCTGACCTCTATATTAATGCCTAATTTAAACATGAGAAATATAACATAATAAGCTTAACACACAAACAAACTGAGAATGATATTTGATTTGATTTAAATTTTTGATTAGGTGTTGTATTGACTAACACATGTAACATGAATAACACACTTAGATTAGTGTCTCATCCTTGGAACAAAGTCAACTCAAAACATGTTGTGCAGTTTTTCGCACACACGCCCTGCTAGAAGTAGGGAGCCTCTTTCGCTTCAATTTTGGTGTTTTGGCCCTTTCTTTTGAGGTTTTGTCTTTTTAGGCACGTGCTTAGATGTCTATTATGAATGCCTAAGTGTTTTCCCCAGGTTATTCATTGAAAATCTTTAGTTCTGGATGAATTTTCAGGCTTTTTCCTTGATTCGAGACTTTCCACCCTGGTCGGATTTTCCCAAATCCTGCTTGGATTTCGGTTGGACCCTGTTGCTCAAGAATTTTTGGTCTTCGCGGATTTCTGCATGAGATAGATTTTTCTGGATTCCACCCTATTATTGAATTCTTGAATTCCTTCTTTGGCTGTCTTTTCGATTGTATTAATGGCGTCGTACGTGCTTTGAAGGCTAGATTTTACTCGATTTCTGAGATCTTTTGCGCCATTATGCTCACTATTTGCGATTTTCTGAGTTGAGAGCCACATCCTTGGAGTTTTTTCTTTGAGCTTTTAGCTTTGATTTGGGCATTTGGGTTTGAATTGGTCTCATTTGGTGGTGATTTCTTGTGCATTATTGCCTGTGTTCATTGTAGACCCCATTGAGCTTCGTGTTTGCTGCTTCTGAGATCAATTCCTACTTTATAATGGTATGTGTCTGATTGCTCTACTTTGAATTTAATTATGAATGGCACGTTGGTATTGTGAGGGCTTGTGGGATTTGAATTCCTGTGTATTTGTTTATTTCGTGCTAGGGTTGTTCAGTATTGCATCCTTTGTCATCTCCCAGGCGAGTTTTGAGTTCATGTGTCCATCTACATTTTAATGAATCCTGCTTGAGAGTAATTAGTAAACCCTAGTGATGACTCAACAGTGAAAACAACTAAATTCTGAACATACCTGTGCGCTAATGGCGGATGAGTAGGGTTTTTTTGACCTAGGGCAGTGCCGTATCAAATGATTTCGTCTTAAGATTGACCTAGAATGCAAAGAAAATTCATGAGAGGTCCGTCCCTGACTTTCCCTAAGTTAAAATTTTTGAAATCCATAGTTGGTTCAGTGTCTGGATGAAATCAGGACTCTCCATCCCTTCCAGATTCGCTTTGCTGTGACCATTCGAGATCGCTGAGATATCATATCGACCACCTTGAGGTTCGCTGAAGTGGTCTTCTTAGGTTCATGTTGAATCACCTTGACACTATCATTTTTACATCGATGAAATCTTGTATGCACATCAGTCGGTGAGACCTTTGCTTTCACCGAGACCTCACCCCATGAGAAGATGTCTCATCGACATGCTTGTCCCTCATTGACGTTCGGCAAGACAAGCCCAAGTCGACAAGAGCTCATGGCGGGATCCCATAGCTTCACTGATATCCATTCGTGCTTTGCTAAGACATTCATGCTTCGCTGAGACCTTTCAGTGAGATCCCAACTCACACTGAAGTCTTTTTGTCGGCAAGACAAACCTCACCGCCAAGAGCTCATAGTGGGCTCCTTTCATCTTGCCGATCTTCCGTAAGTTCGCTGAGACCTCCCCCTTTCGGCAAGACATTTCGCCAAGCATATCCTGCTCTTGCTGAGACCTTTGCTTTCGGCGAGACTCCTAATGGTCGCCAAGACGTTGTAGCGAGGCCTTCTTTTCTTAGTGTGCCCAGATCTTTTCGTTGAGACCTCTGGCCGAATTCAAACCAAGCCCTGGTCAGCAGGACATCTCAGCTTCGCTAGGACCTCATATTGAAAAATTTGGTCTAGCCGAAGTGTTTTCTTGGACCCCATCAGTCGGTGAGACAAGAGCAGTCACCAAGACCTTACCCCGACCACCCGTTAGTCATATCGATGCGTTTATCACCAGTCGGCAGGACATCTCAACTTCGCCAAGACTTCTCGGCGAGCTCACAACTCTTGCCAAAACCTTCGTTTCGGGAATCCCCATTGGTTCAGAACTTTTCCTTGACTGCGGATTTCTGTCGGGTCCGGATTTCTCTAAAATCTGCCGTCTCCCAGATTTCCCGAAAATCCTCTTGGCTCGTTCTTTGCGGGAATCCGTCTCTGGCAGATTTTCCCGAAAGTTGATGAAACATAAAGGAACGTGAGATAATTGGATCTGTTTACAATTCATGATGAATTTGATGATTATTTCATGTCATATTTGGATCTCCCATGTGGTTTATTGATAGAAAATGATCAAGTTTAATGATTAAGTAGGCATTTCCAGATTATTCCATTGGAATCCGATCAGTCTGGAATTTCCCACAATTCCTCTCTAGTTCAGATTCTGCAGATGGTCTTGAAACCTGAAATGTGTTATGGTCATTCTATATGAGATTTAATGACACCTTGACCATATGAGATGCCTTCTAATGGTGTTTTGATGGAATAACCTTGCTTTCCTGTGGTTTTTACTGTGTTTTTCATGTTGAGTGCAGGCTGAATCAAGCAAAGCAACAACTGGTTCCTCATTATCCGATGCAGAGAGGATTAAGCTGGACGTTAAGAGCAAGGTCCCTGAGAGCAAGATCACTTTTGTCTGGTCAGAAGTCACTGATATAAATGTTGGCCTCTGGGAGTATGAGGAATTTAAAGTAAGAATGGCAGCTAAGGATCCCCCTTTGGTGACTAGAAGGATGATGGAATCAGGCTTGTCACATGTAGCCAGTTTCCCTTCTACAATACAATGTTATAAGTTGGTCCTTGAGTGAGCCAGGCACTATGATCAGGATACACAGAGGATAATTGGGCCTCAAGGGAGAGTTGTTGCAAATCTCAACCCAGTCTCCATTGCCCAAACCTTCGATATTGCAGACATATCTCATGTGGTGGGATTCACCATTGAGGCAGCTCAAGAGTTCTATGATGACCAAACTGTGAAGTCACAGCAGCTAATCAATTCCTAGCTGGAGAAGCCCAAGTCCCACTATTCCAAGTTGCCTAAGCAGCTGTACAGAGCAAAATTCAAGAGGGAGTACTATGATGCCATCACCTTTCTTAGCAGGGTGGTTGGTTTGAAGAGTGCTGGTACATTTGAGAATTGGATGTGCCATGCGATTGCAAGGATGAAACAAGAGAAAATTAACTACCATTGGGCAGGGGTCATCAGCCAAGTAATTCACAAATAATTGTCCAATGTGTTGCAGACAAAGACCTTCACAATGACCTCATATTTGGTCTATGCGCTGGCTAGATTCCATCCCTACAGAGGATTGGACACAAAGGGAATTTTCGGATAGGATATCATCTATGAGGTTTACCCTCAGTTGTATTTAGGAAGCTCAGACTATAGGAGGGAAAATGATGCATTTACCATGCATATTACTAGAATGGTTCAAGAAGCAGAGCATGTCAGAATTTCAGATCAAGCAAAAGAGCTCATCAAGAAATATGGAGCTTAGTTTATTCAGTTCCCAACCTTCTCCTACATTCGGATTGATGGCTGCCAGAAAGCCCCATACAGACTTCCAAGGTTTCCCTCTGACTACATTATATTGTTGGAAGTAACAAGACAGATTTGTGATTTTGATGCCACTGTCAAGAAGGACAAACATAAGACTAGATTTGGTGGAGACTTCCCCTTGAGGATTGACACTAGAGAGGTTTTCCCTTCCATTGGTTTGGCCCAGGCTTCAGAAGAAGAAATGAGTACTCTTGGCTTGTCCTTCCACTCCAAGAGATCCAGATTTGACATCACAGGAGAAGCTCAAAAGAAGGCCAGTAGAGAATATAGCCATAAGGTTAATTTAGAGGACTATTGGGCCAATTGTGGTGATGAATATGAGGTCAAAAAGAAGAAATTCTCCTGGCTTCTAGTGGATGTAGTCCGATTGTATAATGTAAGGGCAGTGCCTGATCAATTGGAGGATGATGGGAACTTAGTTTAGGATCATGCCTATGAGGCAATAAAAGATAGGCCGATTGGTGATATAGACTGGTTAGAGGAGCAAACAAAGTTAAAACAACTGATGGATCCAGTTCTCAAAGTTACCAAGATGTGGCTCAAACACACTATGTGGGAGTTGGAGAATAAAGGAGTGAAATGCACATACAACCTAATGGGAGACTTAGATTCCCATTCTACTTCTGAGGAGTCCACGGGGCAGCAAGATCCTAAGGGTAAAGGTAGGTTGGACTCCCCATCCAAGATCAAGACAAAAGGTATTCAAGAGGAAGAAGCCCAGGAAGCAGAAAAATAGAGGAAGCCAAAAGCTAAGAAGAAGATAAGGACTAAGAAGTCTGAGCAGAAAGAGATTGAAAAGCAGAATCCTAAGGTTGATGCTCCTATGCTGAAGAGAAGAAGAATTGTAAAATTATTAGAGAAGGAAAGCTCCAAGGTTGTAGAAGAGGTAATTTCCCCACCAATTGTGAATGTTGAAAGTTCAGAGGAGAAAGCAAAGGTATATACAAGGAGGTCTAGAACTCCTCCAAAGAACGGTGTGCCTAAGGTAGATTTTCCTCCTGCCACTCTTCACGAGGGGCAGCAGGGTGACATCCCTCACGCTCATGAGGTTCAAAGTGAACCTGGCGAAACTAAAGAAGTTGATGAACATCTAGACATTGAAGGGGAGGAATTCCATGAGGGGGAACTCTACAGTGAAGAGGTAGAAATTGAAAAAGAAATGCAATCTCCCTTGGTTACATATGCAGAGTCACCAATCACAAATGAAGTAGTTGAATCTCCTCCAAGGGAGGATGAAGCAGAAAAGGTCCTGTCACATGAACATAAGGAGGAGCACATCGAGGAGGAAGGGAATAAAGATGAGACTCCTGAGGAACATAATTTGGGTGAGGAGGCACATGAAGATCAACAAGAAGAAATGGGGCAGAGCTAAGTGCAATTGGAGCCCACTGTCCGGAGTGGCTGGACAGAGAGATAAAGAGGAAACAAGTGGTTATGGAAGATAGTCCACCAAATTGAGATGCACTGCTAGCCAAAATTGGGAAAGATAAAGGCAAGAAGAAGGCTAGGGTGATCTCGAGGATTGAAAGAGATGAAACTCATGATCGAGTTATTCATATTGCCACCCCTGCTCCAGATCAAAATCGAGATGATGTGGCTAGAAAGGATTACAATATTTAGACTTCAATCTTGGACCTACATCTGTGGAGCAGGATATTGAGGATTATGAGGGTTCTAGTGCAATTATTGTGGGTAGATTGAGGGAAGAAATGAAGACCAAGCAGGAACTAAAGAAAGAAAATGAGAATCTCAAGAGGTGCTTGGAGGAATTAATGAAGCCACTATAATCCATTAATCCTTCTTCCTCTACTACAAATCCTCTACCTCAGGAGACTATCACCGAACTAGAAAAGATGAAAGCCTCCACTGCTGCCACTATGAATTGGTTGAAAGGGGTGCAAGTAAAAGGTGATGAAGCTATTAAGGAAATCCTGTCGACTGGAAAGGATGCTGCAAGGACCATTGAATGGTTGAATCAGGTAATGGCACAAGATAAAGAAGACACCGACCTCCTGCTACGAAAAACCAAGACTATTATGGAGTACACCCGGGACAGGTTGGTGAGCGATGGGATTCTTCCTTCTTTTGGAGCTTCCGAGCCATGGGAATGGTTTGAGGTATTGCAAATCAGGCAGAAAGTATTGAAAAAGATTCACAAACAGAGAAGACACATTGATGACACCCTAGCTGGTGTCTACAATGGCTGCATTGCTTTTTTCGAGATAATGACAGGAAGAAGGAAGATCGCGCCCAAGTATTTGAGTCTGAAGCAGTTGAAAGAATGGTGGTAGGACGTTTATGCACCAAGTAATGATGATTCTGTGTCCGAGCACCAGCTTGATGATGCGGCCACCTACCTTGCAGTTATTGATAAGTATTTGGCATATAAGGTAGATTGGGATAAGTTGGTCAAACACTCAAGGGACAAGATTGCGTCCATTGAAAGATGACTTAGGGTTTTTCCCCTGCCACCAGTAGCTGACTTGGATGGGGTTCTTGAAAGTACATGAAGAGCTAGATCGAAACAAGGATAATAGGGAAGGGAGCTAATGATAGGCTAAGGCGCAATTTGTGCTTCCCCATTATCTTCCCGCACATCAGTCTGAACTACATTGTGGATCTCAGGCCGACTTGGACGTGACGTGTATTCAATGCTTATTTGACCCATTTCGAAGACTCTCTTGGCCAGGTTGTTGTGCCGAGTTATTGTTGTGAAACCCTTGCCTGGTCGACGGTTTATGGGGAATTCTATATATTGGGCATTTCGCCTCTTTGTAAAGGGTTAGAAATAGTTAGAAGATTGGAATTTGGAACCAGAATCTAGAGCAGAGATAGTTAGAAGTAGAGCAAGTTAGCAAGTAGTTGTGCTCAAGCAAATATTGTAACAGAAAACTAGAATTGTTGCTATAGTGGATAATTCGAATACAAGTAACGACATTGTGATTTGGTGCCACACTTGTGTTCTTTTGTCTTGCATGGTTCTTGTTATTCCATCTTTAAAATTGCTTTGAGGAGGTTAACATTTAGATTAGATTTGATTTAATAATGTTGGTGATTTAATACTTGAATGTTGCAGCAATCCTTCAGTCCATACTTTTCGCAACCAACTGATTGTTAGTTGCTTTGCAAAGTTAGCCTGGACTTCATATTCCGTGTGCCTAGTTTGATTGTGAAGATTTGTTCATTTCAATTGCAATAGCGTTGTTGAATGAATGTTCATGATTTGAAAACCTTAATACCTCAGAAGATTGCACTATTTTCTGTGAGATTGTAGATTTACCTTGGTCAAGCAGAGATCAGTTTTGGAGGATTGGTCCATTTCAAGTGTTGATTATTTTCATTATTAACCTTAGGAGTAATATTAAATTTAGAAATCTCTTTAAAACCCTTACCTCTTTTGCTGTTTCTTTGATTTATTGGGTTAAATCTAGGATTGAAGTATCGCCAGTTTGTTAAATATGATAGAATTGATTCAATATTTTGCTTGTAGTAAGGTCCCATTGTGATTACCAGCATTTTCACCTTTCGTTACTGAGTCGTTTATGCACTGTCAAGACCTAACATTAGAGACCTTGGGGTTATCTCTTGAGGCTTGCCGATAGAGATTTACCTTTCAAGAGAGATAGGATATCATATTCTGTCTGGCTGTTATTGTGTAGAAAACACGATCAACAAAACACATACATAATATGATGACAATTTTCACACCTGACAATATATGAAGCTTTGAAATGTTGCATTACAACATTTCAACATTATGTCTTAACCTTTACTTCTTACTAGCATCCTAACACTCAACCTAACATAAACCAGTAGCTTCACTCAAGCATTTACATACATTCTTTGAATGGACAATCAAGAATAAAACTAAACATCCATTGTAATTCAATGGAGATGAATAAAATAATTCTTGATTATGTTATTCATAATTTATAAAGCCAATACATAGGAGAGTAAAGTAGTCTCAAACTTGAAATATTCAACATTATTTTGTCAGTATTGTACTCAAAATTACATAAATATTGATAGACTCAAATCTTAAAACTTAACTCTAAAATGCTCTAAATTCACACTACAATGTTTTCTGTGTTAAATTACAAAAAAAACCTCCCTCAGAATGAGATAGAAAGACAACATTTAAGGAAACATAAAAACCCTAAATGTTCATCTGAAGAAGACACTTGGCACATTTAGGTTCGTTGATCTTCAAATATCTTTTCTTGCAAAACAATCTTCAACCTCCTCTTTGTTTTCTTGCTCCTCACTCCATTGCCTTGCAACAGAAAAATATTCCTCTTTGTGAAAACTCATCATTTTCTCCATTCAACCTTTTACCCACGTTGAAAATGCCTTGCAGCTGAAAAAATATTCTATTTGTGAAAGAATAAAATTCCACCATAAAAGTCTTTCACTTTCCAATTTTACCTTGCTCTTGCAAAAATCTACTTTTACTATAAATCCCTTTTACTCTGCTAAAAATTTGTTTTTACTTTTAATTTCCTTCGGCTGTTAAAATCCCATTTTCACTTGTCCATTTATCCTTTATTAATATCCACAGCTCCAAACCTCTTTTTTTACTTGAGAAAGCATTCAAATTATTTTATGGGGCTGTGAAAATCATATTACTTGTGCACATTTTACTCTAGCAAAGAGAGCAATTTTCCCATGAGTTTATAATGCCTAGTAACTACCATCGCGCATCGCTCATAAGATGAGGAAAAATAAAATAAATTAGTGATGTACAATGTTCATTCTGTTCAATTTTACCTGTGCACCTTCATGTTTACCTTCAATTACCTTTCTCCAGCTATTTTTCACCTCAACAAATTTAGAAATTTATTTTATTTGTGAAAACTTTATTCACAACAACCACCATTGCCAATCGCGGATTTGAGAAGGGAAGATCATAAGAAATTAGTGATGAGCGAAGCTAGGGAGTGCACCATCGTGCATCACAAATTCATCATGGAGAAGAGGTTTGAGATCTCCATCGTAGATGCAACAAGAAATTGAGATATAAATTAGCGATGAGCGATAAAGAGCTCAGAACATACTCCATCGCTAATGTGCAAAAGGAAAGAGCCCTCAAATTTGTGATAGGTGATGAGAGGACACATCCATCATGCCATCGTTGATTTGAAATGAAAAACCATAAGGAAACAACAACGGGCAGCTGTGTAGCCGTGTGAAGTCGTGCTTCCACTTTTCAGCCAATCAGAAGCAAGAATTAAACTTGCTTGTCCTTATGAACATTTGAAATGGATTTTATATTTTCCCTAATGCATTTTTCATATTTTCCTAATGTTTAAAATATTCAAAAATATTTTAAACATAAGTATTTAAAACTTTAGTAAAATGCAAATTTTAATTACGCATGCGGCCCATTTGAAGAAATTTATTGCGGAAAAATGGTGACACTTGGAGCTGATATTTTTTGCGTGCGGCCATAATAAATTATTTAGAGAAAACCCATTTCCTCAAATTTTTCCCAGCCCTTAAAATTCAGGTACCTCCTTTGTAAACTGACCCCCAGAACCTGTTTGTCACAACATTTAAGTACATTAAAATAATGGTATCATATGACCTCCGTTTTTGATGAAAATAGAGTTGTAGAGGTTTTAGAACAAAAAAAGAAATGGGCTGCCCTTAGAATTTGAAAATTTGAAACTTTTTGGGACACCATTTTTGGCCATGTTGTAGTCAGAAAAGGATTAGTTAACCAATCACAACTTTTCCTAGGAGCCTGAAATTGAGTAGGCATGTTACCATTCGAACCAAGAAGTCACTGCAATAAATGACATCAAAAAATTATTCCTGAGGTGAAAGATATTAAATACTAAAGTTGCCTACTTGGACTTTTCTACCATTTCACCTATTAGAAACTAATTAGGGCTCTCAAAGTCACCACTTTGAAAAAATATCAAAACAACTTTTGGAGGGCTACCACTAGAAAAATAAGCTCATCTAGGTACACTGAGTATGTGTGCAAGAGCGATTTCCTTGAATCATCATTCATCACAAGATATTAAAGGTCAAACTTGACCACTTTGAAGTATTCTAAAAATGCAGGTGCAAAACAGAGCAAAATGCATTTGCTTTTGGCCTGGTAAAAATAGAAAATCTAACCATGGGGCTTTGAAATCAGACCAGGGAGTACATTAATGTTGAGAGAATGGAGAGCAACAATCCTTTCAACATGACAATCAATTGGCTTTGAATTGCGACCCTCCAAAGTAGGCCACTTAGACAAATTTTGCAGGTGCACTTCTGAGTGTGCAAAGGAAAATTTTTCAACATGGGCCTTCAAATTTTTTTTTTTTGAAGGTTCCATCATGTGGTACATAATTTGTGTCCTCTTCCAAATCCAACTTCTCCTCCATGACTTTTCTCTTCTTATTCCCTTTCATAGTGATTGACTCATCTTCTGACACCGTTTCATATTCCTCAATTGGCCTTTGTTACTTACCCTTAGAGATAGCAAGCGGGTTAGAGACTTCAAAGGCTTTAGCATAGTTGAAAATTAACAAAATAAGACCAACATACAACATCAGATTCTTGGGGTTCCTTTTGTGATCTCTCAAACCAGACTCTAGAGAAGCCAAGAGGTAAAAAGGAAAATAAATTTTCTGCCTATGTCGGAAATGATTCAGGAGAAAAAAAAGGATAGGAATTTATCACAGAAAAATGAACCTCAAGAGTAATGTACCTCATTAGTTCCTCTAGAACGTCCCCCCAAAGAGCTTTGAGGGAACCACACTGGTACCCACCACCCTTGGCCAACTTTAGGTCTCGTTCTTTGGTCCCTTTGAAGAAAATTTGCATCACCACCTTAGATTCTTTATTGTCCCTGTAAACCTTTATTCCCTCCATAGAAAGCCTAGTGATATTAGCAATAAAATCCTCATTAACGTCAAATTCAGTGTCACCCAGTTTCAAAACCTTGTTGTTCTGACCTTTAGCAAAGAAGGTTGTAGTCTGCGGGTTGTTGCCATGCAACCTCTCTAGATAAGATGTAAGCACTCCTTTTTCCAATATACCCCACACCTCCTTCTTATTCCTAACAACATCATAGGAGAAAGGCTCGACATGATTTTTGTCGCCTCCCATAGCCCTTGAATTAGTAGTTAGAAGCTTGAGAACCTTGCAAACGATGAGAAGAAACCTCGAGAAATACAACCAAAAAATGCCCACAATTCGTGTGGCAACAATATTTTGACAAAGAGAAGTAATGATCTTGGAATGTCGCCCCATACAGAGACCAACCAAGGTACCATCAACACAATCAAAATCCAGCTTGCCTTCACTCTAAATGATTATCTGCCACTTGATAATAGTCATATGAATCCATAGCATAATGAGGCGAACATCCAAGCTAGTAGTTTTGAAAATCATGGTTTAAACACACAATAGCCTCAATGGGGAGGGGTTTGTTAGAATCCCACTCCCTAGAACCCATAACACCAAGGTTAGAAAAAACATCAACTAATCCATTCCCTTCCCTAAATATATGAGATATATAACACTTATCACAGGAATTTAGGATTCCAATAGCATCCATGATCATTGATTCAATACTCCATGAAGGGGTAGAAGACTACTTCAAATTGTTGATAATGTTGAGAGAGTCCCCCTCAAACCAAGCCTTCTTATAACCTCTTGATTGTGCCATATTCAAGCCATGATAAGTTGCAACCTTAATAGTGATGTTGTTATTAGTTCCCATGAAGTGGAATATCTTGATGACAATGACGTTTTTGAAAGAGGAAAAAATGGGTTTTACAGGGACCCGAAACCACAAAGTTTACAAACAAATGAAAAGATCGTCAAAGACCCCATAAAAAGAGAGGCTGTAGAAAAGAAAACAAAATGACAAAGCCATAACCACCAAAAAATCCATCAAGAGCCACATAAAAGACCCAAAAAAACCAGACAAAACACTAGCAGCGACTAAACTTGGGACTTTAACATTTCCGCAGCCTCAGCTTCCATGTTGTTCATTTCCTGAACCCCCCTCTTTAAGATCTGGACCATCTGGGTAGTAGGAGGTGCTTTCCTCTTAAGGTTGGCATGGGTCCCTTTCAATAGTCCTTGGTCCTCATTCTTGCTTTTATCCTTGTCCTCTTCCATATCAACAACCAGCCAGCCCTGTTGTGACTTTTCCAACTTTTCAGACATTGCATTGATGATAATGGAATTGTGCCTTGCCATTCTATGGTTCTGTTCCACAACAATTTTCATGTTATTCTTTATTTTAACAATTTCAACTTCTAGAGTCTTATACTTGTCCTCAATGTCATCATCTCTCGTTCCAGTATTGTTATTTTTTTGTTTTCCTTCTTCATTGCTAAGAGCGAACAACTTCAATTCTAGTTCCTCCAACTTGCTATTAAGAACCCTATTTCTAAGATTAAGATTATTAATTTCTTGATAGGCCCATTTCATAACCCTGAAAATATCACCAACGCCACTTCTAGCAAAGGAAAGGATATCTCCAGACTGATCCCGGTCTAAAATGAGTTTAAAATCATCCGGGTTAACGGAGCTGGGAAATCTGGTACCATCATCTCTGAAAGAGGCAGGAGAGGTAGAGACATAATTTCTGCTAGCTTCAGGGTTCTTAGTTTTGTCCTCCAGAGAGTCTGCAGAGTAGGAAACCAACTTATTGGCAGGGGAACCCTTGAGAGCGGGATTCTTTAAGGGAGCTGGGCAGTTAGGGTAGATCTCAGGGTTAGCTTTCGCGAGTTGGGGTTTACAAAGATGGGTTTTGTTACCAGACATAATAGGGGATGGGTGGGTTTCAACAATTCTCTCTGAGTAAGGCTTAGAATGATTCTCTGAACCACCACTATCCATATCATAGTCCTCAGATGCCGTGGAGTAAACCAGTTTGGATAAAGCTGGAAGGCTTTGATAATGTTCATATATTAACCTAATAAGACCAAGATGAAGAATAGGGTATCTCCTAGGATTTTTCTTGTGGTCCTCAAGACTATTTCTCAATGAACAAAATAAATAATGAGGCAGAGAAATCCGTACCTTATGGCGTAAGTGGTTAAGGATAGCAAAGTGATGACCATAAAATTTGGTGAATCTCCCGTCTGAGGTAATATACTCCATTATGACACGCAACACCTTTCTCCAAAGCGCCTTGATGGTGTCAATTTCAAAATAGTTGTTGGAAACTTTGACCAGTTTCAATTTCTCCTTTTCTTTCTTAGGGAATTTGATTACCGCCTCATCTAAAAACCTTCTGTCATGATAAGACTTCATGCCTTTAGTGGAGATTCCAATCACCTCTCCTATGATTTTTCTCATCTAGTTTCACCTTTCTCCCAAAGAGGATTATTTCTCCATTGTTCCAGTTCTTCTCAAAATAGTCAGTAGCCGTAGGATCAGGCCCATGAAGTTTTTCCAGGAATGGAACCAAACCACCTCTAACAATCTATTTTTGACCTTAGCATTCCTCATATGCACTTCGTAGCTTTTTGGCTTGATTTTTTTCTTGTCCCCTCCCATTTTTCGTATGCACCTCACTGTAGACTCTACCAGTGCCAAAAACCCGTTGCAAATTTGCGTAGCCATTCCAATGAACCCACAAAGCGTGCCACTTTTTCTTACCAGCTAAGTTATTTGACACGGCCCCATCAAATCTCTTGATTTCGATGTACTTAGCCCTTTTCCCTATCATCATTAAAGATATTTTCCTCTTTCCCATGTGTAACATCATAATCTAATAAGGCCCTGACTTCAGCACCCAAGTCCCTAAAATTTTGCCACGTGTTCAAACCTTTCCTCTTAACCCCCTCATTCACAAAGTAATCCGCCACACTGTTAGCTTCCCTATAGACGTGTGATACTTTAACTTTATCAAACTTGTCTAGAATAGATTTTTCTTTGTCAATCCAATTAGTTGTAGACTAGGAGGGGGGTCCTACCTAGGAGACATTCAATGATGTTTTTGGAGTCCCCTTCAAGCCATAAATATTTTATATTCAGATTATGTGCTAAATTTAAAACTTGAAAACCTCCTATAGCCTCTGCCACATGGTTGGTCTAATGAACTAGGGAAATGGCCACAACCGCCATAAAGTTACTATTTGAGTCCCTTAACACACCTCCACTTCCAGCCATCCCTAGATTTCCCTTCACAGAGCCATCAAAATTGGCTTTAGTCCAACCATTTGGAGGAAAGGTCCAACACACACCCTCCCTACTTTTCTTAGTTGGCTTGGATGCCTTAGAAACATCCATTTTAATATTCCAATCCTTGGCTATCATTAGATCATAGGGAGTACACACCACAACTTCAAGGTTAAGAGATTTTTGGGGAATAACATTGAAGTTTTCCTTTATAAGCCTAATGTTTTTTCAAAAAGATTAGTCTCCGACATCTCCTTATCTCTAAAAATTCTGTTATTATGTTCTTTCCACACTCTCCAAACAACAAAAGGGAAAATAAAATCCCATAAAATTTGAATGAAAGGATTTTGAGATGGAGCTTTCTATTGTGAAAAGAAATCTTCAATGGACAGGGGGAACACCCAAGAAATATTCCACATAGCTAAAATTTTTCCCCAGATTGTAGAAACAAACTGACAGTGGAGAAACAAGTGGTTTGTTGACTCCGCCTCACACTTGCAAAGGTAACATCTGTTGGGGATTTGAAATCCCCGTTTGCAAAGATTATCCACTGTGAGAACCTTATTTTGAAGTAGAATCCAAAAGAAAATGTTGACTTTAGGAGTCAAGTGTTTAATCCATGCTTTAGACTAGAAAGGAGGGGGGGCTTGGCAAAGGGATAGCAGAGAAACAACCGAAGAAACAGAGTAGTTACCTGAAGGGTTGTCCATCCAAACAAGATTATCATCCACCTGAATCTATCCCAATCTAACAACCCTTAAGGAAGATTGAAGTTGAGCCAACTCCTGACTAACCACACACAAATCCACCCAGTCTCCTTCATTCCAATAATCTTTAACATACTCTCCAAAAGCTGCTTTGCAAAACTCAGCCCATCTGTTGAATCTTTCAATTTTGATTAGGGGATCCTTAAAAAGCCATATGTCCTCCCAGAACCTAGCTTGATTTCTACTTCTAATGTGCCATCCTACCCCAGATTCCAAGATCTTTCTACCAATAATCATATCATTCCAACAAGCTGAACCATGAGGCAGAATAGGAGAGTCCAACAAAGCTTTGAGGGACACACAATTGGTCATATATTTACTTCTTAAAATATCTTTCCATTCTCCAACAGACGAGAAGGATCTCCATATTTGTTTAGTAAGAAGAGTCTTATTAATCATTCTGATTTTTCTAAGACCTAAACCCCCTAAGGTTTTTGGTTTGCAAACCAAATCCCATCCTATAAGAGGCATCCTCTTTCTCTCCTCCACACTAGACCAAAGGAATATTTTTTGGATATTTTCAATGGCCTTCAAATATTTAGCAGTAATTTTGAAAATGCTTAAAGCATAAACCGAGAGATTATGAAGAAGAGCTTTGAGAAGTTGAATTTTTTCAGCTTGGCTCAAAAGAGCTCCTTTCCATCCTACCAACTTCTTATTGAACCTATCAACTAGTGAACACCAAAATGAGTCTGAAGGTTTAAGGCATAGTGGTAGTCCAAGATAAGTAGAGGGTAAGGATTCCACTCTACAACCAAGGATTCTTGCAATCTTGACATGTCTATGCTCATGGGTATTAAAGAAATAAAGGGAGCTCTTCTCTCTGTTGACCATCTGCCCAGTCACCTTCTCATACACGTCCAAAGTTTTTTTCAAATTCTTAGCCTCAGTCACCATAGATCTTCCCATAAACACAATGTCATCAAAAAATTATTGGTGAGAACAAATCAAATTGGTAGATGAAGGACTAAGACCAACAAGAGACCTCTGTTCAATCAAACTTTTAAGATTCCTTCCCAGGATCTCAGCTATAATTGTGAACAAAATAGGAGAGATGGGATCACCCTGTCTTAGACCTCTTGAATTTTGAAAGAATCTAGAAGGAGACCCATCCACAATGATAAAGGTGGAGATGGCAGTAACCAACTGATTCACCAACTGAATGAATCTACTGCTAAAACCAAACACCCTAAGAATTTTGAATAAAAACTCCCAGCCAACATGGTCATAAGCTTTGGATATATCCAGCTTAAGAAGAAACCCTTTAGTTTTAGATTCCACAAGTGAATGGATATTCTCATGGAAAGTAAGTATAGACTCTAAGATTTTCCTTCTAGGAACAAAACCATTCTGTTAAAAGGGGATATCAACGAAGGAAGGATAGTAAGGATCCTTGATGTCAAAACCTTAGATATGATTTTATAGAAAGAGTTGCAAAGACTAATAGGTCTAAACGCCTCAAACTCCATAGCCCCAGGTTTCTTAGGAACAAGGACCAAAACAGTAGCATTTAATTCCTTAAGAAGACTTCTGGACCCAAATAATTCCTTAACAACATTCACAACATCCTTTTCAACAATTTCCCAAAACCATTGAAAAAAGAACATAGGAAACCCATCAGGGCCAGGGGCCTTATTTCCTTGAAAAGAAAAGAAAGCTTCCATAATTTCCTCCTTAGATGGAATGGAAGTAAGCTTATCATTATCTTCCATCCCAACAACCTTAGGGATAGCCTCTAGCAAAAAATATTGGTCATTATGGTTGACTTCCCCATTCGCCGAGAGAAGGTTGTTAAAGAAGAGGACAACTTGCTTTTTGATGTCTTCCTCTTCCTCATATCTCATGCCATTAACTTCTATGTGAGAAATTCTATTGGCAGCCCTGTGAATTGAGGTAGACAGATGGAAGTACCTAGTGTTTCTATCTCTAGTGGAGAGCCACAACATCCTAGATCTCTGCCTCTAGAACTCCTCCTCTTTAGCTATAATATTATGCAATTTCACCAGCAACTCATTTTCTTTTTCCCTATTATTTTCAATGAATCTTTCCCTCTGAATTTTATCTTGGATCTTCACAAGCTCCATTTGAAGTTAAAATTTAATGCCAAAGATGTTTCCAAAGGACTCTTTTTTCCAGCTTCTTAATTTGTGTTTGACTTCCCTTAGCTTTTTAGCAATTTTAAACATAGTAGTACCCGAAGCATCAATATTCCACCATTTCTTGATTTCGTCAAAAATATGGGGGTGGGCCAACCACATTCTTTCAAATCTAAAGGGAGAATTCTTCTTCACCTTTATAGGGTCCGCCAAAAAACTTATAGGAAAGTGATCATACCCCACTCCAGAAAGAGCTTTAAGAGAATAGTAGTAGTTTATAAGCCACTGATTAGAAATTCAAGTTCTATCTAACCTTACTTGAATCAGTTCCTTTCCAATTCTTCTATTCGACCAGGTATACACGACTCCTTGCAAATCAAGACCAATCAATGCCTTGTTGTTGATGAAGTCCAAAAGATCAGATTTACTCTCTTGATTCACCTGAGATCCTCCAAATTTCTCTTCATTCTGAAGGGGTGTGTTAACGTCACCCATTACAACCCAGTGGTCATTACCAAAGATCCTACGAAAAGCAGAGAGCTCATTCCAGAAAGACTTTTTAGCTCCTTTCCCATTGGGAGCATAGATATTCAACTGAATCCAAATAAAATTGTCTCTGATATGTGTGAATTTAGTAGCCACATGATTAGTGCTCTCCAACAAAGGTTCCCCTTTAATAAAGTTCTGGTTCTAAAAAGTAACAATTCCTCCTGACACACCATCTGAACTATTTCCTTGGATTCCACAGTTCTGAAACATTTTAATCTTCTCCACCTTATCTTTGGAAATTTTAGTTTCTTGGATGAGAAGAATATCAGGTTTATGATCCCTAACAAAATTGTGCAAAACATCCCTTTTATGAAGGCTATTAAGCCCTCTAATATTCCAAGACATAATCTTCATATCTTACCAAGGGATTGGAGAATCTCTAGAATGGTCTTTTGAACACCATCCGCTATGTCCTAAAAGCTTTCATGCTCTCTCTACCATTTACTCGACCTTCTTCCTTGGCTTAACTTAGTAGTAGCAAAATCCACCTTTGCTCTTGTTCTGGTAACAACTCCACTCAGAGTATTCTGATGTTTACTTCTCTCCTTCTTTTTCTTCGATTGAGAGAGGACTTCTTCTCAATCAGTATCTTCTTAGCTCTCCAACTCTCTCCTAGATTCCCATTCCTTATCATACATTCTTCTTTGCTCTCAGGGGAGAGTATCCATTTAGCCATTCCTGAGCTGGTTCAAATTGTCACTTGAAAGTTTGGTATTCTGGCTCAGATTCTCAAAGGTGTCCTTGACAAAATCTGGAGTAGTTTTTTCCCAGAGTTTAAGAGGGTCACTCGGAGGGAAACATTCTACAAAAGTAGTAGTTAGGATAGGAATGCCAATATCTAGAGACAAACCTTGGATAGGAATATCCTCCAGTCTAGGATACCCATTATCTTTGCCATCTGATAAAATCTTAAGAGTGGAAGAAACAAAGTCCTTATGCATTTTACCATCCCCAACATTCTCCAAGATTTCTTCTCCATCTTCCTTCAGACCAAAATTACTTTCTACCCTTATTTGTTGATTCTTCTGAACATTAGAATCCTTGGGTTCTGTTTCACCATTAATACCAGTGGTATTCCTCTGAGCTTCATATTTCTTGCTAGATTCCTCATTAAGGGTATTGGTACTGCTTGCTTGCCCTTCCCGTTTAGGCTTCTTTCTCCAAACAGTCTTAGGGTTAGACTGGAGGTTTTCTTTGTCTTTGTTGGCATTTAATGGGCATTTCTTAGCCCAATGCCCCATTTTTCTGCACTTAAAGCAATCAAAGGGAATGGACTCAAACTCTATAGTTTGCGTCCAAGTTCCCAACTTAGACTGTATATCTATTGAAGAAGGGAGGTCAAAATTTTGTGAAACTCCCACACAGATTCGTGCAAACACCAACCACTTTCTAGCTACTGTCATAGGGTCAATAGACATAAGCTCTCCAAAAGAACTAGCAATGCCATTGAAGACGTCCTCGTTCCAATATTCCAGAGGGAGACCTAGGAGTCTAGCCCAAACTAGAACGTTCTAAAAAATGGAATCAAAGAGATCCAGATGAGAGGTCCATTTCTTAAGGGCTAGGGAAGATTTTCCTATGACCCAAGGTCCACCAATCCTCATAGCCGATATTTCCTCCTTGCAGGTGAACTCAAAGGAAAATAAACCTCTAGGAAGAGCAACCACTGTAACCTTCCCATTGATTCTCCACTTATTTTTGAAAAACTCCCTAACCACCTCAACATTTGGTCTAGGGCCCATAAACTTACCGACCAAAACTTTTTCCATCAAAGCAATATTATGATCAATGATCAGATCAGACATAGAGATGGAAAAATTACTTTTCACTAGGTTAGAAAAATTACGCACTAGAGGGAAGACTGATTTTCCATTTGGTTTAACACCAAACAACAAAGACCAAGGTTTGCGCTTTGCTCCTTCCCTATCAGTGGTCCCTACCACTTCATTGGTATTTTCACCTTTTTGTCCTTCAGGGGACCCCCCCAAATTTGTCTTCCCTCCCGGGTCCACCTGAATTTTGTTTCCAGTGTCCTTCTCATCTGAATCATCCTTACCTTTCTCCTTGCTCAGAACATGTGCTGATTCAGCCTGGGATTCCTCAGATCTTGCTCCATGGCCTGCTCCATTGTTCAGAGATTCGAAATCCTGCTTTTCCCGCCCGTGCTCCACAATCTCGTCCATTGTGATAGAATTTGAATTTTATAATTGATTTTATGTTGTTTTGATGATGAAAATGACGCTATGATCGTTACAACTATCGTAATACGAAACCTTCTTTAGAGTTAATATAAATATTATTAGATCTATAGGTGAATAAAACAATTATCTCTCCTTTAGAGGAAATGTTATTTCACTTGTTCTCCCTACAATCTTTGAGCCCCCAACCCCGACCTAAGCTAATGAAGTCAACATTGTCAACAAAACTTGAAGTTCATATGTGAGAGTGGGGAGAATATTGATATATTATATCAAACTTGTATGTCTAATTATTTATTCATATTTAATATTAATTAAATTAATTACTTGTTCTTAACAAGATAAATAAATAAATTATTAATAAAACATTTATACATCATTTTATTCTTACTTAATATTAATTTAATTAATCACTGAATTATTAAATAAATAATAACATATTTATCTTTATGTATTTACCTTTTTATTCACACTAAGAAATAGATTGAAAAAAAGAATCACAAGAATTAAATATTTACCTTTTATTCACTCTAAGAAATAGATTTAAGAAAAGATTTTCAAGAATTGAATATATACTATTCCCTTTATCTCTGAGTTATTACTTTTCCTTAAAAGAAAAAAAGAAAGATAATCAAATAAGGAGAAAATGATTTCTCTCTTTTCTGAATCCCTAGTAATATCCTACTCTATCCTTACATAAAACCTTATTTAACTTAAAGATATGGGGATATATTCCCCTCTTTCACTTTTTACCATGTAACTATTTTATTTCATGCATTATTCATGGCAAGGGTACGACTTAACTCTTATCATCACAAACTTTTAATTTACTCACAAATAAAGTTAGTGTTATACCATGTTGGGAAGTCGTCACCATTGAATTATAATTTAGCCGATAGGCTATATTATGTGTGAGGTTGCGGCCGTGAATTTGTCTCACGCCGCAATACAACTATTTGTTACCGTCAAACCTTGAAATAGTTGATGGTTTTCAAACTGATTTTTCCCGCATACCATCAGACTGATTTTTATCCCGTGGCAGTGCGTGAGCACTTCTTTGCCACCTGCCGGCGGTTCTTTCCTTCTATTGCAATCAGGACACAATTTCATATCCTCTGCAGTCACCGCCTCCATTGATCATGAAATATCGAACCGTCCCACTGTCAAGCAAAGGAGAGGAAGAAGCCAGAGCAGGGGTACCTTGCAGGCAATTTTTCTTTTCCTACAACAATATGTTTTTTCCTAATTCCTCTTTGTAGACGATGATAAAAAATATACAAAATGTTTATGTTTTCTCTTTTTCCATCTTTTGTGAATTCCTGCGTTGGGAACTCATTTTTAACCCAGTTGGCGATGAATTGGATTTTTGAAAATTACCATTCGTTGAAGGTTTGGAGACTTTGTTTTGAAGATTGGGGATTTGAGGGGGTGGGAAGCATGCTGACTCTGCCCCGGCTACACCTTCTGTCTGAGATCTTGATTGTGGGCTGCGAGCTGTTACCCTATGTTCTCTCCCATTGTCCGTATAATAGCATCACCAACGACGATTTTCCCCAATCCAGTCCCATTGACGACTTCTACTTGAGATTTCGATGGTGAGTAACTTGAAATATTTGATCCATTGTGTTTTTTGGAAACCCATTTGATAATTATTCGTCCCCATGCATTTTGGTTTTGCTGCTGCCATAGATTTTTAAGTAAATTTTGCAGGAAGAAGGTCTAAACTGTAATCCGTCGTCTTCTTTGGAAAACTGTTTTGTCCCCGTCAACTTATTGAATGTGATGATGGTCTTCGAATGGGTATTAACACCTCCACATTTGGCTAGATGGGATGGACTTTTCTTTTTCCATATAATTATCTCTGCTAAATTTGATTATGTGGGGTGGGATTCTTCTTCTACAGTGGTACCTCCTTTGCATTCGGCTAGATAAGCTGACTTTTCTTCCCGTTAGAATTACCTCTTCTGTATTTGGCTAGATGGATTGAGTTTTTCCTCCGCTTGAGTATAATTACCTCTTATAAGTTTGGCTTATATGGGTTGGGTTTTTCTTGTGCTAATCATTACCTTCTTTGCATTTGGCTAGATGGGTTGGACTTTTCATCTGCCAAATTTGGCAAGATGGCTTCACTCAAAAGCAACCTTTTTCTAGTTTTACTGGTTAGCTACCACGACTTACAGTCACTTTATTGAATTCTTTTTTCAAGTAGTTTTCCTTGAATGGGTTCCAGTAGAGATTTTAGACTTGCTAAAGTTAGCAAGATGAATGCAAAAACCTTGTCCAAGCCTTCAAATGTGGTCAGTTTTGTCAGGGAAAATTGATTCTGCCTGACATCCTTAACTGAATTCATTCCATTACAAATTTGTTTGGCAGCAATCATTTTTAATTATGCTCTTATAGGTATGCAGACCAAATCCTTTAGGCCATTTAGTCATGCAAAACTAAGTGCAAAGGTTTTCATTCTGCCAGAAAGCTTCCACGATATTTATCAAAAAATATTCTGTAAAGTTTGGCCACATGGGTCCTTAATGCTTTATCACTTTTTATAAGCCTTTAGTTGCAAGAACAACCAACGAACAAAGAGGATGGTGATGGCGTTTACTACTTCTCTAGTAGACACAACTAACAGTGCTTTTGTTCATGGAAAGAAGTATGGTGAAGTGTAGTATAAGCCAAACAAGTATCTCACAATCATAAAACACTGAAAAAAAGAGACAAATATCACAACAGAGAGAGAAGTAATGCATTTATTAAAATTTAAGACAGAAGATTGGAAGGGATAAAGTAAAGTGTGTTCTTTTGTAATTTTGGTTTCTGTTGGCGTGTGGAGAATACCATAATTCCCCTAATGTGGGGTACAAGGGAAGGCCTAGTATCCTTGCAAGAAAATCCCCCAAGATTCTAATTTAGCCTTGAAATCCTTCTTTTCTTTTGTTATTTGACATTCCAATTCTTACTCTTAGAACATTCCAAATTTTACGAATGCTGATCCAATCAATATCCTTTAAGTTTCATGTATGTGATTTTTTGAGTAAACCCTGATCTACACCTCACTAGGAACTTAATTTTGTGTTCGTATTTGGGTATTTGATTGTTTATGCATATCTCCCACATTGGGGATATGCATTTATGCTTGGATTTGTTAATTGATTATTTGGTGTGTATCTTACTTCTGTCACCCTGGGGAAGTCAGGTGTTTTTTTGGAAAATTTCTTTGACTATGTTGTTGGAAAATTTCTTTGACTGTGTTGTCGAGGTTGGTGCAGCACTAGCTTTTTCAAGGATGGGTGATCCTACTTTTAGGATTGACACCACGACTAGGCTCGCTTAGTGGAGGATTGAGAATTTGGCCTATTTTCATCAAGTATAGGTTGTACACACATTCACATACATTCAGTAATGAAGAATTGAACATATATGCCTCACATGGGTGTTTGGAATTTTGTTTTGCTTCTTTGTCACCAATTTTTGGAGTCATGATCTTGAAGATTATGGATATGAACTTGTATGTTTTATTATGATATTTTGGTTTTGAAAGGCTTGGATGCTTCTGTAGTTACAGGCATGATACTTTCATAGTGGATGTTCTGGAGATTTGAAGCATGAGGAGAATATGCATTATACCTTAGCAATTGTATTCCATGTATTGGTATTTAGGGTTTCCCCTATATTCTTATTGTGAATTGTTACTTGTATCCATTCTGATTTGTATTCTCATGAAATAAACAAGAATAGCCTGCTTCCCTCCTAATAGTATGGAGATGGAGGTAAACATATTGTTTCTGGCAACATATATTTTTGGTATTAGGTTTGAAGCATCTCTCATAGGATCTGCAATATTTGCTACAATATGGGCCAACATTCAGACTTGAGAAGGCATAAAATTCATGTGGAAATTGTGCATGTGAAGAGTGCACTTTAACATTGATTCTGGCATCATTGGTTTTGAGCAAGCTAGCTCAGAGAGAGGGCTCAAAGGTGCCGTTGATATCCCCAGTCCTAACATTAGGAATGTTGCTTATTTTTACTTCATTAAAATCCAAAATGTAATCCATCATGTAATTACAAATATGAAGTGATGTATGTCCAAGCTCAAATCTAATGGATTAGTGGACAATATCCAAACCTGATGGATTATAGGACATTAATAACTTGAATTGAATGTGGAGTGATGTATAAAACATGTGATTTTTTTGGGATGCTGAAAAATTTCATATTGTTGATTTCATGTCTCTACAATCTTGGAATTTGAGGCCAATGAAAGAATCTGGAATAATGATCTTAATTTGTACCACATTCTAGGTGCTAATAATTTGTTTTTGATTGTTGAAGAGTAAAATATTTTTAACTACACCCACTTAAGTTACAGGTGAACATCACTTACAATGTGACAATGTGACAATGTTTATATGCATCTGTTATTGCTTGTATTGAATAAATCAAATATGGCAAGAATAATCACATAATGATAAAATACTTGGCCAAGGTTTCTATAGAAGAAATTCTACAATGGCTAGCCAAACATGAACAACATTAGTAGTTTCTCTATGGGGTTTGGAGAAAGAAGAAAGCTTTGTCCTAATGGGTTAAGTCCATGTTTGTACATTTGTAGCCAGAATTTCATGTATTCCTCTAGAGATTTCATTTTGAAATTTGATAACATCTTTGAGCTTGACAATTTAGAAATTCTGGCCTTGGTTCAAACTGCTTTAATATTCATATTTTAACCACATAAAATTCTACCATGAGTAATTTTCTCATAACATGAAAAAATTTAGGAACACTGGATATCCTACAAAGAAAACACCATTTCCAACTCAACATCTATTCTTCTGTAAAGCACCACATTCACTTCCATTTGGCTGATTGCTATGCTGGTTCCCCTTCAACAATTTTGCATGCCCATAGAATTTTCCCCAAATCAAGTCTTTGAATTAGAGCTTCAAACGCTACAAATTCAAAGTTATATATCCAAAACAAATATGCAATCCTTGGGTGTTCTTTTCTAAGAAATCCTCGAGTTCTTGATGTCTAAAGATCCCCTTGGACATCAAAATTAAGATGATGAAGTATTCCACTGACACCATGTTGGCTTCTGGGATAATTTAAGATTCTTGAGTTATCGTTTGCGTATGTATGTATGTATATATGAGTTATACCTTTTGGATTGCATTTGTTTGTAGTCTATAAGCAAGTCTTCTGATTTGGGAAGTTACAAGGTAGAGGATGTGGTATATTTTGCACTAGAGATGTCATCTCCAGTCCATTTCTACTGGCTTTGCAGTTGTAACGTAAACGATGCAAGACATGAACATTAGAGATAGGTCTTATTTAAGTTGCTGAAAAGTTGTTACAACTCCATGTGATCGTGGAAGATGGAATTCTGTTCTGCAGAGAGAACAAAATTCCATTGCTGAACAGGATACAAAGTGACGCTCTCCAATTCATGGATCACTATATTCTGTCCATATGTTGTCCTTCTATTAACCTTAAGATGCCATGGTTGTAGACAATAATGCAACTGAATATACAAAACCAAAATCCCCAATAGACAAAGTATAGACAATAATACAACTGAATATACAAAAATAGAATCCCCAACAGAGGAAGTCTTGTCTTGATATAAGGCAGTTCAATATCACAAACTGTGTTGGCTTGATGCCATTGATGGCAATGGCTTTCAATTGGAATTAAAATTTCATGACCTGCTAGGTGACTCTACTTGCTTCTGTAGCCAACCTTGATTCTTAATATAGTGTTTTGTGAAATACTGCTTTGATTGTGGAGGATATGCTACAGAAAACCTTCAGATATCAATATCTGGAAACAAACATTAGTTTTTGCTTGGTGAATACACCCTACTTTTGTTTTCAAGAAATTATATAAAACTATCAGCACATTCCTTGCAGCTCCCTCGACTGCAAGTGCTAGTATTATTTACCATATCATGCATTAGCGTCGAAAGGATGATACATTATTTTATGGTTTCTTACCATTCCAAGTAGGAGGTGTCCGAGACTAGCACGTTTATGGATTTAAATTAAGAGAAGGAGAAAAATTATGCTTGAGATTAGGTTTTAGATCATCACTTGGGAAACTCACGATAGTGCGTCCCGTCTCCCTATTTCTTTTTCTTTTTTAAAATTTTGGGCTCTATTTTGGAGAACTGGCCTAGGTCATCGATTTAAGAGTAGGGTAGAAATAAAATAACAAGACAAAAAAAAATGTTAAAACGTTAACCTAAATTTTATGAAGGGACCCATTGCACAACCCTAACCGCTATGGAGAGAGGGACACCTTCCTCCTGAGGTAGCGATGCACTGTTCATTCCCTCGCAAGGTAAAGTCCATGGCCTGGTTTAATCTTCATATGTTTATTGTGATAAATAGCCCAACATTGATCATTTCACCATTTGATTTCTTGTAGGGGCGATTCAAAAAAAAAAAATCATTTATTTTTGATTGATTTTTGTACTTATTTTGCAGATTTATAATGTGTATCACATCATTTAATTACTTGCACAACCCTCAAAAGGATCACTAAGCATTTTCCCTAACTGGAGACATAGTCTTGTGTTTATTATCATTCTATATTATTTTACTTGGCAAGTTGGGGTGGTTGAGAATAAGGGAAGCAAGGTTACTAAAATTTTGCTGATGCTATGGTTGCTCCCTTCTTTCCTTTCTCTATTCCCGAGCATGTTATTTCTAATGTCACCCATTGAGGTTGGGATTTTGTATCAACCAAGAAGGGATTCATTGCTCAATGATTCTTGGCCTCAAGAATTTCTCGTTTGACTGGTTGACTGCTTGTGGCATTCGCCTATCCTAGATTTTCTTCAGTTATTCTCAAAGACATTACATTGACCAACATGCTGGTATATTGTCTTTCTATATATATATATATATGTATTTTTTTTTTATTCCTATTGGAGAGATTGATAGTATGAGTCAGCTATATATTTTTTTTGCAGGGAGAGGGAATAAGGAACAAGGCATTTGACTTCTCCCTTGGGCCGCTAATTTTTTTTGATCAGATCAATTTCTTTGAAGGGTAGCTCTAAAGTTTGGATCCCATTTGAGTATTTGGCTAGGTGTAGATTTCTGATTCACAGCTACATTCGGCATGGTCGATTCATTATGAGCTATTGTTATATTCATATGTATATTTTTTCTTTGTATTTATCATCATTTTTATTTCTCTTGATCTAGCACAGAATGCTGCAATTTAGTGTGTTCCTACCCTACCCCATCTCATTGAGTCACTTTGTAATGATTTTGAACAAGAATAAATATAAGAATAACCATTTGAACTTCAAATATTTCCTTCTTTTTTTAGACAATATAAAAAAACCATACAGTTCTACCTTAGTTTAACAAACACACAACCAATTGGTCTCTATAGGTGTATTTATTTGTCTATCTATTTTTAACCAAAACTATGAAACCACATAATATGCTGAAATCAGTTAACCAATTTTACATAGGAACTAAGGAAAAAAAATAAATCATGAGTTTATGCTATGTTACATCTATTTTTTTTTATCTTAATACAAAACATCAAGAGTATTCATTTGCTTCTTTTTATTTCTCTTCTTTAACAATCATTCCAATGCTTAAACTAGGAGATGCTTAGAGTATTTAAGTAAAATTGAACAATAAGGCATGGCCTAGCTTTTTTTTGTTTTTTCCTAGAGAAGAAACGTAGTACAATGTTTTTATTCTATTAACCAAAACATTCCTCTTGAAATGGAAATCATCTTCTTACATTCGAGAATTTTTTTTTATAGATTACACTTCACTAAACATAATACATTTCTCTATTGCTTTTAAAACCGAATACACTCCCTATTATGACAAAATGCACGTTCTTTTAAAATATAGCACATTTGTCTCTTCTTTTTTTCAAGATACAGTCCATTCTAAAACATGAATGCATCTCTCTCTTCAAACAAAACATATTATTTTTTTCTTTGAATACAATTCCAAATTATTGCAGGGATACAAAACACATTTTTTTGTTTTTTTTTTCAGAACATGGCTTCAATTTAATACAATAATACATTCTCCTTTCAGAACAAAAATACATTTCTAATTCACAATAGAGGTACATTTCACCCTTTATTCAACATAGATTTGAGCAAGCCATCACATAGTTCTTGATGCAACAATTTGGGAATAGTAGAACTCTTCAAATCTGCAACTTGAAAAAGGACAAGCATCCCTCCAAAACCTTCAATCTTCCTAAATAGTTAACCTACACTTAGAAAAAACTTGTAAAAAATGGGGTGCTCACCACCCATCCATAGGCTAGAAAAACCGCCACCCTCGAGCTAGGAGGCTGCCAAACAGACTCAAGGAACACACACAACAACCCTTTTCCCATACAACAACACACTTCCACATCCAACAAAAGGAAACACTCAGTTTAGGTAAAACATTATTACACAAAAGAAATTTTAATGGCTTTCATGGGGAGAGGTTGGGAGGATCACAACCATAGGGAAACTAACATCTAGTGCTTCACATAGACTTCTAATCAGCCACCTGCTCCATTCCCAAATCTTCCCATTTTCTTATTTTCCACAAGGGGTACTCTTACCCATGGGTACTCTTACCTATTTCTTTTTTTTTTATTCAAGGGGTAAACGCTTTTGATCGGAGCTATGAACCGAAATACAACCATTTGGCAATACCACCCCAGCGGGGTTTGAACCTTGGTGGCAAGAACAACAATGCCACCTATAAACCATTACACCATGCCAATATCGGCATGGGTACTCTTACCTATTTCACTAATAGTTGTAACCACCAATTTTTACAAGGAAATTTTTAAATGCCCTCATGGGGATCTCTCCCCCCTCAATCCCCCACTTGGGTTGCTCACTAGTGTGGACACCGAAAAAGAAACCCTTCTACTTTTTCTATCTTGTTTAGGTCCTCCTTGTGACTTTGGCCTAGTTGTGCCTTGATTTAATGTTGTAATGTGGTCAACACATTCACATTAGGTCTTGGGCCCTAGAAAATTAAAAGAATTCAAGTGGTGCCTTACTTTAGTGTTGTAACACATTTTCACACTTTTCTAGGACCTTTTTAATATAATTCACTTAAATAACCTCTTACCAAGCCTTATTTCAAAGTGTTGTAAAGTGTTGTAACAAAATTTCATGCTTTTATAGGCTTGTCATCAAATAATTTAACCCTTTCTTATGTTTAAATGACCCCTTTATACACTTACAGGCCCTTCTTAAGTGTGTTTTTGAGAATAATCTTACAGTTAAACATCATTTAATACACTCTAATTCCCAAAACCCACTTAAATTTCCCTAGTGGGACCAAGTCTCCAGTAGGGGTGACTTAGTCCCACTTGGCTAAAAAATTAAAATTATTTCAAACTTTTGGCGAGATATTATTTTCTAAACCTTGAGGTCAGCCTGTGATGTGGTATTTTTGGGAAATTTTGTATAATCCTGTATAAATATAGGGTTTTCCTCTCATTTTTCATCTCCTAAAATCTCTTTAGTCTCATAAGCTCTTCTAGTTTTCTAATCAAGCAATCAAGTGATTTTTTGTTCAAGCACTTTGGAGCCATTACTTGCATATCTTCAAATTTCTACTTCAAGGATTTGGTGAGTTGTAGCATTGCATGTTGTTCATTCATCATTCTCATTTCATTTCATTTCATTTCATTTCATTTTCAAGGGTTTAATTACCAAACTGGGGTTTGAACAAGGAAAACCCCTATTCACTAACCCTTAACCATTTCCACCCCTCTTTGCATGTGTTTTGTAGGTCTTGTGTGCAGATTTTTCAAAGAGAAAGGTGTGAAAAGTTGTCATCAATTCATCAAATTCATTCAAAGTCAACAAAACTCTAAAAGAAGCTCAAAGATCACGTACAGACCTAGATTCTATAGATTCAGATCCAGAAACCTTTTAGGAATTGAAGTTCAGACTAGGAGCTATGGATTGCACCTTCAAATTTCCCAAAATCTGAAGGTGGACTAAGTCGCCATTAGTGGCGAATGAGTCCCACTGCTAGGCCTGAAAAGTGTTTTCTACAGTTCCGAAAACCCTTTTGGCTGAAACCTGTTTCGACAAATTTTCCTCGAAACAGGTCTAGTCGCCCAACTTGGTATAAGTGTCCCAGTTGGCTTCAATAGTGATTTCTACAGGCTTCCAGAGCTCCTCTCCATCACCTTCCATTTTTCTAGTGCACCTCTCCAGTCTCATTCATTTCTATTATAAGTTTACTTGCATATTTAGTTCATTTTGCATATCACATCGTGTTTTCAAACATTTTGCATTTCATTAGTTTTGCATTCATATTTAACTTATTTATCACTTTCTAGCCTTATGAACAATCTCCTTTGATAAATTTCAATCTTCATTGCATTGGAATCTCACAGAATTGTTCTTAAATGTGAGAAAATGTTGTGAAATTGGATTCCTCTTCCTTCATTCCCCTTTTAGGTGTGGATAAGAGAAGTTGTGACTCCCATTTTTCATTGTTCACATTTTGGTGAACCCAAATTTAGAACATCATATTTCTGATTTCAAGTGCATTTACGTCCTAGGAATAACCTACATTAACATTGTATTGCATTTTGCATTGTTTAACTTGCATCCTAGGGTTTTAAAATTTGCATTAGTAAAAAGATCATATAGCTTGCATTTTTGCATTAAATTTCATAAAAAATCAATAAAAGTCTGCATATTCATATTATATCTGCATCTGAAAACCTAAAAACCATTAAAATCCATTAAAAAAATCACTCCCTAGACTCATTCGCCACCCTGGGCGACTTAGTCCAATTGCATATTTTTTTATTGCATTTTCTGCATTTAATCTTCAATTTCTGAGTTTTTGTTTGTTGTTTCTACATTTCAGTTTTACTTTTCAAAATTTTAGTTTTAAGCATTTTCTTCTTGTTAGTTTACATTGCATTTGCATTCACCCCGCATTTCAAGACCTTTGGATGAGTGTTTGGTGTCGTATTTCTAATGCCTTAGTCAGAAGAAGTTTGAGACTCATGTTATCCCATGATAACACACTCATTGTGGATCTTGGGTTATCTAAAGCTTCCACTCCTAGTATTGCAACTAGTACACTAGGCATTGATACTACCCTTATCAACTCTTTGCCTTCCAATAACATGCAAGTTGACACACAAAATGATCATATCCCACAAGACAAAATAATTCACAATCATGAGGACTTAACACATCTCCAACATCAAGTAAGCCTTCAAAACATTTCTGCCACTGCAATTCCTACCATAGAAAACATCCATCACATGCTTGAAAGTGAAGAAGGCTTAGACGTTGTGAAATACATAATTGAGATATATACAAAACATCTTCCTTCAAACTCTAGTGCCTCTCAACCAGCAAACATTGTGATTAGTTAAGGAGGACCTCAAACTACTCCTTCCTCAACCTTAGCCTCAATACCTACCTATACCACTCCTCAAGTCACAACAACACTGCAACAAGTTAGTAATGTGATTCCTTCCTCGAGTATTCCTGCTACTAGTGTTCCAAATTGATCAGTCCAATGAGTCCTAAAGAATAGCCAATTTCTTATGCTTAGACTCAAAGAGGGATTTGGCTGACTAACAAGATTCACTCATAGGCTGAAATCTCCTACACTTCTGGCTCTGCAGGACCAAGGTGGGTCTCCCTTTACAATGCCTAAAGACTCAATTCAATTATGCATAGACATTTCTTTTTATAGCAGATAATTCCCAATGAAAATAAACCAAGGAAAGAATTGAAAACTTCAAATCTGGCTATATTTTTGGTATCTCAACACTCACTCAGCAATTGGGAAGCAGAATCCTACACCAAACCTAAACCCAACAACATAAATTGAAATGATTTTGAATTTATAATTTGTTTCTGAAATGCATTAAGTTGAATAACAAATCAGTGCCTAATTTTGGGCCATTGAGTCAAATGCATAATCATGTAGAAAGAATTCATCAGCAAATAAACTTCAACCAATGGATTCAAACTGTTAATGCATTACACCAATAGATCCACTCCTGTTGTCAATCAAATTCTTCTTATAGATCCACCCTGCACACTTGACATCACAATTATCTGCTCAAAGTAATTTAACTACTTCCTTGAAATAAAACCATGAACACATAACAAAATCTTAGGGAAATTAAAATGAGAAATTCAAACATACTTTGTATTATCGAATTCATATGATCAAATGTGTACAAATCTGGAGGCAATTTGATGAAATTCATGCTTTTCTTGCACAAACTAATTGATATTTACTCATGAAATCAAAAATTATAGTTTACAAACTCAATTCATGAATCAGACTCAACATTTCTCTATCTACCCAATCCATACAAAAATTCAGAACCCTTTACAATGAGAGAAGAATGTGAATAAGAAGGAACAAAAGAAGCTCAACATTTCTCTATCTACCCAACCCATATAGAAATTTAGAACCCTTTACAATGAGAGAAGAATGAGAATAAAAAGGAACAAAAGAAGCCCAAGAATTGATCCGTTGATGACATCTGGAAGCTTCATCCACCGTTAATCAGCAACAAGAAATTGGAGAAAATCCTCTATCTTCTCTCTTCATTTTGCAACAAACTTTGCCTTTGTTTTGTAGTAGAAAATTCACTCTTTGTTCAACAACAGAAAAATTCCCCACGTGAATTTCTCACTTCTCCATTTACTAGTTTTGCCCGTGCACTGAAAAGTTATTTTAATTTATGTGCCCAACACATAGTCTTTATTTATAAGGTGAATAATGATAAAATTTATTTTCATTTATGAGCCCAAATTATTTATAAGGTGAATAATGAATTCACTTTATCCATAATGAATATTTAAATCCTCCATATAAAATAAAAATTTCATCCAAGGCCTTTGTTGTGCTGCACATTCATACTTTCACCTTCAGTAAATAAAACATTTTATATAGTGAATACTTTATTCACTTTATAAAATGATCTCGCATGCCATTTTATTTTACTGCCCACTTTAAAATCCTTTTTCACATTAAAAGCTTTTAAAACTATAATCGGACAAAATTATTCCCTTGCCCTCCACTTTCACCTCACATTTAAAATGTTTGCTTTTCTAGAAGGCTTTTTAAAAACTCATTGGGTAACATATTTTACACATACCCATATATTTCACTCCACATTTAAAAGGCATTTCTTTTAAATAATAAAAGCCTTTGAATATTTAATATGGGCTTATTTTAAATGTTTTGCCCCCTTTAAATGTTCCCTCAACAACCTTTTAAAATAATTGCCCCTTAAAATGAAAGGCATTCAAATTTAACCCAGAGCAAAATTTTGCCTATGCAACTCACTTTCCACCTTATGTTTAAAATATTTTCCTTTCAAGATATTTGAGAGCTTCAAATATTATATTAGGGCAACATTTTAAATTTTAAAAGAAACTCACCCTTAAAAAATAAATTCCTTTGAATGTTTGACTTTGCCCACCCCTTTCACCTTCAATTTATACTAAAAACAATGCTCTTTAAAGTGAAAATATCAAAGCATTTTATTGGGCAACTTTTCCTTTTCTCTGCTTTTCACTCTGCATGGGCCCCACCTCCCACACGACCAAAGTTCATAGACCTCGTGCCTTTTCCGTGAAATCATCCTTTCTTCTGCAAGGTTTGCAATTAATAGCTGAGATTCACTCCCAATGACCTTTTCATCTTGGTCGTTCAGTTTGTTTGGCGTTCCCTAACTTATTCCTCTGGGCTCTTCGAATCCTGTTGACCATGGCGGAAATCAACTGGAAAATGTATACAGAAGCCATCGTGAAACTCCTCCTTCTTTCATCGATGCAATGGGATCTCGAGGGAGCCAAAATACTGCACACGAGAGTGTTCACTCACATTCTCGCCACCGTTCGGCCCCATAAGGTATTTGAGCCACATACGGTGAAACACAGGCCTCAATGCCAATATAGAATGATTTCAAACTAAACTCCTCTATTTTATGTGCTTTGATGGATGTCCATATCTCTCCTTCAAACCACGCCCACCTTCTCACACTCTTTCTAATCTCTGCGCCATTCTTCCAATATAGTTTGAGCTTTTCAAGAGTTTTAAAAATGATGCCAGGTTTCCATTTGTTGCGCCATTTTTGTCTTGTTTCTGAAGCCTTTTCAACAAATCCATTTTGTGTAGCAACCTGGAAATATGACGTTCCATGAAACAACATTCCATTCAGGCATTCTTTTGAAAACCATCGGCGCAGCAACAAAAATAGAATTTCCTCAAACAATTTTGATACATTCCCACTACAAGACCAAACTGCCTGCGTGAAGAAGCTTATGAAGAAATTTCATCACACAAAGACATTTGACATAGCCGCTTCATGGAATGGTGTAAAAATAATTTAAAATATCATAAAGACCCCTTCCAGCTTGTGCAGAGGTGACCTTTGTGCAGCAACACAGCCAAGTTTCTCTGCCAACACCTTCGAATTGCATTTGATTGAGATTTTCTGAAGCCTATTGACCATCTACCCGCTTCTTCCTCTGATGAATGAAAAAAAGACCATATGAGGTTCCTATTTCCATTGTATTACAAGAAGGGGATATGCCCATTAATAGTAGTGGCGCTGGATATTGTGTCGAATGAATAATCTGAAATTGATTGAGATAAAAAACATTCAAATATCCATCCAGTGATGCAGTAACAAGACGAGAAGGTGTATCATCCAAAGAATGGCCAGACTTAACTACTTTTGAAATACACATATACATCACAGTTTTTTGATGGCTTTCCATCATGTGAGTGAGCCATCATCCTCCGCGAATGTCCCATACCTTCACTATATTACCTCCTGTCGTAGCCAGCAATCCACCAGATGGAAAAATAAAACATCTTCAAGTGGTTTTCCATGCTTCAACTACAAAAAAGTCTTTGAGTTGCACAAGTCCCAAAGGCGTACAATGTGGTCATATGAACCTGTATCCCATATATCAATGCTCGAAGGGCAAGCATCCCCACAACAAACATAATCTTTATGCCCTTCTAGATTTAGTAACTCTTCCTATGTTGTGACATCCCACCACTTGAGCATACTATCATCACTTCCAAAAATCAAATGGATTTTGTCCTGAGGTGCATATTTCACCAATCTAGCAGGCCTCCTTTGCTCCTAGCCACCGTCCACTACAACATTTTGTGTTCTCTCAATATCTTCCACCTTATTTTCCTTACATACAATGGTTTCCATCTTAGTGTCCATATAAATATCTTGCTCATGCAAAACAAAAACCTCTATCTCTTAATCATCCACATTACCCTGAATAGTTGGGACATCCCCATTCATGAATGCATCATACAAAGTATATGTGTATTATTTTGGTCTTTTAACCACAACATTGCTGCAAGATACAAGTTCATATATATCTTTTATCTCTTTTTGTATGCAATCTATATCTACATATCTTTCTGTATAAGAGTGAATTTGCACCCTAGGCGCAATTCCCCTTTTTGCCTCTATACACTTTAGAAAACCAAAGTCGGAGGCTTAATTCCACTTAAGCCAATTGATGGTAGTCCATTTGACACCTGTTTTGTGTGTGAGTGGAGGCTTTTCTGTCGGGGAAACCTGCATGACACGTAGACGTCTGAGCGACGTGCTTACGTCCCTGGCAGATTCTTGTGGCTGAGCCAGTAGAGGTGTCAGATTCCTGTGGTTGAACCATCAAAGGTGTTACTCTTCCCATTGGCAGTGAAGTTGTAACACCTCCTTCAGCTGACCAACCCGAATATGGTCGTTTTATTTCTCATTCCTTCATATTCAATCTTGGAACTTGCATTAGAGGTTGGAAGAAATCTGAGATAGACTTGGTTCTCATACTCTCACTTTCACAAACTCATTTCGACTCACTTCCAAGCATTCAAGCATACCATTGCAGCAATATCACGCTCCATCACGTCGATAGAGAAAGTTTGGGACCACGCCATTGCAGTAGAGGCTTGAGTTCCTCTCATTTCTCCCCCAAGCATCCTTGAGTGCTCTTGGTGGAGGTGGTAAGCTTCCCTCTCCTCTCCTCTATCATTTGGTTGAGTAGCATAGTACTATTTTTGTAGTGCTTGTGTTTTTGTTACTTCTTTATCTCTTTTCCTTTGGTTGTCCATGGAGGTGGGAACACTTAAACGGGGGTCTGACTGAGGCAAAGCCCTATACAGCCACCTCCCAACATTCTCTCTCTTGCTGTGTGTAGGTGGACACACTTCGTGGAGCTAGCTGGAAAATAAGGTCTTCTACGAGATTGTCTTCATCACCTTAGCCATGGTATATCTATTTTATCACCTTCGCTTGTACTTCTCGTATTTTATATTGTTATTTTGTTCCCCTAGAAGTTGTTAAGCTAAGCTGCTAGTCATTTTAGCAAGTCCAACCTTGTCTCTACTATAAACTGACCGTATGGACTACAACGCGTTTCTAAGATGGCAACGCGCCACGCTGTCGTCCGAATTCTGCGCTGACATCCTCGGGTAGAGAGCTCCCTGAGGCATAGAGTTGGACCTAAAAACTGACTCGCCTAGCCCCACCTCAAAATTTGAGATTGCAGAGTGGCTATAGGATTCCATAATCCTCATCATTATCACCCTCCTAAACCTAAACAATACACTTAGCTAAGGTAAGTTAGGGAAGCCTCTCGCGTCTTGGCCCTCCGTGACCTGGGGTCTTACAGGCAGTGGTCCCCCTCTCTTACATTTTTGGTGAACCCGACATGAACCATTTCAGTTCCATCCTTGTGATATTGACAGTCCCTTTCCTCGTACTCTAGGAGTGTTGTAGGTGCGAGTGTTTTAAGGCTATCGCCTTGCAACCCGACCTGCAACCCCTAGGTGGCATAGTTGGAAGGTTCAAAAAGTATTGCATGACGAAACCTTAATTGGGTCACCCTCTTATCCTTTAACCTTTAGGGGCTCTATGAAATAACTGTCTAGCATGCGTAATGGCCTCCCTTTTGCATCAAACCATCCCCTCTACACAGCCTGTGGAGAATAGTGTTGGCATAACCTTCACTTCACAAGACTTGCTGACGGGCTTTAAAAAAGAACCATCTCCCCTCTACATTCCTGCATGGATCAATGGAAACATCATAGCTAGTGTTCTTGTCGATCTGACGTCACATGTGAACATAATAATGAAGGAGATTATGCTTATAAATTTTTTACATAAGGATGGATATGATGCTCCTGTAAGTTTCATTCACACACATGATGGGCTTTCTGTACCCCCTTTGGGTAGCATTGTCCTATCTGTCTTGGTCGGGCCTAAGACCATGAACCTCTTGTTTGATATCATCCTTGGGTCTGAAATCTTCCATGTAAAGTTGGGTATCCCTTGGTTGGTGGCGACGAATGTGGTGCCCTCCATTGTGGATAAATGTCTAAAATTTATCCACGGAGGTTTCATGCACATGATCCATGACACCGGTTATCGACCACCGGTCGCACATGGTAGCTACTCCCTAGATCACCTGTGGCCTGTGTCTATGGGTCCCCTTTCACCTAGGATGAACCTTTTGCATAAGACATATCAGAATTATAAGAAAGGATGTCTGAGGCCGAAGGTAAGATACCCTCCCTCACCTTATGCTATCTCACATAGGGCTTGCTTAAAGGCTGACAATGATGCCGCTAAGGCTTGAAAGAGGAAAGAAGAGAAGCGGTCTTGTGATCCTCCTTCTTACTCTTATGCTGCTCGGTCTGATGATTCTTCCCACTCAACTATGGTACCATCAAGTTCTGCTCCTCATTTGTAGGAGGACTCTTTGGTGCCCACTCAGCGAAACCCTAAGAATCTCGCATTCGAGCTTCTTGTTCTACCGACGGAGCCTAGACCCATTCGGTATGATAGGAAGAAGGCTTCCTGAGGAGAGTCCTCCTTGTCTCAACCTCTGCAGCCTCCCACCACTCCTGCTCCTAAGGTAGTGAGCGGAAAGAGGCCCACCGCCATGGCTCTCGACACGACTCCTCCTGTCGCTCCTCAGCTTGCTCCCTCTGCTCCCATACAAGAATCCATTCCTCTACCCTAAATGGCCATAGTGGATGTTCCTATGGTTGAGAAAGAAACTCCCACCCCTTCGAAAGCTCTAGTTTCTAACTCCAAGAGCCGTAGAAACCACCTTGCACGTGAGCGCAAGTTCCGGCGAAAGGCTCTCTTGGCCAAACAAGCTGCCTCACAATAGAAGAAGAAAGAAATGACCATCCCTGCTTCAAGGCCCCCTGCAGTGTCTTCTTCCTCCCTTCCTGTTGTGTCTCTTCTACTTGATCCGCTCTTGGGTTCCGTTGTGAACACCAATGCACCTAACCCTAAATGGGTACATGTGTTTATCGCTCCTTCGACGGAGCCACCCTTGCTGATGTCCGTTCTAGATATACAACCCTTCCCAAAACCCGCGGATATGGTTAAAACTTCAGTCGTATCCGCTACAGTTTTGTCTTCCTCCTCTACAATTCTATCTTCGTCTGTGGGGAGTTCATCTCCTCCTACAAAGGAGGCAGAGGCTAGTCCTTCTCACGATAAAGGACATAGGAGGATCCCACCTTCTTCGCAAGGTGGCCCTGTGATGACCCGGTCTATCCTTATGACAGAACCAGTCTCAACTTCTCCTGAGTTTGTCACCACTCCCGAATCATTCAGTGAGCTTAGAAGTGAGCCTCAGGCATGGCTTGTGCCATCTTCTGAGAATAAGCATGATTCTCCCACATGATGCATGTTTAATTCCGTGGATGAAGTCCTGACCCTATCGATAATCTTCACAAAATTGCTCACCTTGACTCCACAAGAGCTCGGCGGAGAGGACCTTGAGGGGCCCTCTTCCTTGGCCCTTGTTGCGAGAGGGTCAAACGCCCCTCCTCTTAACATTCCACCTCTGTAGGATCATCCTCCTTCCCCTTACGAGGATTTGGATTGGGAAGCAGACCTCTTGGTCGAGCAGTGTTAGGAGGAAACCCCTTTTTCTTGATCTCATGTGTGTGTGTTTTGTAATGTCTTCCCCCATACTCGTGCTATGTGTGCCTGGATGACCCTCGTCACCCTTGTCAGTGCTTGGATACAGGCATGGTTTTTATGTCGTGAAAACTCTTCTATTTGTACCATCATTCTTCCATGTTTGTACTTGACTTTCGATAAATTGGGGACAATGCAAAGCGTTGGGAGCATTTAGGCTTCCCTTCCATGTTGACCCAATTTTTTAATTTTACTTTTTCTTCTTGTGCATTCCTCATATGGCTTGATATAGTAGGGGGTTGATGACATTTCATTTAATATACTATTATTATACATACTTATATATATTCATGAGCAATTCTGACTCTAAAATATCAGGCTACCCCTGTGTCCTATGTTTGTGTTTTCTTTCGCTTCCTTTATATTTCTTTCTTCTTTGTTTGAGTTCTCCCTCCTATGTGCGAAAACCCTCCTCTTTAACACTCCGACTTTCATAAAATGAATTCACTGCCAACAAATCTTCTCTTGAAAGTCTTTACAACACTTTTCCTTGGAAGCACATTTTCAACATTGGAACCCTAACAGAATGTGTTTCCTTCATCATGGGTTCATAAAGAAAGGACTTGAAGACTTTCCTCCGAAGTGGGAACTACTTTGAATTCCCCTCGCATGGGGGCATGACCTTCCTTTCAAATTCCTTGATGAAGTGAACATCTTTCAAAAGGATCCCTTGATGACGAATCGCTCTAAGATGAATGATTGCTTTTGAATTGCGAGTCCCTTGAGTGGACCCCCTGTTTACTTCACGGTAGGTTCCCTAGGGACCCTTTCTTCAAAAGCCTTTGTAGTCAATGGACCTTTTCACATCTAGCCTGGGGGCAGGCCGACTAGGCTCATTCCATTTTCCCTTTCGCGTCTAGCTTGGGGGTAGCCTGAATAAACCTTACCTTTTGAATAGTGCATCCCTTGAGTGGACCCCTCTCCTTTTGAAGGGTTCCTGAGGGACCCCTTTGAAAGTTTTATGGTTTTCATGACTAGCTGCTTTAGACATGTTCTATCTACGGGTAGATGTGTCGCCGCTTTAGACATGTTCTATCTGCGGGTAGACATATCGCCACTTTAGATGCATCCTACCTGCGGGTAGACGTATCAACGCTTTAGACATGTTCTATTTGCGGGTGGATGTGTCGCCACTTTAGACATGTGCTATCTATGGGTAGACATGTCACCACTTTTAGATGCCTCCTACCTGCGAGTAAATGTATCGACACTTTATACATGTTCTTTCTGTGGGTAGACGTGTCACCACTTCTTGACTCTGCAAAGTCCTCTTCCTTGGGGCTTCCTCCATGCGAGAGATCTTGGGGGTTTCCTCCTTGCAGGTTTGTGGGCCTGAAAGATGCTTTGTTGTTCCAAATTCATAGTTCCAAACAGCTATGAAGTCCTTTACATCTCTTGCACCCTCGGGTTCGCTAGACCGAGTACTGCTTCCTCGACAGTTTAGTATACTTTTCTAACCCTACTCTCTTCCTGATCTAATTTTCAAGCACTCATTAGTACTTGTGCTTGCTAAAGTGGGGGAAAAATGTATAAGTGCGAATTTGTACCCTAGGCGCAATCCCCCTTTTTGCCTCTATACACTTTAGAAACCAAAGTCAGAGGCTTAATTCCACTTAAGCCCACTGATGGAAGTCCACTTGGTGCGTGTTTTGTGTGTCGGCGGAGGCATTTATATCGGGGATACTCGCGTGGTGCGCAGATGTTCGCGTGATGTGCTTATGTCCCTGGCAGATTCCTGCAGCTAAGCCAACAGAGGCATTACTCTTCCCATTGGCAGTGAAGTTGTAACGCCTCCTTCGACCGATCGACCTGAATATGGCCGTTTTCTTTCTCATTCCTTCGTATTCAATCTTGGAACTTGCATTAGAGGTTGGAAGAAAGGTTGGAAGAAATCTAAGATAGACTTGGCTCTCATACTCACTTTCACAAACTCATTTTGACTCACTTCCAAGCATTCAAGCATTCCATTGCAGCAATATCACACTCCATCACATCGGTAGAGCAAGTTTGGGACCACGCCATTGTAGCAGAGGCTTGAGTTCCTCTCACTTCTCCCCCAAGTAGCCTTGAGTGCTCTTGATGGAGGTGGTAAGCTTCCCTCTCCTCTCCTCTATCATTTGGTTGAGTAACATAATGTTGTTTTTGTAGTGCTTGTGTTTTTGTTACTTTTTTATCTCTTTTCCTTTGGCTATCCATGGAGGTGGGAACACCTAAACGGGGGTCTGACTGAGGCAAACCCTTATACAGCCACCTCCCAACATTCTCTCTCTTGCTATGTGAGGTGGATGCACTTTGTGGAGCTAGCTGGCGAATAAGGTCTTCTACGAGATTGTCTTTGTCACCTTAGCCTTGGTATATCTATTTTATCACCTTCATTTGTACTTCTCGTATTTTATATTTTTATTTTGTTCCCCTAGAAGTTATTAAGCTAGGATGTTAGTCAGTTTAGTGAGTCCAGCCTTGTCTCTGCTATAAACTGGCTGTATGGACTACAATGCGTTTCTGAGATGCCAACGTGTTGTGCTGTCATTCGAAGTCCATGCTGACGTCCTCAGGTAGAGAGCTCCCTGAGGTGTAGAGTTGGACCTAAAAACTGACTTGCCTAGCCCCACCTCGAAACTCAAGATTGCAGAGTGGTTGAAGGATTCCATAATCCTCATCATTCTCACCCTCCTAAACCTAAACAATACACTTAGTTGAGTTAAGTTAGGGAAGCCTCTCGCATCTTGGCCCTTCGTGACCTGGGGTCTTGCATGCGGTGGTCCCCCTCTCTTACACTTTCTTCTAAGGGTTGATTACCATCTTTAGATACTTGAACTTCACTATAAACCTGATTTGTATGTTGAGCACTTTGAATTGTTAACTTGCCTCCATTTACATCCTTTTAAATGCACATCCCTTATTTCAACAACAACAATCCCAACATCACTATTTTTGTGGATTTGTTTGTAAGTCTCATTTACATTTTATAGAGAACCATCTTGTATCTTCTAATTGTTTCTTTTGATTAAAACCATTTATCTATTTTCAATTCTGTGTTGAGCCATAACTACAATATATATATGCATCCACATAATGGGAAACCCAACAATATTAGCTTGTATACAAGATTTTCTTTTTTAGTATCATGTAGCTGTTCAAACAACTTAGCAAGACTAAATACTATTGTGACTTTATCCCATGGTAACCCAAGTGAAACATCACCTTCTATTCTGCCCAATTAAGCCAAATAGAGTAATCCCTCCACATGCTTAGTTATACGAAGCAATTTTCTTGAAGTGATTGCTACAATGCAACACTTATAATCTCACACTTTTGCAAAGCATGTTGGGTCCCATGTGGGGCTGGCTAAAAAATTTTTCATTTTCAAACAAGTTTTCAACCAGAATTGATCTATCACTGCTTCTAAGTGTATCTGGCATGAAAATTCAAGCTATTTTGTCATTAAAATTTGTTTTCAAGCATGTTTGCACAATGGTCAAAACTAGCCAAGTGGGCTCCGAAATCGCACTGGGCAACTAATCAAATGACCTCTTGGAGCTATGAAAATGCACAAGCATGTAGAAATTTGACCCAAGAATGCAATGCAAGAGACAGATCAGAAAAAAAAAATCACGAGGTGAAAGATATTCAATGTCAAATTTGCTCAGTCAGACTTTTCTGCAACTACACTTGTTCAGAACCAATTAAAACTCACCAAGTCACCATTTTGCAAAAATACCAAATCAACTTTTGAGAGGTTGTCACTAGAAACACAAGCTCATTTGGGTACACTGAGCATGTGTGCAAGAGGGATTTCCTTCAATCATCATTTTACACAAGATATTGAGGGTCAAAGTTGACCTCCTTGAAACAATTCTAAAAATGTAGGTGTAAAATCAGAACAAACTGCATTTGCTTTTGATCTTGAAAAAATAGCAAATCAGATCATGAGGCTCTGAAAAATGGACTAGTGAGTATATGAATGTGGGAAGAATGGAGAGAAACAATCTGTTTGTCTTGACAGTCATCTAGCTGTGAGATATCAGCTCGAATAGGAGGCCACTTCGTAGGATAGTGTTTGGAAACAATAGAAAAGTGCCAAAACCCTCCAGCTCCGCTTTTCAAAACCATGTCAAAACCCATTGTGGGAAGCTAAAAATTGGCATGCACGTTCACATATGTCACATGAGTATGTCCGCCAATGGGTTTGGCTTGAAAATGAATTGGCTCCAAATTATAACCCTCCAAAGTAGGTCACTTGGGGATATTTTTTCACGTGCACTTTTGAGTGTGCAAAGGTAAATTTTTCAATATGAGCACTTCAAATTTGAAAATTTTGAAACTCCCAACACCTGCTAGCATCCCTAATTCTTATGTGGCATCACATGTTCTATCTTCTTCCACAATACCGTCTATAAGCATTCCATTCACTTGCCCTACCACTACATATACTCCATCACCACTTTCCCTTCCACCACATACTACTTATAATAACCCTCTCATAACACAACTTTTCCAAACTGTTTCATCCATGTAAAAACAAATATCCACCATAAACCAAAATCAGAATGACCCACCCACATATTATGTTTGAAGCAGCCCATTATCTTTGGAAATATTGTGAACACTGATGCCACAAGGAGTAGAGATGCCTAAATTTGAGAAATATGGAGGGAAGGGAGATCCTTCTAACCATGTTAATGCCTACACCACCTTATGTAGTGATTTTTTCCTTGATGATAAACTGTTAGCAAAACTGTTTCCTAAGACTTTAAAGGATATTTCCTTGGAAAGGTTCTCATCTTTATCGAACAATTCAATTCGCTCATTTAATGAACTTGTTGATGCATTTATAAATCATTTCCAAGTGCATATGACTTTGAATCGTATATTTTTGTTACCTTAGGACTTTCTAACTTTTCTAGGGTTTTTCACCTAAAAGGAGAAAGGAGTGCCAAAGAATCTAGCTATGTAATGTATGATGTAATTTAGACTAAATGGAATTATATGAATGCAACTAAATGAAATTTTTGACTGATTAATGCAAAACCTAAGAACAATGCAATGTTGGAAAACACATTATGTAATGCAACAACACCTAGAAATGGATGCAAAACTAAACAAAAATGAACCAAACTAAAAGTGTGCACCTAGAATGTAGAAGAAGAATGGAAATGACATTTGAAATGTTCCTAATGCTAATTTTTAGGCCTCGTGGGACTCATTCGCCATTCTGGTTGAATCAGTCCCAGTTCTGCAAAACTAAGCCGAAACTTGTTTCTGACAAAAGGGTATCCAAAAATGCAAAAAATTCAAAATTGACCTGGAAGTGGGACTCATTCGCCACTCATGGAAAATGAGTCCACTTTTGAATTTCTGAATATTCAAAAGTGGAATCCAAAGTTTTCAATCTATACTTTGATTCTCTATAGGTGTCCGATTTCGAAACTCTAATTTTTGAACTTGAAAGTGAGTTTTTGTTGATATTTTGACTTGTTGAATGAGAAGACTTGAGCAACCTTGCAACTTGATTCTTAATGATTTCCAAGCTTCCAAGGGACCGAAATCTACATAAACACAAGACAAGAGAGAAAAATGGTGAATGTTAGGGCATGGGGGTTTTCCCAAGTCAAACCCCTTTTAGGTAATTAATACAAAATAGAGAAAGAATGGAATGAAACATACAATAATGGAGTTTATTACCTTGTGATGATGTTTTATCTTGAAAATCTATAGCAAAACATGGAGGATCTGCCCTTGAATTTCTGAAAATTGATATCTTGATGCCTTGAAAGCATAAAACCCTAAGTTGCTTGACTTGAGATGGAAGGTTGGTGGATGAATAATGAAGAATGAATGTTTTTGATAAAAGGGTAAAACGGGTTTTACAGGGACCCGAAACCACAAATTTTACAAAACAGAAGAGAGGACAAAAAAGTCCAACCACAAAAACCAGCTGCCCAAGAAAAGATCAGCAACAACCATTCGCACAAAACCAAAAAGATCGAAATAGAGGAAAAGCAGAAACCCTAGACATTACTTCAGAGTCTTGAGGATAGACTCAGTCTCCTCCTCCAGCTTCTGCATATCAATGACGCCCTTTTTAAAAGTTTGAATCATACTAGAAGTAGGGGGGACCTTGCGCTTCAAGTTGGCTCTGGTTCTTTTGGAAATACTTGCGTCCGTGTCCTGGCTTTTGTCCTCGGTTTCCTCCAGATCCACCACCAGAGAACCCTGCTGGGTTTTGTCGAGCTTCTCTCCCATAGCATTAATGATAATGGCGTTGTGTCTGGCCATTCTGTTATTTTGCTCAGCTACGATCTTGATAGTGTTCATAATATAATCAATTTTGGAATCAATGTCTCTATTATTGTGACCATGGACCCCTCTGTCCCCAACTTTCTTTTCAATCTCAGCAACTTTAGCAACCAGAACTTCAATTTTGCTTTGTAGGGCCCAGTTTTTTTATTTTCAGCTCATTGATTTTAGTGAAAGTCCAGTCCAGGAGTTTGGAGTGGGACTCAGAGTTGGCTTTAGCAAGGTTCATAAAATGCAGAGAGGGCTCATCACCGATATTAGGAACATTTTTCTCAGAATTAAGGTTAACAGGGGAGTCATCTTCAACATGTTTATCCGGCATAGGTTCAACATTAACCACTGTTTTGTTGGCATCGGACTCCTCTGAGTCAGAGGATTCTTCAGAATAGGAAACAAGACTTTTAGCCTGGGGTTTCTTGTGAAGGGAGGGACTATCAAGCTCAAGCTCAACACGGGCTTTACCAGAGAGGAGAGTAGGGTTTATTTTCCGAGAAGGGCCAGCATGCGAGCTGAGGACTTTTCTAGCCGAACTAGGGTTAGGAATGTACTCCGACCCACTAGGCTCTGTGTCATCACTCTCAGATTCAGGGATGGTATCCAGGGTAGTGGGGGCAGGCATGTTTTGGAAATGCTCGACAATCAATCTTATAAGCCCTATATGCAAAATAGGAAATCTATTGGGGTTTTTCTTATTATCCTCCAAGCTTTTCTTCAGGGAACAAAAAAGATAATAGGGAAGAGAGATTCTAACCTTGTGGCAGAAGTGGTTGAGAATAGCAAAGTGGTAGCCATAAACTCTGGTAAAACGCCCATCCACCATAATGTACTCCATGATGACCCGCAACACCTTCCTCCAGATGGCCTTTATAGAATCTGCATGAAAGTAACTGCTAGCAATTTTGACCAGGGAAAACCTTTCTTTGTCTTTTTTATGAAATCTAATCATGGCTTCATCAGAAAAAGCCCTGTCCCTGAAAAAATTCTTCCCTTCAATAAATAAACCCGTAACTTCAGCAATTAAATTTTCACTAAGCTCAACATTCCTGCCAAACAGGGTCAAATTGTCTTTATTCCAATTTTTAACAAAGAGGTCCATAGCCTCCTGGCTGGAGCCATGGAGCTTCTCCAGAAAAGGAAGTAGCCCACCACTTTTAACTTTTTCCCAGGCCTTGGCATTTTTCATATGAGTTTCATAGCTGTCCGGCTCAATACGCTTTCTGTCTCCTCCCATCTTAGCCGACACAATGGGGTAGACCTAGATGAAAGCTTTACTAAAATTGGCCCCACCACAACTTAGCACCCACAAAGTGTGTGGGCCTTTCTTGCAAATTAAGTCATTGGGATCGGTCCCATACAATCTTATGATTGTGATGTGAAAGGTTTTATCTGTCTTCCTTAAAGGGATAACACGTAGCTTTTCCATGTGATTTATCATAATTTATTAGGGCGCAAACATTAGAGTTTAGATCATTTGTATTTAGCCAAGTACGCACCTCTTTACTCTTAACTCCTTTGTTGGCAAAAAAATCCACAACGGCATTGGCTTCTCTGTAAGCATGTGATATTTTAACTTTTTCAAATTTAGCCAAATCAGCTTTGCTTCCTCAATCCATGACTTGATGGTCCATGAGGGGGGAGACTTTTCCTTAAGGCAGTCAATTATGTTTTTGGAGTCTCCTTTAAGCCACAGATGTTTAATGTTAAGACTTTGAGCTAAATTTATGATATGAAAAGCTCCAGCAACCTCCACCAAATGGTTGGTTTGGGATCCAAGAGGAGAAGCCGTCGCTCCTATGAAATTGCCAAAGGAGTCCCTTATGACTCCACCACAGCCCGCCACCCCTGGATTACCTTTAGCCGCACCATCAAAATTAGCTTTAATCCAACCGTTAGGCAGGAAGGACCAGTAAACACACTTTATGTCCTTCTTGGCTGTCATACTGGTTCTAGATGGGACAAGATTTATGTTCCACTCCTTTGCAACAGTTAGGTCATATAGCGACTGCTCAGCTTTCAAGGACAAGTTGTTCTTCTGAACCAAACTATTAAAATTTTCCTTCAGAAATCTGACAATTTTATCAAAGACAATGTCTTCAACGGCTTCTTTGCCTCTATAAATTATGTTGTTGTGTTCTTTCCAGAGACCCCAAGCAACATGAGGGAATATTAGATCCCAAAAAGATCTAAGCATGGGATTTTTTGTTGGAGCTTTCCATTGAGAGAAGAAATCCTCAATGGATGAAGGGAAGACCCATGGGATGTTCCATAACCTGATGATTTTTCCCCAGGTAGAAGTAGCAAAAGAGCAATGGAGGAATAAGTGATGCACAGATTCAACTTCCATCTTACAAAGAGAACATCTATTAGGAATTTGAAATCCGCGTTTACACAGGTTATCAATTGTAAGTACTTTATTTTGGAGAAGGATCCAAAAGAATATATTGATTTTAGGTATAAAAAGTTTAAACCAAGATTTAGACCAGAAGGGAGGACGATCCAGAAAAGAAGTAATCCTGGCAAAAGCAGAGGACACAGAAAAATTGCCAAAGGGACTATCAGACCAAACGATGCGGTCATCCAGCTGCTTAGAATTAAGTCTAATAGCCAACATAGATGACTGGATAGGAGCCAAAGACTGACTAACACTGCACAAGTCCACCCACTTGCCATTCACTCTGTAATCACATAATTTCCAAACCGTTCCTTACAGGTATCTGCCCATTCGCTAAAGGAATTGATTTTTATAATGGGTTCCTTTAAAAGCCACTTGTCCTCCCAAAATCTAGTATGATGACCATTTCTAACTTTCCAACCAATACCATCATCAACAATCCTTTTACCATTGATTATATTATTCCAGCAAGTTGACCCTCTGGGAAGAAGGTGAATGTCCTTCTTAATTATGGAAGAGTAGTTGTTTTCTAAGTATTTGCTAGCCAGGATATCAATCCACTCCCCAGAAGAAGAGGAGATTCTCCAAATTTGTTTAGCAAGGAGAATTTTGTTAACTGTTCTGATTCTTCTTAAACCTAGACCTCCGGCCTTTTTAGGTCTACAATCCAGATTCCAACCAATTAAGGGAAGTCTTTTTTTTTCCTCGACACCCGACCAAAGAAATCTTTTTTGGATTTTTTCAATGGCGTCAACAAATTTAGCTAGAATCTTAAAAAGACTAAGGGCATAGATAGGCAAATTCTGGAGAGAAGCTTTGAGAAGCTGAAGTTTTTCGGCTTGACTTAGCAGGGCTCCTTTCTAGCCCGTGAGTTTTTTGCTAAATATTTCAACCAACGAGAGCCAGAATGACTCTAGAGGTTTCAAAATTAAGGGTAGACCAAGGTAGGTGGCAGGAATGAAGTCCACTCTGCAACCCAGGATTCTAGCAATTTTAGCCTGTCTATGATCCAGAGTGTTGAAAAAGAACAGCGAGCTTTTTTGATTATTGATCAGTTGTCCAGACACTCTCCCATACTTGTCAAGCAACTATTTTATAGTTCTACCTTCAGCCATCGTGTCTTTACCCATAAGCATAGTGTCATCAACAAATTGTTGATGGGAACACACCAGATTGCTCGAAGAAGGTTTAAGACCATAAATAAATTTAAAGTCAACCAACTTTTTTAGATTCCTGCCTAAACTTTCAGCCATAATAGTGAATAAAATAGGAGAGATAGGATCGCCTTGCCTTAGACCTCTGGTGCTCTGGAAAAAGGAGGAGGTGGATCCGTTGACCATAATTGATATGGAAGCCGTGGACACAAGTTGTTCAACCATTTGGATGACCCTGTTGCAAAAACCAAAAGCCTTTAAAATTTTAAATAAAAAAGTCCAGTCAACTCTATCATAAGCTTTTGAAATGTTGAGCTTTAATAAAAAGCCTTCAGTCTTCGACTCAACTAAGGAGGGAATATTCTCATGAATAGTAACAATAGAGTCAAGAATTTGTCTACCAGGGACAAAGCCGTTCTGTTGAGGAGAAATCAAGGAAGGGAAAAGAGTTAAGAGTCTTGAAGTTAAGACCTTGGAGATGAATTTATATAAGGAATTACAGAGGCTTATAGGCCTAAAAGCCTCAAAATTATTAGCTCTAGGTTTCTTGGGGATAAGAACCAAGAAGGTAGTATTTAATTCTTTTAGAAGATTTCTGGAGCCAAAAAATTCTTTAACAACATTTACCACATCTTCTTCAACAATCTCCCATAGCCATTAAAAGAAGAATAAAGGGAAGCCATCAGGCCCCAGAGCTTTACTCCCTTCAAAGGAAAAGATAGCCCGCATGACTTCCTCGTTGGTGGGGATAGAAGTCAAAAAAGAGTTATTTTCCTGGTTGATAATTCTTGGTATAGCTTCCACTAACTGATCTTGCTCATTATGGTTTATTTCCTCATTGGCCGAAAGAAGGTGTTTAAAGAAGGAACCCGCCTGCTTCCTAATGTCCTCCTCCTCCTCATACCTGGTTCCATTCACTTCTATATGAGATATTCTATTTATAGCTCTGTGTTTTGAAGCCAAAAGATGAAAGTACTTGTTGTTTCTGTCTCCTATAGATAACCAAAGAGCTCTAGATCTTTGTCTCCAGAACTCCTCTTCCTTTCCAATTATGTCATGCATCTTCATGAGGATCTCATTCTCTCTTTCCTTGGTATCATTCAAATATCCCTCCTAAATTTTAAATTGAACTTCTCCCAATTCCATCTGAAGATCAGACTTAATCCTAAAGATGTTCCCAAAAGATTCCTTTTTCCAATTTTTAAGATTGCATTTCACTTCCCTTAAATTTTTAGCAACTCTAAACATAGCAGTTCCTTGAATTCTTATATTCCACCATTTCCTTATTTCCTCTTTAAGAGATTGATGAGAGATCCACATTTTTTCAAATCTGAAAGAAGTGTTCCTCTTCTTTTTTATTGGGTCCGCAATGAAACTGATAGGAAAATGATCGAAACCTATTCTAGTAAGAGCTCTAAGGGAACAGTAATAGTCAAAGTACCATTGATTGGAAATTAAAGATCTATCTAATCTGACCTGTATGAGATCTGACCCCTTTCTGCGGTTAGACCAGGTAAAGGAGGCTCCTTGGAGATCCATATCAATCAATCCATGATTATCAATGAAATTCTGCAGATCCTCTTTGCTTTCCAGATTGATCTGGGATCCCCCAAATTTTTCTCCATTCATTAGGGGAGTGTTGAAGTCCCCCATAACAATACAAGCTTCTCTGTCAAAAATCCTCCTAAAGGAAGCTAATTCTAACCAAAAAGATTTTCTCATGCCTTTTCCATTAGGAGCATAAATGTTCAATTGAATCCAACTGAAGTTATCTCTTATATGAGTAAATTTAGTGGCAATATGATTCGTACCTTCCAAGATCGGATCACCTCTGCTAGTATGGCTATTCCAAAAAGTCACAATACCTCCAGAAGCTCCACTTGAATTATTACCCTAGTTACTGTAATACTGGAAAAGTTTCATCTTTTCAATTTTCTCCTTTGGCATTTTAGTTTCCTGAATTAAGAGAATATCCAACTTGTGATCTCTAACGAAATTGCGAAGAACATCCTATTTGTGGGGGCTATTGAGTCCCCTTATGTTCCAGGACATAATCTTCATTAGATACCAGGGGAATTGAGGCATTCCAGGATGGTTTTTTGAGAGCCATCCGCAATATCCTGAAATCTGTTCAACTCTCTTTTCTTTTTCGAAGACTTTTTACCTCTTGAGTTCTTTACTGCTCCACAGTCTGCCTTGACTCTTGATCTGGTTGAAATGCCACTTGGGGTCTTCCCTTGAGTATTTTTTTCTTTTTTCTTCTTTGATATATTCTCCTCTCTATCAGTCTCTTCTTGGCTATGTCACTCTACTTGACTCCCAGTCCTTATCAGTAGGTATCCTTTGTTCCCAAGGTAGGGTGCCCATGTTACCATTCTTTTGAGTAGACAGGATATTACTGGACAGATCTACTGAGTGATTCAGATTTTCAAGGGATTCCAAAACTCTTTCTGGGGAGTTAGGATCTGTCACATACGCTACTCCCTGAGGGGGAAGATTATCAGGAGATTGGGAGGGAAAAGGAATATTCAGTTCCAAGGACAAGCCCTCATTAGGGATATTCTCTAGACCCGGGAATACTTCGTTTCTATTCAAAAGGGATTGAAATTTGGGATAAGGAGGTAGAAAGGTTCAGATTTCCTTCACCAACTAAGGTGTCTTCATCGGAATTCCTTTCCTTAGATGGGGACGTATTAACAAGATTCAAGTAATGATGATCAAAAGGGATCTCACCTTTAGACTCCATAACCACTTCAATCTCTAGAGAGACTCTTTGAGTATCAGACGCCATATTTTCCAATACCTGCTCGTTGTTTTCCTTCCTTTCTCCTCCTGAATCACTCTTCTTTTTCCACGACTTTTTTTCAGGTCCAGCTAGTTTTTCTTTCTCTGAAGTGTCATTTAGTGGGCATTTTTTTGCCCAGTGACTAGATTTCCTGCACTTGAAGCAAGCAAACATAATGGTTTCAAACTCAATATTCTGCACCCAGGAACCTAGTTTAGATTGGATATCAATCAAAGATGGAAGATCTATTTCCTAGGAGACTCCCACACATATCCTTGCAAAGACCATTCTCTTTCTAGCCACTATCATTGAATCAATAGAGAGGAGCTCCCCAAAGGAGCTAGCAATACCATGAAAGATGTCTTCACTCCAATACTCCAGGGGCAGACTTGGAAGTCTAACCCAAACTAGGACATTCTCAAAGATGGAATCTGATAGATCTAAGTTGGAGGACCACTTCTTTAGGGCCATGGATGATTTCTCTATTACCCAGGGACCACCACTTCTAACTGCCATGATGTCCTCTCTGCAAGTAAAATCAAATGCGAAAAAACCCTTTGGAAGAGCGGCGACAAAAACTTTCCCACTAGTTCTCCATTTATTTTTAACAAACTCCCTAACCACCTCAATATTTGGTCTAGCGCCCATAAACTTTCCTACCAAAGTCTGTTCCATAAGAGCTATATTATGGTCAATGAGCAGATTTGGAATAGAGATAGCAAACTTACCTCCTACAGGAGATAAAATGTTTTGCACTGGAGGGAAAGAAGATTTTCCATTAGGTTTTACCCTGAACAGAGAAGTCCAGGGTTTGCGATTACCTCCAGTGCCAACAGTGGTCCCCACATCCCCTTTAGCTTTTTCATTTTTACCGGTGGGAGATGCTGCAGGGTTAATCTCCAGATTTTCCTTTCCCCCAGGTTCCACCTGTATTTTGTTTTCAGAGTCCACATCATCCTAGTCATCCTTACCTTGCTTCTGACACAACTCCAGCTCCTGATTCGACTGTAGATTTCCTGAACTTGCTCCGATTCCTTTTCCATTGCTTTGAATTTCGAAACTCTTTTTCTCCCGCCCTTGCTTGTGCTCGTCCCGCCATTTAACTCGTGCTGTAACTTCCTTCCTTAAGCAATCTAATGAAGAATGAATGTTATTTAGGGTAAAAAGACTTATATTTATAGGAAATTCACCTATTTCACCTGTTAATACCTCATCATAGGCCGACATGAAGAAATTATAAACTTAAATTTCACTTTTTCCCCACTCAAAGGTCAAAATTGGGCCAAATGGGACTCATTCGCCACACATGGCGAATGGGTCCCACCTAGATGGGACTAATTTGCCATGCATGGAGAATGGGTCCCACATGGGCTATTTTGACAACTAGGATGCCAGGAGATAAGGAAATAAGGTTTAAATTGCAACTTTGTCGGGTATTTGATCAATTTAAGCCTCAAGATGCACAATATGGGTTAATAGGGGCCTATTAGTGATGATGTATAAGTCAATTAGGGTTTGGGACATAGAATTCAATGTGAAAGTATGATTAAATACACTTTACAACATTAAAATGAGGTCCACGTAGCCTAGAAAGGCACGAAAACCAATGTGAATGTGCAAGACACATTACAACACTAGTTTAACATTAAGTTTATTTCAAAAAAATTCTAGATTGATGTGAAGATGCAATTGAATACATTTTATAGTGATTAGGGAGAAATAGGTTTATTAAGTCTAGAAAAGCGTGATAGTATCTTACAACACTTTACAACACCTTTACAAGACATCACTTAATGCATGTTACTCAATTTGCAAGGGTCCAAGACCTAGTGTGGATGGATAAAATGCCTCACAACACTTGAATCAAGGCCACATTAAGTCAATTTATCATGAAATATTCCCATGTCAAGCAAAGGGTACTTTTTTCCATGACACATTAAGCCCCCACTTTAGTGAGAGGATGAACTTTCTTCAAACTCACACTAAAGTATACATTCAAGAGAGATCCAAGTGTACAGATGCAAATGAAAAAGAATGACAAAGATCAAGAAGGAAATCAAGCCCCCAGGATCCAAGATCCTAAGTCAAACCAAGAAGATACATAATCATACAATGGAAAGAAAGGAAAATAGAGTGAAAAATATGTGCTCACTCTGGGGCCACAGAACATCAGGTCGTCTATGGGATGAGCTACCCAAAGAAGTGGTTTAGTGAGAAATTCATGCCAGTTTGTCAGCTTCCCACCGTATAATGAGAAAGTCACGCTAGTGTGTCAGCTTCCCATTATACAAACCATACCAAAGTTATGCTCCTGATAACTTTGATAAGGTACCACAATGTAATTATTTTTGTAAATGGTTTTGAATGTCATGTAAGAATTTTTTTAGAGGGTATTTTGCTTTGTTCATGCAAGGTCTTCTTCTTAGGGAGCATTGTGCCTAATGTCTCCAAGAGAGGAAAAATTAGGGTTGTCAGATCGTTATCCATGGGATGCCTCATTCTCATCAGGCCACTTCAGTTGATCCTACACTCTTGGGAGGCATCAAACCCAATGAAACTTCCAAGGAGAGGACATGTCATAAGAAAAAGTAAATCACACCATGAAATTTGAAAAATATGTTGCTTATGTATGCCCCCACTTTAAAGCTGTTGCTAACACTATTACTGTGAGAATGCTTTAATGTAGAAGAAGGTATGAGAGCTTATTCAAAAAGCCCTATGCCAAGTCATATGTTTTTGATAAGATGCATCATGAAGAAAGGGAGTATGCCACATGCGAGTAAATCTTAAGACATGTCGTCCACATACCAAGCTTGCTCTTTATACATTCATGAAAGGTTAACAATTAGCCAAAAGAGACAATGACAAGTGACATACGAGGATAAGGCTACATAACCCCTTGCCCCCACTTAGTGCAAGAAAAAGGTGAGCCTGAAATGGATGATGGTATGCTGCCCCTTGCAATGGATGCAAAACATGCAATAGTGAGTATGTGATTATCCTGCAACTATTGCATGGAAAGGAGCAACAACTAATGTTATTTATTTGGATAAGGAAACAAAGTTTTTGCTTGATACATGTTTACTAAGATATCTATCAATTTAGGATGTACCAAGGTTAGAGTTTTCTTGGAAGAATCTTGAGTGATAGTATGGATGTTGAGTGAAGGTTTTTTGGATGGGTTGATGTCTATGAAAGGACAATCATGAAGACCATGATTTGGAAGAATGAGGTTGTGAGATTGTTTCTTAGCACACACAGAGGGATGAGTAAGGGTTAGATTTTTTTGAGTATTAATAGTGATGATATGAGAAGAAGGCTTGATTTGGTTGTTTGTTTTCTCGAAGGCATCATTCTCATGTGCCATAATATCAAACCTAGGAGGAGAGCTAATATGTTCATCACATGTCATAATTGGATTTGGAAGGATAACTTCATCGCTCATAGGAGAGGCATGAAGAGAAGGATAACTAGGAGTTGTATGGTTACTAATGATTGGACTTTTTTGTTCAAATAGATCTTTCATCACAATATCTTCTAACACTAAACTATCTTCTTCATGTGTAGAGAAAATATTAGGAGAAGAAAAGGGGAGATTTTAATGATTATCAATACTAGGTACGGTAGGAGAAATGATTTCAGCTTCGTGTTTCATAATGTCATTGCAAAGGGGAGGAGGAAGACAAGCAAGACTTGAATAATCTTCAATGATTGTGTCTTCTTTCATCAAGATACCTTCATCACGAATGGGAGAGATATCAGGAGAAGAACAATTATGATTATCATGATTATCGATGCTTGCATCCGCTTGTGTCAAACCTTTAGTGGATGAGCTAGGAGAGATGAAGTCTTTAAGGGCTTCATCTAACATGTCTAAGTCATCACTACAAAAAGGTTTGGGGGATAAGTTATCATCAATTTGTTTAGGCTTCTCATGACAAGCTTTAGAGGATGAAGTGAGCGAGATAAAGTCCTAAAGAACTTCATCTAACTTGTCTACATCACCACTACTAAGAGGCTTAGATGAGAGGGTTGTTCGAAATTGAATCATTTTTTTAATTAGATCGTTTGATGTTTTTTGTTTTTTTGTTTTCATTTGCTAATGACTGAACTAAATGAAGGGTGATCCCACAATAGTGGTTTACAATTTTTGGCCAAACTGGACAATGAAATAAATTTTTTTAACTAAATCTTCACTTTTAGGCACCTATAGCGGCTAAACCGTGAGGAATTTGAAGATGATACAAACTAGACTTTCATCACATTTTTTTTGTAGATTCTAAAAATATTCTTTTCAAAAATTTTGGAATCAGATTGCACTTTTTTTTCCATCTCCATCGAAAACTAGTTTTTTTCATAAAACAACATTTTTAAAAAGTGATGCACACCATATAACACAACTTTTTTCATGAAGGATAAAATTATAATTATTTCAAATTTAGATTTGTAACTCTAATATCTAGTGCTTCCACTTGGTTAGATAGTTTTTATTGAATATATTTTTTTAATAAAGTTTCAAAGTCAAACCAATTACAATTCAGACATAGCTCAACCGTATAACACGTAACTTTTTATATATATATCGAAATTCAATTTTTTTTTGTTGGATCAAGTACTTCAATATCTGGTGCACTCATATTTTTCAATTTTTTTTTGATAATCTGCTATTTTTCCACATGTGCAGAACAAAGACCTTCATTTTCAGTGAAAAACCTATGTTTAATAAAACTAAAAAAACAAATACATAATAAAACCAAAACATATTAAAATTATATTTGTTGGATAGCTTGTTCTAAGGACTACTTGATTCCAGTTGGGTTTGTGAAGTCTCTACCATTTTCATGTTCAAACCAAGCTCCGAAGTGAAAAAAAATTAGTTTTTTTTTGTGTTTCAGGGGCAGAATGAGGGATAAGAGGGGTTTGAGCGAACCACCCTTCCTAATGCATTTTTTTTGGTATTTTTGGTGAGAAAGATTCAGATGGGTTCAATCAAACTAGTAGGATCGTACAAACCCCCAAAATCACATTTTTTGTGAGTTTTCCTTCCTCACTAGAATTGTAAACCACTTTTGTGGGTTTACCCTGAACTAGGAACTAAGGTTGAATATGAGAATTGCAAAAGTCTAAATGCCATGAATGTGAAAAATGATTATTGCTAATGATTTAAATGTATGAGAAGCTATGCAAATGCAAAATACAATGTAAAGACAAGATGAAATGCAAGGTTTCATATTTCAAACAAAGTAATTTATTGATGACACTATGCAATAATCTAAAAGACAAAAGATTGGAAATGCAAATGTGAATTTTAACCATCCATGAAATGAGCTAAATATAATGAAATGCATGATACAAAAGCCCAGCCAACTAATACAGATAACTAATGGTAGAAAATAGAATCATAAAAACACTATTTTCAGCTCTGTAACAGGTAGTTTCAGGGGTCAAAAGGGACAGATTCACCTAGGGTGGCGAATGAGTCCCAGTATGGAGTTTTTTTCAGAATTTTCAATTTTTTTTGAGGGATTTATATGGTTTCTAAGTGCTATGATGCAGACCTAAATGAAAAATGCAGAATGTCAGCAAATTTAAATGAATTTAGATGCCAACAATGCAACCTAAATGCACTTTTCTATGAATGCAAAATTTGAAACCTAGCATGCAAATGAATTCATGCAAGTCCTAATGAAAGATCAATGCAAGTTAGATGTATGATGAACTCCAAAATTAGACAAGAAAATGTTCTAAAAAGAAGGTTCACCAAAACGAATCGTAGATTTTTTGCACCCTAGGACTTTCTAACTCTTCTAGGGTTTTTCACCTAAAAGGAGAAAGGAGGGCCAAAAAATCTAGCTAGTTCACTCAAATTATGTAATGTATGATGTAATTTAGACTAAATGGAATGATATGAATGCAACTAAATGAGCTTTTTGACTGATCAATGCAAAACCTAGGAACAATGCAATGTTGGAAAACACATTATGTAATGCAACAACACCTAGAAATGGATGTGAAACTAAACAGAAATGAACCAAACTAAAAGTGTGCACCTGGAATGTAGAAGAAGACTAGAAATGACATTTGAAATGTTGTTGATGCTGATTTTTAGGCCTGGTGGGACTCATTTTCCATTCTGGGTGAATCAGTCCCAGTTCTGCAAAACTGAGCCGGAACCTGTTTCTGACAAAAGGGTATCCACAAATGTAGAAAAATCAAAATTGACCTGGAAGTGGGAATCATTCACCACTCATGGTGAATGATTCCACTTTTGAATTTATGAATATTCAAAAGTGGAATCCAGAGTTTCTGATCTGCACTTTGATTCTCTACAGGTGTGCTTCCGAAACTCTGATTTTCAAACTTGAAAGTGAGTTTTTGTTGATATTTTGACTTGTTGAGTGAAGAGAAGACTTGAGAAACCTTGCAACTTGATTCTGAATGATTTCCAAGCTTCCAAGGGACCTAAATCTACATAACATGGAGGATCTACCCTTGAATGTTTAAAATTGATATCTTTCCTTGAAATGATAAAACCCTAAGTTGATTGACTTGAGATGGAAGATTGGTGGATGAATAATGAAGAATGAATGTGATTTATGGTAAAAAGACTTATATTTATAGGAAGTTCACCTATTTCACCCATTAATACCTCATCATAGGCCGACATGAAGAAATTATAAACTTAAATTTCACTTTTTCCTGCTCAAAGGTCAAAATTGGGCCAAATGGGACTCATTCGCCACACATGGTGAATGGGTCCCACCTGGATGGGACTAATTCACCATGGATGATGAATGGGTCCCATAGGGGCTATTTTGATAGCTAGGATGCTAGGAGATAAGGAAATAAGGTTTAAAATACAACTTTATTAGGTATTTGATCAATTTAAGCCTCAGGAAGCACAATATGGATTAATAGGGGCCTATTAGTGATTTAAATTTATGAGAAGCTATGCAAATGCAAAATGTAATGTAAAGACATAGGATGAAATGCAAGGTTTCAGATTTCAAACAAAGAAATGTATTGATGACACTATGCAATAATATGAAAGATAAAAGATTGGAAATGCAAATGTGAATTTTAACCATGCATGAAATGAGCTAAATCTAATGAAATGCATGATACAAAAACTCAGCCAACTAATATAGATAACTAATGGCAGCAAAAAAAAGCATAAAACACTATTTTCAGCTCTGTAATAGGTAATTTCAAGGGTCAAAAGGGACTGATTCGCCCAAGGTGGCAAATGAGTCCTAGTATGGACTTTTTTTCAGAATTTTGAATTTTTTTTGAGCGATTTATATGGTTTCTAAGTGCTATGATGCAGACCTAAATGAAAAATGTAGAATGTCAAAAAATTTAAATGAATTTAGATGCCAACAATGCAACCTAAATGCACTTTTCTATGAATGCAAAATTTGAAACATAGCATGCAAATGAATTCATGCAAGTCCTAATGTAGGATCAATGCAAGCTAGATGTATGATGAAGGACTCCAAAATTAGACAAGAAAGTGTTCTAAAAAGTAGGTTCACCAAAATGAACCATAGAGTTTTGGCACCCTAGGACTTTCTAACTCTTCTAGGGTTTTTCACCTAAAAGGAGAAAGGAGGGCCAAAGAATCTAGCTAGTTCACTCAAATTATGTAATGTATGATGTAATTTAGACTAAATGGAATGATATGAATGCAACTAAATAAACTTTTTGACTGATTAATGCAAAACCTAAGAACAATGCAATGTTGGAAAACACATTATGTAAGGCAACAACACTTGGAAATGGATGTGAAACTAAAAATAAATGAACCAAACTGAAAGTGTACACCTAGAATGTAGAAGAAGACTGTAAATGACATTTGAAATGTTGCTGATCTTGATTTTTAGGCCTGGTGGGACTCATTCACCATTCTGGGTGAACTAGTCCTAGTTTTGCAAAACTGAGCCGGAACCTATATCTGACAAAAGGGTATCCAAAAATGCAGAAAACTCAAAATTGACCTGGAAGTGGGACTCATTCACCACTCATGGAAAATGAGTCCTCTTTTGAATTTCTGAATATTCAAAAGTGGAATCTAGAGTTTCTGATCTGTACTTTGATTCTCTATAGGTGTCCACTTCCGAAACTCTGATTTTCAAACCTGAAAGTGTGTTTTTGTTGATATTTTGACTTTTTGAATGAGGAGAATACTTGAGCAACCTTGCAACTTGATTCTTAATTATTTCCAAGCTTCCAAGGGACCTAAATTTGCACAGCATGGAGGATCTTCCCTTGAATGTCTAAAAATTGATATCTTGATGCCTTGAAATGATAAAACCCTAAGTTGCTTGAATTGAGATGGAAGATTGGTGGATGAATAATGAAGAATGAATGTGATTTATGGTAAAAATACTTATATTTATAGGAAATTCACCTATTTCACCCGTTAATACCTCATCACAGGCTGACATGAAGAAATTATAAACTTAAATTTCACTTTTTTCCCGCTCAAAGGTCAAAATTGGGCCAAATGGGACTCATTCGCCACACATGGTGAATGGGTCCCACCTAGATGGGATTGATTTTCCATGCATGATGAATGGGTCCCACAGGGGCTATTTTGATAGCTAGGATGCCAAGAGATAAGGAAATAAGGTTTAAACTACAACTTTGTCAGGTATTTGATCAATTTAAGCTTCAAGATGCATAATATGGATTAATAGGGGCCTATTAGTGATGATGAGATAAAGGCTATAATAAAATTCAGTTATAAAAAAACACAAGAAAGTCAGTAATGAAGAAGTATGTATGAATATATGACTGTATAAGATAGGAAAATATTTAAAAAGTCTATATTTTTCGTTGTGTATGGCATTCAGAGTAGTGGTTCAATGAATCCCCAAAGTTCCAATCAAACCCATTTTTTATTGTTGGAGAATCATTTGCATGAATCTATGTTCCAAATCTAGCATCAAAAGTATCTAAAGATATTCAAATATGATAGTTTCTTTTGATAAGTGATGTTCTAGATGAAACAAACTCATCTTATGAGTAACCTTATTAATGGTTCTTTTTTATTTTGTTATGTTATAGGAATTGCAATTGTTTTGACACCTACTCTGAATTTTAAAGTAAATATGCTTCAATATTCTTACTGATTTGTTAAATGTCATTGAGAAAATCTTAGAATCTACCCATCATGTACCACAACTAAACGATTCCAAATATTTTGTTAATATAAGCTTATTTTTAGGGCTATATGGTAGGAAATGAAGTCACATATCATAAGTTTGATGACAATGAACTTGTGCCATTTGTACATGGAATAAGACTTATATTAGATGAAATATTTCAAGTAACTTCTCATTTGATCTAGGACAATTGAGTTTGGAGGAGGATTGATTCGCCATCAGTGGTGAATGCATCCCACCTTAGGGCTAGAAAATTTTATTTTGTCAGAATCTAGTTCCCGACTATTGGAAAGCAGTTTCAGGTGTTTTTGTTAGTAGTAGGAATGATTCGCCATCAGTGGTGAATGAGTCCCATTGGTGATTTACACTAATTTTTTCCAATTTTCAGAGCCTTCCAGATTCAACATTCAATTCCCAGGTGCACTCTATTTAGCCTCTTTTAGTTTTGTTTGTGTTTGTTCATATTTTTGTTCATTCTTGCATATCTCACTGTGTTTTCAAACATTGCACATTTCATTAGTTTTGCATTCATAATCAATCAATTTAATAGCTTAGTTGCATTTATATCATTCCATTTAGTCATAATTCTATCTTTCATTCCTTATTTTGAGTGAACCACCTCAATTTTAGGGTTCTATCTCTCTCATTTTAGGTGAAAGATCCTAAGAGTGCAAGAGAAGCACATAGAAACCAAAAAATTGATGGTTCAACATGCTATAACCTAATTAGAATCTGGTTAAAATGAATAACTAATAACTAAACCTCTGCACTTGGGTGACCAAGTGATTCATCCAATGTTGTTGACATTTAACACAACAAAGAAACAAACAACAGTGAAGATTAAGATCCTTGGAAGTAATCTCACCAATACAATTGTTGATGGTGGGTCTGGTGTGAATGTATTTCTAGAAGACACATGGAGAAGTCTTGGAAATCTAACCATTTGGCCACCAAATTTTCAATTGGTGGGTGTAGATCAACAAGGTATTAAGGTACTTGGAGATTTAATGGAACAAAAGGTAATTATTAGAACTAAAACATTTTTGTTGAGCTTTGTGGTCATTTCATTAAGGAAGAAAGTGTACAATGCATTATTAGGCTGGGATTGGTTGGTGGTAGCCAAATCCAATCACAACTGGAAAATATACAATCACAACTAGAAAAAATACAATCTCCATTAAGAATAAGGGTCATAAATATATAATTGATTTAAAAAATCAAGCAGTTAGTGAGGAAGCAACCTCCTTGAATTTGTAAGATACAAACTTCAGAGAAGAATGGATAGAGATTCAACGCTCGATGGAACCAAACAATTTAGGAATTTTTGAGTTATAGTCATGTTGAGATGATGAAACAAACTCTCTTTGTGGCTTTTTTCACTGGAAAATGGAGGACTATGAGGTATTTCTATTGATTTGTAATTTTCTTGAAGCTACGACTCTCAGTGAAGAGAAACACATTGTAAAATGATTTTGGAAAGTTGGATAGTTTATGTGCATGGGATGCAATCCATGGTTGGCATGAAAAAATACAATTTCAATAGAGGTATATGACTTTGTACAAAAATACAAAATAATGGACAATATGTCTTAGAGTATGAAAATAAAAATATTTAACATGGATCATATAGATATTGGTCAAGTCAAACAAAAAATGTAAAAATATAATATTAAAAATAAAAATTATAAGTGAAATTTATAAAGGGGATGATAATAAATAAATTCATTACAGTGTATAGCCCCCCTTCCTCATTGTATGACACCAAAGGAATATCATTATGCAAGAGAGGTTTACATTGTACAACCTTGGAGAAGATTTTTTGTGCAAAGGAAAATCATACGATGACAAGAAGGGCGTGTACTCACTATATGACATAGAAAAGAAGGAAATGTATCGCTTGCGGGGTTAATTATCATAGATCGTCATCAACAAACCAATAACCTTGAGACTATATGACATGAGTGGGTGTAGTGTCAGTAAACCAAAAACTTTGACATCATACGACCTGAGTGGGTACAATAGCAATGACAAAGAAATGAAGGATACATTGTATGAAATTCATACTACATCATACAGAAGGGGAATTCTAGATTCATATGATGTCAAAACAAAAGGGATCATTGCATTGTACAAATTTACAACATAAAAATTATAGAGTAGGTTGCAACGAATGGAACAAAGGGAAAATTTTCCATTAAACAACCTTCAATTACAATGATCATACATGTTGGTAGGTGTAACCTGGTCATGCTCCAGGTTTAGATTTTGGTCACTTTATTATTAAATATATTAAATAATGTAATATTAATGGTCATCTTAGTTGTCTTTAGTTAGTTTAGATAGTTTCTAAATTTGTCTTCAGTCTACGATCGTTTCTTTTAGAAACATCATCTCTTGTAAATCTATATAAGGAACTTTCATTCCTCTATTTAATACATCGAATATTTTATCATGGTATTAGAGCGGGTCTGGGTCTGATTCCCTCACGGGAGACCCAAGATTTTGGGAGGGTTTGAAAATTTTTTCAGTGAAGTTTTTTAGTGAAGAAAAATTGAAGGATTTTTCAAGGGTCTTCTGGCATTGGAGATCTCTGCAAAATCATGATACCCCTTATCACGTTTTTTCTCCAAAAACCCGAGTGTCGGTTTTCAGAAAATCACGTCTTTCTTGGCTGCGCGACTTTTTTCTACTTCGTTTTTGAGCCATTTTCCTGCGAAAAACAATTTCCGTGGCCGTTTTTGCTTGTTCGTGGTTGCTCTTTCACGCGAGCGTCATTTCTGGGAAATTTTCGTGATCTTTTTCGTAGATTTCTTGGCCGTGGTTGTGAAGTCGCGTCTTCTTCAGTGAGAAGTTTTCTGGGCGGCATTGAAGTCTCCTGGGTCACGCGGATCTCTTCAAAATTGCGTCGTTTCTTGTGTTCGTGGGAAGTTTGAATGTTGTGTTTGAAGATCGTGGAGGTTTTCTATTTTTCGTGCACCCTCTAGTTTCTTCTTGGCCTGCAATTGTTCTTCTGAGCCTTGTTTTAGGGCATGTGATCTCTTTGTCTGCATTTCCTATGTGATTTCGTGACTTTGTTGTTTCTACTTGCGTCGATCTTTCTCGTTGAATTGTTACCCACTTGCTGTTCTACAAAAGTCGCGAACTCATTTCGCGTTTTCTCTGGCCCACGTGTCCACAGATCGTGCTTCGAGGGTTTTTGCCCATATTTTTATTCTGCAAACTGTGTTTTTTTCCGCTTGCATATGTCTGTCTAGGGTTCGCGCATTCTTCTGTTTCCTTCACGCGATTTCATCTTTGTTTCGAGCGTGATGGGTTTGTGTTCTTTCATGCGGCCCTTTTTGTATGTACACAACGTGATTTTAGTGTCTTTTGGGTCATTTTCTGCACATGACGGGCTTCTGTATGCAACTCTCAGTCCACGATTTCTAGTTTGAACCTCGAGCTCTGCCTAGGGCATGAATTTTTTTTGGTTATTTTTGGGTTTATAATTTTGTCCTTAAAAATTATTTGATGGGTTTATAATTTTGTCCTTAAAAATTATTTGTGGGTTTTTCTAATTTTTTCCTCAAAAATTATTTGGTGGGTTTTAAATTTTTAGCCTTAAAAATTATTTGTTGGGTTTATAATTTTTCCTAAAAATTATTTGGAAGGTTTTTTAATATTTTTTCCTGAAATTTTTTTTGTGAGGTTTTCTGATTTTTGCCTAAAAAATCTTGAAAGGGTTTTACCGTTTTTTCCTTAAAAATGATGTTTTGTATGTTGATCCATGTTTCAGATTCCGTGCCAGCTACTTGGATTCCTTTGTGGGTTTTTTACATTTTTTTCGAAAAAGGATGCTTTGTAAACTTCAGATTCAAGGTTTTGCGATTTTGTCCTAAAAAATCGTGGTTTCTTGCAGCCTGTTTTGGAGCGTTGTGCTCATTTGCAAAAGTTTGGAGGGTTTGCCGATTTTTCCTCAAAATCATGTTCTCGGTGTGTCCCTAGTGTGTCTCTGGCTACAGGGAGGGACAACTTTGTTACCCAACATCAGGTTGGATGTTTTGTGATTAGTTCTAGAAGTTCTGCAGTTTCTGGGAGGGTTGGTGGCAGACTCATCTCAAGTGGCAGAGTCAGTGGCAGGCTCTTGTCTTTTGTGGCAGAACGTTCTTTATTTCTATGGGTAGTTCAAACGATGACCATTAAGGGAGTGTATTAAATATATTAAATAATGTAAAATTAATGGTCATCTTAGTTGTCTTTAGTTAGTTTAGATAGTTTCTAAATTTGTCTTCAGTCTACGATCGTTTCTTTTAGAAACATCATCTCTTGTAAATCTATATAAGGAACTTTCGTTCCTTTGTTTAATACATCGAATATTTTATCAATTTGATGTAGTTCCCCCCAAATAAATTAACAAGGGAGTGCAGGGGTGTAACTCGGGAAGAAAAAAATCCCTATTATTTCAACAAATAAATGATTTTTAATTCCCAATATAAAATTAGTTGAATTTAGTTTTGAAATTGTTGTAACAGTTAATAGTTTATTGTTGCGATTGGAAGTTGGAAACATAGCAAATAACACATGGTTGAAATTGCAATAGGCATGTGAGAATGTGTTACTGAAAGCAAAGGAAACCTACAAATTAAGTAATGAACAATGCACAATGAAATTTGATAAGTTGTGGTTAAGAGAAATGGCAACATAGTAGACTTTCACAATTACCCCTCAAACTATCAAAACCTTTCACTAATCATTGAAATAGTCACAGGTGCCCGCGTTTTCCAGTCACAATTTGTCGCTTTTACAATTTTTTCTACATCTTTCTATACATTGTCATGTTTGTCATTGTTTATTAACAGTTTTACACATCTCTTTGCATCTTTCAATCTATGATTTTACTAGTTTGAAGTTGTTCAATGCCACGTTTGTGTATATTTTCACTTATTTATTACATATTTATGGTTTTGTCTAGCATATCAATGCTTTTGATTACTTTATTTTGTCTTTCTTGGCTGCTATGCAGTCAAAATTTTCTTAGCACATAGATTCCTTTGCATGAACTGTCATTTTTTACTGTTATCATATTGGACATCACTTTTGTTATCATATTTCTATGTTTAATATTAGATTGCCGTGTTTTTCAATAATTTTTTGTATTTGTATTGAGGCAACATAGCACATCTATCCAAATTTTTTTATATTAAATAACCAGCATTTACAGGGCATTGTACCCTTTACATTGAAAGCCCACAGGGCCAAAAAGATGCTTGTTCAAACCAGGAATGAACTAGGAAAAGTGGACAGGCCACACACAAAGACAGTTGACAGAAAGCTGTCAAACCACAGACGAGGACTAGACAACCCCAGAATCTGAGGGGACTAATCTGACTCCCTTAACCGGAGGCTGCAAAGTTATGACAGATCGAGGGAGACACTTCTTCTTTCTTAGCACAATAGACTAGGAAGAATCAAAATTGATTTCCACAAAGCGAGGCGAGAGAAGCGGATCCACAATAGCTACCATGGGAAATGAGCCATCATGCAACAGGGGAGCCAGCCGTGCAGAAGAGGAGATAGGAGCGAACGAAGGACCAATAGAAGCAATCAACGAGGTTCAGGCAGGCTCAGCCTGAACAACAACAACAGCTCGAGGAAATAGTGGATCCACGCTAGAGATAGCAGGAAGAGGATCCAGGCAAGACATAGACTCCCAAAAAGGCTCAATAGGGTCATCCTCCGTGAAGAACCTTCCAAAGGAGGAGAACCCACCATGAGATGATTTGAGAGAGCATCCTTCCACCAGGTAGTAGTTCCCTTGTAGTGGGAATGAGGGAAACCAGAGGCCAAATGACCCACAAAGAAAGATCTCCTACATCGAAAAGGGAGGCCTTCATAGTCCAGGAGCTGCTTCCAAGGTTTTTTCTCCACCAATAAGACGACATCACCATGGAAAGGTTTGGAGATGTCCAAATCAACTAAAATACGAGATATCGTAGTATGCCCAAGCTCTCAAGTCATAGAGTCCAACATAAAAAAGCGGCCAATGGTGTTGCCAATAGCTTCATAACATGAATCCTCCCAAACTGGAGAGGGAGATTTGATAGTCAGACCCATACTGGTCCAGTATTCAATGGCTTCGTAAGAGGATTGAAAGAATGAGACCAAAGCTTGATGGACAAAAAATGAATACCCCACATCCATCCACTATCCAACACACAGTATCGCTTTGTGGAGGAGGTAAAGGTTGCTAAAAAGAATACCTTGTGCTAGGATAGAGCTCAATTTGTCTAGAGACAATAGGCTTTTAGGAGCTGGAAACCTAGTCATGGAGATCAGGAAGGGAGGGCCACAAGCCATTAAACCTGTAGACCACACCTTGCTTCAAATAGTAATCCTTGTTTGCAACAACCTCAGGACCATAGACCACTACAGGGGAATCACGAGCACAGGGTAAAGGCCAAACTCTAGCTTGAGCAGGAGACTGAGCACCTTTAGCAGCCTCAGAGAAGCACTTCACCTGGCCTGAGGAAGGAAATCCACCAGCACCAGGAGGAAAAACAATAGAAGAAGGGGGAGGACCATCCATCCTCAGATCCACACCCACCCGTGCAACATCACCAAACTTAAGAGGAACAGAGCCCACACCCTCTTGCGTAGCAACTCCAAATTGAGGATTCCCATTCATAGTAGCTCCAAACTTAGGAGGAGAGGGAACAAATTGTTGTTCTCACCCCTCAGTTGTTTTTCCTTGATGACAAAGACACAAATCGTGCTTTGGTATTTACAATACAGGTTCAGGTTGATGGTTGTTTCCTATCATGCTTCAGAGAACACAGGTTTGTCTTGGTATCTTGGTGATTGGTATTGGTTACATGGCATACACAGTTGGTTCCAATTATGGCATTGGCTTATAGGTGATATCATTTATATGGATAATGATGGAACAGTTGGTATCATTTATTTGAACAGGTTGAACCTTCTTTGTTGCACAATAGGTATATTATTTCAATTACTCATTATCAGGTTGATCATGGCATCATTGAAAAGATTCATTTGATTATGTCTTCATGGCATTCTATTGATGATCTTCATGGATGTCACATAATTTTTTGGTGTCAACAGTTATGATACATTATTTGATACATGTCATATTGGATTGGAATTATATTAATGCATTCTTTGATTTCCACTTGAGTTTGATATTTCATTTGGCATCATTGGTATATGAGGTTACTATACACTCTTCAGTTGGTTTTGTCATTACATATTTTCATGGCTCTTTCACATTATCTTGGTGTCACTGGCTAAGACATAGTGGTTGGTATATATGAGGTCTTCATCTGGTTCATATGCTTCAGATTGACTTAATTTCATAATCAACTTCTAAAGATGAAAGGTTTCTATGTTGATCATAGGATCACGACGTTGTCTATTTGATGCAGATTTAACTCTTATAGGTGATTGGGCAGGTATATTGTTGATTCAACAGTCTTTGACATTCAGTTTCAATGTCTTTATACATTTGGTGAATACATTTATTCACATATACATGATAGTATTGAGCTTTAGTTTTGCACCATGAACATAGCATGAATTCACACTTCATTATGACTCAGCATTACATGCTTTACATACTCAGGTTTCGGTGTTACATTGATTATTCATATACACATGGTATTCATGCTTTATTTATAAATGCTAACACATAACATTATTGAGCATTGTTGATTACATGGGTCTGGTATACACATAGTGCTTATGCTTATTCATAATGCTAACACTTAAGCATTATCAAGCACTTTGACTACTTAGCATATTTTATAGTGCTATCAGGTGCTTTCATAAAGCACTAAGGCCAACACTATATCTTTTGGGCTCATAGCTTATAAAAGTTACATCGACCTTGATAGTTGATCACACATGTTATCGGGCAGTATTATTATACTTGATCTTTGATTGATTATCAAGCATGCACTGACAATATTTTGATTAGTCACTCAGCGGTGATATGGATAGTGATTTGGATTTTTCTGGTGACATCATTATTGTTGTGTTGATTTAAGTTGACATGGATAGTAGGAACTCACGTGGATTGTGAGTGGAAAATTATGTGGATTTATCATGTTGGTTTTGGGTCGGATCTCAAAATGATTATGTTTTATTTCATGGACTCCAAAGTTTATTCATTTTCATTGAGGGTTCGATAAGCTTGAATAAACTTAAGGTAAAGCAAATGAAAATGGTTTCAGTTCACTGTGTAAGCTTACCCTAACCCGCCGTCATTAGCAAATAGTTACAAAGCTACTATGATGATTCTAGCTTGAATGGTGATGTGGGTATTGGTTATGTTGAAATTTGGAGGTTGGCGATTCAGATGGTGGTTTTCTCTTGCAAAAAACATGGAAGAGAGATTTGATCGACAATTTTGAAAAGCTCAAAGTCAGGTATTATTGAAATGCATTTGTTAACAGGTATTATTGAGCCTTTTATAATTTGTTTCAAGAAAGATTAGTTTGTTATCGGGCTCAAATATGAATAGCTTCAGTTAGTTTTTTGTTTATAAATTGCTCAAATTTAAAATGTATTATTCTATAATCAGGATTTGAGAGTTGTTAATTTCTTCTAAAGGGTTATTTTGAGATTGAAATGGCATGGAACCCTAACTACATTTTTCGTAGCTTTGAGAACCAGTTTGAGAAAGCTGGTTGTTTAATGAATAAAGATTCATTATTCAGAAATGGTTATAAAAATATTCTTCAGTTATTGGAATCCTTTTTAACTGAATTACATTGTATAAATTCATGGCTTTAAGCCATTGTTCAGATGGGAGAAGAGAAAATATGTATGGTTGAGAACAAGGGTTCTTGAGCACATAACAAATTGTTATTATAGTGACATCATTTGCATTTGAAATGGGAAAAAAGAGAGTTTAAAGAGGTGTACATCTCTAATTTGATTACAGAGATTTGAGTTGGGAATTATTGCAAAATCATTTGTGTATCCTATTGTAATTTTGTAACTGCAGATAGCCATTGTAGTTATAAGGTTCTAATAGGTTGCAATACCTTGAGTTTTTGATGAACTTGGTGCTTCAGAAAAGTAATTGGAGTTGGTGCTCCACATTGTAATAGAGTTGGTGCTCTTTTGAATGAATAAAAATATTAGTTTGTGAGTGGTTTTTTATACCCCAAGAGGGTTTTTCCACTCAGGAAATATTTGTGTTATGTGATGTGTTTTTGTCTCTCATTCAGTTTCATGTTAATGTGCTCATTCAGTTGGTCAATGCTCTGATACATTGAGTTTGTTCAAAATATTTATGTCAATTTGTTTAAGTTTGTAATAAAAAGTAAATTGTGCAAATTTGATCATTAAAAGTATTTCATAAAGCTACATTTTATACTCCATGTGTGAATGTTTAAAAGTATGTCAAAAGTGAAGCAATGCTATATTTTGTGGAGTCTTTAAGTTCTATTTTGAAAAGTACAAAAAGATTGTTCATAAAGCTTAATTGAACATATTGTATGATGCTTTTAATATGTGTTAAACGTTAAGCATAGTCTCAAGTTGCACTCGCATAAAAAAAGTTGCATTGAGTTAAAGGCCAAAATTTTAACTTGCGTTTTAAGTGTTAAAATTTGTATCACTTTGATTCACACCCCCCCTCTCAGAGTGAATCCACTTCCAACAAAAATCCCCCTCCCAAACAATCTTTCCCTCCAACAAGCACACTTTCCCGTTGTGCATAGTCTGGAGATCTCCCATTCACAATAGATTGTTGCTCGTTGTTCAAAGGATTCCCACTCGGTGTCATTTCAAAATGAAACTCTAAAAGTTTTTATTTATCTAGATTGTTAAATTCCATAATTTAATTTGTCTGATTATATTAATAGTTATTACTAAGTATATTAATTGATTATCTACTAATATTTACAAGTGGTTGTGCATGGGCTCATTGGCAAATGATTTTTTAGGCACATAAGGTATTAGGTGACTACAGAGAGTGCAAGCATAAGAATATCTTGAGTATTGTTGAGTTTGGATTATAGGGCGACACTTATAATACGAGTGGTAGGTACTCATCAAGTACATGTACATGTGGCAACCGTGAGTGCCAACTTTCACCAAGTACATGATCATGTGGCAGCTATGAGTGCCAGCTTTCACTAGGGTGCTCTATATGTTGTGATACCTAAATTCAGGTGGAATAGATTCAGCCCTTACTAGCTCAATTACAACTCTAATTGTCATCTTCAACTCCAACTCTATCTACCCATAGCCCTGCCAATGCTGGAGCCTCTTGCTCATCAGTGTTAAGATTCAAGGTAAACATGGGATTTTTCATGTGAAGAGATCATGTGCGAGGGCGCTACCGATGAAGAAGGAAAAGAATAAAAATCATTGGTTCAATAATTTTGGAGGTGGAAAGCATCAAAGTAATTGAAGAAACTTTCAAAGTGGAAATGCAAGAGTTTTCATTAGAAGAGCCCTAGAGAATACTAGTAGAGGATTTAATAGAGGAGTAGGAGGAAACTTTGGGAATTTCTCCATGGGAGGGTTAGACTTGGCACCGATCTACTTTTTTCTTTCTTCAATTTTAAGGTTCAAAATCCTAAGATACACATACTTTCCTTTTAAAGGTACCAAATCAATCCTGGAAAATCATTTAGTTAGGATTTATTAATAAATGGTATTTGAATTCACAAGCATATTAATGAACAACAACAATGTAAAGGTAAACTAGTTTGCTTAGCATTGAAATTTTTGGAATTGGAGATAAAGGCTATAATAAAATTCAGTTATAAAAAAACAAGAAAGTCAATAATGAAGAAGTATGTATGAATATATGATTGTATAAGATAGGAAAAAATTTAAAAGTCTATATTTTTCATTATTATGGCATTGCGAGTAGTGGTTCAATGAATACCCAAAGTTCCAATCAAACCCATTCTTTATTGTTGGAGAATCATTTGCATGAATCTATGTTCCAACTCTAGCATCAAAAGTATGTAAAGATATTCAATTATGATAGTTCCTTTTGATAAATGATTTTCTAGATGAAACAAACCCATCTTATGAGTAACCCTATTTATGGATCTTTTTTATTTTGTTATGTTACATGAATTGCAATTGATTTAACACCTACTCTGAATTTTAATGTAAATATGCTTCAAGATTCTTAATGAATTGTTAGTTGTCATAGAGAAAATATTAGAATCTACCCATCATGTACCACACCTAAGTGATTCCAAACCTTTTTTTAATATAAACTTATTTTTAGGAATATATGGTAGGAAATTAAGTCACATATCATAAGTTTGATGAAAATGAACTTGTGCCATTTGTTCATGGAATGGGACTTATATTAGATGGCATATTTTAGGTAACTTCTCATTCTTTGTTTATAACAAATATCCCTAGATCAAATGAGAAGTTACCTGAAATATGTCATCTGATATAAGTCTTATTCCATGAACAAATGGCACAAGTTCATTGTCATCAAACTTATGATCTGTGACTTCATTTCCTACCATATAGCCCTAAAAATAAGCCTATATTAACAAAATATTTGGAATTTTTTAGGTGTGGTACATGATGGGTAGATTCTAAGATTTTCTCTATGACATATAACAATTTAGTAAGAATATTGAAGCATATCTAGTTTAAAATTTAGAGTAGGTGTCAAAACAATTGCAATTCCTGTAACATAACAAAATAAAAAAAAATCCATTAATAAGGTTACTCATAAGACGGGTTTGTTTCATCTAGAAAATCATTTATCAAAAGGAACTATCATATTTGAATACCTTTAGATTGTTTTTATGCTAGAGTTGGAACATAGATTCATGCAAATGATTCTCCAACAATAAAGAATGAGTTTGATTGGAACTTTGGGTATTCATTGAACCACTACTCTCAATGCCATACACAATGAAATATATAGACTTTTTAAATATTTTCATATCTTATACAGTCATATATTCATACATACTTCTTCATTACTGACTTTCTTGTGTTTTTTATAACTAAATTTTATTATAGCCTTTATCTCCAATTCCAAAAAGTTTAGTGCTAAGTAAACTAGTTTACCTTTACATTGTTGTTGTTCATTAATATGCTTGTGAATTCAAATTATACCATTTATTAGTAAAATCTTAACAAAATGATTTTCTAGGAACGATTTGGTACCTTTAAAAGGAAAGTATGTGTATGATCTTAGGATTTTGAACCTTAAAATTGAAGAAATAAAAAGGTAGATCGGTGCCAAGTCTGACCCTCCCATGGAGAAATTCCCAAAGTATCCTCCTACTCCTCTAATGAACACTCTTTCATTTCCACTTTGAAAGTTTTCTTGAATTAATTTGATGCTTTCCACATCCAAAAGTATTTCCAATGATTTTTCATTTTTTCCTTCTTCATCAGTAGTTCCCTCGCACATGATCTCTTCACATGAAAAATCCCATGTTTACCTTGAATCTTAACATTGATGAGCAAAAGGCTCCACCATTGGCAGGGCTATGGGTAGATATATTTGGAGTTGAAGATGACAATTAGAGTTGTAATTGAGATGGTAAGGGTTGAATCTATTCCACCTGAATTTAGGTATCACAACATATAGAGAACCCTAGTGAAAGTTTACACTCATAGCTACCACATGATCATGTACTTGGTGAAAGTTGGCACTCATGGCTACCACATGAATATGTACTTGACGAGTACCTACCACTCGTATTATAAGTGTCACCCTATAATACAAATTTAATAATGCTCAAGATATTCTCATGCTTGCACTCTCTGTAGTCACCTAATACCTTATGTGCCGAAAAAATAATTTTCCAACGAGCCCATGCACAACCACTTGTAAATATTAGTAGATAATTAGTTAATACACTTACTAATAACTATTAATATACATAGAAAAAATAAATTATGGACTTTAATAATATTTATCCAGATTGTTGCATCTGAATTTGACTTTGTTTTTCTCAGACCTACTCTAAGGATAAAGATGTCATAACATGTTGTCCTAAAACTAGAAACATCTATTATAATAAACCTCACACTACTACACAGTCATTTTTTACCTCAAAATAGTGAACAAAAACATTGTATCTTCATCCCATGTCATGGTCATTACCTCACGTCAAACTTGTTTGGACACTTCCTAGTTATCTTGTATCAAAACAACCCTAATCAACAAGAACACAATCCTTTCAAGATAACCAATATTAGACATTGCTAATTTTTATTATTTCTCAATTCAAAAAGGACATCACATTAACTCCTACGTAGGTCTTTCCTTCGTTGATGCTCAAATCTCTATATATTGTCTTGTCTACATTTTTGTATGCACTCTTTAGATTCCAACTCCTCAGAATTGTAAGGAGTATATTGTTGGTGTATGCATGATGAGAAATAGCTCAAAATGTTGTAAGTGTATGTAATGGTGTTTTTCAAAGAGCAGAAGCTCCAACAATAGTTAGATGATGTAATGGAGTCTATATAAATGAGCAACAACTCAAAAAGATGTTTGTAACTGTTCATGTATTACTAAATGCAATGGTGTCTCTATGAATGAGCAGCAACTCAAAAGGTTTATGTACTGTTTCATTTGATTAACATAAAATATCATGTCTTATGTGTTTCAATTTCTATTTATTTCTCTATTTTTAAATCCAACACCCTTCTCTTTGTTTGTGCATCCCGCATTGGCATTCAAAATATTTCCCAATCTTATCAATGCATTGCTTTTAAAAATTTTCTACCATTACATCGTAGCGGTTAGTATATATTAGTTGAATAAGAAGATGAAAAACATACAAAATAAATGAACATTGAGTGTTTTAGAGCACTTAGTTGTCATTAGTTACTTTATTATTGATTAAGAAAACTTATTTTAATGCATGCGATACATATGTGTTTTTGAGCTCTTGCACCCATCCAAATGTGATCTTTATTTTATTTTTTTATGTATGTTTGTAATTATTTGTTTATAGTGAATATTTGAGACTTAGATTGTAGTCCATTTTCTCTGCCATTATATTAAAGCCATTTATTTGGAAGATTGTTGAGGTAATTTTTGCATGCACATTTAGACAAAAAATGTTATATTTTAGTCAACTCAATTTTTTCTATAAGAAATTTAAAAGCTTGAATTAAGGTTTCATTATTGAAATTCTTCATGTTTTTTTATTCAAAAGAACAGATGAATGGACTGAGATAGTGGACAAGTCACAAGACATGAACTTTGACATGCATTGTGAAAATACAAATTAGAAATATTTATTCTTAAATTTCCTTAAGGAATTGTAGTTCAAATTTGCATTATTTTTATTTTCTCAGTGATTTATCTATGAAAACTATATATGTAAATTAAAAAATGTTTCATGTAAATTTGTTTCTCGTAAAAACCTCCCAAGATTTAAATTGATGCTCTAATGAGGGTCAGAGCATAGTTGTTTGCATGTAACATTTACAAATACCCAAACATAGTTAATACAACTTTCGTATCAATAATATCTAATTGATTCCATTCTCAAACTAATATGAATGGTTATAACTTTAGAATAGAAATGCAAGCATTAAATTTGAAAGATGGCAGATCTCCCAAGAATGAAAACCCCTTTCAACAATTGTTACATGTATACATCCAATGCAGTGACTTCTTGTGTAATGATTTCTCAGAGATACCAACAATTTCTAGTGCTCAAAATTCGAATGATGCTTGTTGCATGTGTGGAATTTGAAGGGGCACGAATAACATGATTTTTGGCTCGTGAGTCTACTCGATATGAGGGATTTATTTCTTCTATATTGCTTATTGTTGGATCACATATGGATGCATTGCTCCAAACTATGAAGGATGATCTAGCACCATGTGGAGAAACCAGTTGCCAAAATTTTCTCTCACAGCATTAGAGTTTGTCATTGTTCTTTCCAAAACTATTGTATTTCATTACCAAGACTGCACTAGGGTACCCTCTATACTGGGCTACACATTTGGAAAATTATTATAAGATTATAAAAAAAAAATGACAAACCAACTTGAACGACTATTGCATGTACTGCAGAAAAAATGAAACTTGCTTGATTTGGGATTAATTCACGATAAATTGGATTTAAGGAGGCCTTGATTCAATGTTGTGAGGTATTTTTCATATCCACACTAGGTCTTGGACCTTTTTAAATGCATTTATTGATGTCTTGTGAAGGTGTTGTGAAGTGTTGTAAAACACTTCTATACTCTTCTTATTATAATTCATCTAAATATTCCTTTTTTATTCCTTATCAAGTCCTATTTTAAAGTGTTGTAAAGTCTTGTAACAAGATTTCACGCTTTTCTAGGCTTTTCTTCACTATTTACACCTTTCTTATGCTTTATTTGGCCCCTTTATGCACTTATAGGTCTTAATTAATTGCATTTTTGAATATAAACCTGACAAACAACATTAAATGCAACTTAATTCCCGACACCCACTTACAAGCCTAAGGTGGGACCCATTCTCCATGGGTGGCGAATGAGTCCCTCTTGGCTCCAAATTCAAAATAATTCAAAATTCCTTTCGGGTCTTTATTCAAAAAGACCTTATGTCGGCTTATGATATTGTATTGTTAGGTAATTAGGGCATAAGTGTGTATAAATAAGTTTTTTTCCATCCATTTCAACCCCCATTAATCTCCTAACTCATTTTACACATCTCTCACCATTCATTCATCATCTATCTTCTCTATCAAGTCAAGCAAGCTAGGGTTTTATCTTTGCAAGTCATCAAGATAGCCTTCTAAGACATTCAAGGGAAAATTCTTCATGTTTTGTTGTAGAAATACAAGATCAATCATCATGGAAAGATAATAACTCCATTATTTCATGCTTCATTACATTCTTTCTCCATTTTGGTTTAATTACCTACAAAGGGGTTTGACCAAGGAAAACCCCCATGCCCTAACATCCAACATTTATATTTCTCTTCTTGTGTGTTTGCAGATTTAGGCATCTTGAAGGATTGGAAGTCATTGAAGATCAAGTTGAAAAGTTGTTCAAATCATCTCTTCATTGGATAAGGAAAAATATCAACAAAAAGTCACTTTTAGGCCTAAATTCGACAATTTCAGAACCAGACACCTAAAGAAGCAAAAAGTACAGACCGAGAGCTCCTGTTTCCACCTTTGAATCTTCAAAAATTAAAAAGTGGAATCATTCACCATGAGTGGTGAATGAGTCCCACTTCCAGGCTTGTTTTTGGTTCTCTACATTTTTGGATACCCATTTTTCTGAAACAGGCTCCAGAATAATTTCACAGAACTGGGACTAATTCACCCAGAATGGCGAACGAGTCCCACTAGGCCTAAAAATTAGGATTATTAGCCTTCCAGAAGTCATTTACAATCTTCATCAATATACCAGGTGCACACTTTTAGTTTCATCCATTTCTCTTGCAATTTGTATTCATTTCTTGTTCATTTCTGCATATCACTATGCATTTTCAAACAACTTGCATTTCAATAGTTTTGCATTGGTAATCAATCCATTTTATTAGTTTGTTGCATTTATGTCATTACATTTAGGCATATTTTCATTTTACTTGCATTAGTTTGAGTGAACCACCTAGATTTTGGGTGTGAGATCTATCTCTTTCCTTTAGGTGAAAGACCCTAATTGAGCAAAAGAGAGTTATAGCATTCCACCACCCTAAAATCTATGGTTCATTGCACAAGTATGGAGTTTTTTTTATCCTTTTTGTGTTTTTAATTCCATTTTTCGTAAAGTATTTTGTTCAATATTTATGTTGCAAGTTTTGGATATTTCATAGCAAAGATTGCCTTCTTTTTACTTATGTGGTTAAGAGAATAGTATTTGAAATTTTCCAATTTGTTAAATTTTCTAATGGTGCATGTCTAAGATCTATTTTTACCATTTATCTCTACTTTTTATAAATAATTTTTCATGGTTTATCTCTCTAGTAATTTATATATTCTAAGCCACCACACACATGCACGAGGAGGTCAAATAGGTGCATGATTCCAAATTATGAACAAGGAATTTTAAACTAAAATTTTAGAACTTTGAGCATCCACAAATTCATAGGAGTTTACTAATCGCCAATAATAAATTCTATCAGATTTTATAGATATAAAAACTAGAACATTGAACAGGAACTATCGACTCATATAAGGCAAATGATCAAGAATTAGATTAATTTCATGAAGTCCTTTTTCTTAGGTATAAGCAACCATTCTATGGGTCTAAATTCATATGCCAACCAAAAAAAAACTATGTATTAAAAAACTAAAACATTTGTGCATACCTAGATAATCACATAGTATTTTCTACTATGAAAGGGTCATTTTGGGAAAATACAATTCCAAATGAAGTCGATGATTGCAGAATAGCTAGCTAAGTAATATGAACATAAAATGGGAAATTCATCTATCGACATGGTCATAAATCTGGAATAGGGTTAGAGAGGCACTGATTTATTTATAACGTTATGAAGAGAAATAAATAACAATACAATATATTTGATCTTAAAGAACACTTTGCCTAACCCACTTGTATTCTCTTTTCTTTGATCTAAGGAATAATATTCACTTTTCATGACCTTATAAACCACAAACTATGCAAGATTTATTTTACTTGACACTTATGTCATGAAAAATCCAACATATTACTGATCAATTTTCAATAAGAATTTATATGTAAATCCCTAAACCACCCATTCATCTTTGAGGCTAGAAAAAATTCATTCACCAAAGGCAAGATACTCTAATTATACAAACAAAAATGCTCAAAAAAAGTAAATTTGTTACCTGAGTTTTCCTGTGCAATACCTGGTGTTTTCTTCCCAAACTTCTCGTTCTTATTTTTTTCCCATTGCACAATGATTGGATCATAATAGTTAGAAAATTTTCTTAGTTCCTCCTCCACTTTCAACAATACTTACTCCTCCATATGTGTTCCTTCCTCCACACTTTTATGAAACCTCCTTATTTTGAAAAAAAAACATGCAACAAGATAACCTCTATTCTTTGTAACAGTTATTAAATTTCAATTTTATTAACAATGTAACCACACATTATTAGTTTCCTTAATAAATTGAAATTTAATAACCATTACAAAGAACAGAGGTTTCATTCTTGCAGGTTGTTTTCAAAATAGGAAGGTTTCATAAAATCATAGAGAGAGGAAGGCATATGGAGGAGGAAGGATTGTTGAGAGTGGAGGAAGAATCTGACAACATTTTACAACTATTCTGATTAGATCATTAAGGGAGGGGGAAAAAAGAATGAGAAGTCTAGGAAGAAAACACCAAGTATTGCACAAGAGAACTCATGTAATCAACATCTACTTTGTCTAAGTATTTTTTTCTATAAAGTTAGAGTACCTCGCCTTCGATGAATGAATTTTTTTTTAGCCTCAAAGATGAATGGGTGGTTTTTGAATTTATATATAAATTCTTGTTGAAAACTTATGCATAATCTGTTGGATTTTATGTGACATAAGTTTTGGGTAAATAACTCTTGCATAGTTTGTGGTGTATAAGGTCATGACAAGTGAATCTCATTTCTTAGATCAAAGAAAAGGGAATACAAGTGGGTTAAGCAAAATTTTCTACAAGTAGACTCGTGTGCCAAAAATCCCTCATATCAAGTAGACTCGTGCGCCGAAAATCATGTTATTTGTGCCCATTCACAAGTAACACATGCAACAAACGTCATTCAAATTTCAAACACTAGAAATCAATGGTATCCTTGAGAAAACATTACGGAAGAAGCCACTATGCCTAGATGTATACCTATAACAATTGCATAAAGCGGTTTCATTCATAGGAGATCTGCCATCTTTCAAATTTAATGGTTGTATTTCTATTCTAAATCTATAACCGTTCATATTCATCTAAGAATGGAATTGATTAGATATTAAAAATAACGTAGTTGTATTTACTATGTTTGGGTTTCTGTAAATGTTACATGAAAACAGTTGTGCTCTAACCCTCATTAGAGTGTCAATTTAAATTGTGGGAGGTTTTTATGAGCAAAGAATTTACATGAAGCATTTCTGAATTTCCATATATAGTTCACACAACTTGATAAATTACTAAGAAAATAAAAATAATGCAAATTTGAACCACAAGGCCTTAAGGAAATTTTTTAATAAATATTTCTAATTCTTATATTTGCAATGCATGTCAAAGTTTGTGTCTTGCTACTTGTCCACTATCTCAACCAATTCATCTGTGCTTTTGAATAAAGCAACATGAAGAATTTCAATAATGAAACCTTAATTCAAAATTTTAAAATTCTTATAACATTTTATGTCTAAATGTGCATACAAAAATCACCTCAACAATCTTCTAAATCAATGGCTTTAATATAATGACAAAGAAAATGGACTACAATCTAAGTCTCAAATATCCACTATAAATAAATAATTATAAAAATACATAAAAAAGGTAAAATAAAGATCACATTTGGATGGGTGCAATAGCTCAAAAACACATATGTATCGCATTCATTAAAATAAGTTTTCTTAATCAAATACGAAAGTAATTGATGACAACTAAGTGTTTTAAAACACTCAATGTTCATTTATTTTAGAATTTTTTTCTCGTCTTCTTATTCAATAAATCATGCTGACTATAGTGTAACGGTAGAAATTTTTTAAAATCAATGCATTGATAAGCTTGGAAAAAAATTGAAAGCCAATGTAGGATGAAAAACAAAGAAAAGGGCATTGGATTTAAAAATAGGAAAATAAAGAAAAATTGAAACATAGGAGACATGATATTTTATGTTGATCAAATGAAATAGTGCATAAAACTTCCAAGTTGTTGCTCATTCATAGAGACACCATTACATTCACTAATACACATGAAAATTTACAAACATCTTCTAAGTTGTTGCTCATTGATACAAACTCCATTACATCATCTAACTATTGTTGGAGCTTCTGCTCTTCAACAAACACCATTACATACTCTTAAAACTCCTCGACCTAGTGCTCATTCATGCATACATCAACAATATACTCCTTACAACTCTAAAAATTTGGACTCTAAAGAGTGCATACAAAAATGTAGACTAGACAATATATAGATATTTGAGCATCAATGAAGGACAAATCTATGAAGGAGTTAATGTGATGTCTAGGTTTCAAATCTTCTCAAATATTTTCAAAGATCTGACTTATTAATTTTTCTTCAATGCTACTTCAATTTTGATACTATAAGGACAATTGTAGTAGTTGGGCTAGATTTCCAACACTCCCCCTTAATCCCAACTATGAATCTTTCATTTGAAGGAAGGAGAGATAGACAAAACAAAGACAATAAGACATAAGAGAACTCAGAAAAATTGAGTGCTAACATAATCACAAAGAAAACATATTTTTATTGATATCAAAACCAATACAAATGCATATACATCTACTATAGCTATATAGAGAAACTCTATCAAAATTGAGTGATGAGCAATACATGTTCATGCATTCAATTTATAGTCAAAGGTATAATAAATTCTATGTTCACTGTAGCATAGGGTTAGATGAAAATTTTATGATGACAAGTGAGATGTGAGCAGTGGTCAATCAAATGAGGGCAGCTGAGAATGACACTTTGTCGACTAGAACAACTAGAGTCAGTTGGTCTATGTCGAAAAACTTATAATTAATTTACTCCTTCAAACATCCCCCATAAATTAATTATACTAATCATTTCAAATATCCTACCATAAACTAGGAAAGATGGATATCGACCTGAAACCTTGTTAGGTACCCATTTACAATCACTTATTCACTAATTCAATGATCAAATTCAATCTTTCCTTGCAAATTTATAATTTATAAACTTGTTTGTCAGTCGATCTTTTGATTTGCAATCTTTGAACTCAATTTTTTTTAGAAAGTAATCTCACTCATGCTACTCCACTTTGCTACAAGAATTTAATTCCATCTTGTTGTCGATTATGACATTTGTGCTGTGTGGTCTCACAATACACCCCAAGAGTGCAAGGTTTGGGGACCTAACTTAAAAATTAATGCTTATGGCCGACGCTGGTTGGCTAATGATCATCGGGAGATAATGTAAAAGTGAAAATCTTAAAACAATTCATGGTTTAAATGTACCAAGTGTTAAGTATGTTGGGTGTTGGAAACCGAGTAATTGGAGTTCCTAAAGAAAAGTATTGGAAACTTGTGGTTAGGAGTAAAAGCTCGAGGCTATAATTTTTTTGGTAAAAGTTGGAAGCTGGGTAAAGTTTTGTTCTAGTAAAATGAGAATATGCTGGGAGTCAGGTATCCAAGTACCCAGGTAAATGGTGCATCGGTGCTAAAGTGTTTAAAGTTTATTGTTTGTTTTTTTCAAAATGCCTAAAATATTTGGTAACCCACCTAAAGTGATAGTTACACAATAATTATGTTTGGTAACTCGCCTAAAGTGATAATTACACAATGATTGCATTAAAGCGTGTTATTTATGAATTGTTTTAAAAGGATGTTTAATAATATTGATGGTTTTATGATAATGAGAGTTTTATTAATGTTTTAAAAAGGGATTGATATATGGAATTTTATGTGTAGGAGAAATAGGTTGTTGGACAATATTTTAGTACAGACAGTCAAGTGAATTTGGATGATGAGAAAATCAAACAATGTTACTAGGGTTGGTGGCATACTCTGAAAGCTCATGCGAGGAAAAATATTGTGGAGAAGAAACATTGATAGCCAGGGATCCAGGGACCTGAGTATTACACATGTGACAAAGAAGGGTGCTTAGCTTCGAGTGATATACTTCCAAGTGTTTTTTCCCGAAGCTCAAACCTAAATGTAGGAACATAAATTTTAGTTGATTAGGATATCTAGTTCCACTCGATCGCTTTGAACATCCAACAAAGGAAGTTCATACATTTTTTTTGACAAGCCTTCTCAATTTGGCTTGATTTTCTAATCAAATCTCAAAGACATAAGTCCAAAAGTTTTAAGTGTTAAAGAAGGTCAAAGATTGTTGACTTATTCATAATTTTTTATTGCCAGCATTCACGTGCCATGTGGTTTGCTATGATTCATCCCTTGGATTCTCACTCATTTTTTGATTTATTGAGTGTCTTGTTCTTATAAAAGGTCGAGAGTTGTATTATTTTAGTTAAGTTTAGAAATTGTGGATTTGGGAGAATTAAAACTTTTTCAAGTTTGATTCTTTTTCTTGTTTTCTCTTCCATTGCAGAATAAAAAACTTTTATGTTTCATTAAAGAAGTTAACTAATATCAAAGCCAATTCAAAGTTATTTCCTGATATGAAATATTACATAGCTGATTGTTTATTCCTATCGAAAAAGACTGTGTTGCACCATTAAGGGTGCATACTAACACTATTCAGTAGCAAATGATCCCTCTTTATTTAAACTCTTGCATCATTCTATGCCTAGTTATGAAGCAATCTGATGAAGTGTAGAATGGTTTTCTTTGATTTAGTTATTTCTTGAGGCATTCATGGATAATACCTTGGAGAAATTTTACATTTCAACAATTTTTTATGCTTTATTTTAGAGTAGATGCTTTATATTTTCAGAAAATGTTCTGAAATTGATAAATACATGGAGTTTTATTATAAATATTTCAATTCCATGAATATGTTGAGTGCTTAATGCTAAATCTACTCGAATGTATGCAAATAATTTGATTTTCATGAAATATTATTGCAAATTATTTGATTTCATGAAGTTATTGAATGATCAAACCTAGATTATGTTTATATTATTTGAATACAAGCTAATTTTTGACAACCATAGACCCCTCATGTTTAAAAACAATATCACAACAAACCCTGAGTGAACCTAGTGCATCATAACCTAACATTCCCAAGCCTTGGGATCACATCGAGATTGCCTTAGATTTAGGTTTTCATAGTTATAAAAATTTAGAGGAATCATTGGCAGTGAGGAAAAGAGACAGAAAAAAGATTGAGAAAATTAAGAAGATTCAAAAAAGATAGATTGTAAAAAATAGACATGAATTTTATTGTTCAAAACTAGTTTCACCTTTACAAGGCTCATTAGTTGAACTCAAGAAAAATTACATGAAAGATGGAGTATAAATGGTGGAAACAAAACCACTGCTTTTACAAAAAAATTGTCCGTTGCAAAAAAGTTGCAAACGAAAACATAAAGATTTTGAAAAGGTGGAAACAAATCCACTACAATTCAATTTTGAAATTTAAAAGATTATCATTTTAGACTTGTTTCCAAAATTGAAAAGATACTTGAAAAACTAATCTGTCAGAGAATCAAAAAATCACAAGTAATAAATACTAAGTGATATTCTAATTTAAAGTTCAAATAAAAAAAGATAATTAGTAAGAAACTAAGTATTTAAAATTTAAAACTAAAGTTATAAATTAAAGTTCAATAAAAACTTTAATTAAATAACATTAATTAAAATTTTTCAAAGTTATGGATTTGAACTTGAACTCTCATTAGAAAATCTACTTCAAGTGATGAAAGAACCAAGCCATCTAGGATTTCACCAATAGATCCTTGGAAGCAGAATATGGCTAAGCACGGGAACTTTTTGGCAAAGCCAAAAAAGTTTAGGGTTTAGGGTGGCCCCTAGGTTTATCGCTTTAGTCGGTTGAATAAAGTCAAGTTTGAAGACTAGGGGGGTCCTCTTTCTTATCTTAGGCTAAAACACCTGATGAAGAAGCACCAAATTTTCTTTCACTAAAACTTTGTTAAAGCAGGGAAGCAAAAAACTAATGGGATAACTGTGACCATGTAACCTCTGATAGAAGAGCTTTTTGAGTTTGCTAAACCCTGCAGGCTCTAATTCTCAAAGAAGGTATCTATGAATTTCGATGACAATGAAGGATCTCTTCCGATGTAGAGGATGCCAGGATCTATAGGGAATATACTGGTAGGCATTGAGTTCTTTCTAAAAACAAGAGGTGGAAAGGATGCCTAAAAAACTAAAACTAGAACCCTAGTGAAGATCAAAATGTCAAGAAGAACAACATTGGAAATTGAGATGTAGGGATTAATCTTGATCTCGGGGTAGAAGCTCTAATAGGTAGAAAGATAGTGTTGAAGTGAAGCCTCAGACCTAGACCAGATGCCAAACGCATCATCAATAAATATCTTATAATAAATAAGAGAAGAGAAAACCTCCATGGAAGCAAGCTATCGCTCGAGATGGCAGAGAAAATAAAAAAGCATACACAACAGTGAAATTGCTCCCCATTATCGTTCCTCTAGTCTTCTTGAAAGCTAAACCGTCAAACTCCAAGAAGTGGTAGTTCAAAACTAACTCCGCCAATCCCATGATCATGTTGATAAGCTGAAAGTCTAACTTGTTCTCATCCAAATATAGAGACACCATATCCTTTAATGCAGAAAGGCCCATAGCGGTGGGAATGCTTGGGTAAAGTGATTCAACATCAAAGGATAAAAGAAGACTGTTATGGGGAATGTGGAGAGACTAAAGATCTCTGAGAAGGGAAAATGAGTCTGCAAGATAGTTTGGTTGATAGAGAAAAATGGGCAGAAGCAGATAATGAAGTAACTTGGAGGCAGGCTCAAATAAGTAACTGGAGTAGGAACAAATATGCCTACCAACAAGGATAGGTTTATGAATTTTTGGCAGAAGGTAGAAGGAACAAGGCTTGCTTTGCTAAGAGGAATCTACAACAAAAAATTCTTAACATTCTTTAGAAAGAAAGATAACTTATCAATAATAGCAAGAAGCTTACTTCAAATAATCTGCCAAGGGACTTCAGAGATGGGAGAATAAATAGCAAAGTCAGAGAGTTTTTGAAGTCCTTCATTGCGATACCAAGATTTGTCAACGATGACTGAAACCAAGTTTTTGTCTGCTAGCTTGATCATGATAGAAGAATCCTTCTAGAGTGACTTCAAGGCCTTCAGGAGCTTGGAGGGCAGCATGGGCTTTGAATTGAAGGAGACAGTGGCAAGTTGATTCTAAAGAATATCTTCATCGGTTCTCAAAATGTCAACAAGTTCACACACTTCCACGTGAAGATTCCATGAAGAGTTGGAGTTGTGGAAATGTGGAGGGAAGACACCAGAAAAGGGAAGATTGATATCTAAAGGTGGATGAGGTTCAAGATTGAAGAAGGTCCGCAAATGGAGCCACTTGGCGAAGGACCAAAATTCTACAAGAATACACTGAAGAGGCATTTTAGGGGGTTGGGGAATGAACTTCAAGCCCAAACCAAGCACTCGAGTCTCATCATAGGAAAGTGAACAAGAGGAAAAATTGTGAATGGCCGAATTAAAAATTCGACATTCAACCTCCGAGGGACACCTCTGAGAAAATAAAATGAGAGAAGGATGCTCAATCAATTGTAGCCCCCCAGAGGCCTAGGCGGAAGCTTGGTCATTTGGAGATTTTGACCGGTTCTGGTTCAAACTTTGACTGCACCTGCGATCCCGTTTCTGATGTCGGCCGTAGTTTTGGAAATTTTGTTGATTTCCATTTGAAGTGATTGCCTTTGTGGAGGAGGAAGGCGGTTCTGCAAATTGAATATAATGGCTTTTGTTCCTGATGAAAGGGGACTTTGAGCACAACCTTCCAGAGGCAATGGAAGTGGAAGTGTTCTTTTTTCGGGTAGCATCCCCAGAACGGATCTCATTTTTTGGCAGAGGTGGGATTTGAGGTGTGTAGGCAACAAGGGAGGTCTATTATTTGACTGGGGAGATTTTTTCTTCAGATTTGGATTTGGAAAAGAAGATTTCTAAGTAGCAACGAGAGAATGTTTTTTAGAAGTGCCAGTCAAGAGAGAATGTACCTCTTTTAATTCTTTCTGCAAAGAAGAGAATTTAGCATTCAACTTATCATTGATAAGTTCAGCAATGGATTTTTCAAGATGTAGATCAATTACTTGTTGAAAAATCCATTGCTGAGCTTATCAATGATAAGATGAATGCAAAATTCTCTTCTTTGCAGACAAAATTAAAAGAGGTCTGTTCTCTCTTGACTGGCACTTCTAAAAAACATTCTCCCACTCTTGCTTAGAAATCTGCTTTGCAAAGCCAAATATGAAGCAAAAATCTCCCCAGTCAAATAATAGATCTCCTTTGTTGCCTACACCTCAAATCCCACCTTTTCCAAAAAATGGGATCTATTCTGGGGATGCTACCCAGAAAAAGAAGAACACTTCCACTTCCACTGCCTTTGGAGGTTACACTCAAAGTCCCTTTCCATCAGGAACAAAAGCTGTTTTTTTCAATTTGTAGAACCACCTTCCTCCTCCACAAAGGAAATCACTTCAAATGGAAATCAAAAGAATTTTTAGAACCACGACCAACATCAAAGACGGGATCCCAGGCACAGTCAAAGTCTAAACCACAACCGGTCACAAGCTCCAAATGACCATGCTTCTGCCTAGGCCTCTGGGGGGCTGCAATTGATTGAGCATCCTTCTCTCTCATTTTATTTTTTTGGAAGTGTCCCTCGGAGGTTGAATGTCGAATTTCTAATTCGGCCATTCACAATTTTTCCTCTTGTTCACTTTCCTATGATGAGACTCGGGTGCTTGGTCTCGGGTTGAAGTTCATTCTCTGACCTCCTCCAATGCCTCTTCAGCCTATTCTTGCAGAATTTTGATCCTTCGCCAGGCGGCTCCATTTGCGAACCTTCTTTAGTCCTAAACCTAATCCACCTTCAGATATCAATCTTCCCTTTTCTAGTGTCTTCTCTCAACATTTCCACAACTCCAACTCTTCATTTAATCCTCATGTGGAAGTGTGTGAACCTGTTGAAATTTAGAGAACCAATGAAGATATTCTTCAGAATCAACTGGCCACTGTGTCCTTCAATTCAAATCCCATGTTTTCCTCCAAGCTCCTGAAGGCCTTGAAGTCACTCTAGAAGGATTCTTCTATCATGATCAAGATAGCAGACAAAAACTTGGGTTTAGTCATCGTTGACAAATCTTGGTATCACAATGAAGTACTTCGGCAACTCTCTGACTCTGCTATTTATTCTCATGTCTCTAAAGTCCCTTGGAAGATTATTTGAAGTAAACTTCTTTCTATTATTGATAAGTTATCTTTCTTTCTAAAGAATGTTAAGAATTTTTTGTTGCAGATTCCTCTTAGCTAGGTCAATCCTTGTGCCTTCTACCTTTTGCCAGAAATTCATAAACCCATCCTTGTTGGTAGGCCTATCTGTTCCTACTCCAGTTACTTACTTGAGCCTACCTCTAGGTTAATTCATTATCTACTTCTTCCCATTTTTCTCTATCAACCAAACCATCTTGAAAAATCACTTTCCATTCTAAGAGATCTTCAGTCTCTCCACATTCCCTAGAACAATATTCTTTTCTCCTTTGATGTTGAATCACTTTACTCGAGCATTCCCACCATTGCGTGCCTTTCTACATTAAAGGATATGGTGTCTCTCTATTTTGCTGAGCACAAGTTAGACTTTCGACTTATCAACATGATCATGGGATTGGCGGAGTAAGTTTTGAACTACCACTTCTTGGATTTCGACGGTTTGGTTTTCAAGTAGACCAGATGAACGACAATGGGGAGCAATTTTGCTGTTGTGTATGCTTTTTTATTTCTCTGCCATCTCAAGCGATATCTTGCTTCCATGGAGGTTTTCTCTTCTCTTATTTATTATAAGAGATTTATTGATGATGCATTTGGCATCTGGTCTAGGTCCGGGGCTTCACTTCTACAGTATATTTCTACCTATCAGATCTTCTACCTTGAGATCAAGATTAATCCCTGCATCTCAGTTTCCAATGTTGTTCTTCTTGACATTTCAATCTTCAAGGGTTCTAGGTTTTGTTCTTCAGGCATCCTTTCCACCTCTTGTTTTCAGAAAGAACTCAATGCCTACCAGTATATTCCTTATATATTGGCATCCTCTGCATTAGAAGAGATCCTTCATTGTCAACAAACTTCATGGATACCTTCTTCGAGAATCAAAGCCTGCAGGATTTTACAAACTCAAGAAGCTCTTCTATCAGAGGTTACGTGCTCATGGTTATTCCATCAGTTTTCTGCTTCCCCGCTTCAACAAAGTTTCAGTGAAAGAAAATTCGACACTTCTTCATCAGGTGTTCAGCCTAAGATAGGACAGAGGACCCCCCTGGTCTTCAAACTTGACTTTAGTCAACTGACTAAAGCGATGAACCTCGGGGCCACCCTAAACCCTGAAATTTTTTGGCTTTGCCAAAAAGTTCCCACGCTCAGCCATATTCTGCTTCCAAGGATCTATTGGAAAAATCCTAGATGGCTTGGTTCTTTCATCACTTGAAGCATATTTTCTAGTGCAAATTCAAATTCAAGTCCTTAACTTTGCAAAATTTTAATTAATGTTATTTAATTAAAGTTTTTATTGAACTTTAATTTATAACTTTAATTTTAAATTTTAAATAATTAGTTTCTTACTAATTATCTTTTTTGATTTGAACTTTAAATTAGAAAATCACTTAGTATTTATTACTTGTGATTTTTTTATTCTCTAATAGATTGTTTTTTCAAGTATCTTTTCAATTTTGGAAACAAGTCTAAAATGATAAATCTTTTAAATTTCAAAAATTGAATTGTAGTGGATTTGTTTCCACCTTTTCAAAATATTTCTATTTTCATTTGCAACTTTTTTGCAACGAATAATTTTTTTGTAAAAGCAGTGGATTTGTTTCCACCATTTATACTCCATCTTTCATTTAATTTTTTCTTGAGTTCAACTGATGAGCCTTGTAAAGGTTGAACTAGTTTTGAACAATAAAATTCATGTCTATTTTTTACAGTCTGTCTTTTTTGAATCTTATTAATCTTCTCAATCTTTTTTCTATCTCTTTTCCTCGTTGCCAGTGATTCCTCTAAATTTTTATAACTTAAATTTTTATAACTGAGAGGGGGGTGAATAAATTATCATAAAACAATTTTCTTGACTCTAATTAATTCGAAGCAAACTTAAATCAATTAGAAAATAATCTAACCAATATGAACATGAAAGCACATAACAACACCATGCACAAGGAACACTAGAATTTACATGGAAACCCAAGAAAGGAAAAACCATGGAGAATACTAATTCTCAATTATACAAACACCAATTAAGGTGATTTTTACAAAGGTTCACTGCCAAATTGCTCACTATAGGTAAGGCTCACTACTAGTGGGCTCATTGCCCGAATAATACAAAAACAACTGATTACAAAATAGTCTCACTGACAAAAATGAGCTGATGAAGTTGCATCTACATATGCATGAAGTTAGTTCTAGCTAAGAGCACAATATCTGTCTGCAACAGATCTGGTCAAGAATCTTTTTCCCACCTTCCTTGCACAACCTCTATGATACAAATTACTTCTTCCTGACACTTGCCTTCAACTTCCTTCTCTGCATAATTCTTTGCACACATTTATCTGTTCACACAAACCATGATACTACATTATCTTTAACAAAAAAGATGTTCTATATATATGTGTCTGTAGAACAAAATAAGTCAACCAAACACAATTCCATTACATGCTTCCATAAACTCCTAAGTTGGCTTGAAGAACAACCTTAAGATACAAAATGAGCTAGCTTAGTAAAACATGTCGTCTTGAAGAACAACCTTGAGATATTCAATAAGGCTTGGCACGCTAGCACCAGACCCAAAGAATAGGTTGCACAAAAAGATCTTTTTACCACGTTACTAAGGGACCCATAAATAGGTCATACATAAGATTGCATAATTACCAAAAGATAACAAACTTTGAATTATATGAATTATATTCTGGAGCCAATGGGAATGCCACAACCAGGACCAAATCTTGATTATCATCAATTTCAGTACCAACCGAAGAAACACAATTAGACATACCAAAAATTGTAACCAGCTACATGAATGTCCGGATAGCAAGGATACCCAAAATAAGCTTTGAGCACAACAACCAATATCAAAAGATTAGTCTTCATTATTCTACATTAACTGTCTTCCACAGATGTCCCAAAAAGAAGTACTACCATATCTGGATCAAGGACAACATCCACACTACGAAACATCATAGCACTCGATAGGATAGATCATTCTTGTATATCATCTGGAGCACAACCTTCCGGATCCCAGGTTTTGACATGAATGACAACAATGCTAAATCATCTCAACAACTTCTCAACACAATAGTCATCCAAGTTGGTTTGTAATTTATAAGTTTTGCATGCCTCCGATGCCTTTACCAATGAAGATACAAAATATAGATATAAAAGTGAGTAAAAACTATTTTTATTCATGAAACGGTTCACGAAAGACAAACACTTTATTTTTCAAAGTAATGGAATCACTTGTAGCCATTATAAGAACCACCTATGGTAAATTTTCAGGCCCACCACTACCATAGGTGACACAATCAAACGGACGAGGAAGATGTTGATCATCTGTTGGTGAGTTGTCCTTTTGCTTAAGCTTGTTGGTGGTGGCTTTGCGCTAGGTTGGGATAGAGTGGGGCTTTGTCGAATGACATTTATTCTTTCTTTGTGCCATGGCCAGTTCTTCATAGGGAGATGTTGTATCATGAGCTATGGATTATCAGCCCTTCCTTGGTCATCTGGGAAATATGGAAGGAGAGAAATTGGAGATTATTCTTGGAGAAGGAAAGGATGTTTCCTGCATTCTTAAATTGGTTGGAAGTAGCAATAGTGGAAGTAATGAATGAGAGAGTGGTTGCAAAGAAGAATGATGATTGGCGCTTTACAGATTGGGCTATGAGAATAAGATGGGATTGGTTTGGTTTGGGTATTTCCAAGTTGGGTGAAACTAAGAGTGAAGGGAAGAAGGTGAGCAGAAATAATGCGAAATGGTCTCTGCCTAGGAAAGGATGGCATAAAATGAATTTTGATGGTGCTTCAAGGGGAAATATGGGAGCTTCTGGGTTGGGTTGTTGCATAAGGGATGACTCGGGGAGCAATGGTGGCTGAGAAGTCAGAACCCCTTCTAGTAGGTACAAAATCAGTGGCTGAACTACAAGCATTGATAAGTGGTTTGAAATTGTGCAGACGTTTGAATATTCAAAAGGTTGAAATAGAGGGTGATTTGTTGGTAGTCATACATGCCTTTTGGCAGGGTAGAATGGAATATTGGAGACTTCAAGCTCTATTAGAAATGGCAAGTTAAGTGGCTAGAGGTTTTTCGGAATACTCTGTGAAGCATGTGTTTAGAGAGGTTAATGAAATGGCAGACAGGTTGGCTAATGAGGGTCTATATGGGATTCCATTAACAAGGATTGGGGGAATGGTGTGGGAAAATGGTTGAGGCCTTCCCTCTTTGTGGCTGCCAGGTGGAGGGGCTCGGGTCTTTGGCGCTGACAGGGTGATTAGGGGTGGACAACATAGTGCCTAGCTGACGTGATTTTGCTAGGTGATGGCGGAGGTTCATTGTGATGTGTGGGCATTTAATGCTAAATGTGTTATATGTTGGGATGACCTGTACAACCCTCTACTGGTTGGAGATCATTTGAAGCCGGTGGTGTAATTGAGGATGGGACATCACATGTTTTATGGCTGCCTCATGCTTTTAAATGTGGTGTATGATAATGAGATTTCACCAGTAACCATGGAGACACATGTTTGTCCACTTTGGGTGGTTTGGGGTAGATGTGTAGGATGGGAGTCTCTGGAAAATTCTGCCATTAATGGGCATGCTATAAATTTCTTTTTGCTATCAATAAAATAATATTTACCTATCAAAAAAAAGACCATGAACAATCACTTAACAATAAAATTACCTTCTTTCTAAGAAATATTAAAGGGATTTAGAAGCATAAAATTTCATTGCATCATTAAACTAGAAAATAATTGAAAGGGATCCTAGAATGTAGAAAAAACCATCAACACCCACACATACACATTTGTGTATGTATATGTATGCATATCACATACATAACTAGGTAAATTTGTGAAAAAATTCTATATGATTGCCTATGAAGATCATGATTGAGAACACAATAGCAAACCTTAAGTAATAATCAGTATAATGTTAAGTTAAGCTTTATGGCCATGAGATAACTTGGACTACCAAGAAGCAAACCATGTAGACTTGGAAACTAAATTTCTTACAGATAATTAAGCTATGTAGACCTGCCTATAGGTCATCAAAGGTGGTAATCTCTAGAACACTTACCTTTCTTGATTTGTTGAAGAAAAAAGCTCTCTTTCACAATCCTCCCATAGTTCTCTACTTGCATCTTGTCAAGGATGTTACTTGAAAGGCTTAACTTTCAAGGCTCTAGACTATGGAAAGGTGCTTTCTATGCATTTATCAAAATAATACATAAGTAAAAACCTTATACTTCTATGTCCTATGGTTATTGACTCCAAGTAAAAAAATGCTCCAAAAAAGGCCTCCATATGACTAAGAATGAAGCCTTTGAAGATAGGCTCCAAGATCCAAAAGCCTAACAACAAAGGGGGGGAATCAAAAAGGATTGATGACATCAAGTAATGAAAAGATGATGTCGAGTGATGGAAATCACTAGTTATGACAAATTTCTAGCACCAAAAAATGGTAAAGTAATGTTAGAAAATACCTACCTAGTGTTAGCACCCCATTTTGATGTGTCTCATTCTAGTTTTCTCTACTCCCGTGATGTACACTTCACCCTTTTTCAACCAACACTGATAACCGATATGAGAAATCCAAATTCGGTCTCCTAGGTATCAAATGATGCTCAAAATTCACAAAAATTTTATGTATGGGTGACACTAATGTTTTCCTTGGCTATGGTGTATTTGTTGTTGGCAACTCAAGGGAAGACAACTGAGAGGGGGGGTGAATAAGTTGTCACCAAATTTCAAACTTATTCAACTTATTAACCTTATTCTCAGATTTGATCATTAATCATGAAAGAATAAATGAACAACACATCAGAAGCACACATAACACCAAGATTTTTATGTGGAAACCCTGTTAAAGGGGAAAAACCATGGTGGAGATCAGTCCACAAGATTATACCTTGTTAAAAGTATAAGAAAATATGAATGGGGAATGCACATGCATTTAGGTACACTGCCTAGAGCTCACTGCTCAATTACAAAGGAAGACACACTATCTTACAGAAAGGCTCTAATTAAATCCATTAGACTTTGAACTGAGAAAATAACATCTACTAATGCCTAGTTACAGTTCCAGTTAAGCACATGAACACTTCTTCACTCTTCTTCACTCTCTACTATGGCTTCGAATGATCTAAACAATATTCACACACAAGACTTGCACACTCACACTTCTTTTCTCTCATCCACTCTACCAAATGATAAAATAGTCGCTCTTATATATTTGCAACAAGAGATTCCATCGCTATAAGTCAGCTTCAACAAAATAGCAAGAAAGAATATACAAATTTGGCTCGGATCAATAAATATTATTCATGCGAATCAACCAAGGTCAGCCACAACATAGTGAAGACCAAAAATAACATCCTCAAACATGAACCACTTCAATTAATTACTCCTCGAAGATCCACAACACGCTTCAACACCTTGTCGGCCAAGAACACGAAAAACATGAACACACAAGAGAAAATATTAGATCACGAGCACAACGATCAATGTGGACATGCAACACAAATAGAGCATGAACTAGAAACATCCAAAAACATCATTAAACACCAAAGAATCATCCACAACAATTGAACTAACTTAAATCACATGATCTTCATTTAGGAACACAAACTGAAGTAACAAAAAAACTGTCAGAATACAAATCTTCATAACTTGATCAAATCTTCACACAAATCTCTGAAACTTGACGTGGATAAACTAGATATACTCAATAGGAAACCATTTAGTCCAAAATATCTGAACAAAAATGTACGGATCACATCGACAGAAAGAACTTCACTTCATCACTGACAACCTGTAGCACTTCTTAATACAATTTTCTCAATATCCTTGACATATACAACTTCTAATGCAATAATGCTAATAGTGTTGACAACAAATACAACCACATATCAACAACACACACAAAATTCAACAATCTTCCCCTTTGGCATTGATGGCAACACATGATGTGAAAAATACCATCAACACAACTACACTTACTCCTCCTTAGGTTCTGACTCTTCTCTCCTCAACTCTTCTCCGCACAAGGGTTTTTCACATGATTCTTCTCCCCCTTTGACATCAATTTCAAAGATCTCTTCTATGCAAGCTCTGAACCACATATCTGAATACTTGAACATCTGAACATCTAACTACTCCCCCTAAGTAGCAGCCAACACAACATCAATCGAGATCAAAATATGATAATGAAATGCACAGATTCATACAAATTAATGCATCCTTAGTTTTTATTAGGAGGGGTAATCACCCCTAACTTACCTCTAAGATACTCAAAAGTACCCTTAGGTAACGGCTTGGTAAATATGTCTGCAATCTACTCCTTAGTAGGCACATACTCCAATCTGACTTCTTTTTCACTTACTTTCTCTCTCAAAAAGTGAAACTTGATAGATATATGCTTGGTTTTGGAATGCAACAGTAGATTCTTAGAAATGTTAAGAGCACTTGAGTTATCACATAATATAACAATAGGCTCATCATACACAATTCTGATATCCTTCAACATTTGCTTCATCTATAGTACTTGAGTACAATTATTAACAACAACAATGTACTCGACCTCTATAGTAGATAAAGAAATAGCATTCTACTTTTTGATTAACCATGAAATCAACTTCTTTCCTAAGAAAAATTCTCCACCACTGGTGCTTTTCCTGTCATTCACATCTCTTGCCCAATTAGCATCAGTAAAGGAACTCAAAGTAAGATCATCATATTTAGGATACCATAGACCAAAATCAACTATCCCCTTCAAATATCTGAAAATACTTTTGACAATAGTCACATGTGATTCTTTAGGATCAACTTGAAATATTGCAACAATACATACAACATTCTTGATATTAGGCCTAGTTTGAGTCAAATAAAGTAATCCACCAATCATTGATTTGTATCTAGTTTGATTTTCCTTCGGAGAATCATCATCAATTGTCAACTTGCATCTGGTCACCATGGGTGTACCAACTGGCTTTGAATCTTCCATACCGAATTTCTTCAGCAATTCTTTCACATACTTGGACTGAGATATAAAGATCCCTTTATCCAACTGAGTAATTTGCAATCCCAAGAAGAATTTCATTTCTTCAATCATTGACATCTCAAACTCATTCTGCATCTCATTAGAAAAATTTATGCACAAGCTATCATCTCCTCCAAATATGATATCATCGAGAAAAACTTCCACAATCAAATCTTTATCATCAATCTTGAAATACAAATTACTATCAACAGTACCTTTGTTAAATCCAAGCTTCACCAAGTACTTATCTAATTTGGCATACCATGCTCTAGGGCCTTGTTTGAGTCCATACAATTCTTTCTTCAATCAATAAACCATATCTCCCTGATCAGTCAAATGGAATCCATCTGGTTGCTCAACATACACCTCTTCTTCCAATTTTCCATTTAGAAAAGCTGACTTGACATCCATTTGATAAACCTTGTAGTCTTTGTAAGCAGCATAAGCAAGAAACAATCTCACAACTTCAATTCTAGCAACAGGGTCAAAGGTTTCTTCAAAATCAATACCTTCCATTTGTGAATATCCCTTACATACCAATCTTGCTTTGTTTCTAGTACAACCACTTCACCTTGTTCATTTAGTTTGTTTCTAAAGACCCATTTAGTTCCAATTACATTCTTATCCTAAGGTCTGGGAACAAGAATCCATGTATCATTCTTTTCAATTTGTTGTAGTTCCTCTTTCATTGCTTCAACCCAATGTTCATCTTTGCATGCTTCATTCACATTGTTAGGCCCAGTCTTTGAAATCAAACAATATTCTTCTGCAATTCTTCTCCTAGTCTGGACACCTTTGTTCTTATCACCTATGATCTAATTCTCTGAATGATTCAATCTCACATACCTCAGAGTCTTCTTAGAATGTTCTTCAACTTCAGGCTCTTCTGATATCTTTTTTGTGCTTCCATCAATTTCTCCTTCCTCTTAATCTTCTTGATTCACTGGAATGATTTGAAATTGACTTGAAGTCTAACCGTGCTTGAATCCTTTGTTTGTATCATCATTCTGATCATCAGAATCATATCCATAGGTTCTAGATAGTGTAGCTATGTCTTCATCAACCTTAACATTTGCACTTTCAACCATTTTCTTCAATCTATTATTGTAACACCGGTAGGCCTTACTTTTAGTAGCATAACCAAAAATATTCCTTCATCACTCCTAGCATCAAACTTTCCTATATCTTCATCTCTTTTGATATAACACTTGCTTCCAAAGATCTTGAAATATCTAACAGTAGGTTTTTGACTAGTCCATAGCTCAAAAGGAGTCTTACCAGTATCACCTTTGATTTGTACCCGGTTAAGTGTGTACACAACAATACTCACAACTTCTCTCCAACAGATATGAGGTACATTTCCTTCCAACATCATGGTTCTAGCAACATCTAGAACTGTTATGTTCTTCCTTTCCACAACTCCATTTTGTTGAGGGGTCTGCGGTGTAGATAACTATCTCTTTATTCCATGCTCTTCAAAAAAAGAATTAAACTCACCAGAAGTGAATTCACCACCTCTGTCTAATTTCAGACACTTAATCTTCAGACCTGTCTCTATCTCAACCATAGCCTTAAAGATGTTGAACTTTTCCAGAGCTTCAGATTTATCCCTCAAGAAAGTAGCCCACATCATCCTTGAATAGTCATCAATAAGCAACATGAAATATCTGTATCCTTGTAAACTTCTAGTTCTAGTAGGACCACACAAATCAGTATGCATGAGATCCAACAATCCATTTGAATTTTGTTGTTTACTCTGAAATGAAATTTTTGTCAGCTTTCCTAACTGACATTCTTTGCATATGGCATTAGTAGGCTTCATCAGCTTAGGAAGATCTCTCACAGCCTTAGTGGAACTTATCTTGACAATATTATCAAAGTTAACATGACACATTCTCCTATGCCACAACCAGCTTTCATCAATTTGAGCAATCAAACAATTTTTACTAGCAGCACTTAGGTGGAAAATATTACCTTTTGTTTTTGTACCTGATGCAATCACATTTCCAGAATTTCCCAATATTTTGCACTTACCATCCATGAACTGAAGATTGTATACCTTATCAACCATCTATCCAACACTTAAAATATTAAGCTTCAAACCTTCAACATACAAGAAATCAGCAGTATTATGCTTACCATCAAGAGAAATGTATCCTCTTCCACGGATCACACCGGCTTTGTCATAACCAAATCTCACAACACAACCATCATACTTTTCCAAACTCACAAGCTTACTTTTATCTCATGTCATATGATGAGAACAACCACTATCAATTACCCATTCATCTTTCTCTTCAACTCGAGTAGCTAGGGCTTTCTCCACATTTGTACAACTAGCAGATTCAGTACACACGGGATTATTTTCCTTGATAGCAATGAATACAAATTCATCTTCACTTGCATTTCCTCTGTCAGATTCATCATCTATCACACCTTCATCAGCAACATAGTAACACTTCTTTTGGAATTTAGGCTTGTTAAATCTTGGCTTGGAAACTCTTTCACGACACCTTGATGCAAAATGACCTATCTTATTGCAAGAGAAACATTTAATAGGAAACTTCCCCTTATACTTACCTTGTCCTCTGGCTTCTCTTTTCAAAATAAATGCTTCAAGTTCTTCAAGCTCTCTTTCTTCATAATTGAGTTGTTTCATTTCATCCTCATACTTGAATGTCTTTCTTGATGAACTTTCACCTGGATCATATCTCTATTTATCTCTTCTAGAAGTAGTGGCCTTGAATGTAGATTCAACCCGAGGAAGGGCATCACCAAATTCACTCAACTCAAAAGCAGTAAGCTTACCAATCAGCATCTCTGGTAACATTTGTCATATTCCGGAGTTCTTCAATAGCAATATCCTTGACTTTGTAGGAATTAGGCAAGGATCTAAGCACTTTAGCAACAATCGCTGATTCGTCTATCTGTCCACCAACACATCTGATACCACAAACAAGTTCATTCACTCTTTGCATGAAAGTAGTAACATTTTCAACTTCTCATATTTCCCTTTCAGACTTTGTAGCTTAGCAATCTTCACATTAGCATCACCTTCATACAAGATCTCCAAATTTTTGTAGATCTCATAAACAGTCTTCAGATCCATCACATTTGTCATCTCAGTATAAGTCAAAGCACTCAACAAGGCTTCCTTAGCCCGGATATTATACTCAATATCCTTGATCTCAATAGAAGTAGTAGGACCATTATGTGGAATAACATATATATATATTTTTAATGCTCCAATAGGGTTCACCAATGCATCTCAGATGACACTCCATTCAAGTCTTCCATAAGGAATAATTTGTTCCATCAAATCTAGGACTATCCTTCTTATAAGTCGCCATCCCAAATCACCTCAAGCTGTTAAACTTCTTCCAAGGAACCTGCTCTAATACCAATTGTTGGCAACTCAAGGGTAGACAACTAAGAGAGGGGGGTGAATCAGTTGTCACTAAATTTCAAACTTATTCAACTTATTAACCTTATTCTCAGATCTGATCATTAATCATGAAAGCATAAATGAACAACACATCAGAAGCACACATAACACCAAGATTTTTATGTGGAAACCCTGTTAGGGGAAAAACCACGATGGAGATCAATCCACAAGATTATACCTTGTTAAAAGTATAAGAAAATATGAATGGGGAATGCACATGCATTCAAGCACACTGCCTAGAGCTCATTGCTCAATTACAAAGGAAGAAACACTATCTTACAGAAAGGTTCTGATTAAATCCATCAGACTTTGAACTGAGAAAATAGCATCTACTAATGTCTGGTTACAGGTATAGTTATGCACATGAACACTTCTTCACTCTTCTTCACTCTTCTTTACTCTTTGCTCTACCTTCAAATGATCTGAACAATATTCACACACAAGACTTGCACACTGACACTTCTTTTCTCTCATCCACTCTACCAAATGATAAAACAATCACTCTTATATATCCACAACAAGAGATTACATCGCTATAAGTCGGCTTTAACAAAATAGCAAGAAAGAATATAAACAGTCGGCTTAGATCAATAAAAATTATTCATGCGAATCAACCAAGGTCAGCCATAACATAGTGAAGACCGAAAATAACATCCTCAACATGCTTCAATTAATTACTCCTTGAAGATCCACAACATAGTGAAGACAAACCACTTCAATTAATTACTCCTTGAAGATCCACAACATGCTTCAACACCTTGTCGGCCAAGAACATGAAAAACATGAACACGCAAGAGAAAATCTCATATCACGAGCACAACGATCAATGCAGATGTGCAACATAGATAGAGCATGAACTAGAAACATCCACAAACATCATGAAACACCAGAGAAGCATCCACAACAATTGAACTGACTGAAATCACATGATCTTCATTTAGGAACACAAACTGAAGTAACAGAAAAACTGTTAGAATACAAATCTTCATAACTTGATCAAATCTTCACACAAATCTTTGAAACTTGATGTGGATAAACTAGATATACTCAATAGGAAACCATTTAGTCCACAACCTTTGAACAACAACACACTAATCACATCGACAAAAAGAACTTCACTTCATTATTGACAACCTGTAACACTTCTTAATACAATTTTCTCAATATCCTCGACATATACAACTTCTAATGCAACAATGCTAATAGTGTTGACATCAATGACAACCACATATCAGAAACAAACCACAACATCCAACATTCTTCACCTTGTCAAACTTTCAAGGATATCCATACTTGTATTCCTTTTCTATCAATCTCGAAACCCTACCTCAAACCCTTGTAAAATTAGATTGAGTCCTTTTTTGGGGTTTTAATGTCTGTTGTGCTCCCTTCTTAGGTATCAAAGTCTATAGAAGTCTAATACACCTTAGGAGAGTCGATATTACCTTAGTGAGATATTCTTTGGATTTCATCTTGTCTAATATGCCTTTCCCAAAAGCCTAAAATCCCACCCTTTCCCATTAATTCCCTCATCGAAGCTTCAAATTTTTCCCATCCCTAATCCTATATTGATGCCAACAATCTAAATTACATCATGTTGACCTATCATCAATCCATTAGACTTTTGAACTTCCTCACACTTCCATCCCTCATATCATTCGTTCTACTGCATCTTTGTTCGCTAAAACCCAGTTCATTATTCCCCAAAAATTTCCAAGTCCTTCAAAACTAGACTTTTGGCCATTCCCTATTTAAGTAGATCCCTTCTCTCCAAACCCTGAAAGTTCAAATCCCACCAATCTCCTCTATACAACTTATCAAAGTTGAACTTTCACCCTCCCCTTAAATTGGTACCAAGTTAAGCCCCATCTCAAATCTTGATTCTCCAAAATTTTGATCCTTGGCATATGGAATGAGTTTACTCTGACCCTCAACATTTTAAAAATCCTACATTTTCTTGTTATAGCTCCCACCTACCCTGCTATATGACCCAAAGCTCCATTAATGACATAATTTGGCCCTAAAACAACCAAATTTAATTCGACAACACTAAGAAATCTGTTGGTATGTGGCGACTGATCATGCTATACTGTATAGCCCATGGTATACTGTACACCCTGGCCCCCCGTCCTCGCCGGGGTCCGGGGCCGGGCTGGGCCCTGGGTGCGGGTTCGGGGGGGCAGCCCCCGAGAAAATTTTTTTTGCCGTTTTTTTTGCGTCGTCAGCGAAAAAAGGAAAAATCTCCGAAAAAAGAAAGAAAAATGACTTTGTAAAACCCTAATTCTGGAAGCTTCTAAAATCTTGTTAAAAGGGGTTGGGATGGGGTTATAGTATGAGGAAAAACACGATTATTCACAAGATTGTAATAGGTTTTGCACTGGATAATAAAAGTATTGGATGGCTGCGGTTTGGTGGATGTAGCCCAGATTGGGTGAACCACGTTAAATTCTCTGTGTTATGATTTATTCTGTGTATGTTTTAGTTTCTCTGTTTATTATTTAAATCTGCATTTAATTGTTAGATATCTGCCATCTCTAACCCTATCAAAATCATTCTTTATGGATGTTTGCATGGATCCAAAAGAGATTTTCAACACTCATGCCCATACCCTAGTTATTGTTGTTGATACCAACAAAAAAATGCCATCTGTAGGCTACTATTTCAGCAAATCTTTTAATTGATTTCCTCATCTCTACATTCTACATGCCATTAATGTTCATAGATATGGTGAAAGGACAAGGAGCAATTTTCTCACAATTCCAAGTATCAAAGTATTTCAAAGGGGTGGTTTTGGTACACAACATTTATCACAATGGAAACTAGAGTGTGGACCCCTTGCAACTACTAAGGTCACGAATTTCAAGATTTTCATGCAAGTGTGCATGTTTCTCATTCTTGCATGACCTACAAGGGGTATATAGACTTGCATTTTCATTATTGAAAGGAGGATGACGTTGGATCAGAGGAGAGAATATCATTTTCCATATATCTAAGTGTTGTATTTTGCTATTATTATGATCTTACTTTATCCAAAATTTGAAATCAATATTTGTAACCTTTGTAGATCAAGTGATTAAAGGAAAGGTTGACTTTAATTGAGTGTCTTTATGTGTATGTTGTGCATTTTTGGATGTGTGTTGTTTAGTTGCCCAACCAGATGAAAATAAAATCCTTGTACAACTTTTGCAAGATACCTTCTCAGAACAATAATGGAAATATATAGATATGCTTCCAAATTACAAAGTAGACTCATTTACTATTTTGCAACTATCCATGATTTTTCTAAATGTATGTGTAGAGTCTAGTTTGCTTGTGCATTTTGACGTACATAGTCTTTTGTCATACCTTGATCAAGATATCACCTTGGTTTCATTTATTAATTGTTTTGTATAAAATCAAAGCTTTGTTGCCTGAAAGGATAAAGGCACCTATTTGTTACTTGCTCCATCTCCCCATCATCCTATCAAACTCAATAAAAAGTAATCTATACACCTTTTCAATTTGTCTATTTTACTGTGTTTTGATTGTCTGAATGTATGTAGCATCATAAAAGGTTATTAGACAACACTTTAATTAGCAATTATGTGGAAAATTATCTGCTCTAATAAGGTGCTTGACCTTGATTTTTGCAAACTAGCATATACGAATGAAGTGACAATGAAGTAGGGGTGTACTATGTAATGGGTATGGTTTGTGTCAAGATTAATGTTTAGTTGTGCTAATATTTATTGCAACACCTTAGGGAAACCCCCCTTGGTTCAACAAAGCCTAAAGTGAAGGAGGTCCTACCCACCTCAACAATTGGTCATAAGGTACCCAACATTAACATAGGATTTGTGGTATTATTCTAAAGTTTGACACACATAGCAATTGGAAGACTACCCATCCTTAGGGATTTGAGACTCATAACTCAAATCACCAACACCTAGAGGATTTTGTTAGTTTTATAAAAGGTGACATCAATAGTAAAAAAGTTGTCAATATTTGTAGCGACATAACATACCCATTTTACTTGAATATTCTCTCCAAATCTCAAAATTGCTGACAATTTACAAAAACTACTTATTGTACTACAAAATTGTTATCATTAACTCTTAAAACATTTATTAGGTTGCACAAAATCACGACACTTGGAAAGAAAGGTATTGGTTGGTTGGTTGGGAAATTTAGTATTAGTGTCAATTGGTTTGCAAGGTGTGGCGCCCACTAATGCATGTTGTAGCTTGCACTAGCAAGTCTAGATACCTATTGGTACCCTACAAGTACAAACAAAATATTTTGCAAAAAAAAAAGATTTATTAAACCTTAAACTAGGAAACATACCTCATATGTTTTTTGTGTAAGATGATGTCAGGTATTATATAACCACAATTCTTCAAAATATGTTGATGATGAACAAAAGAGGGAAGAAATTCTAATGGCTTTGGGCAAGGTGCTCCAATTTTTTTTAAAATGATCTATAGATTCTTGGGCCTTCTAGACATAATATTAAAGTCACAACTAAACAAAAATGCTCCTAAGGAACAAGCACTTGATCAAACTAGCATGCACCTCCCAAATTCAAAACCATCAAATCTGGCCTCCAATGTTTGATTTGGATGCAAGAGAAGGAAAAACTGCCCTTTTTGGATGCTTTGGACTCAATCTTGAGCTCAATCTTATTCCATGAGTCACTTAAAGAAACATACAATACAAAGTTTGAAATGGAACCCCCTAATAATCTGATCTCTTTTCTCAACTTTTATGATTCTCCAAATCATCAAAAGATGCAAGATAGGGGCATGTTGAATATGAGAAGAAAACAAGTGTATAGAATTCTCCTAGTCTAATACTATGCAATATTTGGTTATGAAAACCACCCAAGACAAGAGACTAGAGGCAATATATTATAAAAAGATCATAAGATTCACCACCAAAAGATGTGCATGTACAACCAATATGATATAAAGGAGATGTAGTCACATGTGTGCACAACATCTCCACCAAATTAGGGAGTACAAGTCACATGTGAACCCTACAGAAGTAGATACCTACCTAAGCAAACTTATCTTGTCCTATGTGCAAATATGCAATAAAATAATTAAACTAAATACAAAAATAAAATATGCACCAACAATACATAATCTCCAAATTTGATTATCTATTAACTTATCTTTTATAAGCTCCCAAAACAAAACAAAAAATTCTCAACAAAATTCAACTTTAGAGTATCTAGATGAATGTCTCACCAACTAAAATTTTGTGATCTGCAAAGTCACATTATATTGATATACACATTAGTGACTCATATTCTTTTACTTGACAAATAATCATAAATATAACACCAACCAACAAAAAATTATCTAGGCAACATGGTACACCCTTAACATCCCAAGTTATGTTGCACAATGTTTCTGGATTATCACGGCAAGGGATTGGAGGCCCTTTTGGGAGGATGGAAATTAAAAAATAAGAAATTTTAAAATATAGGAAATTTCAACTATTCTTATGATAAAGCATTTATCATATTAATTATAAACTGTATTAGAAAACATTGAATAAATTTAAATAAATGCTTTGGCTGTTTGCTGTTAGGCCAATCTGAACAATAATCTAAATCAGAGTTTAAGATTTCTATTAATGCTGTCTGCTGTTTTAGACTGAAATAGGTTTTAAATTTTTGCATGCTTATTCATTAACATTTACCTCTGCATACTGCTTGCTCATAAATCTCTGTTGTATCTAGGGTTTGGTCTAATTATTCATTAACATTTATCTCATACAACATATTGGGATCCAGTTAGTAATGGTTTAATAGATTATTTCATCATTAATTCTGCATTAGCTAGGGTTTGGTCTAATTACTTCCAGCTTTATTCTTTGTTTTATATGCAATAATAAGTAGTCTTCAGTGTACAATTTACATATGATGGTTTAGCATTAGTCTAGAATCTCCAATTTATGGATTAATATTCGTTGTTTTAGTATAGAATACTAATCTATGAATTGTAGATTCTAGGTTAATGCTAAACAATTATATAAAAAAAATTGACAATGAATTCTGAACACAAATATTATATTTTTAAGGTTTTATAATGTATATATGTATGCTTTATCCATTTTTCCATATGCATATTTAAAATTTTCCCTATATTTTTTATATAACCGTCCCCAAAATTGATTTGAAAAATCGAAGACTTGGTGATGCATCCCACAGTCCCCTGCCGTGCCAGAAACTCAAGGTAACACTGCAAAATAACAGAGTGTAGAAAATCGGAAGAACAACACATCCCATAATTCAGGGTATATTTCTCGATTGAGAATTTTATGTAGTGAGCAACCATGCCTCTGTCTCCTCTTCCCCCCAGCCCCTCTCTCTCTAAATCACTTTTAAATTTTGTTTGAAGGTGTACTTAGTATTAAAATACCTGCAGCATTACTGATGAGGCATAGCACTGCAGTAGAGGTTGCTTCAGATCTATAAACTTCAACCACAAAAAAAATTGCAGCTGTATATGAACTGAAAAATCTGGTATACAATATAGACAACATTATAACTGGGTTTATGGGACTTTTTCTGCTACATTGTAGAATCTTTTGGGTTACAACTTTCGGCCATGATGACATCACATTGATAGTCTTTGTTAGAAGTATTATCACAATGACAGGAATAACAGTTTACGCCAGGTGCTGATGTATGGAGTAAGGTCATTGCTTAACAAGGCAGTCAAGATTTCATTGTTCCATTCTTTAATAAAGAAAACCAAATTAAGGTACACTCTATAGTATCCCCAAATTTATTACAGATCCATTTCAGAACACTTAACTGAGTTTGTTTCTTGTTTTTTGTTTTTAAACTGTGACTGTCGTCCCCAGAGAGCAGACAACTATTTCCTGAATGCTTCTCAAGCATCCTCACATTCCAAAAATGTCACAGGGATGGAGGAGAAAGGAAAACCTCCCAGACGTGTCCCTATGTATCATAGTCCTAAGTGGACGCATTAAGAAAGAGAAATAACATACCTCTGGATCCAAGTAGTACTTATGCGTAAGTTCGTCCAATGTAGGTATCAGTTGTGCATATGCAACAATGGGTGTAACTGCACTGGTCATGAACTCCACATACTGAAGCAATGTTCCATGGCACCTGTCAAACTGCTCACTGACCATTTTTATGTGTGGTGCATCTGCTTTAATGACAGCGCTGAAATGAGAACAAGAATCATTCTTATAAAATTCTCCATTTGATGGCAAAATTCATGTAAGACAATTAAGGATGTTCATTGTATGATCAGGTCTGTAGCATAATTAGATGCAGGATGTTACCTACACTGACCGGTGTTGGGCTATAAGCAATAGAAGAGGCACTGCCAGCATTGCTTCATCTTCTGGAAGCAAGGAGTCCCTTAATCTACTTGTAGATTTGATAAATGCCTGCTTAAACTGAAAGATGCAGAATATGCTAATCAGATGCAGTCCTATCACACACTAAAACAGAACAACAGATCAAAGCAAAATGTGCATGAATTCGTGAGTATCAAAGAGAATACAGGAAATGAATTATGTGTTCTCAAGTGTTCCACAGATTTCCAATGAAGTAAAGAAAAACAGCAACATAAGGTTAATGTCTAAGACTGATTACTAAATACATGTAAAACATTAATAAGGTTAACAAGATGAATTCAGTAGCAGTTGTTACAAAGACTGATAATAATTAAAAATGCTAGATTTTATTTAAATAATAGTTTTTTTATTTTTACCATTTAGAAATTAATTATTAAAAAAATATTAATTTGATTTATATCTAACTAACAAATCTACATGATTTAAAACATTAAATTTTATTTTAAAAAATTAATAAATGAAAATAAAACTTAAAATATTAAAATCTAAATATTTAGTCGAAATATTAAAATAAAAACTAAACTTAAAAACAAGAAATAAAAATCTAAAACTTAAAATTTTAAAAACTAAAATTAAAATAAAAACAAAACTTAAAAAAAATTAAATTTAAATATTAATATTAAAAGATTTCTTGCTTCTCCTCAATACTATCGGATCCCTAATTTCGTTTTTGTAGGTTTCAAATAGATTCGGGAGTGTGACGTTTTGCTCCCCCTAATTCATTCTCGTTGAACATGCTTCCTTCTAATGGATTTGCCTTATACCTTTTACCTTATACGAAGGTAAGACGAATTTCAACGATTTTCTAATCATGCTTTGGAGTCCGGCAAATTTCAAACTCAATGGTTGGGATTCGGCGAATCCCATAATTTAATAAGAACATACTATTAATACGTAAGACTTTTATTTTATTGAAATACTTGTGAGATCCAAGCGGTACAATTGCGCAAAAACGGTTTTAGTTATTTTACTTATATATGATACACTATCAAACTGTTATTTAGCTTTATTTTTTGGATAGTTGTGTATACAATGTTCTTGGTCGCAAGTCCCAGGTTATGTCGAGCTGATTTTTGTGACCTAAGTAGTTGTATAAGGATTGGTGTATTAGACGTGCTAAGAATTGATTTCATAAAATATAGTACATGTTATGCATTGTCTTAAGAGAATTTATAACCTAATATAGCTATCATGGTTTTGGAATCATTGATGGGTGTCTCTAATATCAGGAATAATTCATGCATATAATTTACCTAAACTTTGTATCCTTGGAGAGAAATATTTAGGAATGTGGAGATGGATTGAGCCATAACAGTAATATACCCATGAGTATTAATTAATATGATCTTAATGTCAATATATATTTCCAATTCATAATGTTATTTCTTTTAGGTGTCATTTTATTATATGATCTTAAAATCATTATGGTATCAAACATCAAGTGAAATCATTTGTTTAAAATTAAGGAATTAGATCTAATATGATTTGACGTTGTGTCTGTCAACCAAGGCTAGTTGTGGATATGATTGTTAATATCTACAAAGGATAACAAAAGATTAGTAGACTTTTATTGATGATTGATTTGTATTAAATGAAAGCAAGACTCGTGTTGCTTGATATGCTCATAATTCCAATTATTACATGAATTAGCAATCATAGTGATAATTTTTTAGCGATCTAATCAAGCATTTTCTTGTTATAGTCTATAATAGGCTGCAAAGACTCCAAAGTATGTGACCTAGACTATATGGCGATCTATTCCAGACACTAAGGCCTCATTCTCAAGAAATCATGAAGGTACACATCACTTTGTTATTAATACATGGGTTTTCTAATTAGATATAAGTTACATTGAAACATTAGTAAGTTCTTGTTACTCACCACTGAATAAGTGGAAGAGTACATGTCCTTTCAGTTTTCTAACCCCATTGAATAAGTGGAAGAGTATGCATTCTTGTCACTATTATTTTAGATTTCTAACCCCACTAAATCAATTGATGGTATTATAATATTCTACTATATGTGAGTCATGTTAACTAATTCTTAGATTGTATCCATAATCCTAATTTTGAATCAGACTTTCATCATATGCTCTCACCACACCATCATGTATCTCGGTGAACAAAAAAATAGGGTTTGATCCAATGTATATAGATGTTCTCCTTAATTAGTGTTGGAATCTATGAATCTAGACTTCTCGCTTATCATTTAAGTTTCTTTGGGAAATTTTTTTGAGTAATGTTGCGCCTGAGTGGGTGGCAATCGATGAACTATTTGGGGAATATGAACCATAGAAAGGGTTTCATACCACTAATACAATTCTTAGGAATCATGATTACCAATAATAATCTAGTTTATCCTTAAACTGCAGTTATTGATAGTTCATTACTTGCTTGACGGTTTGGCTAGAGTCCATGAGACTTCATGATGCCAATATAGTTGGGTAGAGAGCAAGGCCCTTACTCATTAGTTTTTCACCTTTGCAATTTTTTGGTCAAAGAAGTTCAAATTCACTTCTTAAAATTTCTAATTGAGTACTTAATGTTAAATAAATGAAATATAGTATTATTAAATGATGAATCTTGTATTTAAATTTTTTTAATTTTTTTTCTTATTTTTGAATCTATGTATTGTGTCTTGTTTTAGTCTTTTAGACTTCTCATTACCTAGGTATTTTATCATGTCTTTCCCCATGTTTCTATTTTCTAGTTTTTCCATGCCTTTGGCCCTAGGATTTAAGGTCTCCATATAATCATAGAAATCTTTAAAAGCTATAATACTAATCCATGAACCTCAATTCTCCTCCACTTACTCTTTTATATGATTACTTTAGCATTGAGTTTTCACCATCCATAATTCCTAATTTGATTATTCACTTTTCATTTTAAGTCTCAAAATATTGGTCTTTTAGTATTTTCCCTACTCATTTCCCTCATCATACTTCCCATCTCCCTTCCTCCTTATGATACCCATGCTTGTAATACTACTCATATTGCCATACCTAAAAGGTATAAGGTATGCAGTAAAACTAATCTCTGAACATTGAAAGCCTTCCACTCTATTTCTCTAGAAATTTTTTCTTCTATAATTGGGCACACCAAATTAATGATCCCTTACTCATTTTTCTTAAGTCATATAATTTTTGACTTATGTATTTTCCTTTACTAGCACTCTATATCTATGATTCCTAATCCCTTTCCTTTACTCTTTTGTTCATATTATTTAGTGGTGTATAAGAGTGAATTTGTACCCCATGTGAAAATCCCCTTTTCACCTTTATCCACCTTAGAAAACCAAGTTCAAAGGCTTAATTCCACCTAATCACACTTCTTGCATCACACTTGGCACCTATTTTGAGCATCAAAAGAGGTGTTTCTATTGGGGACATCCGCACGATACGTAGACATCTGCGCAATGCGCTTACATCCCTAACAGATTCCCACATTTGGAGCCTACAAAGGTGTTACACTTACCATTGGGAGACAAGTTGTAACTCCCCCTTCAGCCGACTGGCCTAGATATGGCCATTTTTCTCTATCCCTTCTTCAAATCCACTCCTTGAACAAGAATTTCATCTCTTCAGAACTTCTAAGAACTCTTCACTTCATTCACAAGCTTCACAATCCCTCTAGAAGCTCTAAGTAGCTTCTTCACCATCTCTTCAATCTCCAAACACTTTACACTCCATAGCAACAACATCAACACACCATCACTTAAGTAGAGCAAGTGTGGAACAAAAAACCATTGCAGCAGAGGCTTGAGTTCCTCTCATTTTCTCCCCCATTATCTTTGAGTGCTCTTGGTGGAGGTGGTAAGCTTTCACTCCTATCCTCTATTACTTGGTTGAGTAGCATAAAACTATTTTGTAGAAGTTTTCTTTACTTCATTTCTACTTTTTTCTCTATCTATCTAGTTGTTTGTGGAGGTGGGAACACCAAAACGGGGTCTAACTGAGGCAGGCCCCTATACAGCCCCAACAATTTCTCCCCCTCTAGTGTGCAATTATTGAAGATGTTCATGAGCTGGAAGCTTCATCACTTGCGTGGTTGTAAGTATTTCCTTTTTTCTCCTTATCTTTATCATCTTTATTTCACTTCATTTCAATCTTATTACTTATTGTTGCTTTCTTGCATTTTATAAGTTCTCAATAATCGGAGTGTAAGTGTTCACTTTGTTGTTTTTTGAGACATTCTCATTCTTTGGTCCCTACAAGATGTCAACGCAACTCTAGGACGCCAGCATGCCACATTGCCATCTGTATTCTGCATTGTCATCCTTTGGCCGAGAGCTTGATAGTTTGTCCAGAGAATCTCTGCGACCTGCTTTTTCAGATTCTGAAACTCTCGTCATTGTTCCATTGAGGTAGTTTAGGGAAATTCACCCCGTGAGGCTCTCTGAGTGAAGAGAACTTGTGAGTATCGAATCCCCCTCTTCTACAAGTGGTATGAAATTTTCCTCACTCTAATACCACTTCTTCCATCACTATTGGGTATCCCTTTCCCTAATCAAGTCATTCCTCTTTGCATCTTTTCCTTTTAAACTCCTAAGATTCTTTATATAACCTTCCTTAAAAGTAAGGTAGCATGTGGTAAGCCTAAATAGTTAATAACTATTTGTGCTGAAGGTAGACATGGATTATTAGAGGAAAGTTTAGTTAATTACTTAACAACATAAACATCTTTAGATATGGAAATAATCAGAAGTACAATACAAAATAATGGGCGATATGACAAAAGATATAAGTCATACCTGATTTTCTAGAAGGAAGATGTCCTTCCACATGCATACACATTGGCTTCCCCAATACTATGATTTATGGTAAAGGTATGAATCTACCCATCCCCTTCTTGTTTGCCAATGATGCCATAACAATTCTTATAAACAAGTACCAAATACCAATGAAAGAATCTAATGTATTCACCTAACCATTATCATCAAGTAAAACAAATAAATTAAACTGCATAATAGAACTTATTTGTGTGAAATACTGTCACATGGAAGACGACCAAGGATACTATATCTTCTCTTTCTCCTCAAATTACTAGTCACAAATATAAATATGTGTTAATGAGTTCTTGAATCGCATTAATGGCTTCTTGCAACACTTGTCATCTTCTTCTTTTTTCATGTAACCACTATGCTAGTAATGGACTTTGGATTTATAACATCTTCTTTTGTCCACTATGGCACACAACTCACATAATTAGATGTTGCAATTTGCTAAATAAATTAAAAAATCAATATTTGTACATTTTAGTCTGTAACTTCTTCATTTTCGAACATGGGTATTAACTAGCAGCATATATGTATTTATTTAATAATATATATAAAATACATCAAGAGATATCCTTTTCAAGTCATCTATTTTTTAATCAATTTGTCACAAAAAAGTGCATAGGAACCTCGAGGAGGAAATCTCTCAACGTATTTTATATATATTATTAAATAAATATATATATGCTATTAGCATTCACAATGCAACATGTCAAATATTAGGGTTAGGATTATGATTACAATCAGGGTTATGGGTAGGGTTAGGGAAAGGATTAGGGTAAGGGTTAGATTAGATTAAGGGTTAGGTTAGAATTAGAGTTAAGGTTAGGATAAGGGTTGGTTTAGATTTATGGTTAGTGTGAGGGTTATATATAAATTAAGATTATAGGTAGGGTTAGGGTTAGGGTTAAAATTAGAGTTAGGGTTGGGGATAGAGTTAGGGTTAGAATGAGAGTTAGAGTTAGGGGTGAGGTTAGGATGAGGGTTAGGATTAGTGTTAGAATTATAATTAGGGTTAGGTTTTGAATTGGAGTTAGGGTTAGGATAAGGATTACAAATAGGATTAGGGTTAGAGTTATGGTTTGGGCTAAGGTCGAATTTAGGGTTATGGATAGGTTAGTGTTAGTGTTATGGTTAGTGTTCAAAATATGATTAGGGTTAAGGATAGGATTAGAGATAGAATTAAGGTTAGTAATAAGGTTAAGGTTAAGGTTAAGGTTAAGGTTAAGGTTAAGGTTAAGGTTAGCATTAGTGTTAGGGTTTGAGTTACGTTTACAATTATGATTAGGGTTAGAGTTAGCATTATGGTTAGAGATAGAATTAGGATTAGTGATATCATTAGTGTTAGTGTTAGGGTTTGGTTTATTTTTAGGTTTACAATTATGGTTAGGGTTAGGGTTTGGGATAAGGTTAACATTAGGGTTAGGGTTAGGGTTAGAGATAGAGATAGAAATAACGCTACAGTTAGGGTTAGAATTAGAGTATGATTTGAGGATAAGGCTAGGGTTAGGGTTAGATTTAGAATAAAATATTGATTAGGGTTAGGTTAGTGTTTGAATTAGAGTTAGGGTTGGGGATAAGGTTAGGATTATGGCTAAGCTTAGAGTTAGGGTTAGAGATAAAATGTGGGTTGAGGTTAATGTTAAGATTAAAGATAAGATTAGAGATATAATTGGGGTTAGCAATAGAATTATGGTTAAGGGTAGGGTTAATGTTTTAGTGTTTAGGTTATGGTTAGGGTTAGAGATAGAAATATGGGTTAGGATTAGGGTTAGGATTAGACCTTGGGTAGGGGATAAGGTTAGAGTTAGGGATAATATTAGGGTTAGGGTGATGATTTGAATCAGAGTTAGAGTTAGGGATAATACTAGGGTTAGGGTTATAATTAGGGTTAGGGTTATAATTAGGCTTATAGATAGATTAATAGTTAGGGTTTTCATTAAAGATAGTGTTAGTGTTGGGTTTAGGATTAGGGTTAGAGTTACTATTAAAATTAGGGTTAGTGATATGATTATGGTTAAGGTTAGGGTTATGGTTAGTGTTAGGGTTTTGATATGGCTAGGGCTAATGGTTCGTAGCATTATCCCTTACCCTAAATGAACCCTAAGCCTAACCCTAATTGAATCTTAACCTTAATCCTTTAACTCTAATTGAACCCTAAGCGTAACCCTAATTATAACCCTAATTAAGACCTAAATGTAATTAAACCCTAATAATAATTTTAACCCTAATTACACTCTTTAACCATAATTAAACTCTAATCCTAATTGATCCATAATACTAATCCTAACTGTAACCCTAATTGAGCCATAATCCTAACCCTTAGTAAACCCTAACCTTAACCCTAATTAAATTGTAACCTTAATCCTAATTACACTCTAACCCTAACCCTAATCATAAATGTAACCTCAAAATTTATTGTAGAACACTAATTGAACCCTAAACATAATCATAATTGAACTCTAATTTAATTGTAACCTTAATTGAATCATAACCCTAGAACTAAAACCTATATGTAACTCCAATTGATTCTTAACCAGTTTTGAACTCTAACCCTAATCCTAGCCTTGATTGCACCCTATCTATAATTGAAGCCTAACCCTAGAATTGAACCATAACCTTAACCCTCAACATTAAATGAATCATAACTACAATTTAACCTTAACCCTAAAATTAAACATAACACTAACCATTAGCCTAATTCAACCTTAACTCTAACTAGGCCTAATTGAACACTTTTAAAATCTTAACCCTAAATGAACCCTAATCCTAACCTTCAACCTAACCCTATTTGATCCCTAATCTTGACCCTAACCCCAAGCTTTATTCTAGAACCCTAGCCTTTTCCCTAACCTAAATAAACTGTAACCCAAAACTTAAGTGAACACTAACCCTAATTGAACTCTAAACCTAACCTTAATTCAACCCTAGCCCTTATTAAATCATAATAATAATTAAATATTAAAATTAATTAAATTCTAACTCTAACAATAACTAAACCCTAATCCTTATTAAACCTTGTTGCACTTTTATGTGAGAAATTAATTAAAAAATAAGGGTAGGGTTATGGTTAGGAGTAGAGTTAGGGTTAGGGTTAAAGATAGAATTAGGGTTAGGTGTAGGGTTATGGTTAGGGTCAAAATTAAAGTTAAGGGGATAGCCCTTAGGGTTAAGTTTAAAGTTGGGGCTAGGATTAAGGTTCTAGGTAGAAATATAAATAGGGTTAGGGTGAATGTTATAGATAGAGATAAAATTAGGATTAGGGTCAAGGTTAGGATTAGATATAGATTTAGAGTTATGGTTGGGGTTTGAAATAGTGTTATTGTTATGGTTAGGTTAGAATTAGGGTGATGATTAAAGTTACAATTACTGTTAGTTTTAGGGTAAAGGTTGGGCTTAGGGTTAAGGGTAATGTTAGGGTTAACGATAATGTTATAGTTAGAATTAAATCATAATCCTAACCTTAATCCTATCACTAATTAAGTCTTTAATAGAATCATAATCCTAATATAATGCGAGCCTAACCTAACCCTAACCCTATCTTGCAATTAATGCTAATAGAATTATAATCCTAATTAAGTTTCCATTATATAATTTATATAACATGGAAAATAAACTCTATACATAACCTTATCTTTAATCAAATTTATAAAATATAACCTTAATCAAAACCTAACACTAATTGAACCTTAATTAAAACCTAACCCTAATCCTAAGTGAACCCTATTCCTAACCCTAAATGAACCCTAACCCTAACCAAAATGTAAGAATAATTGAAAGCTAACCCCAACCCTGATCCTAACTGAATCATAACATCAAACCTAACCCTAATCCTCATTGAACTATAACAGTAATTGTAAACAACAGTAATTATAAACATATATGAACCCTAACCTTAATTGATCCTAGAAGCCTGACAGAAATCTAACCCTAACCCTAAATGAATCCTAAGTACAATTGAACTGTAAACCTAATTAAACCTTAACCTTGAAAAATTGTAATCCTAACCCTAATTAAAGCTAATAATAATTATAAACCTATACAAACCCTAACCTTAATTGATCTTATAACCCTCACACTAATCTAACCCTAATTCTAAATGAACCCTATCCGTAACCATAATTGAAAATCTAATTAAATTTTAACCTTGAAAAAATTATAATCCTTATCTTAATTAAAGAGTAACCTAACTCTAACCTAATAATAATAATGCTATATAAATTATTTTTAAACTATCCGATAAAGTTAAGTGCAAATTTATAATATTTATTTATAAATATATATTAATTTCAAATAAATAAAATATGGATGATTTTTCTTTTCTTAAAATAGTTTTAACTGTTTCAAAATATTGAATATTTTTCATGATTTAGATATATTAATTTAAAACTTATTTTTATGTGTAATAATAAATTTAAGATATTTTTTTTTTATTTTTCTAATTTTCTAATTTTAAATACATCAATTTATAATTTTTAAAAAGAACAATTGTTTTTTATTCCTTCATAATTTTATTTTATTCTTAAATTTAAAAAACAATTTATAGTTTAAAAGTGGGCCACGTATGACGAGTACTTGCCTTTATAGTGTTTTTAATATAAGTTTGTAAACTTTGCTTATAGTAATATAATTTTGATTGTAGCATTGAAATTTGTAACAAGGATCAATTCCAACAAGAAATGGATAAGAATAGTTGGAAGATAGGAGAAGTAAAGCAATATATTTTGGAATGATAGATTTACTATCACATATATAAAAGTACTATAATACTCCTATATCAATGCGTAGTCATTAAATATAAAGATTATACACAAAAGGAATTAGCTTATTGAAATAATCACTTTAGTATATATCTATCGATGAAAGGTATGCTTTTCAATCGACGATACATATTTCATCCTTGGCAATTTCCTCAAATTTAAGGTTCCCTTAAGATGGAATACGCTTGTAGTAAATATACAATTCCTTCTCAACCGACCTTGACCAATTGCTGCGTCTCCATTGACAGCATAAAAGATGTGTTTCCTTGAATAAGAGATGAACAATAGCACTTCCCATTAAAATGAAAGTGCTACATAAGAATTGGTTTTGATTCCATGCTTTTAGTTGAATAAGGGATACATATTGAAGGAAATTATATCCCTTTAATTTAAATAAATGCACAGAAAAGCATAATCAAATGCAGAATATCTAACTAGTTTGTATATCTTAAAATTCCAACAAAAGAAAAGTGAAGAACAAAACAAATCCTCTCTTACGTTGTTTTCATAAAAGTGATGTGTATAAGAAAACACTTTTCATAGTTCAATACTTTTTTAATATTGCCACCCTCTAATGCTTAGATTATCTACTACTACTGTTATCCAACAATAACTCATAAAGGGGAAACAAAGGGTATTCGTTTGAAAGCAAGAATATGCATTTAAGAGGCAATAGTTTGAACCTATTTGGCAACCCAAAGACGTAATACTTTTAACTAAAATTTGTCTTGAAGAGTCATTTTTTGACACTGAAAGAATGTACCAGCGTGCTCCACAAGACATGTAATATCTCATGCCTAGCGATGCAGCAGTACATGTATATAACCATAGTGTGCAATTATATTTGCATAAATATTGCCCCTCTTGTATGACAGCTGCCAAGACATCTTAAGCAGATAAAAATCTCCATCAAATGCCCGTGTTGTTGATTAGCTTGTGAAAAAAACTGAATGGTTGTGTTGGAATGGTCTGAACTTAATAGCACATACAATGACAAGAATATAAAGTAGAAAAGAAAAGTCTTGCTTACCCCAACGGAGAGATCACGTAATGCAGAAGCGGGTAACGCCTTTACTCTTCACTCCACCATTTCCTCCATGGCAGCTACTTCCTACACAACCCAAAACAAAAGAAAAATGCATATATATTTGTTCAATGAAAATGATCGTAGTACAATTACCCTGGATCTAGTATTGGGCATTCAGAATGACTAGGAGGATACTTTCCTCATTAAAGAAAAATCTCAGATAATTAATTCCTCGCTGTTTCCACAAAATACATTATAAATATTTCAATTTATCACATAAATAAAGGGGGAAACGCCTCAGAAAAAGATAGAGAAACTATTTAATAAACATAAAACAATCGATTCAAAAACCTAAACATAGATTCAACAGTTGCCAATCTAGCGATGGTACGTCAAACACACGATCCCGATTATGAAGAACAAAGCATTGACAAACCTAGAGGATGCAGGAATCCAAACACCAAAAGGAAAATTAATTAGATCTACTCATGATTTCCGTCAACAACACACGATAGATCTTTTATCGACTTACAAACCCTTAAAAATGACATCTGAACAAATGGAAGAAAAAAATGCAATAAATCTCAAAAAACAAAAGATGCTTTACGGTCATCGCTGTATAACTTCAAACGCTTATCACATACAATACAATTTTCCTTTATTTTCAAACCTTAATTTAAAAAATCACGCCTTTTCTTCTTGGCCAGGTTTTGAAACGGAATTGTTCAATAGGGTTTTGAGAAAGAGATGAGAGATTCATAACCATACGAAAAAATAAAGACTCCGCTTCGCGAGCGGCCCTCCTAAAAAACCGTAACATCCTGTAAATAAAAAAACCTGCCTTCTTTAAATCAAAAAGCCTGATTTTATTCACATTGTCCTAAAAAACAAAGAGGCTCTTAGAAATCTGTCCATAACATTCAGAGTTTTTAACAAATCATATGAAGTAAAATATTTAATTTTTTTTATAAAATTAAAGGGCTTGTATGTTATCTTTAAAAAAATATTTTTTCTTCATACAACTTAAAATATTAATTTTTACTCGTTGTCAAATAATTTATTAACTAGCATACATATATTAAATATTAATCTATATAAAATACGTGAGAGAGTTATCATTATCATTGGATAAATTTTATAATTTGAATATTCAATTTTAAGAAATCAAAGTGGAAAGAAATTTAAAATTATGCAATCATTTTTTACAATATTACAAAATTATCATATAATTATTAAAAAAAATAATTATAACTTTGTTAACACTATTTATTATTATTAAAATTAAATAACTATACATACGATTGTAAATGTGAAACATTTGGACAAATTTTCCTATCTTAAAATGTTGCTCATATTCAAAATATAGTATAAATAAACACAAAACAATTTTAATCTTCTTAAGAAAGTTTTATTTAGAAGATAATGGGAAAAAATCTATGGATAAATCTTTGTATATTTTGTATTTTTTTTAATAGGTGGCGTGATAAAAAAGTAAATGGGATTGACAATATAGAATGTTACTTATTATAAAAAATAGAAAGATTTGCTCCACAACATATGAGAAAAAAACAGAGATAAAACAAGTAATGATGAAAACAAAAATGTTATTTTTTAATTTATTTTTAAAACATTTATAGTTTTTTTTATCTACTCAATACAAAAAAGAAATTTTAGGTTGAAATTTTTTCAATTAAGGGTTTTGCATTCAACAAGATTTGATCTACTCATTCAAAACCATTTAGCTTTATTAAAATATTGAAAAACCAATAATATTTATATCATTTAAATACATACATATTATGCTAAATTAAACAATAGAAATAATACTTTATATATTATGCTAAACTAAACATAAAACAAAATATTTTTTTGAAACTTCAATTTATTTTTTCCAATCAAATTCTTCTTTTTTATTACATCAACATAATGCAGAATAAGAAGGAAAAGAGTCAAAACAGTGACCATTAAAGAATGAACTTGTGGAAAGAGAAATGAATAATAACGAATACACAAAGATTATAGAGACATGCAAAATAGTATAAGTAGAACCAACCATGCAACTCGTTAATGAATACACTTATTCAGTATATTTTAAATTCTCTCTATACAATATTTGAGTACTGAAAACATCCACAAACTTGTTGGCATCCAAAACTTGAATCAAGATATAATAGGTAGCCTCTTTGTTTGATGTTCCTTCCACTTTTTCTCCCACCACTTTCTCAAATACAAGTCCAACATGCTACCCAACAAAAAAACCAAACCAATTGTTCAAGATTAATGTACAATTACACAAATACTTTGGCCATTAGAATAGACTATATGTATCTCAAATCAGGAATGTGGAATGGATTTGCACAGTGAGTCTTAGATAATAAGCACAATGTTATCATCATCAGAACCATTCCAAGTCTCATGGAAGCCATTTTAGGAGTATAACTAGCATATATATATTATTTTAATAATATATATAAAATACACCAAGAGATATCCTTCTCGTCTATTTTATAATAAATTAGTCAAATAATATATATATGCTAGTTTAACCCAACCCCTGATTGAACTCTAACCCTAACTCTAAACACTATTTTAATCCTAATCCTAACCATAATTGGATCCTAACCCTAACACTAACCTTACACTAATTGAACCCTAACTATAATTCTAACTTAAATTTAATTCTAATTGAATCCTAACCCTAATTAAATCTTACACCTAACCTTGATCATAACCCTATTTGAAACCCAACTATAACCCTAACCCTTTATTTATTTGATTTTTTAATCAAAATTGTGTGATCAAATATCTAATTTTTCTTTTTTTGATTTATTTATTTGATCTTTTAATCAAATTTTTGGGATCAAATATCTAATTTTCCTTTTTATTAATTTATCTTTGTGATGAAATATCTAATTTATCTTTTATTTCTCTTCTTTGATTTTTTTTAGTTTATTCAAATATTTGATTTATCTTTTATCTTTGAATTTTTTATTTGATTTAACCCTTATGTTGATTGAATCCTAACTATAACCCTAAGTCTAATTGAGTCCTAACTCTAATTGATCCCCAATCCTAACCCTTTAATTGAATATTAAACATAACTCTAATTATAACCCTATTTGAACCCCAATTATAACTTTAACCCCAAGCTTTATCATAAAATCATAATACTGATTGAAGTCCTAATTGATGCCTAACCCTAATTAAATACTAATTTACCGGAACCCTAATTAATTCCTAACCTTGTTTGTACCCTAACCCTCATTGAACCTAGATTGAATTGTAACCCTAATTGTACCATAAACCTAATCCTAACTCTAACCTTAATTGAACTCTAATCTTAATCCTACCTTTAATCGATGGTTAACCTATTTGAACACTAATGTAACCTAATCCTAATTGAATTCTAACCATAATTATACCCTAACCCTAAACCTTATTAGACTCTATCCCTAATTATACCCTAACCCTAGCTCTATCTATAGCCCTAACCCTAATTAGGTTCTAACCACAATTATAATTAAATTCTAACTTTAATTGAACCCTAATCCTAAGCCTAATTGAACTCTAATCCCAACTTTAAACACTAATTTAATCCTAACCCTAACATTATCCCTTACACTAATTAAACAATAACTATAACCCTAACTCCAATTGGATCCTAACCCTAATTGGTCCTCATTCCTAACCCTTTAATTGAATACTAAACCTAACTTTGATTGTAACCCTATTTCAACCCTAACTGTAACCTTAACCCTAAGCTTTATCATGCAAATCTCACCCTAACCCTAATTGAATGCTAATGTACATTATCCCTAATTAAATCTTAACCTTGATTGAACCCTAAGCATAAATCCGACCCTTATTAAACCCTAACTAAATAGATCCATAATTAAATTTTTGTGATCAAATATCTAATTTCTCTTCTTTTTATTTATTTATTTGATCTTTTAATCAAATTTTTGTGATCAAATATCTGATTTTCCTTTTTTATTAATTTATCTTTGTGATCAAATATCTAATTTATCTTTTATTTCTCTCAAGTTTATTTATTTGATCTTTTTTAGTTTATTCAAATATTTGATTTATCTTTTATCTTTGAATTGTTTATTTGATTTATCTTTTATCTTTCATTTATTTATTTGATCTTAATTTATTTATTTATTTATTTTTGGATCAAATTACTTTGATTTATTTATTGAATTTTTTAATTTATTTTTTAATCTTGGATTTATTGTAAATATTTTCATATCTTTGTGATCAAATCTCTTTGATTTATTTATTTGATCTTTTAATATTTTTTAATTTTTGATTTATTCATTTGATTTTTTAATTTATTTATGTTAAATATTTTAAAATATTTGTAATTTATCTTTGATTTCTCTTTTGATAAAATACCTTTCATTTTTTTTAATCAAATCTCTTTGATTTTTCTTTGTGATTTATTTTTGATTTTTCTTTTTGATTTTTTTTATCAAATCTCTTTGATTTCAATTTCAATTTTTTTATTAATTTTCATTGATTTTGATTTTGATTTTTCTTTGACTTTTTTTTTGGGATGGTAAAAAATTTCATTTGATTTTTTTGATTTATCTTTTATCTTTTATTTAGTATTTCTTATTGATTTATATTTTAAATATTTGTTTATCTTTTATTTAGTATTTCTTACTGATTTATATTTTAAATATTTGTTTTTCTTTTTATCGATTTATCTTTGTGATCAAATCTCTGATTTATCTTATAGTGCAGAGTGGGAAAGTTAAGAAAAGAGTTGTATGCATTGAAAATCATAAAATATATCCAAAATATTGATAAATCAAAGCAATAGACCTAGATAGCAGTAACATTTAAAGTAACATTTAAATTGATTAAAATACTAATCACTAATAACTATCAAATTTGGTTAACATAGCAATCAGTTATAATCATCAAAAGGTAATTTACTGGCAAATAACACACCGATTTGAGGTCATCTCTGAATTAAATTCTAATTTTTAGATAAAGAGAGTTGTATTAAAAGAATGCGTTGTAATCCAAAATGTGTTCCAATGTTTTTTACACAAAATAAATTCTCTAATTAAAACATAGAGCTTGCTCCGCCTCAATGATAACAAGGAAGCATAGTAATCTGTTGAGTTGTTGGTTAACCTTGAAGTACCTCAAAATATTGGCCAACATGAAGATCATAAAATCTAAGTAACTGAAATGAAATAGTGATCATAAGACAATATAATAATTTTTTATTTATTCGATGATAAATCATAAATTATCCAAAATATTGATAAAAGAGTATAAAACGAAATCCAGAAAAATTAAAAATTCCAAAACCAAAAACAGATTGCTCAGCGAAGACTGTAGAGTCCAATAACTTAAAACAGATCTCAGACCATTAAGCCTTAGATCCAAAACATTGATCTGAAAAAATCTAACAATTTTCCCTTCAATCAACCTGACATTGCAGAGAACTCGGTTGGATTGAGAAAGCTAAAAATACATTCTGAAGAAAGAAAGATTTTCATTTATCATACAAAATATGCTTGACTATGCCTTCCGCCTTCACAAATTCTGCAAAGAAAAAACACACATATATACTCTATTAGCAATTTTGTCAAAAACAAAAAAAAACTATACTCTAGCCATTACAATAGCAATTAGCCGCAAAAATTGGGTACTATTTCATGATAGTAATTAGCTGCTAAAATAATAAATAAGCGTTCAGGTAAGAATAGTTTTGGGTCAGCACGAAAGTTTTCTTACCCAGAACGCTTACACTCTAACAAACTTTCCCTCTACCAGAAAATAGCAGACTCTCAGATTACAAGACTTTGACAGACAAATACCGTTGTACATAAAACTCAGTAACAGAGCAAAATGCAGAATCCAATTAACATGTAGCTCAACCTCTTTCAGTAAATAACATTCTAAACAACCCTACATTGAAATACATAAGCGTACGAAACCTACTATTTTAAAAATAAAAAGGGCAAGCAAAATACGAAAGTAAACCAGATTTATGCACTTTCAGACAAATATTTCACCCTTCAAGAGTTTCAGCAAGTTTGATTATTCCAATCCAAACAAACGTAAAATCTTAAGGCAGTAACTTAAGAGAACAAGTAAAATAGAAACTAAACTGTCCCAGGCCGAAACAAAAGTAAAATCTCAAGGCAGTAGCTTAGTAGATTGTAAAGCATTTTTTCTAGAGTTATTTTATTTATCTTGCTGCTTCGAACTCGTCTTTATTCCTGTGATAAAATTGGAATATATGTGTTGTAGAAGTTGTGCGAAGAATTAAATGGAATGCAGATATGTAAGAGTAAAATTAGCTACTATTTATCTTTAATCATGTTTACTCGACACAATAAGAAGTAGTTTCAGAAAAAGAGGATTGGTTAAAGATGGGAGCCATTTCACACCATTTGTTAGCTCATCTCAGGAGCTTGTCCATGAAGAGTATTTGATGTAGTAAACAAAGATCGGAGGAAGAAAGATACAAGGAAACAATTTCTTGACCCAAAAGCTAAGGAATAATACTCGCAAAAACTGACACAGATAATCTGTACCCAGCCATGGAAAAATGTTGATTTATGCTTGGCATGTAGGCAATTAAGCAAAATAATACAAGCTATGATAGATATGCAGACAGTTTTTTTTTTCTTAATTGAAGGAAACTATCTATCACGAAGGAGTAATATATATAAGCTTACCTGTATAAAGCTTTTCTCAGATTCTCAGTGCGACTTCCTTTAGCTTCTCCTTTTTTCCTCCTCAAGATTTTCGCTCTCACTTCGTTTACCACCGATGTTATTCTTATTCCTCCATTACCATAAATCTGCTCCTTCCCCTCCCCCTCTTTAATAGTCTCTACCTCCTCTACATAATTCCACCATTACGCCTCATAATGCCTCCATCACCCCTGTAGCAGTTTTCTTGAAAGTTAATGGACGTGTTCAAAGGTTCGCTGCAGAATCGCTGCAGATAATGATAAAATACGCTGCCCATGTTCTGACGAGGATAAGAAGAACCCAGTAACCGCTTCACCTGACATGTTAAGACTTGCCTCATTTGGTATTCAAACGAAATTGCATGCAATTCTTAATGGTTGACGTTACATTGCATCCAATTCAGCATTAAAAATAACATGCAAATTTTGTAACTGCAGCATTCAATGGTTTGATAGGCAAACACCAGCCAATTTTTTTAAAAAAGCCCAAAATGTTAATTAAGATTTTGATGTCTCTGTGGATCGCCTCTCGGCGGCGAAATTACTTAGAAAGAAACTTATGAATATCTATGCTCTAGAAAAGGCCTTGAAGCCATTTTTCATGAGTTGATCAAAGATAAAAATTATATTCAAATAGAAGGCTGTGTATATCTACAACACCTCTTAGTTGTTCAATTGTTTTTTTTGTTTGGAAAATTTCAATGTTTCTTTATTTTGCTAATAATTTATCTGTTTATTTAAAGGATGATTTGTGTGGTTAGGTGGAAGTAAGATTGATTTGGGAAGATTTTATGGCTTTAAAAACAACAACCATGTCTAATACAAGAAAACAAAATAAAATTATATATTCATTTAAAAAGAATTCAACAACTACTAATTATAATTTTAAAATGCATTTAAAAATTATACTTAAAAAAATATATTTAAAAAAAATTATAAAATAATCTACATAGGAAAGTTTTTGATTTAAATCCCTTTAATATGTTTCCAAGAGAAATCACCACAATATCTTGAAAACTTAAATTTCATTCTAAACTTAATTTAAATTCTAATTTCTAAAATTTATAAAAATATATTATTTAGTTTTTAAATAATTAATTAAATTGTAGTGATTATCTATACAAATGAATTAAATAAAATTTAATATTCATTTTAAATTTAGATATAAAAACAATCTTTCTATTTTATTATTTCCTCTTTTGCATGTAAATCATTTCATTTACATAGGAAAGTTTTTTATTTAAATCTTTTTAATTTAAATAAGAGTTGCATTTTCATGTTTGCTTCTATCCATCTTTTTGATTTTATGTACAAACATCTGAGAATGTAATAAAGCAGGTAAACAAGATTTTATTACCAGTTGCATGTCATTTGAACGTCAAATTAAATGCAAGAATAAAAATGTACACAAGTTTTGCAATCCATTATGTGAGTGTAAGAGGCCTTAATAACAAGTTAATCAAAGTAATAGCAAAACTCAACTCATTGCAATACAACAAGTACTAACAAAGTACTAATAAAAAACATTTTATAATGATATAATTTTTTATTTTATTTTATAAAGATTTTCAATATCTTTTAATTTTAAGTATAATAATTTAGAAACTTATTTTTTTTTTATATGTATTATTAAATTTAAAAAATTGTAAATTTATAGTATTTATTTATAAATATATATTAATTTTGAATAAAAAATATGAATGATTTTTTTTTAAATGTTTTTATTTTTTTAAATATTGAATATTTTTTATGATTTAGATATATTAATTTAGAAACTTATTTTTATGTGTAATAGTAAATTTAGCATATTTATTTTTTATTTATCTTTCTAATTTTCTAATTTTAAATACATTAATTTAGAATTTTTAAAAAGAACAATTATTTTTCATTCTTTCATAATTTTATTTTATTCTAGTATTAATTTTCTTTTATAATGATATGAAATAATATTTTTATTTATATAAATATTGTTATTATAAGTTCTTTCATATTTCATTTTTAAATTTTAGAAACTTCTTTTTATGTGTAGTAATTTAACATTTTTTTTTAAATATCTTATTTATATAAATAATATTTTTTTGATGGATGATAAAGATCAGGTTAGATGGTTTGGATCTACAATAGGAACATACAAAATGAAACTAGGCTACAATGTGAAAGAGCTAGCCATTGCTCGGCAGATTGGCCATGTAAACTGATCTGGGGAAGAAATGCCTCCCCAAGGCTGGTGTTTTTGCATGGTTGGCAATACAAAGGAGAATTATCATAGGGGATAGGTTAGCCACATTTGGAATTGAAGGCCTGGGAAGATGTTCCCTTTGTAAAGAGCATGAGGAGACAAACAACCACCTACTTCTGACTTGTCTGTATGCAAATGAGTACTGGAATGAAATGAGAGACAAGCTAAATCTACAATGCCCTATACTAGCAGATCTCTCAACATGGTTCAAGATGTGGCCACAAAAAGGAAACAAAATAGTCTTCAGAGGAATCTAGTAGATAACACCATCCATAGTAATTTGGGAACTGTGGAAGGAAATAAATAGGAGAATATTCTAGAGGAAAAAATTGAACAAAGATAGGCTATGGGATAAAATCGAGAGAGCCATAATTGAGATGGTTAATGAGGATGCCAGGAGCAAGGAAAGAAAACAAAAAATATACACAAACTGGGATGACTGCCTAATGAAAAAATTCCCTGGCCTCAAGCCACCTCCTATGAATGGAAATAGCTCATCCCAAGCCACTAAGGTAAAGAGAGCAGAAGTAGCCTAGAAAGAATCAAAGCCAGGGTGGGTAAAGGTGAACTTTGATGGAGTCGCTCGTGGAAATCTAGGTCCAAGTGGGGCTGAATGTATTGCAAGGGACTCACACGGTAGAATTTTAGCAAAAAAATCCATACCACTGGGTATATGCATGAACAATGAAGCTGAATTTAGAGCAGCAACAATTGGCCTTCAGTTGGGTCTAGAATTAGGGTCAAAACAAATTCACTTGGAAGGTGACTCAATGATAATGATCAATGCAATTTAAAAAGGCTCCACCCCTAATTGGAAATTAAATCATTTATTGCAACAGGTCAAGAAGCTGACAGACGGGTTTGAAGACTTCAAATTTAGTGATGTCATCTATAGGGAAGGAAATGTTAAGGTAGAAGAGCTGGCAAAAAAGGCATCCGAAATTGCTAGGTAGGAAAAACCCATTGGTCGGCGACGGAAAAGCTCCGGCAATGGATTTAGTGTTGGTGGTGTAAGAAATCACATGGCAATAAAAGCGATATCCAGACATTCTTCTTAACAAGACAAGGGTCATTATTAAGAGATCAAGCATATGCAAAATAAAAAAATTATGAGGATTGTGAAAGTTGGGTTGGTGGCCGAATTATTAAGTATTAATGTGATTGTGTACCATTTCCAAGGTGATGATAGCTAGGCACACTCCAAAGGACTCAAACAGAGGAAATTGAATTATGATAAATCAAGACCCTCGACAATAAAAGGCAGAGAAAAGAGTATTTTATCACATTTTCAAAAACAAAGTAGTGATAGAAAATTCCAAAAAGGTGAGCTATGGGCGAGTGGTAAAATGGAAACACTGCTAGCATTGGACACGGTGAAGTAATAGCAGGCCTTCAAAGGGGAAATAACTAATAAGCAACTGCAGGGGCTGATGAATTCAACCCATCCACTTATTCTATGGGCAACCAATAAGGTGGTTGGGATGGAATTTCTGAGGGCATATCACAGAGTCAGAGAAAACACGAAGATTTTGACAATGTTCTTAGTAGTCCTTTTGGACATGGGAGTCTCGAAGGAGATGCGAAAAAAATTGACCCAAATGGTCTTCATGCACGCATGGTTGGGTGGCATTGACGCGACGTTAGATAATGTGGATGAGAATAGACAAATCTTCATGCCACATAATTACTATATGATGTAAATGAGAGGGAGAGAGGTAATGAGGTTTCCTCTAGCTCAGACCATTGACCCTGAAGGATTTGAAAAATTGTGGGATGAAAGGGACAAAAGCATCACCTTCCTCCTCAAGGCAGCAAAGATGTCGACCAATCTCCCTCGAGGTTGGGCAATGAGATACATGGAGGACAAAGTCCTGGAAGAGGAAATTATTGCGGGTGATGATGATTAGTGGGACCTCAGAGATGGAGAACAATGGTGTACGAATGACCCCAGGGACCTGGAGGAAAAGGCCAAAAACCCAACGCATCAGAAATGTGGAGCAGACTTCCCGGTGATAGCAAACTGCAAGGCGTACCTGAATCGCTTAGAGTCAGATGATGATGATGATGAATGATAATGTTTGGTTGGGTATGGCATCAATAGTCCTTTTATTATATGTTGAAAATAAATAGTATCAGAAATAGGGTAGTTGGAGTCAGTCTCGAGTCATGGTAATGCTTGTAATAAAATCCAAGCCATTTTTGTAATGAATTTTGTAAATGAATAAAAATATGGGTGGGATAGCTATTTAAGGAGGGTCACTTTGACAGAAAAGGCCTTCAAGGATTTTTTTGGAAAGAAGAAACTCGTGTAATTAATCATCTTTTGCAAATCAATATAGGGTGCTGCCCTTAATAGTGTTTTACCTAGCAAAAAAAAAATGTTTTTTTGATGGAAAAGGTTATTTTAAATAAATCCAATGAACCTGTGAATTCATTTCTGATGCATAGCAGGGTGGAGTATGTTCACACAACACAATTCAACAACTTCAAATTTTCAAACCCTAACTATGGTGGGTTCTCACACAATTTCACAATTCTCCTTCTAGGTCTCCAAACCTAGTTTCCTTTGTATATCTTTTAGAGAAGGCCATTAACCCACAAACCAAATACCTTTTCAGATACCCATTAGTCCCCTTTCCAACATATCCAAATAGGTACTAGGGTTGTTTTGGAACAAATTCTTCAAAATAGGTCTACTACGCTGGTCGAAGGCCAAATTGGGCCACTTCTCCAAAGCAAGTATGAGAAACTCAAACACCACTCATCAAATCTTCACTCCAGAAGTTCTGCTAGATCATATAGGGTCCCTTCATACAATTTTCATCACCAAAATTCATCACCAATTTGCTGTCTTGGAAGATCCAAATCCTACCTAGCATTCCTAAGCCTAACACATGAAGATGTTAGGCTAGGGCAAGCTCAAATCTGCACCAAACTCCATTTCCTACTCAAAAAACTTCAAAATCACAAAAAACACATTCAACCCCTCCATTCCACTGGGTTTGGCCAAGTTTCAATTGTGGAATGGACTGCAAATCATAATTTTTGACTTCAAACCCTTGAACCTAGGGTTTTCAGGTGGTTTACAAAAAAACACTCCTAACTACCTTAAATCTTGATGGAATTAAGAAAAATAAAATCCAAACCACATTAGATTCACTCCCTTAACCTTTCACATGAATTTTATATCAAGAATCAATAGTACAGAGCCGTACAAAACTGAGAAACACATAAAAACACTCAAATGTAATAGAAAACAGAGCTTGCTTTATTGTCTTTCCTCCAAAATCACTTCTAGAAGTTGCCTCAAAGTTTTTGAGGCATTTTTAAACATATTAAAACTGAAAACCAATGGTCTCCAACCAATTTTCAAAAAGGTGACCGTTCAACTTCCTTACATGGCAAAATTTGCAAAGTTGCAAAGTAACTTTTTGCAACATTTTCACAACTTGACAAAACTTAACACAATGACCCTATATGAGCTTAAAACATAAAAAATGGTATCACTTAGACCTTATTACATTAAAAGTGTGATAAAACACATCAAAACCAAACTTAGACACTTATTTACATCAAAAGACCAAAATTGCCTAGGTGACCCTGCAAGAATTTCAAACAAATGACTTGCCACAATATATGATATGGGAGGCTAATATTTTAAGTGAAAAAATTAAAAACAAATCATTCCCTTTTAAAAAAATCATTAGATAGAAAAAAATGAAATTGTAATATTACTTTATATTATATTATTATTGAAATTTTATTTTCAACAAAAACTCCTCTTTTCTTAAACATGATCATTCACATTTCCTCACTAAAAATTTATTTTCTAAAACAAAAATTATCTCAAACATTTAAAAATAAAATGTAAATAATTTTAAAAAATAAAACACCTCTTTTTATTTCTATATTCCAGTGTCCTTTTATTGTTTAAAATAAATGATTTCAAATGATATGAGAAATGATCTTAGAAAGGCTAACATAAATATCCAAATAAATAATTAATAGTGGATAGACATGATGGTGTCTTGACTGTTATAGTGCATTGAAGGGTGAAGATATACTATCATGTGCCCAACACGAACATGGCTATCAAGAATTGGTTGGCATGTACCATAAGTGAAGGTTGTAGAGTTAGACCAAATTCTCCTACTTGACTACTCAACCAAGTTCCACTAAGTTTATAATTGAAGTTACAAAGCCAATAAACCAATTATTAGAAATTCAAACAGAAAGAAACACAGATAATCTCCAGTGTAATTAAAATCTCATTGAATTTTTTTTAGAGCTTCTAAAGGAGGAAAACTAAAAGCCAACAATGAAAAATTTATATGTACAAAAAATTCATTAGAAGAAAAGGTACACATGCCAAAAATGATTCCAACAATCTACCTAAATAGTCTACTCAAGAAAAACTCAAATACTAATCTAAAGTCTAACCTTAAGAACTTGAGGTAAATTCTAGCATTGTTGTCATGATATATGATAAAATCATGTATAGATAAAGCTCAAAAAGGAGATAAATTTTACACATACCACAACCACTATAAAATGATCAAAAACAATAGTAATCTAAAAATGTTGTCAACTTTTGGAATGCACTGTAACAGTGGGGCCTTTCCCTAAATGTAACAAATATTTTTTAGTCAATTAGCAATGCCAACACCCATATTCTATGTTAACACCCTTATGGAAGCCCACTAATTGTTTCCTCATGACCAAGCTCAATGGTTAACTCAAAATTATCAATCCCCATTCAAAAGCATACATTAAAACGATAACCCAAGATTTTAAAAGAAAACAAGGCATTGCCAATTCTCAGTTTTGTTTGTGGTTGTAGACCAATGCCAAATCCTTTCATGGACTCTTCCACTCATAGTAAAATATTCAATAATTGAATTCAATAAAATTTAAAGCTTTCATTGTGAATTTGCTTTGTGACACACATATTTATGTGCAAACAAACTATTTCAGGAAATTTATAATATATTAAGCTCGTCGTTAAGGATCAGATCACAAAAAAATGGTTTGGATATTCTTTTGTTCTTAAAATTACCATGCACCTATGAGAAAATTTAAACTTACTCCAATCCAATTCTACAATTGTGAAGAGACCTACACATTATAGAAAAAACTTAGAAACCCATGAGCTGAGTAAAATTAAATTAATGCATTCTTTGTGAAAGAAAAAAGGGTAATGCTCCAACATTAAAATAAAATAAAAACAAAATATGGATGAAGAAGACTACAATGAGATGAAAAAAAAGAAGATAAAAACTTCTCCTTCCTTCAAGATATTGTTGGCGCTGAACGCTCTAGAATGGAAGCAAGCTCTCATGGGTTGTGTAGGGGTCATTGGTTGCAGAGCTCTACAGCTTGCCTATGCCTTTATATTAGGCTCAATGATAGACACATGTTGTTCCTAAAAGATGAAGATGAGATGAATCAAAAGCTGGATATTTATATAAACTTTTTAGGAAAGAGAAACAGTTCTCTTGCAACCATTATAGAGTGGAAGATTATACATGCAAAACGGAATAGGCATCAATGTAAATCATGCACAGTATAGGTCATTTCATAGGTCACTTCCACTATCATTATTTTCATTTTGATGACCATCCATTTCATAACACACACCACTATTCTACCTTTCATGCATTCTACTATCAGTTATATGTCAAATTTCACATGAAGAGTTTATGTTGATAGAGGTTTTTCTCCTCTCTGTGACTGTAGAACATCTCTCAAGGCGTAACAAGAAATATTATATAATTTTTTTGTTCTAAAAGTATGAGTTTTCATTTGCAAGTTTCAAGTATTTTATGCAGTTGAAACTATAAATAGTCACCTACACCCATTATTGCAGCTACCCGCATCAACAGTCTATTTTTGATGATAACTTAGTTTGTGTCTCTACAGTTAATTTTATGCCTCTAGAACTTGTTATGGGACCTGCATTACGTGTGAAAACCTCTATAAAGGTTCTGTTAGGTTTCTTACAACAACACAACCTTCCTTTTCCACCTATTAGATCATTTTAAAGTGGGTTTTTGGGTTCCTACAAGGGGGTGGGAACCATCAACATTGTATCATAGCATAGCATAGCTATAGCTTTGGGAAGAAGGATAGTGAGTTGAGGTTTGGGTTTTGGAAGAATGCGTGTGAGTTGAAACTATGGGTGTGTCCCTATAGCAAGGCATATTGTAGCTACAAGACTGCAGTAAGAAGGAAAAGGAAAGAAAGGTGAGTTAGAGTAGCAAGATGCCACCAAGGAGAAGGATGGTAGAGGTTGTAGCTATAGAAGAAACATGAAGAATAGATGAGGTGTTAGAAACCTTGAGTGGAATGCAGGAAAGAATGAATGCAATAGAAGGTGGAATGAGAAGAAGTAGAGAGCATGAAGAAAGTGACAGTGAAAATGATGGAGGAGTAGAGATGGTTGGACAAGAAGGTGACAATGCAGATGGAGATATAGATGCAAGAGAAAGAAGAATCATAAGAGCTATTTCCAACATTGGGAAAGGAACAAGGCTCGAACTGCCAAGCTCCTCAAGAAGTGAAGAACTAGATGAACTAATTGACTAGATAATAGAGATGGAGGAATACTTTGAGTATGATGAAGTAGAGGACCCAAAAAGAGTAAAGATTGCTCAAACAAGGTTGATTAAAGGTCATGCAACACTCCAATGGAAAGAGGTGCAAGCTAAGAGAAGAAGAAATGGTAGATAAAATATCACTCGATGAGATCGAATGGTAAGCAAGATGAAGACTAAATTTTTGCCATGTGATTATCAACTTGAACTTCTCAAGAAATTGTAGAATTTAAGACAAAGGGAGTTGAGTGTGAAGGCCTGTACCAAGGATTTTTATAAAATTTCCATCATATAATGGGTATGTGCAGGATCATGATGGCCAAAAAGTGGCGATATGATGGGTATGTGTAGGGTATATGGTTGACGAATTTTTTTTACCCAAAATTGATGAAATGAAAAGGGTTTTTAAAGGAAATTCTCAGCTTTCCACCAATATAAATTATGCTTTACTTTGAATTTAATAAATAATTATTATTCATTTTCTATTTGAATTACGACTAAAGTCTTGATTGATAGGATGATTGAAAAACATCTATAGCTTTCCAATGATATCACATTTTTGAATCTGAAACATGCATCACATTCTATGCTTCATACTATAGGATTAAAAAATGAATTTCATGAAGTTTTGACCAAGTTAAGGTGGTCAAACTTATGAGTTTTATATTTTTAAAAGTTGTAATAAAAATTCATAATTAATTATTTACTTAGAAAAAATATGCATCATATTAGGACATGAATCCTCTACTTATATCTAAAATCTTATAAAAAATATTATTATTTTATTGTGGTTAGGGTGGTTAGATAGACACCTACTTCTTATTTTTCCATGAAATTTAAGTACTACTACATTGAAATTTCAAATTTTCACCAAATAGTTTTTAAAAAAATAACCTAGTAGTTTAGAAACCACATTCAATTTGCTACAAATTCTATTCTTACACATTTTGGAAATAATATAGATAACTTATTCAAATTTTTACGTCAAGTTGCCTAACTCTATTTTTTCTAAATTTTTTGCCACTTAAGGGATTGTTTTTTCCATGATGATCCTACACATACCCATATCAAGTGATAATGAATTAGACCATGAAAAAGTAGCAAGATATGTTAATGGATTGAGGTTGAATATTCAAGATGAACTGAGCATGATAAGGCTACAAAATGTGGAAGAAGCATATTAGTATGCTCTAAAGGTTGAAGAAAATTTATCAAGAAAGCAAGGAGAAAATAAAAGCAAAGGTAGATTCAACAAAGGGAAAGTGCAACAAAAAAAAAACTATAGTCATGGCAAGGAGGCCAACCCATCAAAAAGTTAAAAGGAGAAAGATGAAACAAGGTCAAGACCATACCCCATGCTCAAGGTAAAGGTGGATATAGAAGAGTCCAAGGTACAGGCTTCCAAGGCACATGCTTCACTTGTGGATAGTCAAGCCATATGTTTTATGAATACCCACAACACAGACCAAATGGATCAAAGAGGATAGGGGCAGCAAGTGCACATGTAGCAAAGGGTGATAATGAATCTATAAGGTCTGTTAGTCAACTAGATGAACCCAAGAGAGGAGAAGCACTTATGATCAAGAGTTCCTTGCTAAAACAAGTTAAGAAAGAAGATGAACCTACCCAAAGAAAAAGTTTGTTTAGGACAATATGTAAATCGGGTGGAAAATGTTGCAAGGTTATAATAGATAGTGGAAACATAGATAATTTGGTTTTAGTTGAAATGGTGGACAATTTGGGGTTAAAGAGGACAACTCACCCTAGCCCTTACAATGTTTCATGGTTGCAAAAAGGGCACCAAGTCTTGGTTTATCAACAATGCCTTGTGAATTTTTGAATAGGGACTTATGAAGATGAGGTGTGATGTGATCTCATGACTATGGATGTCCCATGTAAGTTTTATAGGAAGACAATCCATAATGGAAGAACAACCACTTACAAATTGGAAAAAATGGAAGAAAAAATACTCTTACACCATTGGCAACCAAGGAAGAAGAGGTGGAAAGTGGTCCAAGAACACTGCTAGTGATAGGAAAGCAATTTTTGAAAGAGATTAAAAAGGAAAAACTATGTTTTGCAATAGTTTCTAAGGAGCTACAAGTAGATGCAACAACTGATAGTAGTGACATGACTTTAGAAGTAAAGAAGTTGCTTGAAGAGTTTGAAGAAATTGTTTCCAAAGAGTTACTAGAAGGACTACCACCTATGAGGAGCATCAACCATCACATTGATTTGATTCCAAGGGAAATTTTACCCAACAAGGCTTCCTATAGGTTGACACCTGCAGAAAATGAAGAGGTGAACAAACAAGTGAAAAAATTATTGGAAAGAGGATTGATTAGAGAAGGCATTAGCCCATGCGCGGTACTAGTTGTATTAGCACCAAAGAAGTATGGTGAATGGAGGATGTGCAAGGAATCAAGAGCCATCGACAAAATAACAATTAGGTATCATTTTACTTTACCAAGAATGGATGATCTCATGGATTATTTGGGAAGGGCTAGGTATTTTACAAAAAAATAATTTAAAGAGTGGGTATCACTAAAATAGGATAAGAGAGGTTGGTGAGTCGAAGAATACTTTTAAGACCAAAGAGTGGTTGTATGAATAGTTATTAATGCCCTTTGGATTAACAAATGCACCCAACACATTTATGAGGTTAATGGATAAAGTATTGAAATCATTTTTAGGAAAGTTTGTGATTGTTTATTTTGATGATATTATGATTTTTAGTAGTATCAAAGAAGAGCTCATGTGTTGCATATCAGAAAAGTCTTACAAAGGCTCAAAGAAGAAAGTTTATTGGTTTATTTGGGATATTTCATATCACCACATGGGTTGCAAATGGATCCGAAAAAGGTGTGTGCTATCATTCAATGGACAACACCTAGAAGTGTACATGATGTTAGGAAGTTTCTATCATAAATTTATTCAAAATTTCAGTGGTATATGTACACCCATAACTGAAACCATAAGGGGAAATAAGAAAGAGTTTAAGTGGAAAACAACAACAAATAAAAGTTTTGAGGTTTTGAAGAATAAAGTCATTGAAGAAACGGTATTAGCATTGCTCGATTTTTCAAAGGTGTTTCAAGTGGATTGTGATGCAAGTGGAATAGTCATAGGAGCAGTTCTAAGAAGGTATACCTATTGCATATTTTAGTGAGAAGATTAATGATGCCAAGAAGAGGTATTTTGTTTATGATTAAGAATTTTATGCCCTTGTGCAAGCTTTAAAGAAGTGGCATCATTATTTGCTTCCAAAGGAGTTTATTCTTTACATGGATCACCACGCTTTGCAATTCATTAATAGTCAAACCAAGTTGAATCAAAGAAATATGAAGTGGGTTGAATTCTTACAAGGATATAATTTTGTTCTCAAGCATAGAAGTGGGAGCTCAAATAAAGTAGCGGATGCATTGAGTAGAAGAGAAACATTGTTGACTGAAATGAGAGCTAAAGTAGTTAGATTTGATGCTATGAAAGAGTTTTATAAGGCTGATTTGGACTTTAAGGATGCATGGACACCATGTATGGAGCCTACTAGTGTTGATAGGACACCTTGGATGGATTATTTTATGCAAGATGGATTGTTGTTCAAATGACAAATTTGCATACCTCAAGGATCAATGAGGCATAATTTGATAAGAGAAAAACATTATGGTGGTTTAGCTGGAAATTTTGGAGTAGATAAAACAATGGCATAGCTTAGTGAAAGTTTTTTTGGCCAAGGATGAGGGTTGTAATCAGAAAATTTGTGCAAGGATGTCAAGTTTTTCAATATGCCAAAGGAGGGAGTCAAAATACAAGCCTATATCAGTCATTACCCATATTGGAGAAGCCATGGGAAGATGTAAGTGTGGATTTTGTGCTTGGACTACCGAGAACACAACAAGGTAAGGATTCTATTTTTGTGGTTGGTTGCTGATAGATTTTCTAAAATGGATCACTTTATAGTATTTAAGAAGAAAAATGATGCAACACATGTAGCAATTTTTTTCTTTACGAAGGTTGTTAGATTACATGGTTTGCCAAGAAGTATAGTTTCAGACTATAATACTAAGTTTGTAAGACATTTTTGGAGGACACTTTAGAAGAAATCAGGGACTGATTTAAAGTTTAGTTCTACATATCATCCTCAAGTAGATGGACATACTAAAGTTGTTAATTGAAGCTTAGAGAATTTGCTAAGATGTTTAGTTGGTGACAAGCCTAAGTAATGGGATTTAATATTTCCTCAAGCTAAGTTTGCATACAATGACTTAGTCAACAAAAGTATAGGTGAGACTCCATTTCAAATTATCTATAGATTCAGCCCTAGGGTTATTTCAGAACTAAGGGAGCTTGCAAATACTAGGGGATATAAATGAAGTGTTGAAGGAGAGGAGTTTTCCAAATATATGTAATATTTACATTAGCAAATGAGAGAAAAAATCAATTGGAGTAGCCAATGGTATAAAGAGAAAGATGATTTGAAGATCTAAGAGAAAATAAATTTGAAGTTGGAGATATGGTATCAGCACATCTATGAATGAAAATATTTCCCAGCCATGTGCCTACAACAAACTCAAGTTGAAGAAGATTGGAGTGTGTAAGATCAGATGTCAAGAAGTTTTCACTAAATTCCCATGAATTGGAGCTACCTAAAGGTTTGGAAATCTCTCCAATTTTTAATATTTTTGATTTATATACTTATCATGAGGGGGAGACATCATAGTTGCAAGAGAAGACATTACTAGAAAAATGGAAGGAGTAGCTACCTAAGAAAGTACAAGAGGAGATTGAAGATATTTTGGATTCAAGAGTGATTAGGAGGACAAGGGGAAAGGAGTACATTGAATATTTAGTGAAATGGAAGGGTAGACTAGTGGAGGATGCAACATGGTTAAGCAGGAGGTGATCCCACAATAATGGTTTACAATTTTTGGCCAAACTGGACACTGAAATTATTATTTTTAACTAAATATTCACATTCAGGCACCTATAGCGGCTAAACCGTGAGGAATTTGAAGATGATGCAAGCTAGAGTCTCTTCACATTTTTTCTGTAGATTTTTAAAATATTTTTTTTAAAATTTTTGGAATTAGATTGCACTTCTTTTTCCATCTCCCACAAAAACTAGTTTTTTCTTAGAAAAAATATTTTTAAAAAGTGACGAACAC